>CM023450.1:190481528-190595497 GCA_013339765.2 Haemaphysalis longicornis | reverse complement strand
CATCACGCAGTTCCTTCTTCCGCAAAAAATACGAACTCATCTGTTCCGCAAATTATTCGACTTCATTACGAAAGCTCCAAGAAGCAGTGGAGCTACTGTTGCTAGTCGTAGCTGTCACTTGAGTTATCGGGCCACAATTTCTGGCATTTAGCGTACATTTTTGCACAGCGGATTTCGAAATTCTTACCCGATTTCACGACTTCGAGTTAGCGAGGTATTACTGTATTAAAGGGGTAGGAACACGGAATTTTTATGTTAAATTTTTTTTGCTGCTATAGGTACCCGCTAATCATAAAAATGGCACATTAGACTGCCGATAGCAGCGTAAATATATATTTAGGTCTAGTTTGTTCCTATAAGTTTCGGTTTCGATTAAACGAATACCGAGGCGGCTGGCTCGACTGAAGGGCGCTCGTGACGTCACTGCTGTGGTCGCACAATTGCTAACGTTTATCGCCAATGTAAATGCACGCACGCATTCGCGCGCGCGTCCAGACAGTCGTGGTCTTCCTATGTGTACGCGCCGGGCAGCATGACGTCAATCCAAAAATTCCCCCGCATTTCCCCGAGGGGGAGAATGTGAAAGTGCGAATGCACGGTTGTCGGCCCGCTTGCGGCGCTTGCGCTCGGCCCCCGCAGCCCACCGCCTCGCCGCCTTCTCTTCCATCTCTTCCATCGGGTTTGTAGTATCACGTGTACACCACGCAGTTATCAAGCCGCTATAACGCCGCTGAGTCGCCAACGCACGCCGCTGACGACGTAGTTTGAATGCGTTAAAGACATAAGGCGCGTCTAACACTGATGTCACCGTCGCGTCCGTAGCATGGTCGGTAGAGCGTCGCGCTGCGGCCGCAAAGTTCTCGGATCGAAACCTGGCGCCGGATGCTGTTTCTTTTTTAAATATAGAGGAGCACTGCGGACGCCGCCGCCGCCGCCGCCGACGCCGCCGCCGCCGGCGGTGGATGGTTTGGGGTCGCTTATAAAGTGCATTCGCACTTAAAACCGTGACGTTATACACAGGGTGGAACAGCGCGCGCCAACCGCAGACAGCGCGTTGATCACGTAAGGGGAGCCCTCACGGCGGAAGTTAGGGTCCGGGAGGAGAAGATGGCACCATGCTGATGCCACTGTGGAGAGGGTATTCGCTCTGAGATTTTTCGTGCGCGCAAACATTAAAATCAATTTAAACTGTGTTATACTGAAGGGTTACTGTCGATAGTTGCTGAGAGATATCTCCATATACAGCGGAAGCCTTTTACATAGTTATGTCATCTTTGAACTTTCGTGTCAGTATCCCTTTAAGAGGCGCGGCACAGGTAAAATGTGCGTGTCCGTTTGAATGAATTGCGGAATATGTTTTTAATGCCTAGCTTATTTTCACCCGCGTGTATTCATAATGCACTCGTCAGGTTCTAGTTTACAGCCATGAAGGGTTAAAATTGGTTGATGTGGTCTAGGACAGATTCGAGGAGCTTAAAAAATGATGGAGTACAAGAATGTTGATACACAACGTGTTAAGACATGCACCGTGTAAAGCGCAAATGTTTTTTTTTCTTTTAAACGTGCTGCGTCACAGAATGGCTGGGGGTCTCCAACAAGCTTTACGCTTTTTAAAGTTTACAGGTGAGGTTTTATAGAGACCCGAATAAAACACTACACTGCTTAGAAGAGCTCGAAAAAGTTGTTTTAAGGGATAAGCTCGAAATGGCTGTTGAGCAAAAAATGGCGGCGTCGGAATCTACCCACAATCATGAATTCCCACAGGCTGCGACGAGTCAAGTGGCTCATTAAGCACGCTCCAGTTAGATCAAAGGCGCCGAACCTAATATATAAAACCGAAACAAAAGTACAGCAACTTAAATGTTTTGTCACGGAAGCCATGCAGCTGGCGAGGGCGCTGGTCCCGTGCAGTAAGGCCGGGTTGGTGTGAACCGTCGCCGCTCCACAGGGTAGAGGAAACCATGGCTCGATGGGGACTGCTTCATGGCTATGGAAAGTAACTGAATGTTGCCTTAACGAGCCATGGAGCAGTTCCATCGAGCGAGGGCGCGCTTCGAGGTGGACCACCGCATTAACTGCCGGTGAAGCTGCCAGTTGTGTTTCAGGGCACTGCCCGCAATACCGGTTCATTCGTTTCAGCGTCATGTAACCCCCAGGGCGTTGAACATGAATTGTTTGTATTTACAACTAAGAAGTGCTCTGATGCTGTCAAACTGATTTCGATCCAGAAAGGCAGAAGAGAAGTAAACTGTTGTCATTGTCATTTTTAAACCTCTTTTTAGGTCACCAGCGTCGTCAATGGGTCTCTAACACCTAGGTTTGCTACTGCGTGTTTGCAATAATACTGAAGTAAAAAAAACTACAATTTCTGTAATACAATTATATTAACTAATAGTTCAAATTTCTGTCTAGTTTTTGGTTTACATAAGTCAGGTGCTTGCTAAACCTGGCACCTCAACTTGGTCCAGCCAGAATGGCCTCGTAATTGACCTGCAAAATACCAAAATCTTAAGAGAGCTCCATGGCTAGGACCTCACTGTAGGCCGCTGCCTATTAGGTGCTTTGCGTTTCTTTGTAGTGTCTGGAATATACGTTCAATGCTGAAGGTCGCGGAATCTCAAAGTATTGGCAATCAGCTGGTTGTTTGTTTTTGTTGCGATACAAAACAACTTGAATTACAGCTCTTGACAAACTAGGACGAATCGGAACATATATAGAACGAAATAAGGAATATATTTAGGCAGCGCTACCATTTGCCTTGTAAAGGTCAGAACTTAGATTTTGGCAATGTTGAAAAAATGTGTCATTCATAAGGGAGCTGAATTATGCTCTCATATGTTAGCTAAGAAATCATCTCCTGACAAAATATTGCGCAAAACGTATTTCGTGATAGCGGTCATTAAGAGCGAATAAAGGCGGCTCTTTGAGTTGCATTTATTACATACGCACCCACCACTAAGCTCCAACCAAAAGATGTTTGGCTGCATCTAAAATACACGGAAAGAAAAGTTCACCAGCGATTGAAACAATGTGCGACCTGTGAAACCTGTTTAATAAAGCAACACAGCTCTGGTAAAAACAGAGCAGATTTTTGTGGGTTAATGTTTTACACATTGAGGGGCAAACGTTTCAGAAAGCGTAACAAAATATGGTAACTGTGAAATTCTACGAGATAAGTGCAATATCTTTGCTGATAACAATTTTTTACTGAGAACATATTAAAATGAGCAGATTGTGCGGAAATGAGCAGATTGTGCGGACTCATGCTCTTGAGCCCGCACAAACTGCTACTTCAATTATATGACATTTACGACAATCCCATGAGGCGACGAACGGTAGTCAGTTATCTGCAGCAAAAACAGCTTGCTGAATCAGGGAACAATGAAAGTTTATGTCCACATTCACGTAATCCAGTTATCTAGGCGCTCCGTGGCTGCCTAAGTGAAAATCGGATGCCTCAAACATACGCAACACGAATATGGCGTTATACAGTCCCTAGGGGAAAAATGTCTGGTGTAAAAGGAGCACAGGGTGCTTATGTATCATAACCTAGAATAAATAAAACACTCGAGCTCGTAGCACTTTCTTCGTTTTACTTGAGAAAACACCCAAGTTTACGCTCTCCCAATTTCGGTCAAATTAATCTAAACAAATTACACCTAAAATAAATTGCTCTAGGCGTTATAAAGAACTTTCATCATCATCATCACCATCATCATCCTACTCAGGTACACTGGAGGGTGAAGGCCGCTTCCATTCACCTTCAACTATTCTTTTCCTGCGCTGCCCGAGTCCACAGTTAACACCCAAATACCCGTGTTTTATCTCTCCATTGGATTAATGGCCTTCCCCTTCTACACCCATTTTTTGATATCCACTCTGTTACCCTAATTGTCCACCGGTTGTCCGTTCGTCTCACTACATGGACAGCTCAAGCCCATTTCTTTTTCGTTAGTTGAAATATGATTGTTCTCTGATTCAGGTAGCTCCTTTTCTGTCCCTTAGTGTTACTTGTAACATTATTCGTTACATGGCTTGTTGAGCCGACCTTGATTGACTGGTTGACTGATTGTAGGCTTTAACGCGCCGACGCAACGCAGGCGATGAGGCGCGCTGTAGTGGAGGGCTCCGGATTAATTTTGAGCACCTGGGGATCTTTACCGTGCGCCGAAATCTTGTACACTCGGGAGTTTTTGCTTTTCGCCTCCATCAGAAAAGCGGCCGCTGCGGCCGGAAATCCAGCCGGCGACCTCATGCTCAGCAGCCAACGCCTTAGCCACTGAGCCGCCTCGGCGGGTCCTGTTGAGACGTCCAAAGTTTGCTTTCTAGTTTAGTAGGGCACCAGCTCCATATGTCATAACCGAATGTATGGACTGGTTGTTGATTTTTTTTAAGTTGAGGAGGTAGCTTACTTTTCATTGTAGCAAATTGGGCGAGTTGGATAGCATTCATGGTGCTCAGCGCGAACGAAAACAACACACAGAGAAGAGAATCCACTAACGCAGCGCCTGTGTCGTCTATCCTCTTCTCTGTGTGTTGTTTGAGTTCGCGCTGACCACCATGAATTACGTTTATTCTTTTTGGTGCTTGCCAAGTGCTTTCCAACCCTTACCTATTCTGCACCGGATTTTTTCCTCGTGGTTGGGGTCAGCACTAACCATCGGTCCAAGGTAGTTGTATTCTTTTACTTTTTCTAGCGTTTGGTTTTTTAAACTAAAGCGGACGTTTTTGGCATGCGTAGCCCTCGTTACGTTCGATTTATTTACATTTATTTGAGCTTCGCGGCCGTGCTTTCTGATTGTTATTCATCAAGCATTGTTTGCAGATGTTCGGCAGTCTCACTCAGCAAGACTACGTCGTCCGCAAACCTCAAATGGCTCTAGTATTCCCCGTTTATCCTTATTCGTATGTTTTCCCAGTCAAGCTTTCTAACTAGCCCCTGTAGACATGCTGTGAATAGTTTTGGCGAGATGGTATTTCGCTGTCTTACTCCCTTTCGGATAGGGAATTGGTCGCTCTTGCTTGTGGGGGATTATCGTGCCCGTGCATTCCTTATATTTCTAGAAGTCTTATGTAGGTTTGCTTTATTCCCTGGTCTTTTAGTGCTTCTAACAAGGCTGCAGCGAGTATGGAATCGAACGCTTTCTCATAGTCTTTATTATACAGCCATGTAAGCGGGTTTAGTGTATCCTGAGGATTTTTCTTTCACTGAATTGACAACATGGGTGTGATCCATGGTAGAGAACCCTTTCCTAAACCCAGACTGCTCTCTCGGTTGTTGGAAAGCCAGGTTGTCACCAATGCGCCTAGCTATACGTCTCTACACAACGGAGAGTAGGCTGATTGGTCTGTAGTTCTTGAGGTTCTTGGGATCTCTGCTTATGAATATGAACAATGTTGACATTTTTCCAGGGTATAAGAACTATCTGAGTTTTCAAGAATCCCTGAAATAGTACAGGAAGCTTTTCTAGAACAATATCTTCTCCCTCCATTAAAAGATCTACGGTTATGCCGTCGTCACCTGCAGCGTTTTCTCTTTTCATACCTCTGAGAGCCTTGTCTACTTTCTCTTTAGTTACTAGTGAGACATCGCAAGTTGACCATGTACTCTCCTAGTTTACCTTGGTCTAACCTCGCTGGCATACAGCCTGGTGTGGAATCGTTCTGCTACGTTTATTATCTTGTTCAAGTTGTGCGTTATGTTGCCCTGCTCGTCACTGACTGCGTGAATACTGTTTTTGCTGAGGGCTAGCTTTCTCTTCGTTGCTTTTTATTTCTCTTTGTCTTTCGCCACAAATAGAAGGTTCTCGAAGCTACGGTGGTTTGTTTATATTTAGGCTTTCGGCCGTAACTGTAAGAAAAAATGCGTTTAACTAGCTGATTCAACTTGTCAAACTATCGGAACAGCAGAGCGATAACGCGAGTATGGCCTTAAAAGGTCACCTTGTCGCAGAAGTCGTCTGTTTGTTTTACTTGTATGTGACTCAACTCGCATGGCCGTCCCCCGTACCGAAAAAAGAAAATGTTTATACCTGTAAAAATAATGGTGCCAGAAGGTTCAAATTTGTTACAGAGGTGCTCTAGAACTTTATGAAAGAGGAATGCGAAATGATTAGCATGATGAACTTTAATTATGACTCATTCAATTGTTAATATTCAGCAAAAGGATGAAGGCTGTACGTGTTCATCAATCGCCGTGTAGCCAACAGCGAATAAAGGGCCAAGCGAAAGAATATTGCTTTTTGGAACAGGGTTTACCAGGAATTCATTTGTTGGTCTTATAGCTTGCTAACACAAACATTTCACGTAAAATTGTCATGCTTACTGGGTATAATTGGGGAACTAAATACTTACAATGTATTTTCTCTGGAAGATGGGGTGTGCACACATTCATGTTCCTTGGAAGTAGCAAATTGGGTAGGCTTTCCTACCATACGAAATATCAGCCACATAGAGTTTTAGTCGCCTGACATCCCTGAACAGAATATTTTCGTGGCCAAGTGGGCTGGCCTCGTGAAGTCACTGGGCTTCAGTCGCTGACAACATGCTGCGATATACGTGGAAATATATTTTAGTACCAGCGAAGGAGAACGACCATGAAACGTGCGAACGATGGTGAACATTTTTCACAGATTTATTGGAAGTAGCAGGTTGGGATGAAGATGTGACACGAAAAGAATGGTGGCTATAGCCTGTGCGGCATGTGCAAGAGGGAATCAAAAAATGCAACACAGCAAGGGCAGATGCCAGCCCTGCATCCTAGATGATTGGTTTGAAGTGGAAAAATTCTGAAAGTGAAAATGGCTGTGTGTGAATTGTTAGTATTTTTTTGTAGGAAACGCAGCACCATTTTATAAGAACAACTGCTTAAGCTCAGGAAAAGAGAATCTTGAGGAACAATTGCATGCGAGGTCGAAATTATTCGAAAACGTCAGAATATATTCGGCAATCGGAAATTCCTTAGAGTCGCTATTTTTTGCAAACATAGACGCGTCCAAAATACAACTATGTAATCTAACATCTGCAACGGCAATTGTTTTTTAATAGAACTTGTACATCAGTGGGCCAAAACGTATTTCTGGTGCAAAGTCCAGGTGATGTGTAATGCTTAAGCTAACTGTAGATTTTCTGCTTTTTGCACAGTATCTTTTAATTGGCGTGAATAGGAACATGGCGCCCAAGCAATTAAATCAAAATAATTTTAGCCAGCGAAAAAATTAAAACGCTTGTTTGTATATGAGTAGAAGCAGTAATGCAAAAGAAAACTGACTGATGTTATCTTTACGTTAATTTAGACTTGGCTGTCTGAAAATAGTTTTTGGAAAGTACTGTAGTAATATTGGGTGTTTGGGTGTTAACAAAAAAGATCTGTTTTAAGTTGGGAAAATTGAGAGGTGCATCTAAAACTGATAAAAAGAAATAATAAAACTCCAAAATTGTGATCAGAATTTGTAATTGTGTAATGAACCAGATATTCAGTAAACGTAACACAACAATCTGCTTTAAATTCGACATTGGAACGTGAGGCTGTACTGCGGGGAAGACGAAATTCCTTTTGTTAAACGGAAAGCAAAGACATTATAACACATTGACAAGGATGGTGGAAACAGTTGAAGGGCCGTACATTCTGGAAAAAAGATTGAAAGTATAGTATTTTACTTTTATGATAATATAAAACTCTGCAGTGCACAGAAATTGGAGGGTA
Organism: Haemaphysalis longicornis; assembly: GCA_013339765.2. Classification (NCBI taxonomy): domain Eukaryota; kingdom Metazoa; phylum Arthropoda; class Arachnida; order Ixodida; family Ixodidae; genus Haemaphysalis; species Haemaphysalis longicornis. Next base: position 190,587,792 of record CM023450.1, on the reverse strand, counting down.
GCGCTTGAACGAGAAGAAGGCATAAAGGTTAATGTCACTAATTGTTTAAGCGTACACGCTCAGAAAGGCAGTGCAAAGAAAGTAAAGTAAACTCCTTCTTATTAGCTAATTTAGTCATTGCACTGATTGGAGTGAGAGGAATTCAAGTCACCGGAGCCTTTTTTGTTATAAACTCACCACAATGTCATCGCAAGAGCAAAATTAGGGGCGCTGTAAACGTTATAACGACGGCTTTCTGCCCAAATTCTGTTAATTTGCAATACAGCCTTCTGCGGCATCGCGAATCATGAACAAAATCTTCCCATTGCAGATTTCTTATGTCGTGTGTTGTAATAAATAATAAAGAGGGTTCACATCCTCAAAAACGGAACTGGAAGCAAGAAGCTTCCAAATAATATGGCGTCCGCCCTGTCCACCGGCGGGTTTCATTGAAGTATGCCGCCGCGAACAATGGCGTTGCAATGCAGCCTGGTCGCCAACCGTTTTGAGCACCGCTGCTTCAACCATTTGGTGTTTCAGTGGTCAGTGCCTTCGCTTTTAAGCTTCTGATGGTCTCAAAAGAGGCATTTAGAATCAATTCATTCTTTTTTTGTGCTTGTGGCGTATAGTCATTAAAATGAACGTTGCGCCTTATAAGAGGATGGTACAAAACGTACATTAGCTACGGGTGAAAGGGGTGTGTTACCGAATACCATTGCAGTAAAACATCGCGATTGAAAGCGAGATCAGTGTCGTTTACTCCTACAACCCAAATTTACGTAGGCTTAGCAAAAATAGTAACCAAGTAGTTTTTCGTGATTTAGCAGTGTGGAGAGTATGAAGATATCAGAGACGATTAAGCTATAAATGTATATATGCACCGCAGGCTCAGTGCAACTTACAGATATTGTATTGCGACGATCCCAAAATGCACGAAAACCACCATTTAGCAGCGCTGTAAACAATCTGAAAATAGTACAGTGTGTCAAACAAGTAACATAGCCTACAGCATAGCTCATAACGTTTATGTGTGCAACTATTTTTACGAGAGTGAGCTAAGGTACAACATGGCAGAATGCACAAAAGTGGAATGTACAGATACTACTATCAATTGCTTTCCGGTTTTCTTTGATACAGATTCCACAAGCTATGGAGCAGGAGGGACCAGATTCAAATATTTTTTTTGATCACTCGTCTCTGAGATGTAACACAAGCGGCTGCCTAAACTACTAAAATATGAACGTTATTTACGCTATTGCGGTTCCCTTTTGTACGAATGAAATTTGGGTTTTATCAAAACGTAATGCGAATGTGGCAAGAATAAACGACAATTGTACTAAAAATGTTTTGTCATGTAATGTAAGCTGTCACAAAATAGGCAAAACATCATTTTGCTTGCAGTGTATCATCTATGCTTTTAAAGGGATGTGTTGCGAAATTTACACAGACAACAATTTAGAATCTAAAGATCTCATTAACGTTTGGGTTTGGTCCAGTTGGTTCATAATTAAACTGTGAAACAGCGCTTTAAACAAAGACAGTGAGAGAAGACACAGACACGAGCCATGACTATCAACTGAGCAATATTTATTGCTTGCGGAAATATTAAGGACAAATACACTGGTGACACACGCATGCGTGAAAAAGAAACAAAACCAAGTGTACAAACTTCAGCGCATCTGCTATGCCATGACAACTGAAATCACATGTTCAATACACAAGTTTTTTTCTGATACAAGGCTACCGAAGGGGTGCCAACGCAGCCTTCGCCACGCTGGTCTATTTCCCACGCCTCGTAGATTTCGCATGCGCGTGTGTCACGAAACTAAACCTCTTGAGCAGCTTAGTGTCTTCCAAACACGGGGAGCACTTACAGGCCTTGCAGTGCGATGCCAAGTCGCTTCATGTGCCGGTTTTAAGAGAGCACGCATACTTCCTTAGGCGCTCGTTCAGGCAACGCCCAGTCTTCCCCCCACACAAACGACCTCATGCGAGGGGTACCTCGTACACGATGCTGTCGCGGCAAGCCACGAAGTGCTTCGCGTGCCTTGTCATGCATCGCACCTTCGAGCGCCCAGGCGAGTTCACCTTTGCACGCAAACTTCAAAGTTTGTTCGGGGCCGAAGAAATGGTCTGCACACCTGCTTTTTTAGCAGCCTTTTTGATCCCGTGGGATACCTTTTGGATGTATGGTATGACGCTTAGTGGCTTGCGTTCTTGCGTCTCGCGGGTCGAGCGGACTTTCTTCAGGAGTGCATCACCAATTCCAAGGATCAAGGCCTGTGGGTAGCCTGCCGACCGCAACCGCTCCACTTGCCTGTCCAGGCGGCACCCCATTATGTGAGGACACGACCGAACCAGAGCGTTTAACAGTGCTGTGTGGGTGACTCCAAGCTTCGTAACGTTGTAATGGGCTGAGGAATATACAGCATCCCTTTTTGCACCTCCAGCATATGTGACAAATTTGGCACGACAGCAGGGGGTCAAGGACACGTATAGAGCCTTCTTCGGGAACCTCCTTGGTGAGCTCCAGGGGCTTGAGGAGAGACACAGACACACTAAAACGTTCATCCACGCGTTCGGACGTAGTTTCTGGCGTAGCTTCAAAAAGTACCAGAAAATCGTCAACGTACGGAAGACTCGCTCCACACACAAGTCACGGAGAGATGGCTCAAGTGTCCTGTCGAACGCGGTGAGGAGCAGATCACTGAGGACCGGTGCCAAAGAGGAGCCAATGGAGACCTCGGCCATTTGCAGGTACAGCTTATCATTGCAGGCCACGAACGTGGCATCGAGGTAAAACACCAAGGAGCTCCCCAGGAACCACGAAGGACCGTGGTCCGAATCCCTGTGCTGGACAATTCCCACCGGATATAAAAAAAATCCGCGTATTGATGGAATTGCGCAATGGGCCCTTGGGGTGCGGCCTGAACCCGGCGGCCATTGCCGGTAACGCACTCCCTCACAAGAGCAGGATTGGTCACCCTGGTGTAGTAACGAGCACAACCTCCCATTAATACGCCAGTTATTGAGCTCATGCTTCTGCAAATGAAAAAAATAGGAAATTGATACAGAAAAGTCTTGAAGATACAACAAAAAACGAAATTGACTTCCTTTTGGGTGACAACCCAGGTATTCTGCAGGACGTAGAGGTACTAAGTAAGATTTGGGCATCGATAATAGGATGATTAGATTCAAGGTAATGCTGAATCTCAAAGGAGAAAGAAGAAAACTAGTGAAAAGTAAGAAAGCCAGCATGGAGTCGGTCAAAGCCAGAATGGAGGAGTTTACAATATCGTCCACCAGACAAGGCTGTGGGTATGTGTCACTCGGACTTGCTGCAGCCGTGCAGCTGGCTGAGGTGCTAGTCCTAAAAGGGTGTGGAACGAATGCGTCTGATCAGCGACCACTTTTGTTGACACTTTGGCTCCCAGGCTCTTCGTTGGCACCTCAAAGACCTTGAAAATTAAACATGCGGATTCTTAAGGAAACTAATCCGCGGCTATATGTGGAAAGCGCAATGCCGGCCTCACCAGTTGGTAGATATGAGCGTTGCCGGGATTCGCTTAAAAAGAATGACTATTGCTTAAAAAGCCGTAGTCTGCGTCGGCAGTTTTCACAGGAACTCAAAGAAACCTCCGAGAAAATTTTTATTGCCCTTCGATCTACACAGCAAACAATTGCAAAAAGCGCTTGGTTACAAGGGCGTCTTGATCACAATCGGAGTTTTCACCACGCACCTCATGATTGGGCTGTAGTTTTGCGATGCCGTCGGAATTCATGTGAATCCCATAATGTTTGCGGCATGCGTGTCAAACCATGTGTTATGGAACTAAAATGCCAGGATTTATACCCTTTTCCCCGGCGTCCAGGCCCGTAATAGTACGCCATATTTCATTTGTAGATTACTTCAGTCGGGTGGCGAAGTGTGCTTCCTGTTTAAGCGGAGATTTAGTTTCTTCTCAGCTCTTGCTTTTACAATTGCCACAAGTGCCCTCAGGGTGCTACAATGGCCTTACAGTTCCAGCGACCGTTAGTGATGTCAAGGAAGTGCTCCAGTGTATGAAGCGCGGTTTCTGGGCATAGTGGTCTGCCCGCAGACCACTTGACCACTTGACTCTACCTTGACTTTCGGGGCTTAATAAGACCGCACCTAAAAAATGTCGGTCAGCGCTGCTTTCTACACAATGCTTTTCCAGAGTCATTCCTAGTAGGATGCATCGTGTTAATTCCAAAGAAGGTTACGACATCCCCTCACACAGGGGAGGGGCGATTTATCACTCCTCATAACACATATTACAAGGCTTTCTACTGGGCTCATAGTCCAACGCATGCGACCATTGGTAGCTTTATTAGTGTCTCGTCCTTAGGCTTGTTCTATTCTTGGGCGCAGCATACAGAGCCTGTCGCATGTGACACGTGACGCCATTGAGTATACGTCAGTAGGCAATGCTTTGGGGATAGTAGTTTCTTTAGACCAAAAATATCATTTGATCGCCTAGAAAATGAGTGCCCGTTTGGCACACTTAAACCGTCTCGAATTCCAACATCTTTTGCATCTGTGCTTCGCAGCACGCACACCGGTGTCAGAAGCACTTTCTTTATAGATGGCGTAGTGAATGGAAAATTTGCCGTTACCCATGGCCTGCGTCAAGGGTGCCCGCTATCGCCTGTTCTGTTTGTGTGAGCCCTAAAGCCTTTTTTCAGGCACTACTGAGGCGTCCAAATGTAAAAGGCCCTCCCATCCCAGTCAGCCAAACGGGAAAGGTCATGGCTGGTGCTCATGTTGTAACTTTATATGTTCCCGTTATAGTCTACGAATATGGGAACTAGTCTAGAGCTGTGTTGAATTTGTTTAAATGCGAATACCTGTCCATAGGCGTCTCTGATACGTTCACTCCACCTTGCTTTCCCTTATAGATCCGGTCTAAAATAAGTATTCTTGGGATAGAATACAACTCGGGGTGTCAAATGACATGTGCCAAGAGATTCTTGCAGGAAATCGGTGGAATGCTCAGAAAGCCTAGACTTTTGATTTGCCATAATTACGCCGAGAGGTTATCTAGTTCAGTCGGTTGTTGGAAGTAAGTTATGATTTTGCATGTCAGGTTGCCCAACGGCCTTTAATGGTGTTAGAATTCCATCTTCGATCCGTTCTTTTTTTATTGGGAGGTAGCACTGCACTAAAGTGTCGACCAGTCCTCGGACAACCGCGGAATCGCGGGTGACCACATTGCCCTGAGTATATGTGGACTTTGGTCTCGTCGTGTGTTTTGGTGAACATAGAGATGCTTGAGCCACACCTGTTTTGTCAAAGTACTTCCTCGTACACAGGTCCGTGTAATAATTAATGCCTGGGGTATCTTTGAACCTCCAGCCATAGGCTGAATGCATGCCCGCGCTCTATAATATGTCTGTAGCTTTTTATGGGAACATGTTTTTTTTGAGGTGAGGTATCTTTTATTTCAATTTATCGTTGTTACATCGCAAGGTTGACGATAAAAGCTGCATAGAAGCAGCTTGACAAGCCCGTCAGCCCAATTCAGACGCCAGCAGCAGACGGCAAAAATGCACGCTGTACAGCGTCTACAGTAATAAACACAAAACACACCAAAGTATCACAATTCTATTGCGAGAACAAAAATATGCAAAGCAAAAAAATATCTATATGCACGCTAGCAACTAAACAAAGCAACGATATTGTATTCGAAAAACATGAGAACGCTGCATGAAAATTATATTTTTTCTGAGAAAAAAAAGACAGACAAGAAAAAGAGAAACGACGAGGCACATACTGAAACATCCAAATGTAATAAGTGTAAGTATACAAAAAATGCACCGGTAAACAAAAAGTGATCCAGAAGTATACATATGAGCTACTGCATACAACAGAACAGGAATAAGCGCTTCATGAAAAATGGTTACACCAATCAGGGTATTACCCATAATGAGATGTATAATGCATTAGAACGTTACACATAGGAAAAACAGTAATGCTAATTATTGAAGGCCCAAAAAATTGAAGAGTAGCAAAGACGAGAAAGAATTAAAGGAAGGCCCGCAACGAAGTGTTTTGCAAGGCAGCATTGATAGGTGCTAGCTTGGCGATAACTAGAATGGCGACGTAAAGAAAAAAAGAAACATTACCAGAATGATGCTATCAATCTACACACTTCCTTTTTGGAAGTACGTCATCGGCATACCTCAAAGCAAGTATTTGGAAGACCGCGTGGTTGACATCATGGCCGCTCTTTTCCGAATACTAGAGCCTCCTAATCGTAACAACCGAATATATAAGTTCGGGCGCATTGACTTCTTTTTGTAACTGGTCACTTATGAGATTTGATGTGGCGCCTGCAATGGGATGTTCACCCAACACGTCACAGACTTAAGAGCTGGGGTGTAATGCGCAGCTCAGAGTGCCCCAATTCTCCATGCGTAGAAAAGAACAAACATGTCGCCTAAAACAGCGTCGTGGCGCAGTCAATCTGGAGCATTGCGCTGTGCGGATTTTGAGGCCTAGGAAATTGGTGGTCTATAAACTGGAGGTACTGTCCCAGAGGCTGCATTGCGTGCCTGGTTATAGTGGCGGCTCTTACGCGTTGTGGCGAAACCGCTGCGAAGTACCAGCGGGTGGTCACCGTCGTTTGGCATTGTGGCCTATTTTAACACACATGCGACGGCAAGTTTTGCTTGATTGTCGGAGGAGATTTTCTTGTTTTGAGAATAGGAGTCCCTCAGGCAATGGTGAAGTGCTATTGTCTCTCTACAGGAAGGGCGAGTAGACCGAAGTATCAAACCCGTACGGCATAGCTGATTCTCCTTTATAACATATGGGCATGGTCTTCATTGATCAAATGGGTTTATTTACAGTGATGTGATCCAGGAACAGCCAAACGAACAGATTGGAAGGCGGCCGGCACAGTCACCACCTGAACGTTTTCAGGCTTGGCCAATCTTTTTCCGTTACAAACCCGAGAAAAAAACATCCCTCGTAGAAACTGCGCTGTAACACTTCCCCGGGGCGAGACGAAGCTCACCAAGCGAGTTGGAGTTGTCGCAGTTGGCAACGCTTCAGGCGGGTGACGTGAACAACTCGATCGAGTCTTGCGACATCGACGGTCTTGTGGCATCCACTCTAGCTATTTCATAATTAAGGTCTCTTAAGTTTCGCACAACTACAAAAGGGCCGATTTAGGTTAATAAAAACGTTTGGAATATACCACGCTTGCGTAGCGGTGTCTAGAGCCAGACAAGGTCAATGGTAAAGCACGAAGCTGGTGCGTGTCGTCGATCATATCGTACCTTGGTCTTCGCTTGAGACGTCAAGGTCCGTAGTCGGGGAATCCGGCGCGCCTCTTCAGCACGACAGCGAGTCTGCGCTATAGAAACATATTAATGGTGAGAAAAAGGCAGGATAGTGTCGAGGGAGACGCTTGGCAGTCGCATGTATAGAAGAAAGGCGCGCTTACCGTTACCTCGTGCTTAGCGGTATTGTAAGCGTATGTGATGAAAAGTGATGGTGATGATGGTTGGATTTGTTTGGCTCAAGGCCTGCTGGGGCAAGGAGCGCCAAACAAAAGTACACAACAGAAAAACAGTGGCTACTGAAATGTGTAAGCCATAATAACAGTAAAATAAAAAAAAAACAATGGAGATGGCTGGGGTATAGGGCCAGTGGTGATTACGCATGATAGTATATGAGGTTTAAAAAGTTACATGAGAGAAATATTTCAAAACGCGTTGCACAGAAACCATAGCATTGTCGCCGAAAAATGAGGAAGGGTGTAGAGGAATGTGTTGTCTGTATAGTTCGTTGAAGTGTGTGTGTCTTGTGTCGAGTGCCTTGCATGTGATTAAGAGGTGGACTACGGATAGGCCCTCCCCACACCTGCTACACATAGGTCTTGGAGAGCCACTGAGCAGGTGTGAGTGTGTTACATGTGTATGGCGTATCCGCAACCTAGCTAAGGTAACTTCAATGTGTCTGTTGTGTGAGTCAGTAGGGTACCGTCCTAAGTGTGGTTTTATTACGTGTAACTTGTTATCTGTCTGTTCACTCCAGTGTGTTTGCCATGCGTTGCGAAGTTGGGGTCTAATGTGTGGCTTCATGTCTGTGTACGGCACTGTTGCTATGTATACTGTATTCAAGAGTGTTACAGCAGTGGCCATTTCATCTGTGGTTTCATTCCCGGCTATTCCACAGTGGCTAGGAACCCAACATATTGTTATTTCAAGACTTGAGGCGTATGCCGACATAAGGGCCTTAAAAACAAGATTGATTACATAATTGTTGAGCGTTTTCTGGACAAAAGTGCACGTACAACACTAAGAGAATCTGTAAACACTATGGACTTTGAAATTTGATGTCGAACGATGTGATGCAAAAACAAGTAAAATGCCGTGTGCTTGAGCCGTAGAAATGCTGTTGTGGGAGTTCATTCTTTTACACACGTTGAGGTTCGGCTCATGCGCAGCACAAGACACAGCCGTAGCTGTCTTTGATGCGTCGCAGTAATACTCTGCGCATTGATACTTCTCATTCAAGAAGAGGAAATGCTGAATAACGGCTACGGCTACCCTTGGTGCCCTGTTTTTGTCAAATTGCGGAAAGGACACGTCACAACAAACTGCCCGGAATTTCCATGGCGCAATAAAATCAGTGCTGGGTGTCATGTGGATGTGTGAAAATGACACAGCCAGCTCAGAAGCTTCTGCTCTCACTCTGAGATGGAACGGCATGGAAATTAATGGACGATTTGCAAAGAGCTGCTCTGAGGATGCATCATGAATAGTTGAATTAAAGGGATAATTTGTCAGAGACATGATTTTAGAGGCATACAACTAGTTAGTGTATGTCCTCTGGTAATACAGGGACCATTTGTGACACTCTGCAGAGAGGCTTTCAACGGGGCTAGTGCGAAAGGCACCACAGGCAAGACGAATCCCCAAAGAAGCACAGGGTCAAGCATTTTTAGCGCCATCTTCGTCGTGGACCCATAAACAACACTGTCATAATCCAAACGAGATCTTACCACTGCAGTATAAAGGCGCAGGAGGAGCTGCTTGTCAGCACCATAGGATTGGTGTGACAGTATTTAAGAATGTTCATTGCTTTTAGGCATTTGTGTTTGAGGTGTTTCAAGTCAGGGATAAATGTGAGTTTACTATCGAATATTAAGCCCACATACTTCTGTTCCCCTCTGACAGGGATTATTACACCATTAATAGAGATATCAGGGTCCGCAAGAATCCCGCGCTTCCGCGAGAACACAAGTACTTTTTACAGAGTTCAGTTTAAAACCGTTGATGTCCGCCTAGCCAGCAAGTTGGTTCACCCCGAGCTGAACTTGGCGTTCATAAATTGAGAAGTTACAATAGGAAATGGTTGGTGGCAATGCCTTCTGGAGCGAGTTCATCTTAACAATGAATAGTGTGCAGCTCAGGACACCGCCTTGACGAACGCCATTTTCCTGCACGTATACTTTGGAAAGTGCACTGCCAACCCTCACCCGAAAGGTTCTTTGCGACATGTAGCTAGCGAGGGTGTTCAGCATGTTGCCGGAGACACCAAACGACTTGAGGTCACTCAAGATACCATACCACCAGGCAGTGTCATAAGCCTTTTCCATATCAAAGAAGACTGTTATGCAAAACTGATTATGGATAAAGACATCTTTTACTTACGATTATAACGGAACCGGTTGGTTGTTGGTGGATCTCCCAGCCCTGAAGCCAGCCTGGCAGCTGTCGAGAAGACCATTGTACTCTAAGAAGTGCATGAGTCTCCTATTGATAATCTTCTCGAGCAGCTTACACAGACAGCTTGTGAGGGCGATGGGAAGATAACTTGCGGGAGAGAAAATGTTCTTCCTCTCTTTCAGAAAGGCCACTACGATGGCCTCCCTCCATGACCCTGGAAGGTGCCCCGAAAGAAATATTTTGTTGTAGAGGTGAAGGAGGGTTTCAAGTGTGTGTGTGTAGGTGTTGTATTATAGTGTATGTAATGTTGTCTGCGCCTGGAGCTGAAGGTTTACGAGTACTAAGTGCGATCTTCAGCTCATGCAGTGAGAAGGGGGTGTTATATTATGAGGTCGACTTATTACTGTCTCGCAACGATCTCTTCTCACAGGATGTTTTGTGTCTTATGAAAGTGTTGATGTAGTGCGCTGAACTGGACACATCTTGGAAGTGTTGAGCGAGTGTGTTAGCCTGGTCTTCCAGTGTGTCCCCTGTTGTACTAACCAGGGGCAGGCTGTGTGTCTGTTGTTCTTTTAGTTTTCCTATTCGTGTCAAGACTTTGTGTGTGTCAGTGTATGAGTTGATGAAAGTGAGGAAGATGCGCCAACTCTCTCTTTTCGCCTCACGATGCACTCGCGTCCCAAAAGCCTTTGCCCGTTTAAAAGAAATGAGGTTGTCTGACGTGGGGTACCGGCGAAGGAGAGCCCACGCCTTGTTCTGGGCCTCTCGCGCCCGCCTACAATCCTCATTCAACCACCGCCTCCTTTGGTTGCGCGGAGCACCGGAAACGTGGGGAATGGACTTTCCGGCGGCGTCCAGGATGTGCGCCGTGATGAGCTGAGCTGCTTCCTTCTCGTGTAGGTGTTTTATGGTTGTGTGGTGTAGTTTAGACGATTCTGTGAATTTACTCCAGTTTGCTTTTGATTCGTAAAACCTGTAATGGGAAGATGGACTGCATGGGCCTTCACCTATATATGTTAGGCAAGTGCGGAAGTGGTCACTAGCATATGGGTCAGTTCCCACACCCCACTCAAGACATGGAAAGAGAAATGCAGAACCAATAGCCAAGTCGACATGTGAGTATGTATTGTGTCCTAAGTTGTGGTATGTAGGCTGTTTTTGTTAAAAGGGATGCTCCTGAAGATGTAAGAAATCTCTCTATCAGGGGACCTCGGGCATTCATTCTGGAGGAGCCCCAAAGAGAGTTGTGTGCATTAAGGTCACCTGTTAGGATGTACGGTTCGGGCAGCTGGTCGACCAGCGCCTCTAAGTCAGAGCTCGAAAGTGCATGATCAGAAGGAAAGTATATAGAGCATACCGTTATCAACCTATGAAATAATATTGTGCGGATTGGTACAGCCTCCAGGATAGTGATTAAAGAGAGAGGGTGGCATGCTAATGATTTCCGGGCGACAATGGCTACACCTCTTGAAGGCTGTGCGCAGCCAACTCTGTCCTTTCTGAATACCGTGTACCTATTTAAGAAATTTGTGGGATTGGAATTCAAATGTGTCTCCTGAAGACACATCACACTTGGCTGGTTCGAATGCAATATCTCATAGACATGATCAAGATTTTAAGAAGGCCTCTACAGTTCCACTGAGTAATATTTTCTCTTGTCATTATAGAGATTTAGAAGCTACTGAAGTCTTTGTGCATGTGTGTTCACGTGTCTTTCGGGGCTGCTGCTCTAGGATTTAGCTTTTTGGGCCTTTCTGCTGGCTTGGCCGTCGGAGGCCGCTCCTTGCGGTGCGTACAGGCAAGAACGACGCGACGTCCATCTCGTCCTCAGATGTCCTGGGGGTGGCCGTCGAACCGGGCCCACCGGGCTTGGCCCCCCTTCGGGAGCCCTTCGTTTGAGCCGCCACCGCCACCGCCGCGGGCGTATGGGGCGGCAGAAGTGGCACGGGCGGTGCGGTGACGGTGGGAGCCGGGGCGGGGCCCATGGTGTCCATTCCCTCGGCACCCTCCAACGCACTGGAGGACGGGGAGGCAGAACCGGGAGCGGCCCCGGTGCCGACTAAAGTGGTTTGCACCACAACCGCCGCTGCCTCACCAAGCGGCGTGATGCCGGGTTGGGCTGCGCGAGGAAACCCATCGGGGGGTGGGGGCGGGATCAGGTCAGACTCGCTGAACTGGGTGCCTGTGGACACCAGACGCCGTTCCGCCCCCCGGGGAGCTGCGTCGGCGTACCGCCCCAGGATGATGATGATGGTTGGTGTTTCATGGCGCAAGGCCAGCGAGGGCAAAGAGCGCCAGAAAAGAAGTTATATAATGAAGCGAAGTGATTACCATAAAAAGGTAGGTATAAAAACTGTAAATCGGACATAGTAAAATCAATTAAAAGTAATGGTGATGGCTGGTTGTATAGGGCCAGATTTGATTATGCGTGATATGAGATAAGGTTTAAAAACTTAACATCTGGACAAATAATCAAACACACGTTTCATAGAAACACTGGCATCGTCCCCTAGAAACAGCGATGGATGTAGTGGGATATGTTGTCTGTAGAGTTCTCTGAAGTGTTTGTGTCGTGTTGTGTGAAGTGCCTTGCTGTTATTAGTATGTGGACTACGGATAGGCCCTCCCCGCACCTGCTACACAGAGGTCTAGGAGATCCCGTGAGCAGGTGGGAATGTGTTGCATGCGTTGTGGCCTATCCGTAATCGAGCCAGGGTAACTTCGTTGTGTCTGTTGTGAGTATCAGTGGTGTATGCTCCCAAGAGTGGCTTTATAATGTGTAGTTTGTTGTCAGTCTGTTGATTCCAGTGTGCTTGCCATGTTGTGCGAAGGTGTTGTCTGATGTGTGATTTGAGGTCGGTGTAGGGTACTGTTGTTATGTCAACGGTAGTTGTAAGGGCAGCAGCGGCCGCCATTCGGTCTGCGGTCTCATTACCTGGAATTCCAGAGTGCCCTGGCACCCAGCACACGGTCACCTCAAGGTTTAACGCATGCACAGACATAAGAGTACTAATGAGAGCATTGACCACATGGTTTTAGACTTCTGTGAGGATAATGTACGCACAACACTTAAAGAATCAGTATAAATTACAGATTTCGGAATTCGACTTAGAACAATATGTTGAACTACAAGAAGTATGCCATAGGCCTCTGCCGTAAGATACTTGTATTTCTATTCATAGTTCTACAGACATTAAGGTGCCACCATGCGCAGCACAGGAAACAGTTGTGGCAGTTTTTGAAGCATCCGTGTAAAATTCAGCACACTTATATTTGTGCTGCAGGGACAAGAAATGTTGCACGATCGCGCTTCTAGGCACTCTGTTTTTCTCGACACTTATAAAAGATACATCACATGATATCGGGCGAAGCTGCCACGGTACTAGAAGTTCAGTAGCGGAGGTTTTGATGGTTGTCTGAGAACATGACATCAAGTTGCGACGCTTCTTCTCTTACTCTGAAAGCGAAGGGAGCAGAGACTGATGGACGATTAGTAAGAAGTTTGAGATAAGGATGTATCATAAAAAACTGATGTAAAAGGATGGTGAGGCATTGATGAGATTTTAAAAGCATAAAGCAAGTCTGTGTAGGTTCGCTGACGTTCTAGGCTCCATTTGTTGCCCTCTACATACAGACTTTCGACTGGAACTAGTCCGAAAGGCACCACATGACAAGCGGAGCCCTAGATGAAGCACAGGGTCCAGCATTCTGAGGGAATGTTTTAGTGGCTGACCCATAAACAACGCTACCATAGTCCAGTCGTGAGCCTATCAAGCTGGTAAAAACACGTAAAAGAAGTTGTTTGTCAGCACCAAAAGAGATGTGCGACAGAACCTTCAGGATATTCATTGTTTTTAAGCATTTATGTTTTAGTTGTTTTATGTGGGGGTTGAATGTGAGCTTTTCGTCAAAGATTATACCTAAAAACTTGTGTTCCTTTTTGACAGGAATAGAGGCACCGTGGAGTCGAATGTCTGGATCCGGCCGAATGCCACGCCTCTTAGAAAACAGAACACAAGCGCACTTTCCTGGATTAAATTTAAAACCGTTGCTATCTGCCCAGCCGGCTAGCTTGTTCACACCAAGCTGCACTTGGCGCTCGCAGACAGACAAGTTACGAGACTTAAAGGTAATTGTACGTCGTCTACATAAATTGAACATGAAATCGACGGTGGCAATGCCTTCCGAAGAGAATTCATTTTCACAATAAACAAAGTGCAACTTAAAACTCCACCTTGCGGTACACCGTTTTCCTGCACATGAACACTAGAAAGTGCAGTTCCAACTCGCACACGAAACGTTCTTTCAGACAGGTAACTAACAAGCGTATTCACCATGTTACCCGCATTCCAAAGGACTTCAATCGCTGAGGATGCCGTACCGCCAAGCAGTATCGTACGCCTTTTCAAGATCAAAGAAGACTGTCATACAGTACTGCTTTGTGGAGGAAAGCATCTTTGATATACGCCTCTAATGCAACGAGTTGATCGTTGGTAGATCGCCCCGCCCTGAAGCCTGCCTGGCAGCTCTCGAGAAGACCGTTGTACTCTAAGAAGTACACGAGTCTCCTGTTTATCATCTTCTCGAAGAGCTTACACAGGCAGCTTGTCAGGGCAATGGGACGATAACTGGCAGGAGAGGAAGGGTCCTTCCCTTCCTTTAGGACAGCTACTACTATGGCCTCCCTCCAAGAGCGTGGATATGGCCCCGAAAGCCATATTTTGTTGTATAGGTGTAGGAGTGTTTCAAGGGTGTCTGAGTGTAAGAATTGTATCATTGTGTAAGTATCTTATCTGCACCTGGAGCTGAAGGTTTACATGTGGTCAAAGCAGCCTTTCAGCTCATAATTGAAAAAGGAGAATTGTTAAGAAGTGTGCGACCTATTGCTATCACGCAGTGACTTCTTCTCCGCAGATGTTTTGTGTTTCATGAAAGTGTTCGTGTAGTGTGCTGAACTGGACACGTGTTCGAAGTGTTGTGCAAGCGTGTTAGCCTGGTCTTCCAGTGTGTCCCTGTTGTACTAACCAGGGGCAGGCTGTGTGTCTGTGTCCTTTGAGCTTGCGTATACGTGTCCAGACTTTGTGTGTGTCCGTGTATGAATTAATGGATGTCAAGAAGGTGTGCCAACTCTCTCGTTTCGCCTCACGCCGCACACGTTTTCCTAACGCCTTGGCCCGTTTGAACAAAATGAGGTTACCCGACGTGGGGGTACCGACGAAGGACACCCCCACGCCTTGTTCTGGGCCTCTCGAGCCCGCCTACAATCCTCATTCCACCACGGCCTCCGCTGGTTGCGCGGGGCACCAGAGGCGTGGGGAATGGACTTTTCGGCGGCGTCGAGGATGTGCGCCGTGAGGAGTTGGGTAGCTTCTTCAACGTGTAGGTGTCCTATGGATGTGTGGTTGTAGTTTGGATGTCTCTGTAAATGTGTTCCAGTTAGCTCGTGCTTCATTGAACCTATTATGGGAAGATGGACTGCTCGGGCCTTTACCTATATACGTTAATGAAGTGGGGAAATGGTCACTGCCATATGGGTCAGGTCCCACACCCCACTCGAGAAGAGGAAAGAGAACTGCGGAGCCAATAGCCAAGTCAAGACATGAGTATGTGTTGTGTGCTATGTTATGATATGTAGGCTGCTTATTGTTGAAAAGGCATGCTCCAGAGGATGTAAGAAACCTCTCTATCAGGCGACCTCGGGCATCCGTACGAGAAGAGCCCCAAAGAGAATTGTGAGCATTAAGGTCGCCTGTTAGAATGTATGGTTCAGGCAGCTGGTCAACCTAGCGCCTCGAAGTCAGAGCTCAAAAGTGTAACATCAGGAGGAATGTATATGGAGCATACCGTTATCAACCTATTAAATATTATTAAGCGTATTGCTACAGCCTCAAGGATAGTGTTTAAAGTGACAGGGTGGCATGCTAAGGATTTCCGGACGATTATGGCCACACCGCCAGAAGAGTGTGTGCAGCCATCCCTGTCTTTCCTGTATACCAGGTAACTATTCAAGAAATTTGTGGTGTTTAGAATTCAAATGTGTTTCCTGAACACACATTACACTTGGCTGATTGGTATGCAGAATCTCATACACTGTCGTCAAGATTATTCAGAAGGCCTCTGCAGTTCCATTGTACTATGTTCTCTCTTCCCATTATGAAGTGTTCGGAGCTACTGGACTGTGTTGTTTATGTGTCGTCTTTCGGGGCTGTGACTCTCGTCTTTTTTGGCTTGTCGGGAGGCTTTGGCGTCGGGACGCGTTCCTTGCGGTGCACCGCAGACAAGAACGGACCGACGTCCATTTCATCCTCGGATGTCCTCAGAGCGCCTGACGGATCAGGCTCCTTGGACCGCGAACCCTTTGGGGCGCGCTTTTCCTTGCCCGCAACCACCGAGGGATTCAGGAACACCTCGGATGGCGCAGGCAGTGCGGTGGGGGTGGGAGCTGCCGCTAGTTCCTCCGTCTCCATCTCGTCTGCGCCCTCGCTTGTGGTTTGGGACGCTGGAGTGGAAGTGGAGATGCAGCATCGCTTCCACCAGACGTGGTTGCCCCCACAGCCGCTGCTGGCTCAGCGAGCGGTGCGGAGGCGGGTTGGGCTGCCTGAGGCAACCCAGGGGGGGGGCGGGGGCGGAGACCAAGTCCGCCTCGCGGTACTGGGTCCCCGCAGAAACCAGACGCCGCTCCGCCCCCCGGCGAGCTGCGTCGGGCGTACCTCCCCAGAGGGAAAGAGGCGAACCTCTTCCGCGCCTCTGGGAAGGTGATGTTTTCAGTGACCTTGATGTTAATGATTTTTCTTTTCTAATTGGAACTTTTCACATTTTCTGGAGTAGGCCGCATGTGGGCCCTGGCAGTTTACGCAAAGAAGTTGTTGAACGTTACAGTTGTCGGACGGGTGGTCGTGCTGGGCGCATTTTGCGCAGGTAAGTCGGCCGGCGACAGGAGTTTGTGCCTTGCCCGACCGTTGGCACTTGAAACAGCGCCGCGGGTTCGGGAATGTACGGCCGGACTGAACATCGGATGTAACCTGCGTTGATGAATTCTGGAAGGATGGACTTGTCAAAGGTTAGGATGAGGTGCTTTGTCGGTATTTGTTTATCGTCTCTGCGGATGGTATGCGCCTGACCGCTGTTACGACCTGACTACGAAGGCCCTCCAGCAGGTCAGCTTCAGATTCATTTAGTAGGTCATACTCGGAAATCACGCCCTGGGAGCTGTTTAGGCTGCGGTGGGGGCGTGACTCGGATTGGCAGATCGGCGATGCTGGTTTGAGCAAGAAGTTTATTGGCCTGATCCTGGCTACTCACCTCGACAAGAATTTCACCGGTTCGATGTTTTTTGGCCTTATACGACCCTCCAACAATACCGTCAAGAAACTTTGAAATGAGAAATACAGACTGTGAAGCAAGAGGTTTTGATTGGTCTACAGATTCCATCACGATGAAGCGAGGATAGTTGTTTGGTTTCGGAGGACTCAAGTTAGGAAGTGGTGGAAAAGAAACTTCGGTGCGGGCCCTTTTCGGGGCCGATCACGTCGGGGGGGGGGGGGGGGGGGTTGGTTTGATTTATCCATATGGCATAGGAATAATCCATATGGCATAGGAATCTTTCCCCCTGGGGCGGTACGCCCCAGGGAGAAAGAGGCGAACCTCTTTCGCGCCTGTGGGAAGGTGATGTTCTCAGTTACCTTGATGTTGATTTTCTTTTTTTCCAGTTGGAATTTTTCACACTTGCGGGAGTACGCTGCATTGGGCCCGCCGCAGTTCACACAAGAGAGGGTGTCGGATGTAGAGCTGTCGCTCAGATGATCGGGCGCCGCGCAATTTGCACAGGTGGTTCGGCCACGGCAAAAGTTTGTACCATGCCCGAACCGCTGGCACTTAAAACAGCGCCGCGGGTTCGGGATGTAGGGACGGATGGAGCAACGAGTAAAACCTGCATGTATCTGTTGTTGAAGAACTGCGTGGTCAAACGTCAAGATAATGTGCTCGGTTGGAATCTCCTTGTCGTCTATGCGAATAGTGATGCGTCTCACAGCAGTGACGCCCTGATCCTTCAAGGCGGCAAGGAGATCCGCATCCGTTTTGTTCAGGATATCTGTCTCGGATATCACACCCTGCGAGCTGTTGAGGCTCCAATGGGGTGTGACCCTGATGTCTAGATCAGCCTGTCTAGTCTGAGGTAGAAGCTTTGTTGACTGCTGCTTATCATTATTTTGATGAGGAGTTCACCAGACCTTTTTTTTTGTACTTATACGATTTTCCTAATATGGCTTCAAGATATTTTGCAATCAAGAAGACTGACTGAGATGCAAGAGGGTGGGTTGGACTGAGCGACTCCATGACAAGAAATAGAGAGTAATGACCTGGTTCAGCAAATGTTAAAGATGGCAATGTGGGAAACGATACTTCGGTGCGGCCCCTTTTCAGGGACCGATCTCGTTTGGAGGCGGGGTTTGAAAATACCGTACAGCATGGATAGAATCAGGGGAGGGGGGTACTTTTTTCCACAGCCTTACCCTGATAGCTGGGGAGGTCCCGGAGCTCCTGCCTGTAAACAGACAGAAGCCCATCCGCCGGAGCTTGACCTGGGCTCCGACGGCCACCGTTTTAGGTTTCTAGCCTTAACTTTAAACACATCACACGGTAGGTTACAGCTTATTTTGGGGGCTCGGGGTCCGCGGTGTCGCCAACCCCGTCACCAAGATTGCTCAAGGTGCCCCGTGCGGGGGTGATGAAAAGTGACACAACGTCGCAGTTTTTCTGATTCGAGGATACGTACATCGCCAATATGTTTGTCAGTCTACGATTTGTTCCCTCAGTAAGACCATTGGTTTGCGGGTGATATTGCGTGCTGTGTCAGTACTGCGATGCACAGAGACGAAGCAACTCTTCGATAATATCTGCAGAGAATTGTCGAGACAACATTCCAAGACAACATTTTCCAGTTCCTAATCCGCAGCGTACTAAAAACGAAGTAATGCTCAGAAGAATTCAGACAAACATTTCTCCACACCGAACTTGGGTACATCGGATGTACCATGCGCAATACCCCGCCACATGTAAATTCTGCTACAACTCATGTAACCTAATTCATATGATCTTGGGGTGCGCACATAACTCCGTCCTTTTACCTTCACCGACTTCCCTTCCCCTCTCTGAGCTCTGCAAGAACCAGGCGACCAGTGCCGGCGTGCATGCCCAGCACCTCCGGGGGGCTGAGACAGCACGGTCGTCCCATGGTCTCCCGGACTGAGGGACCACTCCAACATCCCCAGACTCACAATAAAGTTTTCCTCGTCCTCCTCCTTGCGCCAGGCGCGCGGCCACGAGCACTCGTGTGTTTCTTTCAGGTAGTTTCCTGCAACACCAAACTTACGGCCACTGATAACAGCTCTCCTGTTAGAAGGTATTCACTGCTACCGATTCACGGCGCAGATTCCAAAGGCAAACGTTAGGCCGACAGAATGCGTACCCGAGAGTTGAGTGGTTATTCTAGCAAAGTGGTGAATACTTCCAGTGTAGCACATAGTCGCTGTATGCGATTGGCCATTGAATCCATCGCAAAAAGCTTTCGGGTTGAACCATCGTCGTCGTTAGAGGAAGCGGTGCGTGATTTTTTGACGCACTGCCTATTCTGTTAACCAGGCCACAAATTAATATTCACCTTTTGCAGTTGTTCAGGCCGCAATAACTGAAAATGTTATATTTTGAGCTACTGCTAAAGAGGCTCCGCTTGTTCGCTTCCGTGGCACTGCTGTAGAATCTTGGGTTTTGGCGCTAATCACTGAACACTGACCGCCAACCACTAGGTTCTGGTCCCAGCAGTTGTGTAGTTTATTTTTAACAAGTGAACCTTCGCTGTAACCTGTTCTCCTAAGTCAATTCTACGCACTATTTATGTAAAGAAGTGTGGATTGGTACCCTAATAGGCTGTTTTAGACTTTTAAGGATCCACTATAGTGTGGTACCGTCCGCAGAATAAAACGTTGCCCTGTGGTGTGGTCCACAAAATAATAATGCTGCACATTATCTTGTGTTCATTATCATCATCATCGACTGGTCCTCAGAATATGCACTGCCTTTTTAACACGAAAGTGTTTTATGCCGGGGTTACAAACCTCAGCGACATCATATCCGTCTCGGAAATGACATCACCAGAAAACGTTCCATTGGCGTGGCGGCGCTAGGATTCGAGCTCACGATCAGTCCGGCCGCAACAGGAGGTGGGAAATACTCTGCGAACTGCGCCATGAAATCTTTTTTTCTTTATTTCCAAACATGACCTCCCGGAGGTACAAACAGAAGGAGAAGTACAAACAAAATAAATTTGAACTAAATTATAAAATCACAATACCCACTTTGCGGTACCGCGCTAGTGGCTCAAATATATTCATCTGTGTTACCTTTTCCACCTGTAACAGCCACTCTGGTTCATCAACTTGTGTCTTTACAACTTCAATGAAGGAGATTACGGCCTCTTGGAAATAGTCCCCGACAGGATGCGCATCAATGTAGGAGTACCGGACTGCCATCCTACACCTCCATATAGTGTCCAGGCCCAGAAGCATGATTAAGTATAATGGAATACCATCTACGTTTTGAACGGACAAATACCGAATACCGTGGGCATCAACTGGAAGTTTCTTTTTCAGTGTTCGTTGCAGCACATGTTAGAAGAAAACCTCACTCCAACAATCAATGAAAACATGTTCAATCGTTTCCGGTTTTTTGCAGAACATACAATGTTCTCCCCACGGCATAAAGAGACCCTTTTCTTGCATCCATGTCCTACCAAGGAGAGTGCTTGCATGTGGTTTAAAGGAAAATGTTTTAAACCCCTACGCAACTGGCATTCTTTTAATCCGTTTTAATACATCTCCACCTGGGCCTGCAGAGTAAATGATCCTATACAAGGGAAGTGGAAACACAGCGTCACAAAGATCACCATACAGTTTTTTCCTAGGAATTGCACTAAAATATTCTCACGAAAAATGCGCAACCAGAAAACGAAAAGAGTCAACAACTTCTCTAAAATACCCGCGGGCACCTCCCAGCAAACACATGTCACAACTGTATATTCAGGAAATACGTACCCTGCCTAATCTAACTTGGTAAACGGTGCGCACAAATGGGCTTTTTACATTTCGAAAGAAAAGAAAACGGTTAAATAACTGTCACACAAATAGATGCGCTAACCCTAACCCCCTATCCCGTTCCTGTCGGAAGAGGTTTGTACGGGTCGTTCGCTCCCGGATGAACTTCCGATGAATACTGCGAAAATCCTATGCACCTTTTGAACATTTGCCTGGAACAGTGGAGTGCGTGTAACACGTAACATAGTTTGCTCACCATGAAGAGGTTGACACCGTCGCACGAGCAAAAATGAATACATTGGTTGCCTCCCACTTTTCGGTCTCTTCTCATAACTCCACTGCTTGCCTCCGCCAGTAAGTATCACTGTCGGAACGATACTCAAGGGGGACGCTTAAGTACCTAACCGGCATCGTTAACCACTTGATATTTAAAAGAACACCCATGTGGTGTTCCACTCTCCGTGCTTGATACCCAGACACTTACCCCAGTTTACGACACACCCACTTACGCAACAAGACCATTTCACCTTGCTTACGACGTGAGTTACGCTCTGTTCGTCGGCGCAGAAAATGGCAATATCATACGCGTATGCCAAAACCAGAACTTACGCGGCATGAAGTTCAAATCCCCTGATAGTTTCGCTTCTTTATAAGCTGAATTAGAGGGATTCGATGTATATGCAGTAGAGGAGCGGAGAGAGAGGACAACCCTGCCTCACGGACGTCTGCATTTCTATACGCTTTCCCAACACCTTGTTTAGAATTATTAGAGTTTTACATTTGTTGTAAGCCATGCGCACACCTTCTAAAATGACATATTCAATGTTAGTATGTTCCAGTACCATCATAAGCCCGTCATGCGGCACAGGATCGAAGGCTTTACCCAGATCGGTTTGTAACATTGCTACGCCGGTTGTCATAACATCGGAACACGCGAGTACACGACGAGCTTTATGGATGTTCGTAACAATTGATCTCCCGTTGATCCCACATGTGTTATGGGGCCCTACTATTATAATGATAACACACTCTAACCGCTTACCTAGAATTTTGCAATAATATTTTATTGTCGACATTAGTTAAACGTATAGGTCGGTATGATGTGACCTGACGGAGTTTGACGATGTCTTCATTCGTAGGAATTAAAATCGTGCGGGAAGACGAAAACGACGGTGGCAGTTCGCCTAACTAGAAAGATTCTCGATATAATACACTAAAAGCAGGAGATAACTTGTGTTCCAAATTCTTATAAGATGCAGCCCTAAGGCCATCAGGGCAAGGTGATTTTCCCAATTTAAGTCATCAATAGCTCTTTCAACTTCTGCGACAGTAAAAGGGATTCCAACATTAACTTTGTTTCCTTATCTAATTTTGGCAGCAGAGACACAAATTCACTTTTAAACTTTGTAAGTTTTACGGGCTTCGAGTCGACAGTGTGCTATGGTACTAAAAAAGCGCGTTCTATGTCTGTATTTTCGCTACTAACCGTGCCTTGGTTCTCAATTTCTGTTATTTCATTGCGGCGAGCATGCCTTTTTTTCTTTCCCAGAGCTCTCTTGGTGGGCTGTTCGCCCGCTGTCCTCCTTTCTGCTCTAGTTCTGACAAGTGCTCCGCTACAACGTTCTACGTCTATTAATTCAAGCTTTGCCTTTGTGGCCCGTATCTAATCTTTAAATGCACCCGGTGATCGGCTTTTTTCTGCAACCATCGTTTGCAAAGTAGAGCGTGAAAAGATTTCTTGTTTATACTTTTCTGTTTTAATGGCACTTTATTTTTCGATTGCTGGCATTTTTGTTTCTTGTTTGAAATGTTCCCACTGGACCATTAATGTTTACTGCTGCAGTTACCCATATTTTCTAGTGCTTTCTTTCTTGCTGCGTAAAAAATTACCTTCTAACAGTTTAGTGTTTAATTTTCATAAATACCATGTACATGTATTTTTGCTTTTTTTCTTACTGCCAAGAAAAAATGAAACTAGGCAACTATCGGTGAAAGCGGCAGATAACACGTTGTAGTCACAGCAATGAGGCAGTAATTCCGCAGAAATATATGCCTATCTAAGCGGGCGTAGCTTTTTTCTTGGAAATGTAAATACTACACATCTCTTCCGCGGCCGACAGACTTTCCTACGTCCTCGAACACAATATCATTAACCGTTTCCAACAACATTGCTTTGCTGATATCACGATAGGGTGTAGAGCTGGTTTTTTCTCGCGAAGAACATACAAAGTTAAAATCTCCCATTAGTACCATTTACTGTTCACAACTGCAGTAAGTTCTGATTTGCTAAAAAATCCAGCCTTTCTTGAACTCTGGTTGGTGCATAGACGCAAATAACTCGCCACGGGGCTGTTGAAAAACTAAAGTCAAAATAGGTAACTTCCATTTTGGCGTGCTGTCACATTTTCTATTACTGCACCTAATTTATTTTATTTATTTATACATACTGTAAGCCTAATTAAAGGCTCATACAGGAGTGGTACATTGCAAATATTAAAAAAAAATATGACACTTTGAAATACACATTGATACAGGTAATTCAGGACAGACAATAAGACAGGGCAGATCACAATTTCACATGTTCACAGATTTTCAATGACACTCATAATTACACAGTGACTCGATTTTTGCAACGAAGTTATCTACAGAACCAGCTTCAACGGTTCACTTGGCAAGTTGTTCCATGTTTCTATGGTCAGTGGAAAGTAAGAAAACTTGAAAGTATTATTACGGGGGAGGAAAGGCCTGATTGGACAGCTATGGTTGGTTCTTCGCGAGTGGTGAAAAGGTGGTCGGAGGTAGACTCTTTATCTATGTTTACTTTGCCGTGATAAAGGAGATAGATGAACTTTAACGATGCAACTCGTCGACGGTTATTAAGGTGGGTATGCTCGCTTGATTGCGGAGTGCCGTTACGCTTTCGTGCCGTGAGTATTTTGAGTAAATGAAGCGGAGGGCCATATTTTGTATGTTCTAATTTATCGATGAGGTAGGCTTGGTGAGGATTCCATACGACATGGCATATTCAAGGATTGGACGTACAAGCGTCAATATGCTGCGAGTTTTGCTTTAGGGGGAGCCGCTTTAAGTTTTCGCCGCAAAAATCCCAACTGCCGAAATGCCTTAGCTGATATGTTTTCTACATGTACATTCCATTTTAAGTTCTTAGTAAATGTTTACTCCTAGGTATTTGACACTGTCCGTTTGAACTAAGGTATGGCCTGATAGATTGTAATTAAAGCATAGATGCTGTCTTTTCTGTGTTATAGTGATACATTTAGTTTTGGACATTAATTTGCATCCCCCATTTTGTGCACCAGGCAGAAATATTAGCTAGAGAGGAATCTAGTTTAGTTTGATCTTCAGTAGTCTGCACAGTCGTGTAGATTATACAGTCGTCTGCGAACAACCTAAGTGTTACTCCCGGTTCAATGCACTCATGTATATCGTTGACATAAACAAGAAAGAGATAGGTCCTAGAACGGATCCTTGAGGTACACCTGAGAAAACATCAAGATGGTCTGATTTGATATTTTTGATTTCTACATATTGGCTTCGTCCATGGAGGTAGGTTGATATCCATGAGACTATTGGGAATTAATGCCGATTGCTTTCAGTTTACCAATTAATTTGCAATGGGGCACGCGGTCGAATGCTTCGATAAATCAATTAGTATTGCATCTGTTTGTAGATTGGAATTAATTGCCGATGAAAAGTCATGCGTAATTTCAAGCAGCTGCGTTACCGTCGAGAGCCCTCTCCGGAAACCATGCTGTCTTTGATAAAGTAGATTGTTGTTTCTAGATATTCCATAATCGCTTTATTAATGATGTGTTCTAAGAGTTTGCAGCAGCAGCTTGTTAATGATATCGGCCTGTAGTTTTCTATTAGAAGCTTATTCCCGTCCTTAAGAGTGGGTTTTATTTTAGCGCAGAGCCAATCGAAGGAAAGCGACGCAGTTAACAGCGACGTTCTAAAGATGAAGCATATAAACGGTGCTAACTGTTCTGCATATCGTCGTAAGAATGAGTTCGGAATATTATCAGCGCCCACAGATTTTTTGGTGTCAATGTTCAGTAATAAGTTAGAATGCCTGTTTGTAATCACGATGTCCGGCATCGCTGGCTCCTGATAACATATGTTGCGGTTGGCACTGGCGTTCGCGAGAATACTGACTGAAAAAATGCGTTAAAAGAGTTGGCAATAACACGGGCATCCTGAACAACAGTTCCATTCACCTCATTTTATCGACAGTGTGATCGCGTTTTGACAAATAGCGCCAAAATTTTTGAGGCTCATTATTCATGAAGCTTATTAGGGTAGTTGAAAAAAGTATGTTCTAGCGTTTTTGAGCTTAGTGCGCAATTCACTAGAGAGCTGACGGATGGTTGCGGAGTTATCTTTGCGGTTGCGCATTCGTTGTATTTTCGTTTAAGATGAATTATTTCACGCGTTATCCAGGGTGTTTCACGCTTCGTTCTCTTCATTTTGGAAGGAATGAAGTGCTCTTCACAGTATAGTATTGCATGTTTCAATTCTGCCACAAAGTATTACGTTGTCACAACTATTGGTAGGAAAACAGTCCCAATTTTTTCGAAATAATCAACTATGCTTGCATCATCAGCTCGATTATATATTTTAACCACTGTTTTTGAGTTACAACTATTACTTCTTAATCTAGGACCTTGAAAATATAACTTATCAGTAGCATTTGTGGTCAGATATTCCCTCTTCCAGGCTAATTCGGAGTTCACAGATTGCGATACAAGCGCCAAGTCGAGAACTGAAGAACTTCCCTGGATACGTGTCGGCTGTTGGACTAACTGCGATAATGAAAAAACTAAATACTGTGTTTAGTAGTAATGGCAGCTAGCTGCCTCCTTAGTACTCGTTGAAAAGTTTGTCCAGTTAATACCTGGTAGATTGAAATCACCCGTGAGTAATAATTTGTTCTATCAGTTATAATGGTATTTAGGAAGTCGTGAAGTTGGGTAAGGTAATCAACAGAGGCGTTAGGACGCCGGTAAATGCCACCTATCAACACAGATGAATCGTTTATTTTAAGCGTGCACCAGATGCTTTCATGATTCGGTATACCTATTTCTTTATGAAAGTGTATTCCATGTTTTATCGCTATAGCCACACCACCACCCACGGCCATCCCGATCTGAACGCAGAAGGGCATACGTTGCAGGCACAATTTTCCGAGTCATGAATACCTGCGTGCAACCGTGCAACCAGTCTCTGTGATACGACTATATCAGGTTGTACATCAGCAAAACTGCTTCAAGCTTATCCGTCTTATTAACTATGCTTCTAGATTGAACGATAGTACACACAGCGGCACTTTTGCTTGGTTCTGTCATGCATTCGGTCTGGCGGTAGAAATAGCTTCATAGGGCCGTGCTTGGGTCAACAATACCCTCTTATTTTCGGCGGAATTCCATATGAACAAGTCGTCGTTCACTTTCAGCTTGTCGAAGACAAGTGTCACCGTGTCGCTTTATCGCGATTAGTTTTAGCGGATTGCCATAATTTACTGCGCAGTAATCTAACTGGCCTTGAGAGTCCTCAGAAATAGATATACTCGACTTCTTTCTTTTAATTTAGAGCAGTTTCGAAGGACACTCATTTTTTCTGTGAAGTCGTAGAATCGAAGAATTACAGGTCGCTGTTTTCGTTATGTTCTTTCAATGCGGTGGACACGTTCTATGGATTTTACTGAACACCTAGCATATCATGCAATATATCTTTCGTGACGCGCTGCTCTAGATCGGCATTTTTTTCGTCTACGGGCTCATTTAGGCCAAAAATTACGATGTTATTATACGGCTTCTGTTCTCTAGGTCATCTACCTTCTTATTCATTGGGTTGCGGGACTTCTTTACATAGCAGCGTTAACGGATTCTTCACATTTCCTTACTTTGTCGTTCGAGTTCTTAAGTGCCGATAGCCCAGTTTCAACCTCTGAGAGCTCTTCTGCAGGTCTTTCAATGCTGCATTGAATGAGAGCTGCGTCTCTTGAATTGCTGATATCGCTTTGGTCAGTTTGTCCAGAGGACCAGAGTCCAGAGAACCAGAATCCTGGTCCAGAGACCAGGATTTTCTCAACATCACACCACTAAGTTTCAGCAATAAACACAATCACCCTTAAGCACTCAAGACATGAAGCACTAACACCGGGGGGGCTCGGCAGCACCACAAAACACAAGCAGTTGCTTTTAACAGAGCAACCGTGCTGCGACTTTTTACCAACCTGTACAAGGAGGAGTACTGGCGTAAGCATGGTGCTCCGGGCGGTGCCACCAAGCCCACTGAAGTGCGCGCGGGACATGTGCTGCCTTTTATGCTGCTCGTGGACGTTGCAGATGTCGCTGGATGGCCGAAGGGTTGTTCCGATAGGCAGGCAGTAGATACGGTGTCCACGTGTGGCCGCGATAGCTGCGATGACGTAGGCAAACCAGAATAGCACGAGGCCATCGACGATGCGGTGTCACACTGGTAACCGATGCCACGTGACCAGCAGGCGCCGAGAATTCGCCATGGCCGTTTTCCTGAGCACCCAGCAGAACCTGTACAAGGAGGAGTACTGGCGTAAGCATTGTGCTCCGGGCGGGCCACAAGCCCACTGAAGTGCGCGCGGGACATGTGCTGCCTTTTATGCTGCTCCGTGGACGTTGCAGATGTCGCTGGATGGCCGAAGGGTTGTTCCGATAGGCAGGCAGTAGATACGGTGTCCACGTGCGGGCCGCGATAGCTGCGATGACGTAGGCAACACCAGAATAGCACGAGGCCATCGACGATGCGGTGTCACACTGGTAACCGATGCCACGTGTACCAGCAGGGCCGAGAATTCGCCATGGCCGTTTTCCTGAGCACCATCGCAGAACTGTACAAGGAGGAGTATGGCGTAAGATTGTGCCTCCGGGCGGTGCCACAAGCCCACTCTATTTTAGAATATTCACATTTGGTGATGCTTCTCGCTCTACATAACGGCTCTGGAGTGAGAACTCTATCCGAAAGTAACTGTGTCGCTTTTATTACCTGCAATTTGCAGCGAAAGCTTTATTTGAGAAAAAATTTAGTTCGAACGCGAAAATTTGGTGCTGCGTTTTGCACATTTCCAACTTTCATTGAAGCCGATGTTGTCATTATTTTGTTACCGTTGAGGGACAACACGTATTGCATAGTTTGTTTTTGCAAGAAAAGCCAATGGTATGATATCCAATAGCTGCAGACGCGTTTAAGAACATCAACGCCACAAGACGCTTCACCACCTGTGGTTTTCTTTATTAAGTACGGCAATAGCCACGTGAAATAATAGATATACCATAAAGTGGAGCCGCTGGGTGACAAATTACGCGGTAATAACTGTGTTTGAGCGTCCTCGTTGTGAACAAATATCCTGCGCACTTGCTTATATTTACAGGCTGCTAAACAGCGTTATAACCATGTGCTCGTATATCGCAGCGGCACGTAATCCGCTCACTTACTCGTTTTTACATGTCGATGGTTGGACGGTGTACCGTCCGTCCAGGAGGCATACAATGCAGACGACGGAGCGCAACACATCGGCACGACTTAATATGGACAGTCAATCATCCAGACAACGCCGCACACAATGAACACCACTCGCGGGTGCGTCCATACAGGCTACGCCAAACCTCTCAAAAGATCACTTGGTGTTCTTTAAGTAGGCGGCTTCAATTGACTGCTCTTGTTCTGAACAAGGCAGGCGTACGTAGCTCTTCCGAAATGTAATTTTTAATTGGCTTGGCCAGTGACTTGCACTTCCTCTTCTGTATTACTGTGTTTTTAAAGTGCATTAACCACCGCACTAACCATGGCTTCGTACCAGCAAAAAAGGGGAAGAATCTGCGAGGAAAGGCGAAGCCTTGAAAGCAACCGTCACAGTGTGAAGGCCTACGGCTCGGAAGGAAGGCGATATTATTCAATCAGCGCCTTCTTTTTTGGTGGCTTCTACCGCCTGCAACATTGCTTTCTGCCATCGTTGCAGTATTCTGTATGCATGCGCACTAACAAAGTTATGCTAGACGCCTTTGCGAAGGCACGTTCGAGGGCGGGAATGCGCTGGCCCACCCAGAGTTATGCGCGTCTGCCGCGGGGGGCGCTGCGGTCGACGGCGAACTCGAGTGGCCGGTGCTGATAGTCATACTTCCTATGTAGATGGCGATGCTTCACTGCAGAGCAAGGAATATGAGAAAGCTAGCTTACAAAGACAGAGCTTACACCAATACACAAAAGTTTGCTTCACCTCTAAGCACAGTGCATGCTGGGAAGACATGTTTAGGCGCCATTGAAGAAGTCAATAAATAGGAGCCCCTAGGGGTGTTTTTTTTTTTAGCACAAAAGTGCGTTTTGGCGGATCCACCAAGATCTGACTGACGTCATAACCGTCACGGAAAGGACATCGCTAGAAAAACGCGGCTGTGCCAGGACTCGAGCCGGGTGCTCCGCCGCCGCACCGGGAGGTGCCAGGCGCTTTGCCGACTCCGCCACGAGCTGAAGCGCAGACAGCCGTATGAACGCCCATATATCTTTTTATAACCTCCTTTATTCGATGTGGCTGCCGTCTAAGAGAAGTGAAGCGAAGTGGTGCATCACGATGCTAAGGAGCGCCGACAGTTGGCGCCAGCTGATCTCGTCGCAACGCAACCGTCTGCCGCACTAACTCAGGAGCAGGACGCAGTGGTCGCACATTTGCGAAAGCGACGCGCCAGCAGGTTGTCGCTCGCCAAGCGCACCAACAAGACAGCCCCGCAAACCATTTTTTTTCGCTGCAGCGGACCGTGAGTTCACCAAACGATTCGCTGGGAACACGTTCGGTTTCTCTCGCATGCTTGGCGAGCGCGTGTAGTTTCATTCGGGTTTCGCAGTGCTCCGGCGCATGCAATCCAGTATTAATGTTAATAAGGCTGAAGGTGCCATACCGACGAAATATAAATAGCGATAAGGAAGTTCACATCGATGCAGAATAAACATTCAACTGATCCTGTGAGGGCCCATCTCACTTTCGTGTTTTACCGATTCCTATGAAAAGGGCCCATCAACCACTTTTTGTTTATGAGAGATTCCTATGTCGGGGAGCACCAGTTTTTACGGAGAATTTTCGGTTTGTTTATAACCAGTGTACCACGGAAATGCATTTTTTTATGATAAAATAACCATCGGCTCGACCAAGAAAGCTATCGCTTTAAAATAACTGCAGACAATCTACTTTGTCTCGGTTTATAGCACCGCGAGTTTGGAATTCCGCCTCACTCCATTAGCTTGAGCCAAACGTTAGTGGAAGTTCTTTTGAAGAAAAAAAATGGCCGTGCATCTGCTCACTCCGTTGCAAATGTCGCTGAAAGACGATAGTCGATGGCGCCCCTGCAAAGTAAATGCCTCCCTTCTCATTTACGTTACGTCTCATGCTGTTCCTCTCCCGTCCCACTCCTTTCAAGATAAACATTCTGGAGGTTTGGTCAAGTCATTTTAAATTGACCGTGTTCCACTGTTCCACGATGGGAGCGTCTATGCTAGCTCCTCCATTAGACGCAGACGCGCGTGCACCGAGGCTGTAGGGACCTAATAGAACCAACATATACAGAACTCCACGCGTCTAACCCACGCGCGTTCCACGCGCCAGTTATTGGAACAATTTCTTTACTGTTGCGTTTGACTTCTTAGAATGCATTACTGTTGCCGTTTGACTTCTTAAGCGGCCACGCGGGTGACCACTTTTCCATTTTCCTGGGTGTATTTTTAAGCATACCTGCATGATTGATAATAAAACACTGCAAATATCACATAGGTATTGATGTTTTGCCTGAGATATGCGTAAGCTTTGTTTGGCTCGACAATGTATGAACATTGCCACGGAATTTAAAAGTTAGAAATGCCTGGGTTATATAGGCGTATCCTTCGACCTCACATAGTTTGACCGGGAGGCTGAATCGAAGACAACGACAGACAGACAGACAGACAAGACAGACAGACAGACAGCAGACAGAAATTTCTGAGTTCAAGTTGCCCAAGGAAACACTATCGTCCGCAATAACAGTGCGAACCCGACGCTACCACGCAAATTTGGAGCCTGCTGCCGAGCAGCCGCCAGCAATTGGTATGGCCGCTTCTGTTCCATCGCCTACGTCACGTCCGACAGCCGGTAATGGGCCACCTTTTCTTCCAGTTTTCGGTTCCGAAAACGCAATACTAAGCACCCGTTTGCGTCGCCCACGTTCCGGTTTGAAAGGCAGCTGCTTTGCAGTTAGCCACGCTTTCTAGGGGTACGATTCGACGACACTGCTCTTAGGTTGTTAAAATTTGAGTGCAGTTGTCCTTTAAGATCAAAGCCTTACGCAACACTCACCACACGAAACGTGACGTGTTGAAGTCTCGCCGACCACACCAATGAGGCATTATGGGGGCAACTGCAGTGAGAAAATAATACTAGAGATATTTTCGTTTGCATTTGAATCGCGTCAGCAGAGCAGAATGCCAGGTAAGCCAATAGCCTGAGGGATGTTTAGGTTAGGGAGATTTCATGTCGTAGAGAAGCAGATGCCAGGAGCAAGAAATCGCGAGACTGGTTCGGTGGACAAGGAAAACGAACATTATGCACGACAAGAAATTAGGGAAAGGTTAAACGCTAACCAGGAGAGTTCTCGCGACTGGAAGTTCTCGCCACTAGAAATAGTGTAACGTGGTCGATGCACGAGGACGTCGTTGCGGAGCCTGAAAGAGCGAGTGACGCAGACATCTTCAGAAGTAAAATCCCGGATCAAGGCGCAGCTCCTTAAGAAGCAAGGAACACACAGAGAAGACACAATCGCACGCGTCCAGGAGAAGAATAGATGCAGTGGAGGAAAGGCCACGGCAGGGCATTGCCAGTGGCGTTGTGGTGTCTCGACGTTTCTGTCCCAACGGTCACAGTACACCTGGGTCCTCGCCGTCCTATCGACAGGTTTCCGGAACCATCGAGCCCGCCAGGCAGCCCATTCTCGGAGCCCCCTTCTATCTCCTCGTCTTCCTCTTGGCTTCTTCCGGTCGATACTTCGCAATCCACAATGATGATAATTCATGAAGACCCCTTGCGCTGGTCTTTTTCTTTATTTTTCTTTTGATTTTTGGCACCTCCCCACATCTACGTGACAGGTAAAAGCGATGCAGGTGCGTTAGAGCAGGCGCACGTCCAAAAAACACACGCTGTGGGAAAACTACAGCGTGAATTGCGGTGAATCTGCCTATCGGGGCAATTCAAGTCAGAAGACGAAGGGAAGTGAAGAAAGAGACAGAAACACGATGTAGCAGTAAAGAAGCCTTAAATAATCCAGAGCCTTCGATTATCTGTAGTCTACGCCTTCGAAGCATGAAAAAGCCTTAAGTGGCCGAAACTTTTTTTTTTTTACGTTTACACGGGCCATACATACAAAACACAAGTTTAGTTCACTTCGGAAAGGACTGCTTCGTTGGAATCATACCGACAGCACTTGTAACAAACACTTCGCTCAAATAAGCTATATAATTAGAAAAAAAGAAAATGGCCATGCGACCCACTAGCTCATTTCCCGCAACAGAATCTATGGTGTCAGGTGCCTACCTGTGCTATTGGCTGAGGCCGGGAAAAGCAAACGCGAATTAGTCAGGGCTTATAAGTTTGACTAAGAAGCTATTTGCGGTTAATCTAATGCATATCCATATTACAGCAGTAAACATGGTGGGATAAACAATAAAGTTACGAAAATACACGCAAACTTAGAAGTACCGACGCGCACTGCTGTTCGTACTGGGAGCAGTATCCATTTCCTAACTGCACAGCAGGCCGCCGCTTTGCAGTTGTCATACATGACACTTGCGGGTTGGCATAAGCGACGTTGTCTTAGTGACCCTGTTTGTCGAGCATAGCCCATTTTTGCACGAAACGATTACTTTCTACCGTAAAAAAACAAGCCAGGTGCAAATACTGTGAAAAATCCAGCGATCGCGGACAGTGGTCCGTGGCTCCGTATGGTAGCGCCATCTGAGAGGACTGGCGGTAAGCAATGCTGCACAGCCAAATGATGCACTGGAAGTTCGTTTGAACACCCGCCCCCGGTGACTTCATAGCAGACGTCACGAAAACACGATTTGGCAGGAGAATCAAAATTTCCACAGAAATTAATCCATTTCTTAGTGAATACGGCGCCGTTGCTGGCCGGACAAGTGCTGGGGGGAAACTATAAAACACGAAATCTTTCGAATAAAATAAAATGATATTTTATCTGCATGGCCCCTTTAAGCACTCGGGTAGAGTGTCCTGAGATGCCACTTATGCTGAAGTGTTTAACTGCTGACCGTGAGGCCCAAGATATTTTCTCAGCCATAACCGTGAATTGGCACGACAGTTGTTTACTGATAGTATGAATCATCTTAGGACTTAAGAATCAGTACTCCAGAAACCGTACACAGTAAAGGGTAATGAAAGCACAAGCAATTTTAAGTGCGAATGCACTTCTTAAGCGACCCTGAACCTGCGGTCCACCGGCGATGTCCGCGCTCGTGCGAATGCATGGCACATACCCAAGTGGGGGATTGGCCAGGAATCTCCTCGTCTTCCTGGCAACGAGGGGATATTGGCGCGCGCTGCCTGGCCGCTGATATGGCACATACCCACGTGGGGGATTGGCCAAGAATCAGGCGTGAGAAGGGCTAATGCACCTGCTTACAGGAGTACTGACACGAAATTTCAAAGCTGAGATCGCTCTAGCAAATCAAGTACACGACAACACAAATAGGTGTCTGTGAATAAATGCATCTTTCTTTCTTTGTAGTTGTGTGTGTGTGGTGGATCTCTCTTTCGCGAACATTACCGAACCGCGCAAATTCAACTCGTGCATTCGCACTGTTCACATTCTTCCCCTCGGGGAAATGTGGGGAATTTTTTTATCCAACTTCACTGGCATGGCAAGTATAGCAGATCGACTATTCCAAGTAGTGGTTTTGTTTTGTTTTATAAACTGCTTCCGGACAAAATATACAGCAAAATAGTTTTCGCACCGACTGGAAGGGGGGGGGGGCGCAGGGCGGCCGGGACTACACTTTTCTTTTTCAGGCCGTGACATGTTGATATGGCGGAACTTTACATGATCGATTTAACAGGTTCATTTACGCATGGTGCACCAAATTACCATTTTAATTGTTACGCTAGACACTGATGCAGGATAAACCTAACGGTCTGCTGCTTTTATCTGCTTTTTAAAGTGGTCGTTTTGCACCCAGAACAGCAAAAATAAATGAACCCTTTTTTCCGAGTGTACTTCTCGGGTAGAAACCGCGGCAATTTCGTCGCGCTCTAAAACAGCTTGACGGAAAGACTAAAAAATAAGTCCTCTAAATAACGAGGCACACCCCATTTTCACTTTGTGAGGGCGTAAAAGATCGGCTGCTTTGTGCAGTGAACAGACGAAGCACTAAATCTCAATCACCCGTCACCCCCGACTTATCTCTCGCTCTCTGAAGCGACTGCCGTGAAGCGGGTGAAAGGAGTAATTCAATTTCGCGAACTTCCTCCGCTCCGTGCCTCTCTGTTACAGCGCCGTCAAGAAAGATTGTGGGGCCCCGTTAGTCGTTTAAGTGGTTGGACAAAGCGCTGCTCTTTTTCAGAAAGAATAACCAGCTGGAGTGGAGTCAGCTCCTGAGTTTTCCTTGCCACGGAGTTTCCTTTCGTTACGTGTTTTTTTTTTTCGTTGCGTTAGTTGTCTTTGTTTTCAGAATGCAACTAGTCCAACTCTCTCCTTTTGCTGATGTCATTCGGCCTTCACGCTGTTTAGGTTCACATTAACGTACTGACATTGACGTTTTAAAACCATTCCGCAGCCCGTTTTATCCACGTGGCGATGGTGCCAGGCGACGGGGTCACGTAAATGTTCCTCTTAGAACTGTCACTGCTATTTATATCTTGTACCAACTAAGACGAAACTCCATCATTAAATATTCTTCTGAGCAGTGAGAACGTGTGTAACGCGTTTTAAAGCGCCTTCTGCTGATCGTGTGTGAAAGCGTGTGTTCTGTATCGATCATCCGCACCGACACTCGTGCATTGACGACGGGAGAGAATTTCCACACATTTACAGCGCCACTCCGGACTGTGGCCCTGTAAATCATAAACCGTGCGTGATAATCACGGCAGCTATACGTTTGTGAACAAGCCGTCAACATGTCCCATAAACGCCTGTTAGGAAGAATCATGTTCAGTAATCGCATATACCGAACGTTTACTGGCGAGAGTGCTGGTTTAGTCCTGTTGGTAAGACATGGCAATGAATAGAGGCGCTAACACAACAAGTGCAAGCGAGCAGACTCACAAAAAATGCGAGTGGTGGCGCGTTGTGTGTGTCTACTATCTTGTCCTTGTTGTGTTAGCGCTTCTATTCTATGTTTTGTAACGTTTTTTCGTTCTCCATACACTAAATGAGAAAAAAAATGCGCTGAAAACAGTTTCACACGTACGTAGTCTTCTACTGGACGACCAATCGCAAACAGTATGGTGGTCTTATCGGGGCGTTTACGTGACGGTAGGGAGAGCAAAAATTAAACAAAACGCGTTGTGCCCAACCTGGCTGTTCTTGCGGGGTGTACTCTTGGCGGTTATAGCTGCTCGGCAGAGGTCCTTGAGGCGTCTTGGAACGATACTTCTGAGGACGGCAGGGACGCTAGCACATCGTCTGCACTGATGACGTGTGACCCCGCAACCGCTTGCCTAAACGCTTAAGCGGACCTTTTCCAGCCGAAGAAAGGCACAGGATGATTTTTTCAGCCTCAATAAGCGGTGTGGCGTTGCACACAACTGCACGCCGTCGTGTACAGTACGACAACCATTGACCTCGGAGTGGTTGAAACCAAGCAAGGGTGAATGATAACGTAGGTCGCGATCAAAATGAATGAGATAAATGCTTTCTGTCTTTAAATTTTAACACCACGCGTCTACGTCGTTTACTGTTTTCGAAGTACACGTTGGGAAGCACCTCGGTTTATTTCAATGTATTTTCGGCCACTTTAGATGTGCAAACAACTGAGAGGACGAAATTATTTTATGCTGCCTTCAAGTTTGACTTGATGGCACTTATTTGTATGTTAACGTTTGAGATATGACAATTAAAGCACAAGTTTTAAGTGTGCTTGTACCATTACAGTGTACCATCTTTGTAAGTGGGCCTGCTACGAAACCACAACGTTGAAGACCAAGAAACTAAATATCCTGGGACAGGCACCATGAACAGCTTCGCTGTAACGCAGATGCAGCAGACCAACTGACGCTACTTATGCATACTCCCCGCACCCCCTCCCCGCATCTGTACTGCTCGGCCCTCTTACCTAGTTGCATCGAAAAAGAGCCCACAGGAAAGGTACTGGCATACCTTTTTCTGAAACGGCTGTGACACGTTGAGAAAGTCATCGCAGCCCGCTAGACTTTTTCGTTCCAGTCCACTGCGCTCGCCTTTTATTCCGCTACCAACATTCAAGTGGGAGCTGTTGGGGCACGTTGGAGATTGCTTAAGTCCCTCCAAGTGACCACCGGAGAGCCCAGCACCAGGTAACTAGCGGCTGTCAAGGCATAATGGGTCCTGGACTGAGGACTTCACCTCCTGCAGAGTTCCACGCAACTTTTTCCCACAATAAAGATTTGTATCCTCCTTCCTCCTCCCTCCATTCTTCTCTCGTCTGAGCCCTCGTTAAGTAGCGCCAGCCTGCCGCGCCAACTCTCTTTTTTCTCCAAGCCACGGAAGCGGACGCGCCGTGATGTTCTTTTGCCAGCGTTTCTGCCGGTATACTGCCTATCGCGCAATGGCTGCGCCAGGCTACACGAATTAGGGAGAGCTCAATTGTCATTTGGATTTCCAAGATTTGTCTAGAGGCCACCAAATGGTGCATTTGTGCGCTCCACAAATAGCGAGATCAAAGGTCTTCACCCTGTCGTCCTCGAGCTTCCGAAGTGGAAGGGCCGCGATGATATTTCTTCTAGCGAATGCGCCGCTCCACCCCTCACTACCGGAACCCCGTCGTCGTTGCGTGACGGCACTTGCATTTCTATTTCGCAGTGCGGGAGCCGGCGTAGAGACCAAGCAGGATTGGGCAAGCGCGTATCAGTGCGGCAACTTACCGATGTAAGCGTTTCCGCGAACACGGAAAAGAATGCAAGGCGGAGACGGATGCGAGCAGGTTTGAAACTGGGGCGATATTGCGGCGGCTCGTCCAAGGTTGCCGCTACTTAAAACAGCAGCTTGTGGACGTAACGAAGGGGCTTTGAGCCCTGGCGAATGCCGAAGAATCCAGCGGACGCCACCATATCCGCCGGAATAAGCCCTAGCGATGAAGCAACAGAGAGGCTGCGTGATTATCCGAGAGACGGGGCATCGCTAAATACCAAGCATTTCCGCCTGACTTTCTGGACTACATGTACGATAATGAGGGCCTACCATGCGTATTCATTTATTAGTTCTGGTAGTGCGAAACTCATGGACGAGTTGGTTGCCGGGCTTCCTGCGTAATATTGCGCCCTGCGCAAGAGCAATCGCCTTTTCTCGGGCCATGGAGTATGCCGAGTAGCTTGCACAAGTATACTAGGACTCGAACATGGCTTACACGTAGCATTTTCTCCGACGGGCACATAAAGTGGACGAGTGGCTGAGGCTCAGTAACTTTCTTAAAATGGCTTTTTGAACGCGTATCAAAGGCCACTTCTGTACGGGATCATCAAAAGAAAGATTCGGCTTTCAGGGGTTCAATATCTGTTAGATAAATGGAATTTTATATCTCAACGGATCTTATACGAACCCACGAAGTCCCTATCAACGGGGGAGTTACGTGCGAATTCCGATTCCCCGGTTTCGGTGTCGTAGAATAAAAGCATCAACTTTATTTACAGATACTTTCAAGTGTTATCAATATCCCTAATACCCCAATCGATATTCTCAATGACTTAGCGAGACGGTAGGAAATTTGAGAAAGCACGATTCGAGTCCTCTTCTGTTTGTCCTGAAGCTGAGCAATTTCAAAAATGTCATCTTCACAGTTGCACAGGTGTACAGGTGCTCAGTTCAAAAATAGGGTCGGTAGATATAAGAAGACATTACGGGCTCTGACTTCAACTAGTCTTTATTTGCCAAATCGGCAGGAAATATATAGAAAGCACGCAAACACCCATCAAAAATAACAATTGGCACTTTTGAGAAACCATCGCGACATGGCCAGATATTTAAGTTCGCTTTGAGTAATATGGTGATCGATGGCATGGTGATACACTGGTCTCCCAGTTGCTCTATCTTGACCGCTTCTCTGAGTTTGCAGGGAAGCTTTTGAGGGTGTTTGTAAATGACCATACATTTATCGAGTTCGAGCACACAGCTGCAGTCTCGACACTGAACGCCAAAAACGCCTTTAACGGCTGTGTTGACATTGGAATAGTGTTCCTTCAAACGCTCATTTATGCGTCGTTCCGTTGGTCCGACGTACTTTTGTCGGCAATGCAGAGGAATCATGCAGGCTACGCAACACCGACTGCGCGTGTTACAAGTGTTACAAACCATCTTATATGACTAGTACTGCAAATATTGTGTCGTGTGGCTTGGGAGTTCACACGCTTACAAAGCGTTGGCAGTTCCTACTGTGCAGAAAAGCAATTGTGACGTTAACTTTACTGCCTAGCTTTTTAACGCTGTGCGAAACTTTCTGTGCATACGGGAGCACCGCCGTGAAGGGCCTCTTCTCATTGGCTACACAGTCGGCCAGTGCGTTACTTTACTGCTTTAATTTCTTCAACAACTTTTTGCCACAGACACAAATACAACCTCTGGATAACCGGAATTTGTCAGGCGGGAAGCCTGCCTAAGGAGGCTGTTTTAAGGGAGTGACAGCAACACTTATTAAGGGCATAGGGAAAAGAATATTTCACAATGCTACGTTTTACAATCTTAGAATGAGCGGACGAAAAAGGCAAGAGTGGTTTGTTCTTCCAGGTCTCATACATGTAGCACAGATTATATGATACCCGCCGTGGCGACTCAGTGGATATCGCGTTGTGCAGCTGAACCCAAGGACGCGGGTTCGATTCTCGGCCTGCGGCGGCCGTTTTTCTGATGGAGGCGAAAAGCACAAGCGCCCGTGTGTCCGACATTTCGGCGCACGTCAAAACTCCCCAGGTGGTCAAAATTAATCCGGAGCCCTCCACTAGGGCGCGCCTCATCGCCTGTGTAGCGTCGGTGCGTTAAACCTCACAATAAATCACAGATGATTTCAGGACGTGGCCCTTTGTCCAAAGTCCAAAGACCTCAACGAAGGAAGCATCACTGCGCCGACCGGAAGTTCGTGGTTGAGGACAGGTGCCGATAAGCACTTGTCGCCGTAGCAAAATGAACTCGAATATCTGGCGATGCCCCGATAGCGCTTAAAACGTGATAAGTCACGGGAGTTGTGGTTTTTTGTGCGTCTTTGCATTTTGTATATATGTTTCCTTGTGATTTCGCAAATAAATATTAGTTGAAGTCGGAGCCTGTCATGTGCCCTCTCTTCTGTGCTGTCCCTATTTGTTGCGCTGTGCACCTTGGTCGAATATGCATCACCAACAAGCTCAAGCAGCTATCCTTTCTTGTAAAAGAGCCCCGCCACGCAGAAAATTGTGATCTTTGGTGTTTAAGTTTCAAGGCCATGAGTTCCTAAACGGAGTTAATCATACAGTAAAGCAATCAATCTGGAACTGCTCTGTACATCTATCACTATATCTTCTGTGCCTGCCGACTTTTGGGACAGGAAGAGAGCCAAAAAATTATGCGAGCTGTTTACACGGAAGCTATATATGGCTATGATTCCGGGTCCACCGCCGGCGGCAACAATTTGCTCAGCTGCGGGCGTTTACCGTAGGGAGAAAATTGATAAACAATTAAAAAAGGCCTTCGGGCATGAGTGACTCCATATTCATGGCTTGAAGACGGTGGAAGTAGATGCTTCTCTTGCCGAACAGAGCCTCTGTAAAAATGCCTTCCAACAATGCACTTGCTTGTTTAGAAGCGAAGCCGACGTCAAGACTATCGTTGTAATCTTGGCATCTGCATATTGTCTTTCCCACAATGGCTGTCGCACAGCGAAGCATGGTCATATACGAAAGCAGTATGGTTACTCCCACTTCATACTCCTCTCCACCACCGCCGCCTCTTTGCCGAGTGTATGTACTGCTCACCACTCGCTGCATCTCTCTCCCCCCGACCGTACGCAATGTCGCAATTCTTCGTTGGCCAGTTGTGCGCCGCACAAAGGCATGAGCCGCCATTGGCGTAGCCACGTCATGGTAAAACATCGCCTTTACCATCGCCGCGTGTATTTTTTCAATCCCAACGCATCATGCCCGAGCCTACAACCAAACCCTCTCCTTCTGCTCTGACCACTCTCCCCCAATTGCTAGCCCTCCAAGTGCTTTGGTCACGTCTCCGATTAATTTTGGGGCGACGCGTGGTGGAAAGCGGCCACGTTGGCCAAACGTGCTCCGCCACGGTTCTGAGTTTTCTAACGCTGGCGAAAACGCCGTTACTTTAAATCTCAAACATCCGTTGCTTTGACAACCAGGCTCAACCGCTCTCGAATTCAATTACGGTCGCGTGATGCCGGTTAATCTCGGGCCCACTTTACGGCATGTGGCCACTGCAGGCGTACCATTCACCCCCATCGGAAAGTGGACGATGCGTTTGGCATTTACAAATACAGGTCTCAACACACCTCTCTTTTGTGTCTGTCTGTGACGTAATGATCGGGCATTGTCCGTGTAATTGAATATAACAAATCCCCAGTATAGGTGAACCTCAACATAGCAAATGGAACCAGAGCGCCACGTTAGCTGGTCTTCCCTCTTAACAGGGTGAAGGGCTCTGATTTCTCATCAACCAGCATTATCAGGATCATGATTCAACCCAGTCAATAGAAATGAATTGGCCAGTCCGGTAGCCACGTGACATAAAATAAAATATTTTTCTGGGAAATCCTGCGCTTGGTTCTAAAATTATGAAGCTTAAAGGATTGACACACAACGCTACTCTGTAAAGAAACAAATCCAGTTCAGATCTGTATCGCGTTATTGGCATTACACTCCTTAAAAGCACACTCAAGAGTTAACAACGTTTAGCAGTCGCAGTTTACTTTTTCTGAATTTCTATGAGTTGTAGGGTCAGGCGTCAGACTAGCACGCTAGACTAGTCGTGGTCAGGGATTTACGCAGATTGCCATGGCGGGTAAAAAGTTGGAGAACATTGGAGTTCCCAAGCATAGCTGGAAATGGAATAAATGAAAGATTTCAGCGTCCCATGGCTGGTTTGAAACGAGCGCGCCTGTGGCATTACATTAGGGGCATACGTGCTTTTCGCAGCTGGTAATTCAATACTGTGAGCAGTGGCGAGTGCGTCAAGAAATACCAGCTGTCACGAGAAAAGTGTAACCTCGCAATCCCTGTGGCGGAGGTTCAGTTACGCGGAGCAGTTTTTACAGACAGCACTCTTTTTTGGGCGACCTAATCCCTAAGATGTTTCGTCTGCCTGTCTCTTTGTATGCACGTCTGTCTGCCTGTAGCTTGATGCAGCCATTCAATGAAAAATTTAATAAAATTCTTGACGAGAAGTTTATATGGTCAAAAGCTTTCC
Source organism: Haemaphysalis longicornis (assembly GCA_013339765.2). Lineage (NCBI taxonomy): Eukaryota > Metazoa > Arthropoda > Arachnida > Ixodida > Ixodidae > Haemaphysalis > Haemaphysalis longicornis. The sequence continues at coordinate 190,546,358 of CM023450.1, read as the reverse complement.
GAACTGATAAATTTGGAAACACACTTTGTAGTTATCAACATTGTTGAGCAAAAAAATAAGAACGCCTATTTGAGGCAAAATAATAATTCCCAACTGGTGCTCCCAGTGTTTCGTTTGTGAAAAGTAAATGTATGCTTGAAATTTGCGTGCGCAAATGAAAAGTACTGTACTCGGTCAAAAACATCATTGTGACCCCCAAAATAGAAACATATCTGAGAGCCTGGTGCTCCTGGCAGACTTACTATTTCAGCAGTTACAAAAGTTCCTCGTAGATGGCATCAGCAGGAATTCCCTTTAGCAAACCTATTCCGTGATTATCATGGGAGCATCAAAATGGAGTGGAAGAGATTGATAGGTGACCGGTGGAAAGAAAAGACGCAATTACGTGGCAGAGGTGGCAGAAGGCTATCGTATTCTGAGAAAATTTATAGTGTAGTGAGCAGACACGCGGCCATTTTTTTTGACGCGGAAATAACGAGTGGGAAGGTTGTTACGTGAGAAGATGCGCGCCATAGACAACTTTCACGGCGGGCTGTAACCACCGGTTGCTGGATTTCTAATTGTTAATGCGTAGCATTCTTTGCCGAGTATCCCCCGCACACACAGAGTCAGGACCTTGTAATTCCATGCATTTCCACAATATTGCCTATTTCGCGGAAGTTTCACCGGTAGCCGTTATAATAGCGCAAATAACGATACTTGGTCGGCCAGCCAGGATTTAGAAAAAACCAAGAAAATGGCTGCAGAAAAACTCACACTCAAGACAGGAGCCATAAGAATGCCACGCATAAGTAGATTATTCTGCGAATTTCTGCAGAACCTCTTAAGGTATATCTCCGGAGCAAGCCACTTTTTGTCAAGGGCGAAGTCGTAACCAGGAAGCACAGCCCCTTGTGCGCACTGAACTAAACGCAGGGCGACGAACCCTTTATTATGCATTTGTATTGCTGCCGGACTGATGTGGAGGGTGGCCGAAGCGATTTCCACGTCCCCACACTAGACTCGCGCAACTCAGCCGGCCCCCATACCATTAGCGAGAAGGATGTGGTCCTTTCAGTTCGCTGGCAGCGACAAATAACCATGTCTAGGAGTTTTTTTGAAACTTTTCGACGTGCAGCTCCGTCACGCGGAGTCACTGGCTGTAGCGTGGCGATGCCATTGATTATCTGCAGCGGTTTTCCCTTTTCACAGCAGAGCTTTTTAAGCTTTGGCTTGCTCCGTTGGCATTCGCAAAAAAATACAAAGAAAAAATGCCGTGCGCACGTGAGGGTGCGCCTGCTGAGCAGCGCCCGGTGGCGTCCAAATCGATCTTCGAGAACACTCTGCCCAGCGTTCGTAGAGTCATCCCTCGCGTGCTCTTCTCCTCGCCAGTTTATGTGGGTTCGCACCGGAAAAGGGGAGCGCAGAACAGCTCCGGCTACAGACGTCTAGTTCACGAAGCCGGTTGCCGCTGGTTCAAGCGCCTAACGAGGTCCACTTTGGGCGAGATGTGAAAGCCTGCGGAGGAAACGATCCGGTCCTGCCAGTCATGAAGAACTTTAAGCGGCATGTTCAGAAATCCAAGTGAGGTGCAAAAGCCGGGTCTCCAACAAAGGAACAGGGGCCACCAGCTCTGCTGTTTCTCCAGCCTTGCCCCACAAGTGAAAACTGTGCTAATTTTTTAAACTGCATGGGGTGGCACGGTGACTTTAATGGATACGTCGGTAGACACTCACCTCGTCTCAAGAAGAAAAGTTCACCCTTTGTAATATTTTTGTCCTACTGGATTTATGTTTTGCGATTTCTTTCTGGCTTCCTGTCTGCTTTTTCCCAACCAGAAATCAAACCTTTTTTTTTTCTAACCCCTACTCTCCAATTTCATTTTCCACTAACTTTAGAGCGGAGAGGTTCCAGAATTTAAATGACTACCTCGCTGATACAACATTTCGCATGTTGTTTCCCTTTCGTATCCTGCTCACAGAGTGACCTCCTGTACGTGCTCGCGGGTAGGCGTTTCACGGCGAAGCTGCATGTCTTTGTTTGTATATCTGTATCTGTCTCGAAGCTGTATAGGCGCCGCGGACAAATCCCACTGGAACGAAAATTTTGCGCAGGGAGTATGGTTACAAAACGCGGCTGCAACTTTTATTTAATTAAACTAACTTTGTAACAATATGAAGTGCGACTGACTGTTAAATGCCTTTCCTAACAATGTATGTAGGTAAAAAGTACCCTGGCGTTTTTTTTTTTCCTATGTATGCAGGTGCTCCAATACCCTGGCGTTTTTTATCTTCTGTGCACGTTGGCCGTTGCGCCGATATTTACTTTGCGATTGTTGCGGCTCTTTGCGGGGGGTAATGTTCTGTATTTTGAGGGGTGAATAAACATTATTATTATTATTATAGATACTATCGGGAAACAATTTTAACAGCGAAGATGTTTAGCTAATCGTGTTTTTTGTGTCGCAGTTAAAAATACCCAAAATTATAAAGCGGGTGCACGTGAGCGCGGTCTTCGCGGCGGCCTCCCGGCAGTAAACAAAACAAAGAAAATGCCTAGCGCTCGTGTGTGCGTGCCTCGCGACGACGCCCAGCGTTTCCCCTGGGCGGGTTTGTCAAGCCAAGCATACCCACTTGGGGAGATAGGCCAAAATTGGCAAAACCAAAAACTCCAGCGTTCGCCGAATCGTGGCAATAATGGTACGGAACAACAAAGACACGTCATAGCGTAGGCCCCTCCAAGGTGATGTCACTCCTCCCAAAAATGAAGCTTATACTTACAGCAACAATGACGAGTAAAGGTCGTTGCTGCAGCGAAGAAGAAGAAAATCGGCTGCAATCGTGGACTTCAGCCTCCCTGATAGTCGTGTAGGTTGTGTACAGCTTTGCTACCTTCAAGTGTTACGCAATAAGTCTGAACTTCCTTCATTTTTAAGATACCTGGCCGCAAAGGCAGTTTTACCAGTCACCGAGTTTAATTTACTTGTCTTAATTCTTCAGTTCAAAACGCATTCCCGTGCGCTGTAATACATGGCGTCTGCTGATGGTGTATTGATACAAAAACGGCTGCAACTTTTGTTTTATTCAAACGACCCGAAACAACTTCCGTGAGAATTTCCCCGCTAAGAGGGCTTTTAACAATACGCCAAATGTGATTTACTTGATTTTCGCATTTGCGTACTTCACAGTCACATTGCACGTGTTACAGAATTCCCGTCTGCTCTACATGGCTTCTACGGGAGGAAAAACGGATAGCCCCATGTTGTCGGCCAATTATTCACAACACCTGTCCTTGCAAGTTTAATTCAGCTTATTAAAAGAAAGAATGTGCAATCGCAAATTACTAATTATCGTGTTTTGTTTCCTGCATTGTTGCGTCGATTGAGGTAAAACCCACCCCAGCTTCGCTGCTAGTCTTTACAAAGTGGAAGTACGGAATAATTCTTTTATGTAGTGATAGCATAGATACCTAAGGCGACATTTAGCTTCTGTCGGAAGTGGCGAAGAACATCCACGCAATGAGCGCGTTGCTTTGGGAGAAAAAAATACTCTGCCTATGCAATCTTTTACCCCATGCGAGAGATTTCGAATACCGTACCCCGTCTTCTAACATTGCCCGTTAAACGTCCACTGACGGTGACAGGTGTTCGCGTGCTAGGACCGATGCCAGGAGCATGTAAGAGAGAAATTTATTATTCGGCTAAGCTATATTCTGCCTTCGAGGCAAGCCTTCTACAAATGCCTCTCCCCGACGCCTATCGCTGCGGCCGGGATTGTTTTGCAGGCATTGGCCTCAATTAAAAATCACGATCAACCCGATCAATCCTGGCCGCTTCCACAGGTTGAAGCCAAGCTTACCATATTATGGTTTCTTAAGTTAAGACTCAATATAAAAAACTCCCAGAAATTCAAAGAATTCTCTGCAGAGGAGCAGCATTCTTATGCCGATTGTGCCGGCAGTTTCTTAAAGCCAGGCTAAGCTATGACCAGCCCATACGTTGGGATTTTTTGTGTTTTATTATTTGTTTTTATTTTCCTCAATTATAATTATTTATACTAATATACAAACTGCTACAGTTATGCTTTTCTTGCGAATGCAGGATTTTACCTTCTTTATTTGTTTTCGCAAATTTTAAAAGTGTATCCGTTGTCATTTTCGGGGATTTTTTTCTGTTTACGTCTTCGTCGTATGGGGTAGGTTTATAGGATCCATAGTTTCATTTCTTATGCTCACGTTTATGACTTTTTTACTTTATGGTATTGTTATATTTGATATAAATATTCTGTTTCCGCTATTATCGGCATCCCCGCTATTATATTGATAATTGTGGTAGTTTCGCCCATTACGCAGTTTTCTGCGAAAATGGGGGGGGGGGGGGGGCTTTACACGAATTGGACGTTCTAATTTTAAGGATGTTAAGTCGAAGTGAGTGCCTCACTAGTGTAAAACACCGCCGTTTTTGTACTAACGATTTTTTGTTATGCGTTCGGGAGAACTCCGTCGGTATGCCACGACAGTACACCATGATAAAATAAGTTACTATTCAAGCTAAGGAATTCAACGGAGTATGCACAGTAGCCGGTGGCACTCTAATACTTGTTACTCTGCTCGTTAGGGGGCAGTCTAAACATTAGCACAGAATAGTATATACACGAATTAGGAAATCGTTGGCGGCTCTTTAAGAAAGCCAAATGGTTCATCTCCGCATTTCGCCTCCATAGCACAATTGTAGCTCCTGCTGTAGTTGTTCCTTTCCTGGTCGGCACATAAACTCTTGTGGGATTGGCCAGAAATCTGCAGCTTTAAGCAGCAATGTCCCCACCTCAAGAAATTCGGAAAAACCTACGAATATTGGATCACGTAAAGTCGACCAGATTATGGCAGTAGCCGTTGGCACTCTAATAACTCTGCTACCTGTTTTCTCTTTTATGACGTGATACAGAATAGATCAAGAATTAGGAAATCATGGCGGTTATTTAAGAAAACAGGCGCACATAGTTGCTTGGTCCTGGCACAACTTAAAAACTGGCACCTGCTAGTATGCTTGCTGACCTGATTATCGCCGTAAGATTCAGAAAGATGAAAAGAAATAGGCGAAACATGGTGTGTATAACGAAGACTGCCGAAGTACTCTGCGCCAGAAAAGAATGCCAATAAAACGAAGAACTGGACTTAAATATAACGTTGCAGCGACGAAGTGGACAAAACAGAATCGCGGCTTCTCGCTGAAAACACCTAAGGAGACCTAAATGGCCCAAGAAAAGATTTATTTTTTCGTATTTGTAGTTTCTTTAATTTCATCCGACAAATTATCTCTATTAATCATGACATACTTCTACTGAAATTACAACATTATGGGATAAGAGGAACAGCACTGTCACTGATATGATCTTACCTGAAACATGGGTCACAGTCCGTAGAAATCCGTGGACGGCTATCCGCGGCAAATTGAATAACAGCAGGTGTCTCCCAATGTAATATTTTAGGCCATTTTATGTTTGTTTTGTACATTTAATCATAATACTGATACACTGCACGTGCATCGTATATGCAGATGTCACCAGTTTATTTTTTTCGGGTCGCTAAAGAAACGTCTTACCTATTCGAGCTAATGAAGCACCTGGCGTTAAAAAAACGACTTTGAAAAAATAATGATTTAAAATTAACAAAACAAACCGAAGCAGTTATGTTCCACCCGCGTAACAAACCATATTAACTACCACCCCTCATACTAGATGACATTGAAATAGAAGTTTGGAAGCCTTTCAAAACAGTAGGTGTTTATTTTTCCGAAAATAGGACGTGGAGAGCCACGTGGAATACTTGCTTAAGAAGTTATCCAGTACATTTGTCTTCTCCGCCGTCACTGTTTGCTATTTCCCAATTGCGATGAATGTTATGCTTTACACCTTTTTATTTTCGTCTCAACTAAATTATGGGTCCCTAATCTGGGGAACAACTACCATGGATAACACTCAGGTTTACTTGTGCTTCAGAAACGTACTGTAGGGATGTTATGCAGAGCGCGTTATCTAAGTCACACAAGTAATATGTTAAGGAGATTCAACAGGATTCGCGCTGATCAAATTTCCGACGTTGATGTTACTACAAGCTCGAGGTAAGCATAAACCACGTCTTTCTCTGCTTTATCTCGTCTAGAAAAATATATCCCGCAGTATCCCACTCGCCGTACCGAAAAATGGATAATTCGGAAATGCCGAACAAATTAGGCGACCAAATGGTAATATTGCGACTTCTAACAATATAAATGAACTGGCTCTACTCATCGAACATAGATATATTACCCATATCTTTTAAGGATACCTGGGCGCAATGTTAGTGTAAACGTGACGGTTTCTTGTACTTTTTCACTGTTCGTTCTTCTCTTTGTGCGCGTGTTTTTATGCTTACTTGCCGGTAGTTTCGGCTGTTTTATTTGACTGCACTTCTTTACCTTTCTTGTTTCTACACTACAGTTGCATCTTGAATGTATTTACGCACTGTATGTGTGTATGTATACTATTATTGTATCTGGTTGAGCTAGACCATGCAGTTATCCTTGGTTTGCAACACAGTTTAGTGTTGTTCTTTTCACCATGCTGGTTGCCATGCATTGGGCGCAGGCCGTGTCAAGCCTTTATAAGCTTTTTGCCTATGCTCCAAACATCGTTCAGATCTTGAATAAATCGAAATGAATTGGATTGAATATTTCCGCTATTGTAACGACTAAATATGTTAGCTCCTCCAATTATGCATTTTTGTGCGAATGAAGGGCTTTATATGGTCGTTGGATGGGGAATGGGGGGGGGAGGGGGGGGGGGGGGTAAGAGGCAGAGAAATCTACACATTAAAAACTGCCTTTCGGCATGAACGTTAGAACGGATATTGTAACTTTGTATGCGAATTACAATTCTACCGCTCTTTTTACGGCCAGCATGACCAGAAACTGTCCCTTCAGGGGTTTTAATCTCAGTTCTCTAACTGAAAATAACTTCTGAAAATGTACCCGCCGCACGAGTTAAGACCGCTGTAAACGAATGTTTCACAAACCCCGCTCAACGCGTTAGTCCTTGATTGACCGGTGTTCGCGACGCTCAGTTGGCACGCGTAGGTGCAAGTCCGAATCCGACTATCCGGCTACAACCGCTCGCAATCATTTCGTTTCGGCTTTGGTGGGAAATTGGACGTGCCCTCACTGATTGAGGTTTTAGGAAGAGGCGCTATTTCGTGCCTTCCTGCTCGTCGGAACAATCTCATTTAGGGCAGGCCGCTTGGCCGAGTAAAAACTGAGGCGTACAGTTTGCCGCACAACTGTAATTTGGGGCTGGGCCTATTCGGGATTCTAGATTTCAGAAACAGCGGTGCGTAGAAACATGCCTTTGGTTCATTGGTTGAAAAGTTGAAAGCACAGCGCGCACATTTCTCACAGAATACGCCTTTAGAAATTTTTTTCAATATGTGCCAATGTTTAGTGCTTCAAGAACTGCCTTTTCTTTCTGTGTCACCAAATGAAGCCATGGTTCTCAAGATATTGCCATAAAGAGAGGATGGACACAAGGTTCTCCAACGTAATACAGGTTTTTGGAGGGACCTTGTGCTCCGCATCTGAATGTAAAATGTGGCGCCCTCAGAAGCCGACAAAAAAATTGTGTTGTGCAGTTCATAGACGGCGAATAAGATACCGCGGCGTTTAGTATGCGTGGATTCATCTTTATACGGACCTATTTCTGGAACACCCAAGAACATCCCGAACTTAGTCGGTAAACTAAAAAACACCACGTGACTGACGAAGGCGTCAACCAGTACCCCTGTCAAACAGAATGCACTACCCCTGTTTAAAAGCTCCCTGGTCGATAGCGATAAAACAAAATAAAGGGCTGTATGCTGGACTCCTCGAATTCTCCGTGAATATAGTAAGTATTCCGTTTGGTGAAACGTAAGCAAGCAATGCAGTTTTTAAGTATACCTGTGATGGATCTACGTGCAGTTTAACGCTTAGCTTAGAAAAATGAGAAAAAAAAACTATATTAGACAGAAAAGCTATTGAACACTTTTGCACTTGGTAGTACAAACCTTAGTACGCAAGTTAACGCTAGCGATAGAACCAAATCTTTAAGTTGACATTAGCGTTAGTTCCACCAACGACGGGTTTTACAGATAGCGACCTGTCCATAGAAGTGGGCGATAATGGGAGCCAGCTTGCCGAAAACTTGTGTGTAGGTACAGCGCGCTCCCTCAGGTGGTGCTGAATTTAATCCCCAACCACGGCAACTTGCCCGCGCACCCGGTGCGAACTACCACTGCTCCCATTAAATGCAGCGGTCGTACTAATAAATAGCGATAGTACCTATCAGTTCCAATAATACCGGCCAGCAACGAGAATTTATAGTTGAGCCTGCATTCACTTCTTATTTATGGAAACGTCGACGTATCAGAGTAAACGACACTGCTGCCATATCTGCCTGGTCGACCAGCGTTCTTCTTTTTCCAGTATCCCCGTTGATTTAAACACTCCAAAACTTTATCTGAAGCCATTCGGAAGCTTTGCTTTTACGTGGAGATGCTCCCTTTTTATAAAACGCGAAGACCGTCTGTGCACGTCCAAATGTTCAGAGCGAAGGCTGGAGAATTTTTATCAAGGAGCTCCAACGTGGCCATTTAGTGCGTGTTCGCGCCGTCATTCTTTCGCGAAAACAACGTTTTTCCAGCGACCGGGCTACTATGCACGGCAACCTGTTCAACATCAACTGCTGCGCCGTTTTCACCATAAGTGGAGTCACGCTTGTCGGAGCTCCCCCAGGGTCCATTACAAGCCCAACAAATGGGAAAGTTAGGTGGGACAGCCATCATTCAATCGTTGTAAATCTATACAGTTGTTTTTCGTGCATGGGTTGCTACACCCCCCACCCAAAATATGCCCACGCAATGATTCCGAGGCAATGCGTACGGAATGAGTGAGCACCATTTCTGAGTTTTCGATAGCCAAGACAATGTTCTTTGAGTCACAGCTTTTACAGCTGCACATTTTCGTTTGTTTTGTGGCCGCTAACTTTACCCAACGCCATCCTTATTAGCCCCGAAACAACCATGAGAGGCACAGGTAAGGAGAATATTTTTTCGTTCTCTTGAGAAATCCACGACTTCCAAAAGAAAAACCACCGCGGATAAAGCTACCCGTTCAACGTAGGCGAAACTTCCGTGAATAATGCAACTTCGCGGGTAGTGCACTGCTTAGCTAAGTACCGCGGTGCAATCTGAGACAGAAGGGCCTGTCCGGGCTAATAAAGAGGAGCCATACTTCATCGAGACGGTGGCTAATGAACATACATACGGCTAACGTCATCGGCAAAGAAAGGTACTTGGGGAAAGGCTGGCCCCTCAGGAGTTTGGGCAACACGGTAGATGAAGGAAATGTATGCCACCATGGAGCATCAACAAAAACAGGAAGCCGCTGCACACATGAAAAGAAAGTTCCGCGTAAGTAAATTTGCTAGTGGGAAAACAAATTATTACTTTAGCGACAGGCGACGATTCAATATGCTTTCTACATTCGAGAGCAACAGAAAAACGGAGGAGGAATAAGTAAATGAAGTTAAGTCGAACTTTGGTGCTGATGTTGAATTATCCGCCCGGTTACAGGATACTCCATTCAGGGCTGTTATTCCTGCCGCTTGAAACCCAGTCCTACTCTACCAGGTCTTGTAGCAGTGTATTGTACGCGGTGGTCAGTCTAGCCACCCGTTGCTCGCATAAGGGAGGGACGGGCATTATACGAGCACTCCCATATCCGATTGTAGAGGACGACCGGGAGAGGCAGTCATTACCAGTGGGAGGGTAGAGAGATGGATAAAAGGTGGGAAATAGGGTGCGGTGTGGATAGAAATTAGTTTTCAGCGTAAGATGAGTTGCGGCTTCTGCTCTTGTCAGCTGCAGGTGCGGTTCACTGAAGAGCCATCGTTCTTGACAGCAACGAGCGACGACATCGGCGTATATTACGGCGAAGTTTACTATGCCTAACTAATAGCGCTGACGTCCGAGTAAAACACAATGAAGAATATCCAACTTTAAACGCACTGCAGGAAAGCCAAGTTTACACAATGGGTTTCAGGAAGGGTACATCAATCACACACCTCATTACGTAACAATGTGATGTCTTCGCACATTTCGGGGACCTCTCGTAACACGCAAAATACAGTTTGGCAGGACGCACGGCTAGCGGTGATGATAATGAAATATATCCTCGAAGCAGGGTGCGAATTTGGCTTAGGATTTTAGGGGTGTGGGGTTGGACGTTGACTTTGGAATTTGGATGAGCTGAAGTTGGCTTTGGCTCTGGAATTTGGCAGTTCTGATTTTGGCGATGGGAGAGGGGGTTATGGACTTTGGCTTTCCCTCAGGTTGCACGGGTAGAAAAAGCTTCGCGTTTTAAACCATCTTTTCTTAAGAAAGGGGCTTTGATTTTTAGGTATCTTTTTACCACGTATCTAAAGAGCAAGGGGCTCTGGTGTGCAGTTAAAAATGTAAGAAACAGCGCTAAGGACAGGACGTAGATTAGATCTTTGCGACAAACACGCGGCGCTCAACAACCGGGTTTTATTGCTTGCAGGCGGCTTTTTACACATCTACACAGCAATGGAGGGAAAAAAAGGAAATAGTGCAAGAGGAGGAAAATACGCATTTTTGTCACATTCATCACGTGACCCAGTTATACATTTGAAAGATACGGTTTCATTTTCATACAGAAGAAGGATGTTGCTTACACATTTTTCGCCCCTTCAACAAAAGGTTTCAATTTGTATCACGTTACCACGCCAGGAGCGCTTTTTATCTCTGGAGAGTGTGCAGGCATGTTTCACAAGGGATGCGGTTTGACTAGACTAAGCACCATTTGTATCGTGACCAGGCGCCCTGGTGATGGTATTTCTGGGAGCTGCGGTTTGGTCTTGAGAATAGCAGGTTCCTGCTTTGAAATTTGTTCATAGACAGCGGCTGGTGAGCCCATGGAAACGGTTAGGTATTCGGCGCCCGTAGAGGTGGTCCGTAGAGGTGGTCGGAGGCCGCTATTTGTTTAAGAGATCCCGTAGATTTAGTTAAACTTTCAGGGCTGTTGGCTCGTGACGATTGGATGACGGAGGCCGGTTCTGTATACTGATTGGAGGGGGTGTAGCGAGCGTCTGTGCAGCGGGCAGAGGGAAAGTCGCCGTAATTACTGCGGATTGCCCGCAGTACATTGCTGGCGTGCTCATCACATCCTAACACCTTTTAATTCGGACGCAACCACGAATACGTGATAAGTGCGGTGTACGACTATTTGGTGTGAATATTTAATTTTCCCTGCTTTAAACCATGCGAAACAAGGATATTTTCCTGAACTTCACATGCATCAAATGCCATTACACGCCACACTGTTTTAGGATGACAACCAGTTATTCGACAAGATTTAGGGAAATTCCCAAGGTGGAGTAAGTTTCTGCAAAAAAAATTTTGCATACACCTGAATGCAGCCCTACGGCTACAAAGGAAAGCTGTACAGCTTCCTCAGAAACTTTTCAGCTGAAGAAAAATTTGTCCTTGTCTAGGATTCGAACCCGGGACCACCGCATAACCAGAGCAGTCGCTCTACACACTAAGCTAACCAGGAGGCTAGTTGTTTTTAGCGCGAAAGCGAATAAACAACTCGAAGTAATGGACAAGTGTTAATCGACCAGATTTAGCGGAAATCCCCAAGGTGAAGTACGTTACGGCAAAGGAAAGTTTGACATCCACCGGAGTGCACCCATACTGCTACAAAGGAAAGCTATGCAGCTTTCAGCGGTGGGCCCTGGTTGAATCCTGGACCAGGACGAATTTTTATTCAACTGCGGAGTTTCTGAGGGAGCTGTATAGCTTTCCTTTGTAGCCGTACGGCTGCATTTAGTAAATGTCAAACTTTCCTTCGCAGAACAACCAGTGTTTTTAAACTTCTTTAATTATAGCTTGATCATATAAAATGTTTAACACCCATCTCATATGGAACGTCACTCCACGCCCCCTAGGAAGGGAAGGCGGTACTGAGGGCTTCCCTCGGCGTTCCAGACCCTGGTTGGCATAAAAGGAACACTGAAGTGATTTGTAAATATTGCCGGATTACTAGCGAAAAGTGTGGTCTGGAGTCCACACATGTTTCGACCAGTGTAAGTGCGTTTACGCAAATGTGTTTAGTAGAAAACTCAATTCGAAGATTCTGTCGTCCTCTCTTCCTTGTCGCCCATTTTATGCGGCGTTTTCGTGTGACGTCAGGAAAAAATGACTTGGCCTGACTGGTGTACTGCAGGGCTCGCCGACTTTGCGACAGAGTCAGTCAGCCCAGCGCTTAGTCCGCCGTCCGCCGACGGGTCATCGCAATTCGTTCGCTCAGTTGAAACTTAGCCACGACACGTTTCTGATTCAAAGAATGTGACTGTCTTTAGTTTTTTTAGTTTGTACACTGTATCTATCTCGAAGACCAGGTCGTTCCACACAAGCGCTACTCAAGCGCACTTGTGACGCAGCACTGACTCGCACGCTACTAAAAAATCTAAGGTCAATTGAAGGCGGGCGAAGAGTCAGCGAATTTATATATGTACTGAGGAAATAAAATAAACACACTTTACCGCATATCGTAAAACTAGGGCGCAGGAAGCACTTTTTTGCGCTGAGTGAACACGCACAGTACTCAGCAGCGCCACCACAGATCTCCAAACGCTATTCCAAAAATTGCAATTCTAGATGTGATATATCATGGAAATTTAGCGGACGCTTCCTGCATGATCGCTATACAACAAATATTTATCTAAGCTGCTTGAAATGCTACTATATAAAATTGTAAACCGGCTATACATTACATACCTTATATTTCCAACATCAGCAGCGCTGTCTTGTGGCCGAGTGGTCCTGAGCGCTAGGTATGTTATTTTGTCAGCCGCAAGTTCCAATACCAGAGGATACATCCTTTTTTTTCTCAGATGATTTCTTTTCGTTTTGGGCCGATGTTTTCTATACTGAATTCAACATTCCTGGTGGTAAAATTCATTGCCCCACGAGCGAGTTCGCAGAATGTGCGCAGAAATGACACTAACGCGCTAGCGAGTTCTTGTTGGCGTGCAGTTGCTTCTGGGCAGTGGCCACAGGCGAGAATCAGCAGACCCTTGGCCTGGTGTGAACACGCTTTTTTACGACACAGGCATGAGTGAGACAAGCTCCAAAAATTGGGGAAAAGCGCACGGCATTTGAACGTCGGCGTTGACGCGGAGGGCGTTCATCCACTGCGTAGGCCTCGGCTAGTGATTGCTACGATTTCGGCCGTCCTGGTAGGCTTCTCTGAGGCATTTTACAGCCGACATGACACAAGCGCGGGTATGGCGATATTGAGATATCGAGAATGTCCATCCCATGATAACGTCGATGCCAAGCATGTTGTTTCACGAACTGAAACCGAAACTTTGTTGAATTATAATTTTGGATATCGCCCAATCACGTAGCACATTTACCTGACGTCACTGCGTTAGTTTGTGCAGCTGCCACTAAGCGCGCATAGTAGTTTTATTCTTTCAGGCTTTATCAAATAAATACCGCCTTATCGCCGAATAAACGATGACAAGTCTGTTCATTTGAACCAATCTACGCAGTGCCAGGAAAAACGGGAGTTTGACAATTCACTTCAGTGTCCTTTAACTCGGGAAAGGGCATGTACCGAGGCTTCTGCTGTTGTTCACACTTTAATACGCCCCTTTTTATTCTTCCGTATCATCTTGTTACGGGTTAGATGAAGGGCCTTTTAAACATACAATACAGTAGTTTTAGGAATGCTATCCACATTACATTTATCGCGAACAGACTGAATGAACACACCATAATCTTGGAACTGTTTAAGAATTGACGCAATTGCGGCATGAATGTATATATATATATATATATATATATCTTATATATATATAATATATATATATATATGGTGTTCGCAGAGGGATTGTGCAGTGGACTGTGCCGGTATGGGAGATTAGGCACCAAGAGATGGTGTGGTGCGATAGTGGTGGACGAGGAAGAAGAAGTTGCCAATAAAGGTGTCTGGTTCGACGGACGCCATGTCTCCTGCGGTACACTAGCAGATAGGATTGACCGTGAACCCCGTATCATGACAACATCCAAGGAAGCCATCATCATCCCAAGTACTCGGGAGCAAGCGACGATGTTGTTCCCTTTGACAAGTGGCTTCGACTCTTCGTGGTGAAGACTGCGGCCGCTGCATGAACCGAGCGAGACAAGTTGTGCCATTTCTCCGATTACCTTGAAGGTGAGGCCTTCCGCACTTACCTTACCGAGGTGGTTGAAAGCGGCGCAGCTTGGGAGGACATCGTTGCATGCATGACCCAACGCTTCGCAAGCGGCATCGCGGATCCATTCCGTCAGTTCATTCATTGTCGCCTGCATTCGGGCCAGAGCCTCAAAGAGTATTACGACGAAAAATTGTGTCTGGGGCGCCTTGCTGACCTAAAGGATGCGAACCTAATATCAGGGCTCATGGAGGGTCTCCCGGATGAAATGGAAATGGCTCTTGCTGGGCTTACTTAATCCACCCCAGCAACGTGGCTTTCAGCTGCGCTTAGAGTAGAGGCTGCTATGCACCGGGCTAAGTCACAGCGCATTCCACCAGGTGGACGCGCGCAGATCAACGTACCGGATAGCAATTACCATCAGCGTCCGACTAACCCGCCGGTACGACCACAAATGTCCGAATGCAGCTACTGCGCTGTGGATGGCTTACCACGACAGATGCACTGGCACAGTGAATGCCCACGACGCGCAAGCATTTCCACCCTCGCTACCGACCAGGGAAACGAGGAGGGCGACCCAAAGCTATGTTAATTCAGTTTGATGCATTCAATAACAGGCACCCTTTCAGCGCTGCTCTCGGACCGGAGCCGCAATTACCTGTATCAGCGAACCAGTGGTGAAACCCTTCACATACAAATAATGAGATTCATGCATCACTGTAAAACAACTAACATTATCTACCAAAACATTGGGTCGCGTCAATCTAAAGGTACAGATTGGAAAAATTACCAAGGAAATTGAAGAACACCATATTCTGCAAGCCATGAAAAGCATTTACCCCTCGGCTTGGACAGTGCCTGTCTCTTAACTTGCCTCTAGACATCGACACCATGACGCTACGCCAAGAAAATGACGTCCTCCACCCTCGCACAGAAGCTCGTGAAACGGCTGACAAGAACGCCTGTTTCCAGGAGGAACCTAAAGTTCGCGAATTGGAGCACCTAAATGAAAATCAGAGGTCAGCCGTTTAAGCAACTTCTCCACAAGTATGAGAACATTTTTTTCCAAATTGGGTGTATCAGTAGCGAGATGATCGCATTCCCGTCACAAACAACGTCCCCATCCGCAGGGCTCCCTATCGATGCTCAGAAGCCGATAGCGTCGAAATGGACAGACAAGTCAGCGACCTTCTCACGCAAGGCGTAATACGGCTGTCTACGTCTCCGTACGCTGCCCCGGCACTTCTGGCAGAGAAAAAGGGAGAAGGGCGCACACGTTTCTGCATAGATTACCGCAAGCTGAACGCAGTGACGGTGCCCGACTACCAACCCATCCCTCGCATTGACGACGTTCTAGACTCTCTCGGGAAATCGACGTACTTTTCAACATTAGACATCACGTCGGGTTACTGGCACGTCAAGATGCACCCGGAAGACATTCCGAAAACAGCCTTTGTGACACGTACCGGTCACTACGAATGGCTTGTTATGCCTTTCGGTCTCCGTAACGCCCCAGCCACTTTTGAGCGGGCTGTCAAGTCCATCCTAGCAAAACACCGCTTAGCGCACGTCACGAACTACTTCGATGATATTGTGGTGTATTCTGACACGTTTTCTGACCATCTGAAGCATCTCGACGCCGTTCTAAACGCTTTTAAAAGCGAATGCGTCAGGCTCAAAATGAAGAAATGTCAGTTCGCACAAACATCCATTGAGTACCTGGGACACAGGGTTTCAAATGGCGCAGTCACTCCGAAACGAAGCAACGTGGAGGCGATTTTGCGGTTTCCCACACCATCGCGCCCGAAAGAGCTGCAGCGTTTTCTCGGTACCGTGAATGTTTACCGTCGGTACATCGCTCACTTCAGTGAAATTGCCCATCCACTGACGTGCCTCCTCAGCAAAGACGCTACGTGGAACTGGGACTCTGACTGCCAACTGGCTTTCACTAAGCTGAAGAAATGTGTCACGGAAGAGCCGGTTCTTGCCATCTACGATGCCTCCAAACCTTGTGTGCTGTACTGTGATGCGTCCAGCAAAGGTATCGGCGCCGTTTTGAAGCAGGCTGATGAAGAAGGCCGGGAGCACCCAGTTGCATACCACTCACGCAAGCTGCTCAAGCATGAAGTCAATTACGCCATCACAGAGCTTGAATGCTTGGCAATTATTGACGCTATCGACAAATGGCACTGCTATCTACATGGAAAACCTTTTACGGTGGTCACCGATCACGCTGCGCTACAGTGGCTTAAAAACATCAAGAATCCGCGAGGCCGTCTGTTTCGATGGTCCTTGAAGCTCTCCATGTACGATGTCAATATCAAGCACCAAAAGGGCACTGACAACATCGAAGCTGATGCACTATCGCGAAACCCGATTATTCAGCTTCTATCAGCTGACCAACTGCAAGAGCATCCCAACGACAAACCGCCTTGCAAGCACGTCATTGAGAACGGAATGGCCATAGTGACGCGCAGAGGGATTCGAAAAGTCTACGTTCCTGCTGCTCTGCGATCTTCTCTTCTTCAGAAGGCTCATGACGCTTTTGGTCACGTTGGAGTCAAGAAGACATTGCGACTTTTGTCTCCACAATATTATTGGCCTGACATCATCACCGATGTCTCAAAATACATTCGCCACTGTGACACTTGCCAGCGCTGCAAGAAGACGAAGACCAAGCGTTTCGGATCTTTGGAGTCACTACCACCAGCTGAACAACCATTTGATCTTCTGGCCATGGACACCATCGGAGGTTTTGCGAACTACGGTTCTCCAAAAAGGTTCATTCACTTGGCCGTTGACCATGCCACTCGTTACGGTGTGGGCTTTGCGCACCGAAATGAGACCTTGCTGATGCGTACATATTCCTGCCTGAAGAGGCATCTTCGTCGCTGGAAAGCCTCGGAAGTTCCTTTCCGACCGCGGAACAGGATTCACCGCAGGCAAATTCAGCAGTTCCTAAAACACAACAACATCATCAGCTTTTCACAAGTTCTCAACGCCCGCAGTGTAATGGCTAAACGAGCGCACTAATCAGTCCATATGTACTCGCCTCCGCTGCAAAATCAACGACGAACCGCGAAAAACCATGGACACGCCTTCTTCCAGAGGTTGTCGCTGAGTACAACAAGACACCTCATGAAGTCACCGGCTACCCACCATGTTTTCTCATGTATGGCACACACATCATACCCTGCCTCCTCTCCAACACTGCCGAAACCTGCAAGAAGCTCGCGCAAACGCAGTCCGCAATTCCCTGGCGTATCACGAGAAGAATAAGCTCATCTACGACAAGAAGTTTCTTCCGTCAGAGCTCCAGGTGGGAGACTGTGTGTTATATGAGTCACCCTGGCATCCCAACCGGCGGCAAACTCTGCGCGATAATGGAAGGGCCGTATACTGTCCTAGCAAGATCTCTGCGTGTAAACTACGAGATCGACCGCAGCGTGGCTCCACTCGGTCGTCACGGACTGACATTGTCCATGTGGGGAGGCTAAGACGATATTATCCGCCCCTACACCAAACACTCTCTCGGGGGGAGGGGGAAGCGTGTGACGTCCCGCAGATGGATGGTGCAGGGCAGTTGGCCGGAATGGGAGATTAGCCACCAAGAGACGGTGCGGTGCGATAGTGGTGGACGATGAAGAAGAAGTTGTTAATAAAGGTGTTGGTTCGACGGACGCCATGTCTCCTGCGTTACATATATATATATATATATATATATATATATATATATATATATATATATATATATATATATATATATAATTATATATATATATAGAAAGAGTCGGCTACACGCAAGAACAATAACAAAGAAAGTATATAGCGGCAATGGGATGCCTTCATATAAGTGAAATATAATATCTTATAGGCATCCCATTGCCGCTAAGTAAGGTAAAACTTGTTGGTTATTCGGCTGGTGTATCACTCTTGTTATACTATTATATATTATATATATATATACTATATATATATAATTATTCCCAGTTTGGCTTCAAAATCGAGGGGAGGGTTTGAAACTGAAATAATATAATCACTTTACGAGTGCGTAGACATCACTGTTTGCTTCGTGGTGTTACGGCAATAGTAGATAAACCAACTCATAAAAACAATAACAAGCTTTGTCTAAAGGGTTTAAGCACAACCATCTTCTTCTCGTTTGCTTACCTTGCAGATGTAGGATCCTGGAATGTTGTCCAAGTTCTCAAAACGTGTGTATTTTCGTTTTATCTTGGGGCGTAGTGCAGAGACATTTTGTGTCGTTTTTGTTATTTGGATCAAAGTTTCTTTTTCTGTAATCAACTTGTTCTTGTACGTTGAAAAACTGAAAAAAAAATCAGCTGTGGGTTAATAAGGGTGTTCTGTGCAGTGGTGCAGTGTATAGGGACCGAGCGCGGATGACAAATTATTTAAAAAATTATCAGGTGCACCAAAAAGTAGGGGTAATATTTAGGCTGGTATAGACCACCCTTGATGGCCACTCCCAAGTGTACAATGCATACTTGCGTGTCACAGGCTATAAAGAAGTAGTAGCGACACCATCGCCATCGTCTTCATGGGCGCCGCAATCACCATTAGCGGTGCCTGGCCTGGTGAGGAGGGCCACGCACAACGATCATCATCAGTGGACCGGTCTGGCAAGTCAGCAGTGACATGCGCGAACAGATCGAACATGACCGAGCGCCTAGCCGGTAGCTCGTCTTCGCCCCTCTCTAAGTTCCGGCCGGGCCTTGCGCACCCACAATAAATGTAGGAGAGCCACAGTGCATAATCAAGTCCACGGCTCCCTTTCCTATAAAGTGAAGGAGCGATAACGTTCACGAGAGCACCAGCATGCAGGCAAAAAGACTATGGAACACGGGGTTACCCGACAAGGTATACCATCAGTCGAGGAAAAAGTATTGAAGACAGTTGGAAAGGAGCGGAAATCGGGAAAGGACCGCAAAAAAAATAAAAGCAAAAACGGCCAGTGCTGTTGCCATACCTTCACACTAATTTCCACCGCCTAAAAAAGGCGGCTGGTGGACAATTCATAATTAATTACGAAGCCTTTGCAAGAACGGTGACAGGTCCGGTCATAATAATACCACCAAAGAAACCCGTGTAAAATACGTGCAGGAGTTCATAAAGTGTGTTTGAACAAGGCGTTGTGTACGAAATCCCTCTCCCCTTGTAGCAAATCACAAATCGGGCAGACTGTTAGCTGGCTCAACGAAGGCTCAGGGAGAATAACTACACGTGCGCGTTGATAAACTTGCCCAGCAATTAGCAACCTATTGTAGCAAAACTGAATGCGCGCTGGAGTATAAAAATGCGCCCGTTGTCCTGAATCCAATAGACAAGAGACCACGCGAGATACGGGAAGCGTACAGATATGTGCCTGGAAAAGGAGACTAAATCAACGTCTCATCGATCACCCTATCAAAAAGGGGTAAAATTCATATCACAAGCAGAATTACGCATGCCCCCCACGTAACCCAGGCGCAGTCGTTATCACGCCTGTTTTAAGAACATTCTGTTATTTTAAACATGCAGCGTTCAAACATAAACAAAGGTGTTGTTGCACTACGTCCTGTGTTTTTGTCTTTCTGGTCCCTGTTCCCTCTGTTCGAAGTGTAGGCGCTTTCTACTGCAGTTGAGATTGTTCAAGTGCGCTTATCCACCGCCTCCGGCGGGGCGTCCACCTGTTCTCCAGGAAATTCGTCTATAATATGAAAGTTAGGTCATCCACGTAGAATGTGTTTCTTAGCACCGCTCTTTCTTCTCACCTTTTCTGGTATTTTCATCATAGCCAAGTTTAAGAGCAAGCGGGAGATCCCCGAGCCGTGGATGGCTCGCTTCGATGTGACTCAAATTTTCTCCCTCCGCATTGGAAATTGCAGAAATATTATTAATAACATCTGGACTTCAGAGGTGTCCATGCCATAAAAACACGAATTAAATTGTCATTACGGAAAGGGTTACATCAAGGAGCATAAAATTGCAAGCCGATGAGAATCTTTTATAATAGATATCATGGGATAGTTAAAAGCCGCTGATTTATTAGTCACTGCCGCTCTGTGAAAATATCTAGAGGTGAGCACGCACAGAAGCCTTAGAGGGTGGTGCGTTTGGACATATATATCCTCCTGTCTAAAAACTAAGAAACATCGAAGAAGGAAAAGGTGCACACAGGGAGACACAATCTTTTCGAAATTGTCTGCAACGGAGGGGTCTTAAGGAAATCAATCACAAAGATAAGTTGCGCGACAAATGGAGATACTTGACACGTTGGAGATATGTCTGGGACATTGACAAATCGAACCATTCTAGTCGTGATATGGTGATCGCGCCTTATTAGGTTTACAAAAAACCTTAGGCGCACGATTTCCGAGAAATACAAAGGAATAGATGTACTCTTAAAGGGACATGTTGGGAAACAGTTGCCTATACGTACCTACTGAAACGCTTCAAAACTACAGTGATTAAGACACCCGAGCGAAGTAATTAGTGCTTACTGGTATCACGTGAAAAATGTATACTAAAAATATGCATAAGCTCGGCACCGCTCAGTAAGTCGGAAATCGGAAACAGGGTGGTACCCCGTACTGAACCCATGCCGGTTTTTACTGATCGATGGTCTAGGGGGGTGCAACTACAAAGGTCACTAACTGCCTTGAAAAGAAGCTGAGGTCGGTTGAAAGAGCCATCGAATAAGGCTATGGGTAAAAATAATGCATTGGACGACCGCGGTAAGGATTGTGAAACAAACTTGAATGGAAGTCATCCTAGCAAGAATAAGGCGTAGCAGGTGGTGTAGCTCCAATTAGGCTAGAATAAGCGAAGGAAATTGGAATGGGAGGGTCATGTAACACGCATGAGGGAGAACACGCGGACCATCCGTTTAACGGAGTGACTGCCAAAAGACCGTACACGCAATAGGGGTCGGCCAAGGACTCGATGGCAGGATACACTACGAAAATGTGGGAGAAGGGCTGTATTTAGCTAGCACTCGATAGACGTCACTGTTGATCTATGGTGGAGGCCTTCGTCCTCCAATGGACACAACCAGGTTGATGATAACGATGATGAGTTGGTCCTTGGTTTATTGTAATATGAAAATAACGGCAAATCCCCTGCACATCCGTTCATAGGGACTTCCGCTATGGTGTCGTGAACAAAACATAGCAAGTCCGAGGTTACCTCGTCTTCCTTGCGCTGGCTATTTTCTATCACCATGTACCATGGAGATGGAGACCGGACACACAAAGGTAGGGGCTAATAATCAGCTCGGCTGACCCTGAAGTAGAGTAGTTTCAAATCTGTGGTCGAGGGCCTCCGTCCTGCAGTGCACATGTGTGGGCTTTGATGATGGTGTTGAATGTCCGCAATTAAGACAAAACTCACCCCTGGGTAGTTGTTATTTCAGCAACAAGAAAAAGTAAAGTTCTTTGGCTAAACGTAAACGTCTTACTACTCATTCACAGCGACGTTTCTCTCTTACTCGCTTTGCTACAAATGAAGGCGGTGTGGGAACAATAAACTACACTGTCGTTTGGTGCGCTTAACGGAGTACAGAAAGATATCACATTTAGAAAAACTTCTACAAAAACACTGTTTGTTGTTTTATAGACGAGATACTAGTAACAATTGGTTTCATGTTACAAATTTAGAAAACAAAATACACAAGTACAGTGAACAGTGCACCGCGTCCAGTCGTAACACCAAAACCCTTCGCAATAAGTCAGGCTCCTATAATGCTTGTGTATCACGACTTTTGGGTGAATTAGGCAAATAGTAGGTAAAGTTTATCAACTTATTAGTTTTCACTTTTACATCACATGTATCAAAACATTCGATGTCTTTGCGGCAAACTGGTAACCAATAGACTATTGCGGCAAACTGGTAAACAAAAACAATTTGCTAGTACCCCGCCTCCCGAGACAAGCAACGTGCAGTGTAAGGGTGTGTTACTTTAGCTCCACAAGGGCTAAAGATTTGGGCACTTCGGTGAACTACAACAATGGTGCATGCTGGAAAAAGTGCATTACCTGCCGTAATCAGCACAACGTTCGGTTTGGTTCAGTATATTGCCTTTTCAACTCCATTCCTCCGCCAGTTTTGTACAACGGCAGAATAAGAAACGTTTCAGTTGTCTCACAATGTCACCTTTGCTGCTGCATTACGTGCTAATTTTATGCAACAGAAATAGCGGCTGCTTCAAAACACGCGTGTTTCAAGCAGAATTAGAAACGAGCGCCGCGTTCGCTAAACACAGAAAGTAATGCCAGCAGTCCAAAAGCCCAATAATGAAAAGCAAGCTATCCCTATCACTCAAACAAAAAAATGCAACCAGTGGGCCCTACCGGTTATGGCATTTGGAGCAGAAACGTGGCGCTTTATTATACAACTATAAAGCAATCCTACGTCGTCTCAACGAGCCATAAAAATAAAAATGATAGGAGCAACGTTGACAAAGAGGAAACGAGCTTCCTAAATCAGAGACTGTAGTGAGAGGCCTGGAAGCGGGGGCGAAGGCGAAGATTTTAAGGAAAAGACCGGATAATCACCCGCACGCGGGTATGTGCCAGAAAGGAATAGTGTCTTAGAAGTAAGTGCAAGATGACGAAGACATCGGAACATGGGGGAGCCAGCAAGACCGGCTGAAGCGAAGGGCTGCACATCGAACGCGACCTGGCGCTGCGCGGGCAAGCACCCAAGTCAAGGCGACCGTGCCGTAGAGCCGGGACGTCAATAGCTTCTGCCGGCACAGGTGGGCCCGCGCCGTAGGGCCGGATACCCGTCCATCTCCAGGCACCCGAGCTTTGCGCCGGGCAGCCTGGCCATTGTTTCTCCTGCTCGGGCCGCCACGTCGTCGGGCGGATGATCTGCTCCTCCAACAAATCGAGGCACCGTGCTATGCGCCGGGGAGCATCGGCTGGTGCCACCTCTTAGGAGCCGGCACGTCTTACGTTCCTGCCACGGTCTCGGATCGTCGGTTACTCCGACTAGTCAAGGCAGTGGCGTACGGAGGCCTTGCGCCACATCCGTCTACGACGTCTGCGACGATTTCGGTCACGGCTCACGTCACTTCTAGCAAGTCGACGCCTGACCCTGAGAGCTGCTGGGAACAAGAACTGTGGGCTCGTTCCTTTACTTCCGTAACTGCTATTTCTGTTTAGACTATCACGACTAGACCCTAGTCCTCAGTTTCCCTTTGTAGTTGTTAGTGTGGTGTGTTTTCTTACGTCACTTGCGTTTAACTATCTTTTGCTATTTCCCGTAAATGTGCTTGCTTTACGTTTGAAGGGACAAACGTTTTGCCTCTCGTTCTTTGCTTGTCACGTGTCCATCGTCTCGTTGTTGATAACAACCACCGAACTCTGAGATCATCAGAGAGCAAACTCGAGCATAGGATATCAGTTCAACTTAAAAAATGGATTGTGGCTTCCAACGTAGGCCACAAAATGACAACCGGTGAACAACGAGGGTATCGGTAGTGGATACCGAGAGACGAGTTCACAGGAGGGGAAGCCGAATACCTCAATGGGGGATTAATGTGAACATTCGGAGGTAAAGAATGGGCTCGAGCAGTACAGGACAGAAGCAGTTGAAGGTCGATGGGATGATTCTTTCGTCCTTATGTTTACCTATTAGTTGTTGATGTTATTGATGCTGAGGATCAATTTTTGCACGGCTTTGGGTGGTATACAGCATCACCACAACTAGTCCGGGTGAATGGGACCTTTTGTTTTACTCACGGGAAGTTTCTCCGTTTCCGATGTATCAGGAAAAGTCAACAAGCAAAATAAGGGCCTCGAATCTAGCACTCTTGTTGTCTTATTGTAGCCTAAGAGCGTTTCCGCTGATGGATTGTCACTTTTCCACTTGGATACTTTTGTAATTCAACCACCAAAAAGACCGAAGCGCCTCTGCCTTCCTTAGATGTAGTGATTGCGCAATCAATAGAATTCGATTGCTTACAATGTTCTCTCATTATCATCATCAATATGCTGTTTCCTTGGGTCTGTTGCGTATAGCCAAATAAAGAGGACATTTAGCGGCGACGCGCTTAGCTACCCCCCTAATGGCAATAATGCCATCACTCCACCTGAACTGCTCATGTTGTTAAATATCTCTAACACTAGCTTTCTAAATAAAGCTCGAAGGAATTCAGAAAGCGCACGTTTGTCACTTTTCCTTTGCGTCCTTTCCTTCTATACGCACGATCAGCGCGGACATGCGTAAAGAAGGGACCCGAAATCGGTCGCGATTTCAAGCGCTGTATCACAACACTACGTGAGCTTTCATCAGCCTGTTTACTTGTAAATTCTCGCTGCCTGTCAAGGAAGCAGAAGACGTACCTTTAAGCCGGTGACTTAGCATCTATAACGCAGCCGGCGGTTAAGACTACGGCGCCGCCATTTGGAGGTTGCCTTAAATTCTGCCGCCAATCATCCAGCGGCGTCAATGGGAGGGACATTCCGGCAAGGGGGATTTTTGTAGGGACGAGTGTCGATCATCGCCATCTGCCAGTCGAGCTTAGCTGAGTCTGTTTGATATAGCGCTTCGTTTACAAGGTATGAATAACACTGAAAAGCACGGAACGGCTTTTGGAGGCGGAACCGCTAGGCGTGCTACCGCGGCAAGCATTTGCCTGCACGGTGGGAACGGAGCTCACACGAAAGAGCAGACACCGTAGCAGCTAAAACTTGTCGCCGCCCGTCACAGAAGGACTATTGCTGAAAATAAGCTTTGTAAGTGAGTTCGGTGAAAAGTGCGCTGGTGACCTTCGCCGGCGCGTCTTCATAAAGCGGTGACTGAAGAACTGGGGCGATGCTGAGCATTTTTGCAGGACCCGGCCACGGAGGAAGCTGTTCATCGCGACAGCGCCGCATGTAAGAAACGCTAGCGGGCAGCTAGTCGTTGGAGAAAATTTTTCATTACGGTCGTGAGCGAACACCTTGTGTTTGGGGCCCCCTATCTGGCCTTCCAAACGCTCGTTTCCCCTTTTCTAGAACTGACTTCCCAAGGCTAGAACGGCTGACGCTAAACGGCCGACGCAAATTGTACGCGGAGCATGTGCGACAGATTTTAAAATAAGCGTGTTGTACCCCTGAGCGGAGCCTATGTCTTAGCGTATCGTGGAGCGCAAGTGCCCTGAGAAGTGTCGCTCGGTTGCCTTCCTCCGAGCCTATGAGCTCGTAGCAAGCACAGTGCTTTGAGACGAGAGCAGAATTTGTCTGCCTACAGAATTTTCACCCTATTTAGGGCCCCTTTAGGCGAAAGCCTTAAGTGCCCGATTCTGCAAAAACCAGTCGTGCGGCTCAGAATATGGCCCTCGCGCAAAGAATAAACAAAAATATACGAGCCATTCACTCTGCAAGCAACTATTATAGTACTGAAATAAAATGGCAATGACAAGCGAAGTGACACGAAGAATAGGACACGAGCGAGAAATGGGAAAGTTTAGGGTGAAGCTTATGATGAATTTTATTCTCTCGAGCGTTATACGACGTCGTGCCTAGGAAACGTTTTGGGAATGGGACCCGATATTTACAATGAACCCTAGCTAAAAATTGTGCCATGGATGTGAACATAGGAAAGCCAAGTTTGTTGAACGATAGCCCAGTTTTCGTCTCGAAGGCTTGAAGTAAACGCGTGCACAATTGCACCGCATGACAAACAGAGACGCTTCCTCTCGCAGTCGGCGGTGTAGATCCAAACGCGCAGGAAACTTGCATGTGCCAGAGGCTCCTTGAGTTACTTGCTGACGGAAGCCGCTTTTACGTGCACACTTATCCCTCCCACACTCTTTCCAATGGAATGAGTAAGCGGGCGATCAGACGCTTGTCACTGAGCAACGGCACGATGTGCTGGCTTTACCTTGGCTGAGTTTAAAAATTAGACTGACGCTAGGAGGAACGAGGCACTTTCTGCGTTTCCCAACGAGAGTCATAAGCTTGGCCTAAACTCAGTTTATCTCCAGTGAGACTTTAACCGGGGTCTCAAGAATAGCTGCAGAATACTTTACTATCGCACTATTTTCGCAGGTTGCAACGGTTCCACGGTTCCAATGGCTGTTGTTAGCGAATTTATCAGAAATCGAGATCGTTGAGAGGCATATGTGCCTGCATCACACAACGCTAAATTGGACTCGTAAACATATAAGTGAAGAAAAGAGCGCACAATCAAATTTACAAATTGCGAAAAGGCAAGGTCGGTTGATTGGAAGGGTGTTAAGAGAAAGAGAGGACATACTTAAGTTCAATAGAAAAACATCAGGTAAGAGTTATTTTATGGACAGCAGATTAAGAAGAGCAGCTAACAGCTTAAGCGTGTGGTGGCACGCACCTAGCCATGAATGGCTACTTTTGTCCCTGTATTCCAGCGGTATTACCCCACACGCAAGCACGAGGGGCATTGAAAGAGTACGTACAAATGGAAAGGTACTGTATTCTGATAAATAAAAAAATGCTAGTCTTGTATGCACCACCCCACATTTGCACCTGACGGCGTGTGGGTAAAACAAATGCACACCCGCGGTGCAAAACTCTGATTATAGGGATGCTGTGGCACGCGGTGTGACCAGCCCGCTTATGGAAGTCATTTTCGCCATGAGACGACAAGAACAAATCTAAAAAAATGGCTGGCGATTACGACACTGCCCAATGGAATATTTCGGCGCAGCTGCTCACTGTTAAGCGCAAACTCTGGATTCTGGCGCCGGCAGCGTTGAGCATCTGTTCGCAAAGCTCGTTTAGTAGCAGCAGCAGACAACGCAGCTCTACCAGTTGCGTCGCTCATTGCTCAGTAAAACCTGGCCGAGAGCGCATGTGAGCGTTCCGGAGCAGCCACTCCAGATACTCACGACCGGTTACGTCACTCCTAGTTCAGCACTCACTCCTGACGGCTGCAGTGCGCTGAGGCAGCACTCACTCGTGGGTTTTCTTGAAGGTAAGCTCTTGCGGGGACGGCGCGAAGTGCGTCTTAATCGAACGCACATCATAGTCACGCGCGCGCCACCCTCATGTTTTCGCCAAGCGTCGCGCCGTCGAGCGCCTTGTGCGGGCACAGCATGCTGCCTCTTCCCCTCTGCCACCGCATAGTTTCGGAGAGCCCTGGCAGGCGCCACTATGGCGAACCGCCCTCCCCTCCCGACTTCGCGACACTCTCCGTCTTTGCTTTCTTACACTCTTGAGGTCTTCCCATCGTTTTTTTACTCGTCGGTCTTCCATCATTCTGTCGGTAACGACGGGCCGGACACCGACGCGGCTGAGACCAAGGACGGGCGCCTAAGGGCTGCGACATAACAGAGGCGGGAGTACTTCCTAGCCGTAGTGTGTGAATATTATCACCAGGCTACCACCTTCCGCGCGAGTAAGCAGACTGGATTGCCCAGAGGAATTTCGTCGCCCCTCGCCTAGATGCTACTTCGCCAATTGGCGTACACACATTGCTCATGCAGGCCGCAATCACGTCTTGAACACGCGTTTGTAAGTCAGAAGCTACCACGCATTGACTACGTTTCCGTTAATAAAATGCATTTACCGAGCTCTAGCGGTCTTTTGGACGCTTGCGAGCGTAGGAATAAGACATTTGGTGGTTGAAGTACTACACAGTACTACACATAACTAAATTTCCACACGTAGTGTTTAACCTATTTAACGGTTGTTTTATTTCTTGAGTCATTTCCTGGGATGTGTGTGGGCTAGGGTTTTAAGATTTTTTACCTACCGTAGTTCCCAAGACTTTTGCATAAAATCACCAAGCTTGGAACTGGTGGAACAGAAATACTGTAATCCTCCGTAATAACGATATCGCTTTACTTGAAATATCACTTTATTCAAAATTCCTCCTGGTCCCAACCGAAACACATGCCTTTTGGGCCGCATCACTCGAAGCGCACGAAGGGCTTGACCCGCTTAGAGCAAAGTGCCGGGTGGAGGCATGGCCGAGTAGCGGCGACCCAGCGGCGAGTCATTCTTCCAACATAGTGGGTCAATAGAAGCTGGTCTTTCCCCGGCGATTTTATCGAGCCGGTCATGCTCGGTTCGTGCCATCCGACCTTACAGAAACGGTTCGAATGCGTGTTAGGGTCATTAGGATTTTGTTCCTAGACATTGGAAAATGACGTGGACGCCACGCTGCGCGAACACCCACAGTCTAACCGTAGAATTAGCTGTGTCCTCTACAACGGGTCGCCTAAAAACTCTTGGTTTGCAAAATTGACTGCTGCACACCTAGAAAACAATTTGCCGGAGATCATGGAAAGCCACTAGTGCAAACCGGACAGTTTTCATGATTGCGCTGTGCACCCAAAATGAGCAGGTGAATTGTTTTTTGAGCGCAACAAACGCAACCTCAGACTCGAGCGACGGAATTTGTGGCAATATCCAGCGCAAAACTCGTGTAGCATTTTGTGACGCCCGCACGCCCTTCTGTAAATTGGCCACGTCCACTGACACATTTATGATCGCGACCACAGCCTCATCCAATGCTTGGTGAAATTGGAGCAGGGGATGCTCGAGCCCACCAACAACTTGAAACTGCCAAAGCTAGCTGCCTTTTTGTACCTGATTAAAGGGTCGCTTCACTAAACACATT
Source organism: Haemaphysalis longicornis (assembly GCA_013339765.2). Classification (NCBI taxonomy): domain Eukaryota; kingdom Metazoa; phylum Arthropoda; class Arachnida; order Ixodida; family Ixodidae; genus Haemaphysalis; species Haemaphysalis longicornis. The sequence goes on along the minus strand of CM023450.1, from coordinate 190,517,499 downwards.
GTGTTTTGATTCCTTGCAGTTGAGGTGCAATAACCTTAACTACTTTAGCTTTTTTCGAGTGTTCGCTTATATCAAAATACCACTGATAACTAAATTTTTCAGTCCATTCCGCTGACTTCGTTATAACGAGGGATTACTGTTTTGCAAGCTTCGCAATTCCTTTCTTATCACTTTCCTGTATACCTATTGCACAAATGGAGTCCGAGACCGAAACCAGGCACACGTACACTCTGTGGTAAGGCGTTGCGCTGCTGAGCATGAGCTCGGGAGATTGATTCCCGGCCGCGGCGGCCGCTTTTCTGATGGAGGCAAAAAGCAAAAAAACGTCCTGTGTGTACGAAGTTTCGGCGCACGGTAAAGATACCCAGGTGAGCAAAATAAACCTTAGCCCTCCACTACGGCGCGCCTCATCGCCTGCGTTGTGTCGCCGCGTAAACACTACAATCAATCAAGGACACGTACGCCCTCCCAATTCCTAATACCACCACAGCAGCGACAACCGAACGGCTTGTCAGCCCCTTGTCACGGTGTCCAGCAGCAAAATAAGAGATAGTACCCGACAGTACGCAATAGTAAGCCCAGAGCTGCTATGTGAGCAGTGAGCACCCTTTGAAGCGATACACTCTCTCCCACGGTATCTGCCGGATATAGTTTACGAGAAACCGGGGTTATTTGAAAAACATGCGCATCTCCTTTGGAGGTTTGGTATCTGTAGCGCAAGCTTGACTAGGCTACCTTGGGCTGTTTTGGCGGGGTGACAGTTGCCCTTGAGCGCGAGGAGGTCAAAGCACACCCCTTTTCGCAAGTGCACGCCCGGAAGTAGCGGCCCAATAACAAGGAGACATAGGCGGCAGGGCAGCGATAGGCAAGGAGGGAAAGGAGACGTGCGTGGGGCGTGGCAGAGGAAGGCGAGGAGGCCGCCGCCACAGCTATAAACGCGCACCACGAAGGAAGGCCACAAGGCCACGTGCGGCACCTAACCGTGTGCGATAGAGGAAGGCGACCATCCAGCTGTGAACAATGCAGTGAGGCCAAAAAGAGGAAAAACGCTACTGTTTCGTTCAGATTCGCTACCTTCAAGTGTTACGCATTAGTGTGAGGTTCCCTTCCTTTTTCTTTTCGTGTCACTTGTCCGAAAAGCTAGTCAGGACAGTGTACGCTGCCTAGAGAGTATTGGCGACTAGCAGACAGCACACAGAAGTGCGCTGCTTTGAAAAGATCAGCGTAGCAGACGACACTTATAAAGCAGATATTTCTACGCACGTGCGGGTGATCGCGTCTATTTCGCCGCTGGAGACGTTGATAAGACGACCCGCCGCGGTGGCTCAGTGGCTAAGGCGTTGCGCTGCTGATCGCGGGTGACATGGAGGCGAGCAAAAACGCCGTGTGTACGAGATTTCGTTAAAGATCCGCGCCTCTACGGCGCGACTCATCGCCTGCGGTGCGTATCAATCAATCAATCAATCAACGTTGATAAGACGGTGACACGCCGACCAGTTTTGCGCTCTCGTCGTGTATTAAACATTTGGAATGGTGTACATGCTCCCTTAAACTCCCATTAAAGTTTCCTGTGTCTCTATCGCTCTTTCTTTATGTCGCCCGTCAGAACCAAAGCAAGCTCCAGACACGTTTCGATGCATGGCGCTTCGATTTGCGCTCCAAACTCATTTTCTTAGTAGGAACAGGACACTAGGAGTACTTGTCAGGCCAACACATATCGGTGTTGGCCTGAGAAGTACACAAAATAAATTATCCAGACCGACATATATTACAAAACGCTTTCTTAAATACGCGTGGCTGCATTTCTTGATGAATCAGATTGCTGTCTGCATGCAGTTTTTGCAGTTTTTGTATACAGTTTCTGTCCGTTCTCATGGGACCAATTGTTGTGTTTGTGCGCGACCTATAATTTTGCCAAGGTGAGTTTTGGTATATGTACTACCTTTTCGGGATTTTGTATCTCCCAAAGCATAGAAAATTCGTGTAAAAAACTAGTCCAGCAGGAGATAACGCACCTGCTGAACGAGGTTCAAAGCAAAGAGAGAGAGAAGACTCTAATATACTCGGCTGGCTCCGCTGCTTAGTAGTTAGGATTGCTACGTCAGACGTTTGGTGAACAATGTAACAAGGGTTAAATGTTGAAGCGCACAGTAATAATAAAAAGAAATAATAAAAATAAACGACACCAGACGAACACGGCCACAGACATATACAGAAAAAAATGCCTATAAAAGCCGTCTCAAGCTGCTATGTAGTCCAGGGTCTCTGTGTAAACGCACAAACGGATTAAAAACCCGCACCTCTTTTTGCTGTTACAGGGGAGTAAAACGTTCTCTATGCTGAGATTTCTCGCCTGGAGTGTACTTTGCGCCCTCATTCGCGCCAAGGTTAGGCGCGGAGGAACACAAAACGCATGTTCTGTGTGTCTTCTCGTACACGCATACAAGGAACGCTTCAATTATTCTCGCTGTGCAATTACGAACAATGAAATGAAAAATCACTGACTAAACAGTAATGGCACCAGTGCTCGACCGAGAAAACTAAATAACGAGATAAAACATTGCCCCGAACGGTGCTTTGCAAGATAGCTGGAATGAACAAGGTGCAGAAAACTTGCCATGCACTAAATATTTCGAAAGCTCTCAACACGCCAACTTATCACTGGGGATTGTAATGTCCCCAAATGAAAGCTAAGAACGAATTCAGATTAACTGAGGATCGTCGCGGGTGTCTAAATCTTGCCACAAGTTTCTCCTTCTTGCTTTTTTATTTGTGGGAGAAATGCGGCCGCCACAAATGCGTTACTGCGACGCGCCAAGCTCTGTACCCGCTTTCTCCTCGTATTTTGCAGGACCACTACATAGCAGCTCAAGCACAGAAGCGTGTTTTTTTACAGTGCTCGTATCATTGCCTTTTTAGAAACTGCAATTTCAGAGCTTAGTTATGCGGTAAGGCGAAGACAACTTTAGTGGTCGCGGTAGAGCAAAATGCGTAGCATAGGGTATAGACAAACAGTACACCTCCTCCACCTTGTCCTCTGGGTTGTCATTGCGGACGGTTGACTGGACTCATGACAACAAGCAAGATTGTTATCCTCGCAGTGCATAAAGGACCATGAAGGCAAAATATGTTTGTTGCCCCCCGCGCTTGCGTAGTAGCAAACACTGCCTTATTGAATTAGAAATTACTTGAATAAAACATCGTTCATATCAAAGCAAAACTTTTATTGTCTTGCTAAATCTTGTTTCATGACGTCAGTGGTACCGTTATTCAGAGAAAATGCATAGAACCAACCCTAGTGTGTTAAGTAAGGCTTCTGCGCGACACCTAACGTTTCTATTATCTTCTTACCGCTTGATTTTATAGATGATGGCAACCTGGTACCGTTCTGAACCGCTTGTCGAACTAGACTCTGTTTGTTTAAACGAACTGGTACCTGGTTTAATTTTGTTTATGGTTGATATTATTCGTTCATAAAAATTTGTAAATTTTCGACAAAGGGGGTCACTTAAGTGGTGATGTCGTTATTCCAGTTGGCCAGTGACGCGTCAAACCACTCCAACGTGGGCAACAGCTGGGTAGCTTCGGCGGCATAATACGAGCCGTACGACCAGGTGGTCCCATGTTTACGTGTTCGTTCGTAACTTTCCTCGTTTGCACCACTACCCGCACAGCTATGGAAACTATGCACGAATTTCTGTGAATAAAAGAAATTCAGCAATAAAACCTCGCTCTGCAAGCTTATCAGCCCTATTTATTGGGTTAAATTGAGCTTGCCTAAGCCAATTGCAAAGGGCTGCTCATTATAAATCATGAGTTCATTGCGGAAAAACTAGCAAGGATGTCACTCGTATAATTTCTGTTTTCCTCATTGTACCGCCTATTTGAGTGAAGCTTAAGCTTGCGTTAAAAGTTATGTCACTGCTATTATGACAAAGCAAATCTTTCAAATGAACGAAACTTCATTTTGTCTTCACGGCGACGTTTAGAGGTAACACGGGAATGAACCATCCGGAGAAGGCAGCGTAATCGCCTAATATACACAACCATAGGATCTGCGTCAACGAAGTGACCGCCAGTTTCATTGAAATGCTTATCAAAGTTACATATTGGTCTTAGAAATTAGCACCGAGGCCGCTATATTTCGGAAGGATCTCCACGGTTTATTTTGTGCTGCTGATGACTGCACAACGAACTACTGATATGATGTCTTTGTACAAATTTTACTTAATAGATACACTTACATTCCATCCATCCGGATTGCCAGGTTGAGTTTTACAGATCGCTGGTTTATCGTCTTCTTCTTCCGAATCATCAGCCCAGGCGAAGAGGAAGAGGGTGCAAAATAAGATATTGCGTAAAGAACGCATGCTCTTTCTTGTGTGTGATATATATCGTACGAATTTCTTAGTGGAAGAAACGCCTATTTTATATAATTTGGGTTCTCTATTATTAGTTACTATTTACGTATCCTGTTCAGCACCTAAAATGTTATCCTAATTGAATTGGAGAATGGACAATAGTGCTTCCATGAAGTGAGTAGGTCAACCCCTGTGAAGTGTAGAGAGATTTATGATTACGGAACGCATACGCACTTCGTTGACGCCAAATCAGCGGGAAGCAAGGCTGTTTACCCCAGCTCCCTGTTTTTCGCTCAGTTGTTTCCAGAAATCGCAAAAATATTCTTTGTAGCTTTGTTTCAAGAAGAATTGCAGATGTTACGAAACATTAATTACAGAATACGAGCACACAAATATTTGCCACCTTATCTTCATTAGGTTATAGCAATAGGAGCGCCTGAGATGCGTTTCTTTTTGTGCTTCTTGGGCGTTAATGCTGCAAAGTGTTGTGTTTTTGCTTTGACATATTAGAGAGCCCATTATCGTAAGAAAACAAAGTAACAATATTTTTTTTCTTTCAAAAACGTGAAGCTGCTAACCCACCAAATATAGTAATACAGTTTTGGTGAACGCATTGAAGAAGTTTCTTCCTGTTTTGAACCATAACCTTCTGCAACTTCTCAAATAAAAGATGGAGAGCGGCACACACAGGATCATTTAGGCATTGCATTTATGAAGTTTCTTGCGAGCCTCCGAAATCCAGCTGCAATGTGCTTTTAAGCCTAAAGCCTATGATTTTGATCCTCGAGCTCTCGTGCTGTGAGGTTTAAAAAAGTGAGAGAAATTAGTTTTTCTGATCACTCAAATCCACTCACAGGCTTGGAAGCCGAAACGTGGGGATGATGGTCATCATCATCATCATAATCAGCAGCAGATGCAGCCTACTCAGGTCCACTTCAGGACGAAGGTCTCTCCATGTGACCTAAAACAGCTTCTATGCTCCGCTGCTCGAGTCCACAGTTTAGTACCAAATTTGATTATTTCATCCCACCATCCAGTTAATGTCCTTCCTTTCTTCTACACCCATCTCTTGGTATCCACTCTGTAACACTAACTGTCGACCGGGTTTTGGATCGTCTCACTAAATGTCCATGTCTTTTTCTTGATTTGATCTTTGGTATCTTCTACTCTAGTTTGCTCTCTGATCCAGGTGGCTCGTTTTCTGCCCGTAAGTGTTATGCCTAACATTATTTGTTCCGTGGCCCCTTAGGCCGACCTCAGTTAGTTTTTTACTTTTTACTAAAGCACCAAGTTTCAACTCCGAATATCATCACCGACAGTATGCACTGGTAGTTGATTTTCTTTCGAGGGACAATAGTAGCTTAAGTTTTGTTATTTGGTAGTGTTTCTGGAGTGCTCCCCAACCACTACCTGTTTTGCGAGAGATTTCGCTCTCGTGGTTGGGGTCAGCGCTAACTATCTATCCCAGGTAGTTATAATCTTTTACGTATTCTAGCGTATCGTTTCCTAAGAATGAGGATATATTTGGCATGAGTGTTCCTCCTTCCTTTAGATTTATTCAAATTTATTTTTATTCCAGGGCCATGTTTTCTGATTGTAGTTCCTCAGGCTATGCTTACGTGTGTTTGTCACTCTCACTTAGGAGACTATGTGGTCCGCAAACCTCAAATGGCTCAAGTATTCTTCGTTTACACTTAATCCCATGCCTTTCCATATACAGTCAAGCTTTTTAAACACCCCCTGAAGAGATGCTGTGAATAGTTTTGGCGACATGATATTTCACTGTCCTAATCAATTTCGGTTCGAAAATGTATCGCATTGCTTGTGGAGGGTTAGCCTTTAATGAATGATTAATTGCAGGGTTTAACACGCCGACGCAACGCAGGCGATGAGGCACGCCGTAGTGGAGGGCTTCGGATATTTTGACCACCTGGGGATCTTTAACGTGCGCCGAAATCTCGTACAAACGGGCGTTTGTGCTTTTCGTCTCCATCAGAAAAGCGGCCGCAGCGGCGGAGAATCAAACACGCGACGTCATGTTGGGGGGGGGGGGGGGGGGTCAGCCTGCCCATGCATTTTTTATGTATGTCTTCTAGACGAGTTATGTAGGTTTCCTCTGTTCTTCCGTCGTTCAGTGGTTCTAGCACGGCTGCGGCGAGCACGGAATCAAACGCTTCCTCATAATCTATAAATGCCATTTAAAGTGTTTTTAGTGTACTCTGCCGATTTTTCTATCACTTGATTGACGGCGTAGATGTGATTCATGGTTGAGTATCCGTTCCTAAATCCAGCCTGCTCTCTGGGTTGTTGGAAAACGAGGCTGTCACCTATGACGCTAACTTGGTAAACAGCTTGTAAATCCCCCAGAGTAGGCTGATGGGTCTGTAATTCTTGAGATCTTTGGTATCGCCCTTGTTATGATTCAGAATAATGTTGACGTTTTTCAAGGTTTTCGGCAGTTTTTCAGTCGTCACACATTACAAAAAAAGTAAACTTTTCCCTTACATCTTCTCCCTCCTTCAAAGATGTACATTTATGCCCTCGTCACCTGCAGATTTTTGTATTTTTATGCATTTGAGGGCCTTTCCAACTACCTCTTCAGTTACTAATGGGCATCGCGTGTTGAGTTTGCCCTCTCAGTAGTTTTCCCTGGTCTAACGTCGCAGGCATACGGCCTGGTGTAGAATCATTCTGCTACCTTCATTATCTCGTTCATGTGTGCCTAAAGTTAACCTGCTAGCCCCTCAGAGCGTACATCCTGTATATGCCTATTGCTAGCTTTCTTTTAGTTGTTTTTATACTTCCCCCTATTTGCAGCGTTTCCTCAACCACTGTCATGTTATATGCACAGATTTCGGTTGGTTTACGTCTCTTAAATAGTGTCGAAAAGTCGGTTAATTCAATCCGATCCGCCCGAAATTCACACTGTCATGTCATTGCCTTTGGCAGTTAGTTCCTCCATTTTCTTAGTTTTCCTGTTTTTTTCCCTATATGTTGTCTCTGCCACAGATGCTGCGGATTCACTGAGTGCCGGTGTTGGGTTGTCATTTAGCCCGTCTACACTGACCTCGTTCTGCACGTTCAGAATCGTGAATTCGTTTTGAAGAGCTATTTTAAACTCCTGCGATCGGGCTCTGAGTGAATCCATGCGGGCTTTCTTAGTTTTCACGAGATCCTTACTTTCTCTACTGATTTTCAGCCCTAGCTTGCATCTAACCATCCTAAGGCCGCTGCTCCGAATCTTACGTAGCACCAACACGCATTACACGATACACGATGTTGTAACTTAAATTTAGTCAATGTTGTTTTTGGATGCACCACCGGGACTTTTCCATGTCCAGTCCCTATTCATTGGTTTGTAGAAGAATATGTTCATCAACCTCAGGTTGGGTCTCTCTGCAAATCCCACCAGTATATCTCCTCGAATCTTGCGATTGTTTATTTCCACCATTCCCAGTGACATTTCTCTCATCTGCTTCTTAGATAGCTTTGCCTTACACTCGCCTATCTAAATCGGGAAATACATTTTTGCTTCTTCATTGCTGATTCGACGTCCTTGTATAAGCTGTCTCTGGCTTCATCAGCAAGCTGGTTGTTGGTCCGCAGGCCTCCACTATCTTTAACCTGTATCGCTTGTTCCGCTTGATCACAACAGACGCGATTCTCTCGATAAAGCTAGAAAACTCCTCCACGTTTCGTGCTATTTCTTTCTCAGTGTGTTAAAATTTCAACCCTGTGTTCTTCCTTCTCTTGTGGTCCACTGTGCACAGGGTATGTCCCATAGTCAGCCCCATTATGCCTCCTCGTTTTCGTTTCAGTTAGCTTAACCCTACGATATCCCACCTAATGTCGGAGAGATCCTCTCTTAGTGCAGCTTAGATTCTCTCGCTTGAAAGGGTTCATGCCTTGAAAATTGTAAGGGTCAAATTCTAACTGCGGTTTTCCCGGACCCAGCGATTCTTAGCACCCTGCCGTGTAGCCCTGGCCTGACTGCCGCCGTGGTTGGATGCTGTGGTTGGCGACTACGGGTCTAAACTTTTTTGACAAGTTATTCGAGGTGTTGGCCAAGTGCTTCTCCAGGGGATTTTAATCCTATTCTGGTGAAGAAGTGCTGTTTGTGTCAATAAGAGCTTTCCCAGCATGGTTCAGACTTTCTGGTTTGGCCTTTCAGCTATCGGAGGCAATGGTTACTTCAGGATGGGGCACTACTTCACACCTGCGTTGGTTCGGCTCACAGAGCCAGATGAGGGCAAAGCTATACATGGAAAAACTTCAGTCCCCTTACTGCGGTAGCGGTTGATTGGGGAGCAATACGTGGCGTCCGTCTCTATACATCTGGAAGCGCGGATTCCACTGTGCGCTCCTGCTGGTGCATCCGATATTAGAAACGAATGGCTGGTCCATTTAAGGGTAGTGTTACGTTCCCGACGGTGCTTGCAATAGTTGCGGGATAAAGCGCAAACAACATAAAAATCATAGCCAATACTATACCTGAAATAACTTGAGTCCCCTTACAGCAGTAACGGTTGCATCCTGAGCTATAAGTCGCGCCCGTCTGTCTGCGTCGCGAAGCGAGTAGTCCGCTCTGAATGCGTCTATACGCGTGGGAATCAAAGCCGCCTCGACTTATGACCCTTTCGTTGCAGTTGAACAGAAGGTAATAAGAAGTACGCTGTTTAACGATATACTGAAAAATAAATAAATAAAAAAATAAATAAATAAATAAACTAAACCACAAAGCATACACACCTGCGTAAACATGAAGATCTGTTCGAAGCAGTGCGATCGGTCACTGGCGGACGCTACTTCTCCCCCGTGGATCCTCTGTGGGTCAAAACTCCCACCCCATGGTCTTTCTTGAGGTTTCCTCTAGCGCAGAATGTGCTGGTTACTCAGTTTATGAAGCCTTCTATATTTCTCACCTCACTTAGGCCAGTATCCCATTAAACATCCGAGAACTCCTATAGTAGCAATGCTAAGGTCTCCTCACTACACAAGGTGCGTGCGTTGAACATTGCCGGGGTTACATTCCAAAGGTAGCCGAAAGTACTAATGTAGCGCCAACGGCCCCATCCTTCTCCGCCGCTCTCCCTTTTTTGCTTTCCTTTCACCCGCAGCGCCGCTCGCCGCTAAACTCGGCAGCCGCCGCAATTTTTCTAGGCCTCTTCAGAGCAGATGCCCTCGTAACGCTACCGGCCGCTCGCGGCAGTTTTTATTGGAGCTTGCTCTGGTTTTTGCGCCCGACCGCTGTTTTGTGGCATTTTTATGATTTATATTGTCCTGTTTTACCAGCACACACTAAATGGGGCGGTTTTGTTTCATATTTTTGTCTACATGGGGATATTTGTGAGGGTGAATGCCACTCACACATACGCACACACGGTGTTTGTTTACGTGTGCGGCATGCTTGCAACAACTAAAGATAGTTCGCGAACGCGAAAAAATTCGAACATGAACATCTCGGATTGCTCGGCTACGGTAATTCCGTACTTGCATTCGCGTGATTGTGGTCGTGCAATCACTGCACAGCGGGCTCGCGCATGTTTCGGGGCAGTATACAGAACTCTTCATTCGCAAATTCCGTAGTTAGAGCGCTGCGCTGGCGTCCTTGCATTCGCCGTTCTTACGCCCGTCGTGAATCATTAGCGACGTTCAGTCTGCGCCCGGTTTTCCTACCGACATACATCCTTCCGTAATTCCGTGCAGTTTCGAGTGCTTTGCGGTTTTTGTAGAAATTTTTCTTTTATCTTCACGTTTTAAGCTTCTGTGACTAGATTTAAAAAATACACACATGCCTTTGTGCGTGTATGCACGTACAGCGAAGTGAAAAATCCCTGCTCCCCCAACTTTGTAGCCCGATGAATTACATTGCACTTGGGGCCGTGCGTTCATGTGCGAACCGAGTGTAAAACATAGGCTTGTAATTCTTGGAATAGGCGCCACAGAAGGCGGCTATCAATCGATAGGGTTAACTGAAATTACAGATTTGTGGGATCTGATTTCTCTTACGAACAAGAGAATGAGTCACTCGGTTAAGTATATATCAAACTGCTGATGTGACTGAAGACGACAGTTAATTATGCAAAACCTTTTTTACCGGGTGATGTTGTGTACAGTCGCTATTATTGGAGACAGGGACACAATTGCTTTCTACTGGAATATATTCTGGCATATTTGTACATTGCACTAACACAGGAATACACCCGAATGATATTCAAAAGAGAACCGATATCACTATTATTACCACCAAAAAAACATAAAGTATATCACAAAAATGCACTGGTGCCACGAAATGGATATTTTAAAGGACCAAACGTCGGTTATGACGTCGTGCAGGTGGCTTGTGCTCCTGACGTGGCTTCCTGTGAGAAAAAAATGCTGGGAGTGGCATTTGGGTTTAGTTTTTAACGCCAAGCTTCTCCAATACCCCTTGCTCAAATTGATCCGTGCAATAATCCTGTGGAGGAGTGAAACATTTCACCAACGAGTCTGAGCTGCGCCACAAACACTACGCAAATATACGCAATAATTAATAGCAGAAGAGAGTTACAACCGTTCTAGCGGAACATGGTCAAATTTGTGTTCGCGCATCTGCTCAGTGCCGCGTCCACGCTCAACTCGCTTACACTAAATGCGCCTTAAATGCGCTTTGCTGGACAAAAATAGGTCTGCTGGGAATACATTTGTGCAGTGTGTTTTGGTTCACATCGCAATGACTGGATACGCTGCGCCATTGACTATTAAGATGAAGTAAGCGCACACACTGCAAATGCATGGCCTCACGTGTAAAGCAAACGTTAAGATATTATTAACTGTCCTCTGTGCACTGTGCATACACAGAAGAAAGTTTGTGCAGCTGTTGCTGTGCGAATATGCATTTCAACTGCCCATTCAGACGTGCTCGATTTTAACAAAGCGATAACAGAAATTTCTAATCAAACATCCAGGCGCGGTCACTAGATTAGCCGGCCTTAAATTGTGTTACCTAGCCGCATTTTTTTCTTCCTACAGCCGCAATTTGCGCCGCACCGACCAAGCACATATTACGCAGCAAATCACTCCAATGTGATAACAACAGGCTTATTATACTACCCGGGTCGCTTACACACAAAACATGACTTAACCGAACACAGAGCTTACACGCACTCGGAACGCACACGCTACATGGTCAGACGCAAGCTGCCATCGAACGAAACAAGCGCGAATTCAGGTGGGCAATTCTAGCATCACGAAAACCATACGACAACCGACTGAACATGCTACGCTTCTTATAATTATGCTGGCAGGTGAGCGCGCACATGTCAAATACACGCCCTTTTATCCAAAGCAAAGCTTAAGACGTGGCGAGCTCAGCGCTGCGCCAATGCTTACTCAGTACAAAGCGTGCACGGCGGTTGGTGGGCGAATACGCATTTCTCCGTAAGTGGCCGCTCAAGCGTGCCCACAATTTAACAAAGCTAGAACAAACATTGGAAAATTACCTCGCAAAAGAGTGATGGCAGCGTAGGCTTCAATTATGCCCGTCCAAATGTATGCAACCGAACATTTATCCTTTCTCCGTCGCGTTTACCGGACGTAAAAACGAAGTCTTCTGCCATCCCTGACCCTATTCGCGCCGTGTAAGACATATCACATCGGCACCACGAAGCAACATAAAGCTACACCGATGCGACAATTGTTCGGAACGAGCAGCTAATTATTACTGTGCTATTCGCTGGCGCTTTATACGATAAAGCCGGCACTGAAGCTGGACGGCCAAACAGGGCGCCGCACCGGCGGTGTTGTGCAATGTCCAACCGGCGAGTCGACCCTGCCGCGGAGGCAGAAAAAACGCCAGAGCTACCACGTGAATTTTTGTTGGACAATAGAGGGCGACTGTTGGCGAAGAAAAATAAAATGGCACAACACGGAAGAGGGAAAGGAGCGCGGGTGAGGGCGAAAGGCTGCGAGATCATGCAATGGCGCTAGCTTAGTAATTTTACGGGCATTGGGACCCAGACGATCCTAGCGCCCTCTCGTGTAGCGCTGGCCTGACTGGGGTCTTCGTCGGGTCCTCTACAGATGCTGGGAACTGAGGGCCAAGAGGTGAGTTCGTCAGTCATGGGAGGTCGGGGTGAGTTACCACAACAGGGTGGCTACATCCTTCTCTGAATGGGGAGTGCTCTTTGTGTTCCCTAAGAGCCTTCCTAGCGTGGTTGGATCTATCTTGTTTATCTTCTCATGTGCCCCGGATGGCGTTTGCAAACGTCAGAGGCGGCATTCAATACCTGGGATGTTTTGACAGTAAAAAACGAAGAGAAAGGGAAAGGAGAGAAAAACACGCCGGGAATTTGTTTTAATAAGAAATCTGCTCGTATTACCCCGTTGAAATCTCACACGGTGCTTGCAGCTTCATATAAACAAAAAAAATGTCTAGTTCATCTAAGAAGACTTGCAAATGTTTTATCGCTATTTTTTTCATTCGCAAATCGGTTTAGCAACAGAGCCGCTGAGGTGTGCGGGACGTACTCCTAGACGCCGTGCGCTATGTCATTTTCTAGTATCTCTCCCGTTTTTCATGTGCATTACATATCGCGGCAAAGCGCGCTAACGCCTCATAAATACTCTGTAGCAGTTTTCTGTATTCCCCGATATTACATACCTCTCCTTGCTGTGCCGCACAACCGTATGCGGCAAAAGACATATGTGCGCTCCGGGCATGCGCCTAAGGGATAGCCTAAATATACTGCAATAGATTAGGATGTTTCGAGAAGTTTCCATCTGCTCTTCTCGCCGCGCGCAAACACGTGTGCTTAGCAAAAAAGAGGCGAAGAGGTGTAACGAGGGATCGTCATACCAAGGCATTGTAGCCGCAGAGAAGGAGGTGCAGTGGGTAGACCATGGGAGACGAGTTGGATGCTGCAACGCGCGCGCAAACACGCATTCAGGCTGCGGTGTTCTGCGGCGCAGGTAGATTTCCTCGTCGTAAAAAACGCTGTCAGAGAAGAATAGTAATGGCATGGAGGTGTTTGAACGTCACCAGCTCCAAGCGGAGATAAGGTTTCCGCGCCGCCAGTCACTACCAAAAGTTAGAATAGGGGGCCCAAATGCTGTGGGTTCCCCAAATGACTTGAGCCGCGGTACTGGGAATGTGCAGAAGCATAGCGGTCTTCGGGGTTTGGAGTTGGCTTTAACTGCGCACGCCTAACTTGCTAAAAAAGCGGGCGTCCCAAAACTGGCCACAAGAAGAGCTTCCCTTTATGTGTCGCTGTCGCAGTCAGCAAGACTCCGCCTGAAAACTGCTGAAGCGAATGCTGCAGCGCGATTGCTTGCTCAAGTTTGGCGGCTACGACGCTCGCTGAGATAAATTTATAGGTTTTGCGCGTCGTTCGCAAAAACAAGACAGCAGGAAATCAAGAACTGTTTTTAGATGCGGAGCATCTTATTGCGGTGGCCTGTCCCGCGTCGGCGTCGGCGTCGTCGGTGTCCGCACTCACACTGCGCATGCGCAACTCTCCCCTTCCCTCTCTCCAACAGCTGCGCGTTACTCTCTCTCTCTCTCTCTCTCTACCAGCTGCGTGCGCTTCGCGTGCGTTCGCTTCTACTCACACCGCGCATGCTCGGCGCTTGCGCATCTCTCCTCCTCTAAGTCTCCTCTCCTTCAAGTGTGAATATAAGTAGCGGTAGCGCGCTGCGCGCAGTGCAGCGCTTGCAGCGCTTGCTTCGGTTGACGTCAGTTGGCTCCGCTTGACTCCGTTGACTTCAGATGCGGTGTGATGGAAGCAACAGCCCCGTCTGCGAGTGGGCTGACGCAACCTCATACTAGCATCAGCACAAACGCACACAGCAACGTTACTTCCAATCAAGACAAAGCTGCGAAGCGAAGGGCACGCGACGCTGAACGTAAACGTTTGAAGCGAGCGGTAGACCCTGAACTACGACAACGAGAAGCCGCTTCGAAACGACAACGTCGAGCAGCAGTACCTGAACTTCGAGCACGTGAAGCAGCGTTGGTTCGTGAACGTCAAGCGGCGGATGCTGATCTAGGACAACGAGAAGCCGCTTCGATACAACGTCGGGCAGCAGTACCTGAGCGAGCAGCAGTACTCGCTCCGCATCACCCCATGGTTCCCCTCGGGAAGATGGTGTAATTTTTTGCTCTCACTTATGGGTCCGCACACACGCTGGCCGTCCCTGCCCGCCCGACCTAAGAAGCGGCTCCAATCGCTGCAGGTCACGGCAGCAGCAGCTTTTCACCGCTCTTCCAGATCAATTTGATCCCGAAAAAAAAGTTCCACATGGGAGGAAGTGGATTTTAGTGCTCTAAAAAATTGTGCTAGGGATCGGGATAAGCTGTGATTGTAAAAGCGGCGATGAAATGTCTGCCGCCACGCTAATCCTACATTCATACACGCTGTTCATATTTGGAGGTGGCAACTGCCCGTGTGCACATGGTGCGGCTAGCGATCGAAGAATATCGCTAGTTGCGCGGAAGACCTGAAATAGGCCACGGAAGCTATCTTGATCACCGATAGCTAAAATGACAATAATCGCGAAACAAAATTGCATATGTGTGAAAGGGAATAATCTGCGGAGGGAAAAGTTACGTTAAAATGTAATGCTAGCGGAGCTAAAGTATCTGCTTGATGCTAAGCCTAAAGTTCCTTACACCGGAGCAACCGAAGCCAGCGGCGACCTGTTGGGGGAGATCCTCTTCTAAAACTGGACGCGCGCGATCGTATTGCGTCTGGATTATTCAAAGTTCTTTGGGGCTACTGTCTGGCGCCGCGGTTGGGACACGAGAAAGTCAGTTACCCTGTGTAGCGTCCTCCGCCTCCTCTTGTCGTTTTCCCCGTCTGCGGGTGCGGTACGCGGAGGCCTACGTTATGTGGTGTATGACAAAACTAAGTCCCGCGCTAGGCAACAATGCCAGCACGATCAGCTTTCAAGGAAAGCGGGAGCAGAGCCAAAGAAAGCGTTTCTTTCAAGTATTCGGCGGAACGACATGGTGTAGTCTATCGTTTAGGTTATGCTTAGCCGCAGGTTTTTTGAGGAACCAAAGTTGGTTAGACCGAACTTGGCACTCTTCTAAGAAGTAAAGGAATACAAAAGCGACGATTGATTTGATTGATTGATTGATTGATTGATTGATTGATTGATTGATTGATTGATTGATTGATTGATTGATTGATTGATTGATTGATTGATTGATTGATTGTAGGGTTTAACGCACCGACGCAACGCAGCGATGAGACGTGCCGTAGTGGAGGGCTCCGGATTAACTTTGACCACCTGGAGATGTTTAACGTGCGCCGAAATGTGCAACCGTCGGGCGTTTTTCGTTTTCGCTTCCATCAGAAAAGCGGCCGCTGCGGCCGGTAATCCAACCAACCGTCCTCGTGCTCAGTAGCGCAACGCCTTAGCCACTCAGCCACTGCGGCGGGTTAAACAAGCGACGAAGGAGCCGTCTGCAAAATGATGCGCACAAACTAGCGTCGGCGAATCGAATGGCGCGGGTTTGCGCGGCGAGCATTTATTTTTGTCCGCACTATACTTTCCCGAATCGAAGAAGTACATCGAGAACAAAGAAGAGTTTCGGCGGAAGAAAGCTTCGCGTTTCAACCATCTTCGTCGATATTACAGCGAAGCCTAAGTGTCCTCACTTATGCCGTTGTACCCCAGTAGGCCTTGCAGGAAAGCCACCTCTTTCAGACGATGACGATGAATGATCCTAAGTGAAGTGAACATTGATGATTGATCGTAGGTGAATCGAACACGGGTCCTCCGTGTTACGAAGCCGGCGTGTATCCGATTGCTCCACTTCCACATGGTGGAAGCGAACGCCAAGCAGCAGGTACCGTTTCGCGCCGTACAACTCAAACCTAAATGTTAGGCCTTGCGGAGTGCACACCCGAGAGTTGCTGCGGGTATTCTATAAAAGTAATGCGTACCTCCATTGAACACATACTCGCAGTGTGATTGGCCAACCAAAGAATTGACCATTATTATGTTTTTTGGCAAGAAAAGCTTTGAGTTCAGCCAACGGAGACCTTTACTCCATCATCGGAGGGGTGCGTGATTTATTGAAGGGGCTTGTTTTTTTGATTTTAGGGCGATTAACACCCGTGCATTCCCACTTCCCCATCGATTGCGTGTTAATAGTTTGTTTACGCGGCGATATACTAAGGCGCTTTTCACTTTTTCGGCGGCGAAACTCCTCGAACCACTTTAATTCACCAGATTTCATGAATGCCAACACAGTATACCTTCCATGAAGTACAGAAGGCAATGATTACAAGAAAGCTGCTGACAGATTGCGTGTTAATATTTTGTTTTATACTAAGGCGCTTTTCACTTTTTCGGCGGCGAAACCCACATGATATACCTTCCTGAAGTACAGAAGGCAATGTGCTGACGCAGGTCGTGCCTCTGCTTTTCCTCTACCTGTTTCTGATAGCATTCCCTACCGAAAAATCCTATGATTGAATTTTTATGATATTGACGCTCCTAATATTGCAGAGATTTACTCTAACAAACTACTACAAAGCATTTAGTACGATACATTTACTTAGAAGCACGGTGTTTTACTTTTAAAAACGAATATGCAGTTTTTATGGTAATAAAATTTCAATTACAGGCACAACACTGTACAGACTCAAGCGGCACAGCCCAATAGCGAACGGTTGAAAGCCCGAGTAATCTAACTCGAGCCCCCCAGGGGTGGAAGAACCTTTGAAAGATTAGCGGAAATATTAATTTGCCACGGAACATAGGGTGACAAGATGTGGCGTCGATGTAAAAAAAGGCATCGAATACGAAGATATTTTCGCTCGCATAGCGGAAAGTGCGTACTAAGCAAGGCGCATGTAAACATTTCCTAGAGCGATGGCAGACGCTGGTGTGCAGAGAATCGAGCAACAAAACGTGGCTTCTGGAAAACGTACGGCAACGCGTCACAGAAAAGGACTATTACGCATTTAAATGGCATGCAAGATTATAATACGTTTTCCTGCCTTTAAGCAGAAAGCATCTTCTGCCTTATGCCACAGTTTGGGCAGACTGTGTCACGTTACATTTCCGCTGCGTCTGATCTGCTCGCATAAAGAACCCGCCGACTAAAAAATAAAACTACACTTCATTTTTACATGTCGCAATTCCCTATTGGTTGCATAGCTGTGAAACCATCGCACTCTCCTGCCAGTTCGTTTTGGGACGGGTATTTAATTCAACATTTGTGGTGGAGCTATGCCATGAGCCGTCTACGGCGAGCCGCTGAAAACACAAGTAAGGAACCAATATTTTTCGTTTTCGAGAGCGTGAAACGTGCAATATTGCTCTCGTTACCGGAGAACCTTTCCCTGTTGGTTACAAGGTTCGGGAAGCTTGATTGGAACACGCTATCTTAATGCTGGTAAGGATTTAAAGAATCTACTACGCTTTCGTTTCTATCGCGCCAATTTTTTCAAATGAATGTTTATCGTTACGTTTTGCAATAAACTGCCGTGCAGGTACATGTCTTTTATGATTGCAACTATGTGTTCCGCATGAATGTGTGAGAAAGGCGCCAGAAGTCTGCGAATTGTAATTGCATTCAACTGACGATCATTAGGCACATCCGCAGATAAGTTATTGCTTACTTTATGTGTACTGAAATTCTTGTTTTCTCAGAGTATCGTTTTAAAGCTGTACATTCGTGTTGTATATTATTTTATGCTTTAAAGTGCGGATAAACGCAATACATCACGCACAAAGGTGGTAGGCACTCACCACCACGCGAGGATGTGCGAGGGTGTCTTTCAGGAATCGTACAGAAGTAAGTACGCCTATTAGTGCGTCCCAAGAGTTTTCCAGGTACCGCGTAGAAAAAGTACGATAAAAATTCTAGCAGTATATTGAGTATCTTTTCCTAGATATTTTTCAGCTTGCGTAAACATTTTACGCACGCGACATTCAACTGAAGACAATTATTTTGCTTTCTACATGAACCGTAATTTTATGAGGTTTAAAGAGTTCAAGAACGCCTCCATTGTAAAGCCGAATTTAAGCAAAATTGCGCCGTGTTTCTCCAAAAGAACCAAGAAAACTGGCACCCAAGTGTGCGTTTATAAAAATGTGTTTATGCACGTAGAACAAATAACCATTGGCCAGACCGAGCAAGGGAGCTTGCCCACAGCTTCGTCGTCGTCGCCTACGTTCATGCACAGCGCTACGCACGACGGCCGTTTTCGTCGTCTTCTCATGGCGTGATTACGCCAGTAAATGTTTGTTCCCTGCCAAACGTAATTATCATATAAGGGAAACCGCTATGCCTCAGGTTTGTTTGGCCGCCTGCAAGTTCCGTCCGTATTTGTATGGCACATAGTTTCCTGCAGTTACGGACCATTATGCGCTATGTTGGCTTTGTTCTCTAAACCCCTCTCGACCACTTAGTACGACTACTTTGTCGTCTATGTGTCTGGACGAATTCACAGGGATGCGGGTAGCTCTTTTTCGTCATACGGTCAACCTCCTGTGTCTAATAAAATCGATGACGACCCCTGCGTATTCCGTTGTCAGACGTGCTAAACATTGCTACCACCAATGCTTCGATCCATCCCAAGGGTCGAGCATCGAGGGTCCTAGCTCAGAGCCGCCCGACCATTCACTGAATGCCTTTATGCTGAGTAATGGAGTATTATTCCACCAAACCTTTCTTGGGAAGGGCCCGGCACGCTTTTTGTTGTATTGCAGCATTTGCGCTCCGACATCCTCCTCCGGTTTTATAACGCGCCCACTGCTGGACGCCTTGGAGGGGCTTGGACATACGACCGCATGTGTAGACACTTCCACTAGCCCGCCTTTACCGTTCTGTGAGGAGTAACGTCACGGCTTCTGAGCTTTGGGAACGCCGGAAGGCGCATCGCCCGAAGACGCATCGCCCGCTTCATAGGAGGCCTAGTTCAAACTATTTGACGTTCTAGCGGAATCCTTGAAATGTGTAGAATGGAACCTTCTGTGTCTTTTCCCCTTGCGCCGTCCTCGAAAGAGGCGGATTACTGTGGCCCCCGATCATACTACGCGCTAAGTAATTACCCGTGTGCTTCACACCAGCTCCCCCACGGTTGTTGCCTATTTTGTCCTACAAGCTCTCTTGTTGCATCATAGGTCTTCTTATCAGTTGCTTACAGACCGCGCAAGGTTGTTAGCAAGGAGTCACAGCCCAATGAATCACAGCCTTACTACACCATGCCACCTACAATCGCGTGGACGTCGTGAAACATTCAACAAGACACTCACGGATATGCTCGCGATATGCAGGTCCGTTCCTCATCGCTACTAGAAGCTCCGCTCCCTAACATTTCTTACGTGTACAACTTGCGCCTAGTTCTTACCGCGGGTCACTCGCTTTTCTTTTTTCCCTTTTCTTGCCCTTCTTTTTTCCTTTTTTTGCTCGAACCCAAAATTGCCATTTTACGCGGTGATGCCTGACTCTAGGACGCCTATTATAGATAACTGTCAAGCGGAAAAAGCACATCGAATGCTGCCGCACCGCAACAGAGTCCGGTATGTCGGAAATAGCACAAGGAGACGCAAGGCATGCGGCGCCAAAGTTGTTCACTAGGGATACGGCGCCGAACAATGGAGGTTGGAACGGGAGGACGCGCCCGGCACCGGCCAACAAGAAGCTGCCAGCGACAGCACCCTGGCTGTCGCTGGCAGTGAAAAAGAAAAGCAATCGTGGAAGCAATCGTGGAAGTGAAAGCAATCGTGGGGGCGGGGGTGGTATGAGAGAGGCCACGTGTACTATGATGGAGACGCATGGCAGTTGGGCGCCAACCACCGCGTCCCGCATCAGTGGTTCCCTGCAACGGCAACCCCTAGGCCTTTTTTTATGTACAGCAGTCGCCTGATCTGGCAGTATTCTGAGGAAATGGCGTAATGTCCAAGAGAGCTGAGTTGGTGACGTGAGCGCGAGCTCAAAATATGCCTTAAGGTCGTTCTTCTATGACACTAACACGTGCACTCGGGAACTCGCAACGCAATACCCTCAGGCCATGAGTGTGCTCCGGGGACGTTGGGTGAGATGAACCGCTGCTAGAGCAAATAGGTACTGTGTTGTTTTTCTTCTTTCCACAATTTTGCTCTCTCTCCTTTTTTAGTTTGAACTCTTCCTTGTCTATACATCCGGCCCGCAGGTCGCCATTGTTCGTCGTGTTATCTCAGTCCAATGTATATTTATTGCGGTTTTGGCGCTATAAACTTCAAGTGTTTGTTGCAAAGTTTCGTATAATAATATATATATATTATCACCCAGAACCTGGCAGTATGCTATCGACGCCATCACCTGGGCTGATTCTGTCCGCTACGTTTCCACAACATGTATGTAAATGTCATAGCCTCTGATGTTTATGAAACGCTCACCTAAGAATAATGAGCCGGAGGTAATAAAAAAAAGTTGAGTGCGTTCACCCAATTTTTGAGTGCGTTCACCCAAGGTGGAAAAGGTGGGCTAGTGGGGTGGTTATTGTGCAGGCGAACAGGACGACACATCAGAAGAGGAATCCGAGGAGGAATCCGAGGATATGGTGTACATGTGGATTGGACACCGTTAAAGGCAGCAAAGCGTGACCTCCCAGTGAGGATAAAAAGACGTACGCATGGGTTTCGAGTGAAGGCACCAATTCGAGGCATGCACGAAGAAGACAGAAATCGGTGGCTTGTGTTTACGAGGATATATACATGACCGGCTCGGCTGAAGGGAACAAGCCAGCACGTCACTGGAAATCTGTCTTGCCACGCCACTAATTGCAAAATCTGCTAGTGCACAGATCGTAAGACTAAATAAGCAACTAGATTAACATGCTCCCTCGGACCACCGTGGTAAGGTGCATGCGCGCTGCATGCGAGCTCAATAGGTTTGTCGCCTTCAATTGAACCACCGTGACGCACAGGATTACGATTAAATTGATACTTCGAATCTGTAGCTGTCTTCTACTTTTAGCAGCCACGCGGCTTCGCTGTGCGATATCCAGGCTTTTGTGGCGCTCTTGATAGTGTCGCATATGATTGCAAATTTCTAATGCTCTGTTTGTCGGTGGAACTGAAATTCAGAGTAGATATATTGCATCAGTATATGGGTTCGGACAAGAGAGCAAACCGTCGACAATGATGCACGTTGGACCATATTCGCTCCCTTGAGTCTCAATGTTTTCAAAGCAGCTTGTGATGAAAAGGAAGGCGTGCTACCTGGTAAGTTGAAGATGTCGGCGGCATGAGTCTCGCGCTTTTGATAAATGCGTCTGCGGATCAAAACCGAAGCCGATAAGGATGTGAAATTGTCACATTCGTTTTGTCAGTGTGCATTGCAGAGCGGAGGATGCTATGTTCACTCGCTGGTTGGAGGCATTCGTCTAGGAAACTGGGTTTACCCGCTTTTTCCACATTTCTGACCACGCGCCTCCGGTTTTTTAGGCTTGCGATGGTCATCAGGTTTTCTCACTGGACTTGGTTTAGGAGCGAGAAGGATTGACTGGAATGTTCCTGCTTTCCCACACCACGCAGTATATCGTAAAGAGGGTAGAGGACAAAGAAACACTGATATAAGCAGACATTGAAGGGGCATGAAGGCAACATACAAGTAAATTTTATTCCAGAGATTTGGTTTTGCATAGTTGCCCACGGCTCTTCCGTGAGCAGAGGATTCTTTATTCACTTTGAAATTACACAAGTTAATTCTCCCGGTAACGTGCTTATTTTGTGACGTCATCCATGATGTATCTAAGGTGGTATTTGAAATTAATGTAAATATGTTGATAAGCGGCCTGTAGCGAACGGCAAAACGTCTTATAATGCTTCGTTTACGGTCAGTCCTCCAGATGGTGCCAGAGTAGCAGTTAGGACCATTTTAAACACTAGCTTTATATGTGGCATGATTTGCACCTACGTTATTTCTGTTACGGTTGATAGTTATCGTTAGGTGAAACATTCAACATGTTCGAAAAACAGAGCCACCTGAGACAATGTCGCTTTTACCAATTGGACAGTGTAGTGTAATACGACCCTAAAGCAGCGGACTCATGTGCAGCTATGACTACTGCACTTCCCGCAGTAGGCAAGAGTGCTATGTTTGTGGGTGCATTCGTAACGTTCATTGTTTACCTGACCCTTCTTACTGCTATAAAACTTTAATGCAATCAATGTAGGCGCACATAGCTCGTCTTCGCAAGGTTATCAGCCCTGCCTAACTTGCATTTACTTTTGCTGGTCTCCGCCAATCGCAGAGCTGCCGATAATACGTCATACGTTCTGGTGCGTGAAATGACCTAGTAGGGTGCATGGCCTTTACCTTTTTCTAATTACATATCATACTTTAGAGAAGTTTATGTTAAAAGGGATGTAAGTGTTAGTTGAAAGACGCAATATTTGGAATGAACTATATTTGTATTTTGTATTGATGGCCACTTGAAAAAAGTTGCCTCTGTATGTCTGCAGTCACTGTTTTCTCATCGAA
Source organism: Haemaphysalis longicornis (assembly GCA_013339765.2). NCBI lineage: Eukaryota > Metazoa > Arthropoda > Arachnida > Ixodida > Ixodidae > Haemaphysalis > Haemaphysalis longicornis. The sequence goes on along the minus strand of CM023450.1, from coordinate 190,494,669 downwards.
AACCTAAATGCCGAATGTATGTAGATGTTGTTACTCGTCGGCTTTAAAACAATAGTCTCGAGCGTAAGAAGGCGTAAAAACAGTACGAAGTTCGTCAACTGAAAAGCGCCGCAAAATCATGCGGACGTGCTGACGTGACTAAGACACGGCTAGGTCAGCTGGTATACCCCCCAGGTAACCGATAATTGGCTCACTAGCGCCAGTTGGTCCCCGGGTGGTTAGAAGGCCAAACTGTCAAAACAAACAACAAAAAATGTCTGATGCTTCTATGGTAACACTTTCGTTGATTGGAGAGGAGGAAAGCCGTTCCGCTTTTCGGCTCGTATGGGTTGAACGAGCGCGACTGCATTTGTGTGCCGCAAGGTTGAACAAACACCGCTTGCATTTTTTATTTTTGATGTTGTTGATGCTGAACATCTTGTTTTCGACAGTTTTCTTGTGCTAATTTGCTTGAACTCTCAGTACCTGCACAAAACTTTTGTTTGGAAATCTTTCTTAGTTCATATGCGCGAGATAAAACGCCCTGAAGCGTGACAATGTTGTTTGGGAAAGTAAAAAGAGTAGGCGGGAAATGTGGTTTATTCAGGGATTTTATTAGCAACGTATCGCAAGCGAAGTTTCATACATACCACAATGTCACAGAGCTGTGCATCTCGTAGAAGTAAGTACAAATGTTCTCATTCTGTGTCGGTTACACAAACATAAGAGACATCTTCTTACAATTCAGCGTATACAGAAAATTCCTGACGAGGTCACCACGTTCATTTGCTGTGCACTATACAATTCTGCAGCAGCCATGTTTGATAACAAGACCCGTTCGTGAATAATAAAATGATTATGAAGTGAGATGACCAGCACATTTCGCCACCATTAAAAACCGCTCTATATTCTTATTCTTGTAACCTTGCTAGCCTCCAAAAACATTTATAGCTAGCGAATTTTCTGCGTAATTCAGCCGTACGTCACACCTAGAAAATGAAAAAAAAACATCACCAAGGATATCAATAAACAACGCGTAAAAGCGAAACAACTATTGAGATTGCAAACAAGGTACAAAAAAATGTGTCCTAGCACAGGTTGAAAGGCGAAGCGCAGGTGGGCCATCGCGCAGGTAACTCGAACTTTTCAAAACACGGAATGCAAGTGGTCAGCTGCCACGTAAATAATTTGCAAGCTTCTTCCGTGCTTTCGTGTTAAGAAACACTCAAAGGTGGTAATGTCACAATAAGAAACTAGTCGTCGGAACGCTCTTAAGCCAAACCAGATCGTCAAACAAGCATTCAAGCACAATCGGATAACACGATTTCTAAGCTTTTCTCTGCTGGAAAGAAAATGAAGAGCCAACCGCTCACCAAACCGATACCGAAGCGAAAATTCCGTCTGCGCTCCTTCTTTTCCCTTAGTCCGCTGGCATCAATCGGCTAATGAAAAACTGTCGACAAGTAGCTTACCTGTTTAGAACATTACTGACAAATGCGTTGTACCAAACAAAAAGAAATTCACTGTAAAGCAACAGCAGAAGATTTTTCGGTTCCCCTGCAGCTTTTTGATAAGGACAGCGCTTGCTTCTTGATTGTACAAAAAGTGTGCTGACCTGCGATCCGCTGGGAACGGAAAAATTTCGCTGTGGTATGCCTTCCACATTTGTCGCACCGCAAAGCAGTGAAGCACGAGCTGTGTCCTTTTCTGTTTCTCTGACATTTTGAGCCCGTCCGCGCTCACAGACACCAAATGTTTACCCTAAAGGCACAGTGCAAAACTTCTACACGTGCACACAGTGAACGCGTCAGGGGAACACGGACAGGATGGCAGCAGAAGAGATAAGATCAAAAGCGCCGCCTGTAGGCGCAACGAATAAAGCTACTAAACAAAAAAATAGGGTGTCAAAGAACACATTTATTTCTACACACAGTGCATCGCTACACTTCATTGCTGCGTATGTTGGAAAGATAGAGCTGCGTATGCAACTGTTGCTGAATTTTCGCTTGGCTACCAGCGTCATGGCGGCGCTTTATTTCCAATACCGAAAATAGCCAATTTGTCCGGCCCCTGACTTAAAGTATGCCGCCATGCCTTTCATTCGAGACATGGTAAAGCCACGGCCGGGCCAGAGCAGAGGTGCTCGCTCGCTCAAGCCCAGCCGTAATAGAGCGCGGCATGCGTGTAATATATGCCGCTCCGAGCGACGTCCACACGTGGGCACGGCTCTGCAGCCTTTTCAAGCGGCCGCGCTCATGATCCCTGCATCCGGAGGCCTGAAGTCCTCAGCCCATAAATGTGTGGGCAGTTGCATTTGGCAAATCGAACGCTCTATATCGGGTTGACGGATGATCTTCTACAATTTCTGCACTACAACCATAAGCCTGACGGCCAGAAATAAAAAAAGGTGATTAAGAAGTAGAAGTAACTGCTGCCCTCAATATCAGTTGAACTCGTTTTATTGCGTCCGCAACGGACCCTGATCACTTCGCGCAAGAAAAACAGTTTTACCCTCCGAAAGTTTTTTTTTAATTACTTACAATTTGCCTGAAACACAAATGCAGGGTACGCTCAAGTATTCGTGAAGGTTCAACGCTTCGTTTGATTCAGTAGCTTCATGCATCACCGCGGCATTTGCTAACGCGTGGAATAGTCTGAGCAGGACTTCCCAGAGCGACGAAAATGTTGCAGCTAGTTTTAAAACGAAATCTATCATATCAAATGTTGGCGAAAGCGCACAGTCGAATCACGTCAACAAAAGCAATTCCATGAAGGCAGCTCACTTTTCCCACCTGAATTGCATTATCTAAGAGATTTATTTTGGCAGAGATGGGGAATTGACTTCCTGAGCGCGCGAAGATAGGCTAGTGGAAAATCGTTAGCCTACAGGGACGTCACAGGGAACACGGCCTTCTAGGTTTTTGAAATTTGAGTAAACCTGTGCCAAGACAAGAAGCACAGAAAAAACGCAGTCTCATGTGATCGTAGCAATATAGGTAGCAAGGTGGATAGTTTTTGTAGACTAAAATGTGAAATACCCAAATCCTTGATAACGCGAGTTGTCGCGGCTCAATAAACCACCCAAAGGTTTTAGGAATTTTGCCGTTCCAGTTACGTGCTTCAGCCGGCAACGCACCGTTGAGGCGGCCGACTCAATAAACGGTGTGGCCGCTGACTCCGGTGCCTACGCAGAACGTAAACCTAGGTATGAAATACTCTTTGCTTGTAACCGTGCGATATTAAAAAAGGTGCGCTGCCAAATGTGTGAAATACCCAAAGTTTGTTTTAATAAGGTGAACTGAATTGAGAACAGTTAAATACTAACATATAAACTGAACACAATTGGTTGACTAACGATTGAGAATACCTAAAGGTGACAGACAGAAGACAGACCGACAGACAGACCGACGACAGACAGACAGACAGACAAACAGACATCCAAAACACACCTGTAGGCAAAATAGACCAATCAGGGTAGAGAGGAGGATACCAGGAAAAAAATGTGTGAAATACTGAATTGAGAACAATTAAATAACATCGAGAGAAAACACACCTTTTTTTCTTCGTTGTTGTTAAAAGGTGTGATTATGAATTCGTGTCTTCTTCTTGGTCGAAAATATTTTTGGTAGGGAAATATATCTCGGTGTTTTTAAGTGAGTAGCGTGTGACTCAAACTGACAATGCTTGTATGATAATAAACCCCATGCGATACATTTTATAATATATGTGTATCAATTCTACGTTCCATCTTCAGCAAATAATTTAGATTTCACTCAGGTGTTTTTGCCGCCCCAGATACTGCCACTGGTAAGCGTGATAACTGGTGGATATACGAACACCCAAGCCGCTGCAGAAATTCCAGCGGCTTCGACACCCTCATATCCACTAAAACTGTTTATAATGGTAGAAAGCCTAAAAATGAAATGCTATTCATTAGCACAGCAGGAAGCATTCCCCAACTTCAAAAACATGAAATACGTCTCCCACAATAAAAGATAATTGAAATGTTTACGGGAAGATGAACGGTGGCTAAGAGAAGACGACTATGCTTTTCATTACTAAAATTGCAAACATTGTCGATCAACGCTCGCCTTGAGATAATTAAGCACCTGCATGCCACCTGTAATGCTCCAAAAGCCTCATAGGAAGATAAATACTGCCTTCCTTTTGTTGCTCCTTTCACACACAGCTCTATTTGACGCGCAAAGCGTAAATAACTTCCAGCTAAAGGGGAGGAACTTCAGGAATGTCTGTCTATCTTTTCTTCTCGACAAACTTCTTAGGATTTTTTGAAATTCTTGCCTAGAGAAAAAACTCTTATGACAGCGTATTTTTTTCGCGTAAAGGAGTCACTATAATTAATTGTGAACAACAGACCTTGCAGCTTTTTTGCAAAACCACAAACTTCTTGGGGTTCACAGAACAGTTGTTTCTTTTTTAAAGGAATTTTTTTCAGCAGCTCTTTCAATAGGCTTTGAGCAAAGGGTACTTTCATGAGTTTTTCACCTTAATGGTGTACACGCATTAGCATTGTTTTCACGTAGCCGTCGAAGACGCAGTGCTCTTGTACTATATTAATTTAAGGAGGTGGACCTGCGCTCGCGAATAAAACATAAAAAACAAACTCTCAAAATGAGGTGCATTTTGAGAGACAGCGAATATATTTCCAAGGCGATTGCTGTGCGAGTATTTAACTCGATTTTTTTTCTTTTCGGAAACATACACTCTATAAAAAAAGTGCCAATTACACAAGAGCCGTCCACGTTATTGGATACATGGTTACGCGCTTTCTCAATTAAACCAGATTGCTGGCTGCCGCGTACGACAAGGGGAGCAAACGCGTGCGCCACTTAAAAAAATAGGACAGGTAGCTTTGCGGGGCAACCCACTGTAACACAGTCGATTGCTTACTAGAATTTGATAACAAGCTCGGATGCAAAATTATCATTGAAATGTGGTATTAGGTTTAGGATAGCAAGTCTACAGTGGCCGTAATATTTTGTGTGATTTACTCATCTCCAAAGTCGCAGGACAGGGGCTACATCCAAAACGTTTTTTATGTTTGTCTCGAACACGTTATTTTATTTGTTGCTACGTGTTAGTTACCATTTCCTATTTTCTCTATCCTTCCACATTTATAACTCTTTCTGGTGGCACAAAGAGGACTGTGAACACAAAATTGTCATTACTAAATTTCTATATACACTATACGCGGATAATTTGACCAAAAAATTCTCATTACTGCCAACAGCAGTGTTCCGGCAGATGCCGTGTTATTTTACCCACAGAAAATCTAGAAGGTCTGAACTGTTCTTAAAACGTATGAACGCCGTAATACGTAAATCAACATAGTCACTTTTAGGGGTAATCGCGAAACGTTCATAGCTGTGCTGCTGCCGCTAACAGGTAGGCATCCTGAATGCACGAGCATTACTCCCACATTAATCTGCTCAGTTTAATAATGTATTCAAAGATTGTCCAGCCAAATAACTCTACCTAAATTCCAATTAGTTGAACCAGCCGGAAACATGCGACCTAACTGCCCATTCTTTGCGCGTAACCGGAACCTCTAATCAAAAGATTCCTTTGGCTGCGACAGCCTAGCAACACATTCACCAAGTTTGGCCTGCCAATGAATAAGGCAGTAGCTGTCAAACAGTGCGGGAGACGTGACAACGTCACTGCTGTAGCAAGCAGAAATGCACGGAGCCCTGGAATTACCCTTAACATAACGTTTTAAATGTCAGTGTTGTGAACCACTACCTGATGCTTGACCCACAATGAGCGTGACTTGACTTGTCACATGGCCCAGTTAAACTAAGTGAATTTACTTCAAGTTAGAATGTTGTACTAACAAGATGCTTACTCACATAGATTGGCGACTGGTTGATGTTGGACCCGTGAGAACATGGCGGCTGCTTTGGTAATTTTTTATGGCTTCGACTTCAGCACACACCCCTACTATGTACACCGGCCACGGTGAAGGATTGGCCAGTTACGGGGACAGCTGACAAAAAAAGCTGAAGCCGAATTCGCAAATTTCAATTTCCCCTCAAACTCACATCAGGAACCAGCAATTTTCGCGTACCCAATTAAGTTTTTTTGACATTTCAGCACGGCTGTAGTCGTGACCTACTTGTTGTCGATCAACCAATTGCCACTAGCTGCCTTTTTATTATCTGCACATACCGAAATAGTTGTAGAAATTATTAATAGAAGCTCACAACTCGTGACAGTTTAGAGGAAAGTGTAGGCTCCATCCTAAATTTTTTTTACTGTAAATAATTATTCGTTATTTTTCGACTTGGTGGCGCCTTGTTGCAAACACCTATCTGTATTGAAATATTACAAAGTCAATGTATCCTCGACTACCTGCTTTTTTGCGCTGAAGCACGAGGCGTACTTTAAATAAGAGGTAAGCAGAACAGGTCTCAGCGACCAATACTTGCCAAACCTCGGATTTATATTCCAATGGCTACAGACGCTACCAATGTTCGAGGAGTACATTCGGTCAAAAGGGTGTTAGCAGCAATTCAGGAAACTGTTAAAAAGTTCACATTTTCAGTGTTTAATGACAGTGACATAGTGAGGGGATCTAGTGATAACTTAAATTATCCAAAACCCAGTAACGCACCCACACTATTCCGTCGGATTTAAGTGTAGCAGTGTCACCGTACTTTTACAATGTCAGCGACAGCTCCATGTTTCTGCTGTAGAAACAGGTAACAAGCAGTTGCGGCAAAAACCACTCTTTATTGAAGAAATATACATATATGTATGTAGGAGGTTTATGACGTACCACTGCCCTGAGCATCGGCAACGGTTACGTCAGCTCCCGCCAGTTCACAGTGGATATCGTAGAATGAGCTCTTCCCGCCACTACCACCTCGACCTCACGCCAGGTGGATATGTCTACGGGGACTCCCTTGACCCTGAAATCCCAGCGTTCTAAGGCGAAGGGACGCAAAACAAGCCCTATAAATGTTCCACCGCACATGTCAAGCGAAGCCTACACCGTCAGGCTAGCGCCGGCCAGGCGCGGGCTCTGGGTTTGCTCGAGCCAATGACGACATCCCTGCACGCGGCTGGACATCACTGGGTGCCCTTTTCAGTGATACCGCTTCATTCACTCATTCTTAGGGAGGGTCTGTGCCGCCAGTACCGCAGACGCAGACAAGTTCGCAAAGTATTACCCTGCTGCCCCTCGGGACCGCACACGCGTCAACTGCGCAGACTGGGTGCTGCTCCCGTCTCTGTTGTTACAATTAAGTGCACCGCTACCATGTTTGCACGTGCTGCAATTTGCGGAGCGTTCTGGCGGTGTGTAAGAAAGCTGCTTTACACAGGTTACAGCTTGCTAGACAACGTCCGGCGCGTGGGCACCTCGCTGTCGGTGGCTCTAGCTCGGCACAAGTAAACGGTTCTTCGCACTGGCTGTTGCCTCGTATAAGTGTACGCCGCAGCCGAGATCTCCTGTCTTGTGTCTCAGACTGCCACCTCTCACAAACCAGAGAAAGCGCCTTCTGTATGCCTGTACTATTTTCGCGCAGTGTGCACAGAAACATTGTGAAAGCCGCGCAGCGGTAACGGCTATTGTGTATAAAACCCTTTCGGTGGATAGTTCAGTTTGTTTTTCGCCATATAATATTCTGCCGCTCTGCTGCATTCATGTACACTCGCCCTGTTTGCAACATCTCATGTACTGTCTTCCCTGCGTCTGTCGGCATTGTCATGCCTATCCCCCTTCTCTCTCATAGCGAACACTCTCCCGCCATCAGCTTCACCAGGAGCTTTAGCTCATGTCAGTACTATTCTCTTCCGCGCTCTCCTCTCCTCTTAAACACGTCCAGTCTCAGTCGACTGTCCGCATTACTTACAGTCTCTCGCATGGCCACGATCATGTCAGCCCCTAACTTGCTGGCGGACCTCAAGGCACTCATTCCGTGACAAACCTCAGGACGTTACCTGCTTGCAGGTGAGTAGCCCCCTTCAGGGGATCCCTACTATCCCTACGATGTAACGCCATGCACCCTTAAAGCTTTACATTACCAAGAGCCGGTGGACATCGTACAGAAACCCCAGACAAAGCCTACCTCAAAGAAACCAGCCGCTCACACCACCACCTCACATACAAGGCGAGCCACCCCACCACCACCACACAACATGCTATCAGCTTCATACCATCGAAACCCAGCAACAAATCCCACCATGATCCCACCATCATCAGCCACACCACCACCCACTACAGGACAAAGGCCTCTCCCATGATTTTCAATTATCCCGGTCTTGCGCTAAATATAACCAATTTATCCTCGCAAACTTAGCTCGCTCTCATGCGCCCATCTAACTTTCTGCCGCCCCTGCAACGCTGGTCTTCTCTATGGTTCACGCGTTACCCTTAATGACCACGGTTATCTTTCCTTCATTTACTTTCCTTCCCCAGACTCATTTCTTCTTACTTTCTGCTAATATGTCTTCCACACGCGTTTGTTCTATCACCCACTCCGTTCTCTTGTCCCTTAACGTTACACCTATCATCTTCCCCTTCAATTACTCGCTGAGTAGTCCTCAATCTAAGTTGAACCGTTTCAGTGAGCTGTTAAGTATAAGTTTCTGTACGTAGGCGAGTACCGGTAAGATGCAGCTGTTTTACATTGTGCTCTTCAGGGGCAATGGTTTGATGCCATTCATTGTCTGACAATGCCTGCCGAATGCACTCCAAACTAATCTTGTCTTTCTAATTATCTCTGCCTCATGGTTGGGATCCGGGTCTTATGACCAGGTTGTAGAACCGGAACACCCAGTCTGGGACGTCGGCGGTAATTAGCGGGTTTCGGCAGACAAGCACCAATCTCTCTGTGCCATATGCTGACTCTCGTTCGTCAACTGTGTGGTTCGTTGTCCCCGCACCTTAACCTAAGGATAAAAGCCGACAGCCGCGTAACCAAGGAGACGCAATCGGCAGCGCGGACCATGAAATCGGTAATCGGGAAGCGTCGTGAGTCAAGCACTCAGGTGTGCGCCGCGCTGTGACAAAAGGTCTCACCCTTCTCAGCGGCGCCCACCCTTCTCTTCCTCGTGGTCACGTTGGAAAGCAACCAGGACTGCTTCAAGCGATGACGGAGCGTGTGTGCGTCAATTTGTGGATTCGTGACTGCACCGGACATGTGGAGGTAAAATTCCTAGGGGAACTCTAGAGCTTTTGCTGCAACAAGGCGGTGTTGGGCGCCACCGAATGTTCCTGGCTGTGCGATTCGTTCGAGGCACAATATCCAAACTTGTAACTGTTATGTAAATTTGTGTATAGTTTTTCTCCTTCATGAGCACGCCTCGGTCTCCTGATAACGTTTCGAAACCCCAGTCACGCTACCAAGATGGATTCCCGAACACGGAATTCCACACAAACTAGTGGCAGCAGTGGGACTAAAATCGTAACAAGTGGCTGGCAGCGCAACGGAACCCGATGTCAACTGGTATGTAGGTTTTACCGCCTCCTTCCGAACTTTACCAGGCCTGTGTGTCTCTTATAAGTGTCGGAGGTGGTGTATTTTCTTCATTGAGGAACGTTTTTGTGTTACGAATGCGCCAGGTTTATGTCTCTGACAATTGTCTGAGCTGGTGTGTTTTGTTAGCTAAAAAACGTTTTGTTCACAGTAGAAAGGACAGGGAAGAAGCCTAGTGTTTGAGCGCAGTAGTCAAGGATCTCCATTCGTTGGTCACAGCCGATTTTCTCTTGACGTGCGACCTACTGAATGTGTCTCTGGGGAAAAAAAGTCGTAAGCCTCATATTATGGATGCGATTTGTGCCCTGAATGCAGAAGACAAGGAACGTAAGCGCGGGGCAGCTTCGGAGCTCAAACTACAGGGAACGTGCCTCGAAGTGGTAGAGCAACAACGCCGTGAGCAAGCGGCAGAGCTTTTTGAGCAAAGGAGGCGAGATAATGAACAGAAGCGTCAAGATTTTGAGCTAGCAATGGAACGGCTGAAACTAGCACTCAGCCCCACCAGCTCCCAACCTCCCAGAGTAGGAGAGCAAACGGGACAAGAAAGTGAGAGCGAACCCGAAAATGCGGGGAAGGATAAGATGGGAGAACTCGAAAATCTATGAATGATAGCGAGAGAGCGTGTGCGTCAGTCAAAGTTGAAACTGAGACTGAACACGAGTATGCTGATGAAGAACGAAGCAATGCATGGAGTCTGAGAAACAGAGAATCAGCGCGCATAACGGGGTCGTGCGGGGAAGAAATAAGTGCATGAGGAGACACAAATAGAGAAAAGACCGAGAGAAGCGGAGAAAGGAAAAAAATTTTATTGCCCAGTCACCGACCTAAGTCCAGGTGAGGTAAATGATGGATCCTGAAACGTCACTGCCTTCATAGTAGTCTAGAATGTCCTTGGAGATCTTCTGGATATGAAGACAGATAGCCTAGAGGGCGACGCGAATGTCTGTCCCGGGCGGGGGAGCCAGCCAAGTGTCTCATGCCGTGATGCGGGACGCGGAGGGAGGGAGGAGGGAAGCATCGCTAGAGGTGGCAAAACTCAGTAGGAGTGGGGAGATAGAGGGGTATGCGCCGCAAGAAGGGCAGGTTGGGGGACCGGAGCACTTGTGTATGCGATGTAGAATGTGATGATATGGGAGGGAGTGGGTATGAGCCTGGCGCAGAAGAACGGTTTGGGCACGAGTGAGTCGCGGGTTCGGAGTATGGTAGACTTGGCGGGCGATGCGACAGGAAAGTACAGTGAATTTACGTGTCTCACTATCGGGAAGACGGTGGAAGAAGAGTGGTAAGAGATTGACCAGAGGACCCGGGGATAAATATAAGAGAAGCGCGTTTACTCTGGCGTTTGCGTCCATATCAGCGTGGCCAGGTACCCATACCAGGACAAAAAGGTGAGAAGGATGTCTGTTGAGAGTGTCAGTCACTAGCTTTGAAGACAATTGGTTGACAGTATAGCGTAAAAAATGTCAAATGGCAGATTCCGAATCTGTGAACACATAAGTAGAGTGTTCGGTGGAGGTTGTGAAAGCAGCATGCTCTATAGCAAGAGCGATGAAGTGCTCTTCTAGGGAGGTGGCATTTAGCGGGCAGAAAAAGGCGTTTGTGCGGAAACCAGCGACGAGTGGTGTAAAAAGGCTGCGGTTCCTGTTTGCGTAGAGGAAAATGAACGCTGTCTGTAAAATATATCACCGATCCACTGCTTTTCTAGGAAGGAGACACGTTTGGTGAGGGCTTTACAGCGTAGAAACGGCGGCTGGCTTGCCTGGAGGAGTTTATATTCTTAGGCTCTGGTTCTATGCGGATACGAGGAAGAGGTGGCCCAAGGAGGGGAAGTTGTGGGATTGGAGGAAGCGATGCAGTAGGGTAGGTCATCGTCTCAAAATTGCTGAACCCTGGCGTGATGTCTAAAGCCGCTGAAGTTACGCTTGTTTCTGTATCTACATACGTTCTTCTATGGTGTTATATGTGCCGTTCTCGAAATGATTGTTAGTAGAAGTGTAGCGATTCAGTCCGAGGGTATGCGGTAGAGCTTACAGATAACTGCCTCCAGTTTAGTTTAGTGGGCGTGAGATGCAGGTACGGAACTGCGAACAGTGTGCGGGGCATGATAAAAGCATCTATAATACTTCGGAGGTGTTCGTGTAAGCCATACTGGCGATTTGTGACGCTGAGAGTGTACAGTTCGAAGCTTGGGGAGGAACTCTCGAAATGTAGTAAGTACCGGAGTAGTGATAAGACCGAGAATTTTTAGTGAGTCTGTTTTGGGAATTGGGGTATTATCAATGGAGATGTTAATTAGGTCACGATCAGGGGCTCTACCTTTCTTGTTCGTCTAGGCCATGAGAGCCAGTTTGGAAGGGGAGATAGCAAGACCTATGGCGCGAACATGGTGGTTTATTACAACACATGCTTATTGCAGAGTTTCTTCGAGTGGTGCTGGGCTAATAGGGGAGGACCAGAGTGAAATATCATCGGAATATAGATGGAGTAGGAGAGGTGGGGAGATAGAGCTAGGAGGGGAGGCATGTGGCCTAGTGCTAGGTAGAAAAGGGTTGGAGACAGAATTGAGCCCTGTGGGGTGCCAGATGTTAGATAAAAATATGAAGCCGACGAATCCGGGGTGCTTAAAGAGGCTGTGCGGTCAGAGAGAAAGTATTTGTCATAGTTGTACATTCGGCTCCGCAGTTTGTTCGCGCAAGGTTAGCGAGGATGGGCTCGTATGAAACTGTATCAAATGCTTTGTGAATGTCGAGGGCTAGGAGGCCGCGAAGTTGGGAGGAGCTCGGGAATTCGTAAAGATCATAAGAGATGTGGAGGAGTGTGTCCTGTGTCGAAATGTCGTGATGGAAGCTGGTCTGAGGGTAGGGGAGATTTGCGATTCGCGCGGATAAGCGATTCGCGCGGATAAGCACCATGCTTTCGAGAAGTTTGCGTACGCACGGGATAAGGAGAATTGGTCTAATGTTGTCTTTAGAAGCAGGTTTTCCAGGTTTTCGGAGAAGAACGATGTCGGAATGTCTCCCGGATGAGGGGACCGCGCCACTGTCACAGACATGGTTAAAAAGAATGAGGAGAGATTGTGGAGGGTCGGAGCTAAGATTTTTGAGGATACTGTACATGATTTTATCAGGGCCGGGGGTGGTGTTGCGGTTCAGGGAGTTCAGTGCTCGTTGTAGTTCCTGAAAAGTGAAGTCGGCGTCTACGGGCGATGGTGGAAACGACTGATCGCGAAGTGTCCTTGCAGGGTGGTTTGCACTATTGTGGAACAGTAAGCTGCGGATACAGTTGGCGAGGTTGGTAGGGGACTCTTGTGTGGTAAGTAAGAGTTTCGGAATCGAATTCATGCTTTGTGTTGGTTGAACGAGAGTTTTAAGGAGGGACGCTTTGTGCTCATATGGGAGTTTAGTGAATAGCAGAGTGTCCACCAGTTCGTGCTGGCCAATCAATAAGCATATTCTTCTGCCTCCTGATTGAGTAGGTTTATCTGGCGCCGAAGACGGCGGTGAGATTTATTTAGGCGCCAGCGCAGCATACAAGATCGGCGAGTGTCCCTTATGTAAAGTAAATGTGGGCGTACGTACGGGGCTGCTAGTGTGGAGGCATAGAGTTTGGTTTGTTTTTTATAGTTTTAACGAAGGGAGGATAGCCAAGTGTGAGGATTT
>CM023450.1:190322188-190481428 GCA_013339765.2 Haemaphysalis longicornis | reverse complement strand
TCACGCATCATGAACTCTGGCCCTATACACCACCATGACTCATTGTTGTGTTGTGATTTTTACTTTTGTTTTTGCTGATTTTACTTAGCATTTAAGGTATGCCCCTCTCATATATGACTATTGTTTTGGGCGCTCTTTGCCCCAGTTGGCTTGCGCCATAAACATCCAACGATCCTCAATTTCTTTTAAAAGAGCAAAGGCCTGGGAAAGCGCGTGCGCCGTGAGGCAAAACGGGATAGTTGTCGCTCCTTCATAACATCCGTAAATTCATACACAGACACACGCAAGTATGGACACGAATACGTAGACTTAAAGGACAACATACACATAGCCTGCCCTTGGTCAGCACGACTGGGGACACACTAGAAGATCAGGCTAACACACTTGCACAACACTTTCAAAACGTGTCAAGCTCTGCACACTACAAACACTTTCCTGAAACTAAAGCCTCTTGTGAAAAAAGTCCTACGCGACAACAACAAATCCCAGACTTCTTACCACTCCCTGTTTTTTACACTCACATGAGCTGAGGCTGCTCTAAGCACGTGTAAACCCTCAGCTCCAGCCCAGACAACATTATATACAATGATACCGCACTTACACGCAGGACCTCTTGTAACACTCCTTCACCTTTACAACAAGATATTTCTTTCGGGGCACATTCCAAAGTCTTGGAGGGAGGCCATAGTTGTAGCATTCTTGAAAGAAGGGAAGGACCCTTCCTCTCCTGCTAGCTATCGACCCATTGCCCCTGACCAGCTGCTGTGCAAGCTTCTCGAGAAGATTATAAATCGCAGGCTCGTGTACTTGTTTGAGTACAACGGTCTTCTCGAAGCTGCCAGGCAGGCTTCAGGGCGGGGCGTATCAACGAACGATCAACTCGTAGCTCTTGAAACATATTAAGGATGCCTTTGTGCATAAACAATTTTGCCGGACGGTGTTTTTCGATATAGAAAGCCTATGACACCGCTTGGCGGTACGGTATCCTCAGTGACCTAAAGTCAATCGGTGTTGCGGGCAACATGTTGAACATCCTTTGTAGTTATATGTCGGAGAGAACCTTTCGCGTCAGAGTTGGTTGTGCACTGTCAATGTTCACGTGCAAGAAAATGGCGTGCCGCAAGGTGGAGTGTTGAGCTGCACTCTCTTCATAGTAAAATGAACTCTCTTGAAAGGCACTGCCACCTACAATCTCTTATTCCATGTATGTAGATGACGTGCAGATATCCTTTAAATCGTGTAACCTGTCCATCTGCGAACGTCAATCCAGCTCGGCGTCAAGAAACTTGCCGGCTGGGCTGACAAGAATGGCTTTAATCTTAATCCCGCGAAGAGCTCTTGTGTTCTATTCTCCAGGAGGCGTGGCGTCCACCCGGCCCCAGACATCACTCTTGCGAATGTGCCAATTCCTGTGAACAAGGAGCACAAGTTTTTAGGTATTTTTATTTGACGAAAACTTACATTCATCCCACATATCAGACAGCTCAAATGCAAATGCTTAAAAACAATGAATATTCTTAAGGTCCTCTCACATCAATCTTATGGGGCCGACAAACAACTCCAACTCCTGCTGCGCCTGTACACAGCGTTGGTGGGGTCTCGGCTCGACTACGCAGTGCAGTGTCGTGTATGGGTCGGCTACAAAACAGCACTGAAAATGCTTGACCCTGTGTTGCATCTTGGCCTTCGCCTCTCATGTGGCGCATTCCGCACTAGCCCTGTTGAAAGTCTTTATGTCGAGTGCGACAAATGTTGCCTAGGGCATCAGTCAGAGTATGTTGACCTGTTGTATGCATCCAAGATCGTGTCTCTGACCAACCATCCTTTTAATCCCATCATGAACGATACATCAAATTTACAACTTTTTTAAACAGGCCATCTATTCCCTTACCGTTCTCTCTCAGAGTTAGGGAGGAGGCTTCTGCACTCAATGTCCCCCTTTCAGACACGCACAAGACCCCATTCATAATTTCATCGCACCATGGCATCTTCGCTGTATCATGCGACCTGTCATTCACTCTTGTAGAAAAAAATAGGGTACCCAGGAATGCAATTCTGCAGCACTTCCTGTTCCTGCAGGACAAGTACAGGTGCGCAGAATTCTATAGCGACGCGTCGAAAACTGGTTCTACGGTATCTTGTGCAGCGCACGGACCAAATTTAGAGTAAGCAAAACAATGAATTTTCATAACAGTATTTACACGGCAGAAGCATATGGCATTTTACTCGTTTCAAATCACATCATCAAACATAAATTCCCAAGTCCATTGTGTACACAGACTCTCAAAGCGTTGTACAGGCACTGTCATTAGGAAGGTCATCTAAAAACTATGTCATAAATGCTCTTTTCAAGGTACTAATGTCTGCTTATGCCTCAATTCTTGAAATAACTATATGCTGGATACCAGGGCATTGTGGAATCCCTGGCAATGAGGCCGCCGACCAAATGGCTGGTGATGCTGCTCTCATGACTACAGTTGACGTTACAACAGTACCTTACACGACCTAAAGACACACATCAGACGACAGCTTCGTAACACATGGCAATTACACTGGAGTCAACAACAGACAACAAACTACACATAATAAAACCACAACTGGGACGCTACATAACTGACTCACAACACAGATACACTGAAGTCGCCCTGGCTAGGCTGCGGATAGGCCACACACATGCGACGCACTCCCACCTGCTCACTGAACTTCGGGACCCATGTGTAGCAGGTGTGGAAAGGGCCTATCCGTAGTCCACATCCTAATCACATGCAAGGCACTTGACACAACACGACACAAACATTTCCCTGAATTATACAGACAACACATTCCTTTGCACCCATCATACTTTTTAGCCGACGAACCAATGTTTTCTAGTCAACGTGTTTTTAAGTTTTTAGCTGAGGTAAACTTTCTGCAGCTCTTGTCATATCATGTGTAATCACCCTGGCCCTATACACCAGCCATCTCCATTGTCTTTTGTTTTGTATCACCTTTACTTTTAGTCCATGTTTTAGTATATACGGTCTCATCATATTCAGTAACTTCTTCTTTGGCGCTCTTTGCCCATAGTCCGCCTTGCGCCAAAAAACCCAATATCATCATCATCATCATCACAACAGTACCTTACACCGACCTAAAAGAACACCCATCATACGACAGCTTCGTAACACATGGCAATTACACTGGAGCATACAAACAGACAACAAACAACACTACCACTTAATAAAACCACAACTTGGACGCTACATAACTGACTCACACAACATATACACTGAAGTCGTCCTGGCTAGGCTGCGGATAGGCCACACACATGTTACGCACTCCCACCTGCTCACTGGAACTTCGGGACCCACGTGTAGCAGGTGTGGTGCAGGGCCTATCCGTAGTCCCATATACTAATCACATGCAAGGCACTTGACACAACACGACACAAACAATTCCCTGAATTATACAGACGACACATTCCTTGCACCCATCATTCTTTTTAGCCGACGAACCAATGTTTTCTAGTCAACGTGTTTTAAGTTTTTTGCTGAGGTAAACTTTCTGCAGCTCTTGTCATATCATGTGTAATCACCCTGGCCCTATACACAAGGCATCTCCATTGTCTTTTGTTTTGCATCACCTTTACTTTTAGTCACATGTTTTAGTATGTACGGTCTCATCATATTCAGTAACTTCTTCTTTGGCGCTCTTTGCCATAGTCGGCCTTGCGCCAATAAAACCAAACTATCATCAAGATGCAGCAGCAGAAAGTGGCAAACGAGCTATCGACAGCGCCTACGTCGCGATTGCACCGGCGAGCGAAGGTCTGTGATAGCGCTTGTCTCGCGCGCTCGGAATATCGCTGTGCTTCTGAGTGCTCCGGCGGTTTGTTTGAAACACGCTAAGCTGCTTTCGGTACAAAGTAATGCACCTGCCGGCAAGGTATAACGAGCTTTAGACCTACGAGAAAAAAAAACTGCACGTTATGAGCTCGCTCTTGAGTCTCGGTAAATAACCTGCTTGTTGCGGTGCCCTATTTAGACCAGTTGAGTGGCGCTTTCAAAACCAAGGACAAACAATATAAACAGCACACCTCTAATTTGTTTATTTACTTTGTCGCGCTTTTACGTATAGAAATATGGACTGCAAGTGACAGCTAAATTGCTTGTTGGTAGTGGCAGTGACAGGGGTGTGCTTTAGGCAAAGCTGCTTGCTGCAGGGGAATGTTTGTAGTTGTGAGACAGTGAAGCAGAGAGACAGCAATTTTTTGCTGGGTTATCATACAGACACGGTCACTGAGCTGTCTGTAGCCGGCAGCGCTTGTCTCAGGAGAAAAAATTCAGTGTGAGAGGTCTAGGCATCCACATTTGGGTAGAAGGACATTTCATTTAAGCATATGTTTTATTCATTGTCTTTACATTGGCCATGAATAAATGAAAGTTACAAAACCTTACCGTGGGAAATTTGTGCACTGATTTTTGAACACCAAGAAATTGTAATAGCCACAAGATATTGTAAAAACCATTGTAATGTAAGTTTCTAGCCCTCTGGAAATAAGTAACATAAAAGTATTAACTTTATTTTATAATACCCCGCACGGGGCACCTTGAGTAGGGTGATTCCACGAGAGAACGAACATGCGTGTACACGACCATTTTTTGTTCATTCTTGTTTTTTTTATTATATATGCGCGCAATATGGAAACCCCCGAAAATCAAGTTTGTTTTCTCCTGAGGTGCTTAGTTCGGGAGAAAAAAATGTTTGAATGTGCCCGGAGCGCAGCGGTGGTTTCGGCAACTGCAGATTTTTCCAAGTTTCGTCTCTGTGTACGTCAAGGAGTACAAGGGGTGTGTATAAAATGTTTTAAGCCATAAACTGGACCAGAATGCTAATCCGTGTAACGCAAAATCAGCGCCCTACAGCGAACAAAAACTTAAAAAAAATCGTGAAATCGGCCCAGACGATAATTTGTTAGTGTTTTTGACGCCCCCTATCTACATTTCTACTTTTCTGAAAAACTTGTAAGTCGGCCATTTTATTGGCCATACGTATCTGAACGCATCAACAAAAGATGGTGTTTGTAGAAAATTTAGAAGTACTAAAAAAATTGAATAACTTCGGCTCTTTTTCAGAAATTGCGCAAATTCAAAACTCAATATAAAAAACCCCATACTCGATTTTCTTCAAAATTGCGAAAAGAAGACTCCTTTACTTGGACAACAAAACTGTGGAAAAATATGTTGCATCATTTTGTTGAGAAAAAAGTTATAAGGGGCCAAAATTGGGGCTCGCGCGACGCGTCTTGGCGCGCCGCGGTAAGTTCTGGCCACTGTTGCCAGACGTTGCGCGGGTGCACTGCCACATGCCGGAACGGTCAGTCTCTCTCCAGTATTCCCAAACGAAAAAAACTATTCTGGAGATTCTTCTGTTTCTTGTTTTTTTTCCCCGCCTGTTTCCCTAATGTGTTCTTTAACGAGCTAACTTTCTGGCCGATATCAGCTCGAAAGCGCTCCTTTGCGGCGCCAGTGTTTTGCGGGATGCAAAACAAAAAAAACAAAGGTTTCTCCGATGCGCAGGCAACCGAAACAGATGGCGCTCGGGCAGTTACAAGAGAGGGAATGGATTGACCTTCAGACCCTAATCAGTTCCCCACCACGACGGGCGCATTTCTGCTGGTGGTGCATGGTGCGCTGGCGTCAGTACAGGGTATCCCACCGCATTCTTTGAGGCAAACATGAGAGAACGACCTTAAAAATAACTAACCAGGAAACAAACACCTGCACCACGGCTTACGAGGGCGTAGGAGGCTTTTCGGAGACGCCACGTGCACGCGAACCTATTTTACTGGAATGAGAATCAGGTGCGGTCGGGTACCTGGCTTCTTGACGTATTATTAAATTCCGGTCTGTTGTCATATTATTGCCGTATATTTATTGCTTTGTCACATACCACAAAGGCGGAGCGTACATTACAGTATTACTAGCGATTTTGATACGCTTGCGTACGAAAATTGCAGTAAGGGGAGGCTACTGCCCCGTCCTTTTCTGTCCTTCAACTCACTGGTTGATGGGCTCTCAACGGATGCTTCCCTTTGCTTTACTCTTGCCATATTTTTGTTTGCTTTTGACTCCTCCCCTAAAGTTTTTTTTTCATGGGTTAATGCTTTCGTTTGTGCCTAAGTGTTTGCACGTGCATTTGTGCGCGTGTTTGCTTGCTCGAGAGAGAGAGAGAAATGACCTTTATTAATTCGTCCTGCGAGAAAGGTGCGGGTCAGGCCACGCAGGGCTTCGTCGCACCTCGTCTAACTACCTGCGCTAGGTAGCGGGCGGAGCCCGAGGCGTCGTGCCCGGCCGGCCACGCGGGTTACTCGGATCGCCCGCGCCGTCGCCGTCCGCTCGACTACCCGCACACTCTTATCCTGATAGATGTGGCAGGGGTGTCGCGGATCGCGACGTAAGAAAGGAGCCCGACAGCCGGTCGCCCGTTCGATGGGCTCGTCACCCAGAACTGCCCGAGCACGGAGGCGCGAGCTGGGCCCGTGCCCCCATTCCCGTGCAGCGGCCTCTTTATTGCTATCATCATTGCCATTCTTCAACACCCTCCCCCGCCGCCGATTCTGATGGTCTTGGCGGGTTAGCCTCAAGAATAATAAGGCGCTGAACTGGACGTCTGATTTCTTGTCCGGATGAGACACGCAGACGACACGACCGTACGACCCCCGTCGCGGCCTGGAAAAGTTTCCAACACTCGGCCTAGCTTCCACAGCATTGGGACGAGGTGTCGTTCTTGGATGACCACAACGTCGCCAATCTGCACCTCGGGTCCGGGTGGCGCTGCAGCTTCGTGTGCAGATCGCAAAGAAGCAGGTATTCTCGGCGCCAACGGCGCCACAGGTGCGACATGATTGCCCGTCGATGTCGTGCTCGACGTTGTAGATCTCCGCTGGCGGAAGTCAGCTCGTGCAGTCCCAGCTTTGTGGCACAGAGGTTGTGCGCCTGCCAATTAGGAAGTGAGCCGGCGTCAGAGGAGAGTGCTCTTCAGCATCTCCTGCTAACGGCGTCAACGGGCGGCTGTTGACGGCCACCTCTACTTCGCAGAGGACCATCTCGATCTCTTCCGGGGACAGTCGACTATGACCAAGAGCCCTTCGAAGCGTTTCTTTTGTGATGCTCATGAGCCGCTCCCACCTCCTGGTCATGACTGGCAGCGCGCTGGCTCCAGGTGTTTCGTTCACCGTCCTTGTCGCCTTCCGGTCCGCCGTTGCCGCCAGGATCGTAGGGGAACTCGTACGGCAGTAGAAACGCCAAGGTGACCACGCAGTAGCCCGGAACCACGAACTCGCTCACCAACCGTAGACGACAAGAGCGATGTCCGGTGCCTCCTGCCTGGTCTCCTCTTGGCCCGTCGTAGCCACCAGGGTCATAAGGGAATTCGCCCTGCTCGGGCTGTTGCCTCAGACTGACGAGCTCAGTCTCGTGCCCGTGGCAGGCACTTGCGTAGCCTTTGCCGGGTGGCACGGCTGGTAGCGGCTTACGGTTGACCAGTCGTCGTGTGCACAGATCGTGATTGCGAACTGCTCCCCCATGCCTCAGGAACGATGATCGTGGCAGCGGATGGTGCGGCTTCCAGGAGCTTCCCATGGGGCCGCCAAGCGCGGCAGTTGAAGCGGCCCGGTTGCCGGTCACGAGCTCTCCGCAACCAGGGTCACGTGACGGTTCGCGCGGCCCAAATCGGAAGGCAGGTGCGCCGGTCAGAGTCGGGGATACCAGGAAGCGCTGACGCCAGTGGAGATGCCAACGGAGAAGCCAGCGCCGGGAGCAACACGGCCATCGTCGTACAAGTGGGAACGGCGCCCGCTTGTGGCACCTAACGACCACGTGCTCTCTCAGCAAGGAACCCCCCTCGAGCGGCGCGATGTCCGAAGCGTCCGGAGAAAATCACGCTGGACGGGTCCGCATCACCGCTCATCGTGGTCATGGGGTCCTTGGAGAGGTCAGTTCCGTGGCCATCCTGGACCACGGCGCAGTCACCGCTGGGCGGGGCGGCTGGGTACACCCAGTTTTGCCTCAGTGAAGCCGGTCGTGCTCTCCGCTGGTCTCTCTGGCGGGCCAGACTCGTCGGCAGCTGTGAGGACGTTCCGACGGTCAGGAACGCACGGCTCACACGCCACGGGAACGTTCGCCATCTTGTGAGACTCCGCGGTCATCCCGCTGTCACCGGAGGGCGCCGCGGTGTTGCCGTGCCGGATCACGGCGGAGTAATCGCTGGGCGCTCCGGTGCTCCGGGCAGCAAGTGGCGAAGGAACAGCAGAGGGTCTGGCGAAGCACACCAGTGTACGGATCGTGACGACCTTTTCGTCGTACTCGTAGCTATTGAATAAATCGGCCTCAAGGTCGTCCAAATCAATGGTCTCCTCATATATGCGCTTATCTAGGGACTTCAACTCCTCGTAGCTGCTGTTGACAGCGTGCAGGTGCGAACGGATCTGGCAGGTCGACGAGAGGGGATCCTGCAGTAGCAATTGAATGGTAGCTACGCCCTTTGTGACGGCTTCCCTCACAGTGTCACGGTGGCGGCGAAGCTCCTCCATGGCAGACGGCGCGAACGCAGCCGACCGGGTGTCCTAGGCACGAGCACGAGCGGCAGACAGGTTTCGATGACGAGGCTCGCCGAATTGGGCAGCTGCCAGGAGACCCCAGCCTAGCGTCCTCGAAGACTGCGCCGCATCAGGTCAGGTCTGCTCGTTGGTTGTCTCCCGGGTTTGACGGCACCAGAATGTCGCGGATCGCGACGTAAGAAAGGAGCCCGACAGCCGGTCGCCCGTTCGATGGGCTCGTCACACAGAACTGCCCGAGCACAGGCGCGAGCTGGGCCCGTGCCCCCGTTCCCGTGCAGCGGCCTCTTTATTACTATCATCATTGCCATTCTTCAACACTGTGGCACGCACCTAGCCATAAATGGCTGCAACGCCACCTATGTCCCTGTATTCCAACTGTATTCCCCCAAACGCAAGGACGAGGGGCATTGAAATAGTACGTACAAGTGGAAAGGTACTGTGGTCTGATATGTGAAAAAAAAATGGTAGTCTTGTATGCGCTGCCCAACATTTGAACTTGACGACGTGTGGGTAAAACAAATGCACCCCCCGGTGCAAAACTCTGATTATAGGGATGCTGTGGCGCGCGGTGTCACCAGCCCGCTTATGGAAGTCATTTTCGCCATGAGACGACAAGAAGAAATCCAAAACAATGGTTGGCGATTACGACACTCCCTACTTCGATATTTCGGCGCAGCTGCTCACTGTTAAGCGCAAACTCTGGATTCTGGCGTCGGCAGCGTGGAGCATCTGTTCGCGAAGCTCGTTTAGTAGGAGCAGCAGAAGACACAGTTCCACCAGTTGCATCGCTCATTGCTCAGTAAAAACTGGCCGAGAGCGCGTGTGCGCGTTCCACAGCAGCCACTGCAGATGCGCACGACCGGTTGCGTCACTCCTAGTTTGGCACTCACTCCTGACAGCTGCAGTGCGCTGAGGCAGCACTCACTTGTGGGTTTTCTTGAAGGTAAGCTCTTGCGGGGACGGCGCGAAGTGCGTCTTAATCGAACGCTCATCATAGTCACGCGCAACCCACCCTCACGTTTTCGCGAAGCGCCGCGCCGTCGAGAGCCCTGTGCGGGCACAGCATGCTGCCCCTTCCCCTCTGCCACCGCACACTTTCGGAGAGCCCTGGCCAGCGCCGCCATGGTGAACCTCCCTCCCCTCCCGATTTCCTGACACTCTCCGTCTGTTTTCTTACACTCTTCGGTCTTTCCATCGTTTTTTTACTCGTCTGTCTTCCCATTATTCTGTCGAAAACGACGACGCGGACGCGGCTGACACCAAGGACGGGCGCCTAAGGGCTAAAATCACCAAGCTTGGAACTGGTGGAACAGAAATACTGTAATTCCCCGTATTAACGAAATCGCTTTACTTGAAATATCGCTTTATTCAAAATTCCTCCTGGTCCCTATCGAAAACATGCCTTTTAAGCCGCATTACTCGAAGTGCACGAAGGGCTTGACCCGTTTAGAGCGAAGTGCCGGGCGGAGGCATGACCGAGTAGCGGCGACCCAGCGGCGAGTCATTCTTCCAACATAGTGGGTCAACAGAAGCTGGTCTTTCCCCGGCGATTTTATCGAGCCGGCCATGCTCAGTTCGTGCCATGCGACCTTACAGAAACGGTCCGAATGCGTGTTAGGGTCATTGAAGTTTGTTCCTAGACATTGGAAAATGACGTGGACGCCACGCTGCGCGAACACCCACAGTCGAACCGTAGAATTAGCTGTGTCCTCTACAACGGGTCGCCGAAAAACTCTTGTTTTGCAAAATTGACTGCTGCACACCTAGAAAACAATTTGCCGGAGATAATGGAAAGCCACTAGTGCAAAACCGGACAGTTTCCATGATTGCGCTGTGCACCCAAAATGAGCAGTGAATTGTTTTTTGAGCGCAACAAACGCAACCTCAGACTTGAGCGGCGGAATTTGTGGCGATATCGAGCGCAAAACCCGTGTAGCATTTTGTGACGCCCGCACGCCCTTCTGTAAATTGGCCACGTCCACTGACACGTTTATGATCGCGACCACAGCCTCATCGAAATTGGAGCAGGGGATGCTCGCGCCCACCAACAACTTGAAACTGCCAAAGCTAGCTGCCTTTTTTGTACCTGATTAAAGCTTCGCTTCACTAAACACATTGTGTTTTTCCTTGCAGTTGAGGTGCAATTAAACCTTAACTACTTTAGCTTTTTTCGAGTGTCGCTTATATCAAAATACCACTGATAACTAAATTTTTCGCCATTCCGCTGACTTCGTTATAACGAGGGATTACTGTTTTGCAAGCTTCGCAATCCTTCCTATCACTTTCCTGTATACCTATTGCACAAATGGAGTCCGAGACCGAAACCCGCACACGTACACTCTGTGGTAAGGCGTTGCGCTGCTGAGCGTGAGGTCGGGAGTTTGATTCCCGGCCGCGGCGGCCGCTTTCTGATGGAGGCAAAAATCAAAAAACGTCTGTGTGGACGAAGTTTCGGCGCACGGTAAAGATACCCAGGTGAGCAAAATTAACCTTAGCCCTCCACTACGGCGCGCCTCATCGCCTGCGTTGTGTCGCCGCGTTAAACACTACAATCAATCAAGGACACGTACACTCTCCCAAATTCCTAATACCACCACAGCAGCGACGACCGAACGGCTTGTCAGCCCCTTATCACGGTGTCCAGCAGCAAAATAAGAGATAGGACGCGATAGTACGCAATAGTAAGCCAAGAGCTGCTATGTGAGCAGTGAGCACCCTTTCAAGCGATACACTCTTTCCCACGGTATCTGCCGGATATAGCTTACAAAAAACGGGGTTATTTGAAAAACATGCGCATCTCCTTTGGAGGTTTGGTATCTGTAGCGCAAGCTTGACTAGGCTACCTCGGGCTGTTTTGGGGGGTGACCAGTTGGCCCTTCAGCGCAAGAGGTCAAAGCACACCCCTTTTCGCAAGTGCCCAGCCCGGAGTAGCGGCCCAATAACAAGGAGACATAGGCGGCAGGGCAGCGATAGGCGAGGAGGGAAAGGAGACGTGCGTGGGGCGTGGCAGAGGAAGGCGAGGAGGCCGCCGCCACAGCGATAAACGCGCACCACGAAGGAAGGCCACAAGGCCACGTGCGCACCTAACCGTGTGCGATAGAGGAAGGCGACCATCCAGCTGTGAACAACGCGGTGAGGCCAAAAAGAGGAAAAAACGCTACTGTTGCGTTCAGATTCGCCACCTTCATGTGTTACGCATTAGTGTGAGGTTCCTTCTTTTTTCTTTTCGTGTCACTTGTCCGAAACGCTGGTCAGGACGGTGTACGCTGCCTAGAGAGTATTGGCGACTAGCAGACAGCAGAAAGTAGTGCGCTGCTCTGAGAAGATCAGCGTAGCAGACTACACTTATAAAGCAGATATTTCTACGCACGTGCGGGTGATCGCGTCTATTTCGCCGCTGGACACGTTGATAAGACGCTGACACGCCGACCGGTTTTGCGCTCTCGTGGTGCATTAAACGTTGGGGATGGTGTACATGCTCCCTTAAACTCCCATTAAAGTTCCCTGTGTCTCTATCGCTCTTTCTTTATGTCGCCCGTCAGAACCAAAGCAAGCTCCAGACACGTTTCGATGCATGGCGCTCCGATTTCCGCTCCAAACTCCTTTTCTTCGTAGGAACAGCACACTAGGAGTACTTCTCAGGCCAACACATATCGGTGTTGGCCTGAGAAGTACACAAAATAAATTATCCAGGCAGAGATATATTACAAAACGCTTTCTTAAATACGCGTGGCTGCATTTCTTGATGAATCAGATTGCTTTCTGCATGCAGTTTTTGGAGTTTTTGTATACAGTTTCTGTCTGTTCTCATGGGACCAATTGTTGTGTTTGTGCGCGACCTATAATTTTGCCAAGGTGAGTTTTGGCATATGTACTACCTTTTCGGGATTTTGTATCTCCCAAAGCATAGAAAATTCGTGTAAAAAACTAGTCCAGCAGGAGATAACGCACCCTGCTGAACGAGGTTCAAAGCAAGAGAGAGATAAGGACTCTAATATACTCGGCTGGCTCCGCTGCTTAGTAGTTAGGATTCCTACGTCAGACGTTTGGTGAACAATGTAACAAGGGTTAAATGTTTGAAGCGCACAGTAATATTAAAAAAAAATAATAAAAATAAACGCCACCAGACGAACACGGCCACAGCCATATACAGAAAAAAATGCCTATAAAAGCCGTCTCAAGCTGCTATGTAGTCCAGGGTCTCTGTGTAAACGCACAACGGATTAAAAACCCGCACCTCTTTTTGCTGTTACAGGGGAGGGTAAAACGTTCTCTATGCTGAGATTTCTCGCCCGGAGTGTAATTTGCGCCCTCATTCGCGCCAAGGTTAGGCGTTAGAGGAACACAAAACGCATGTTCTGTGTGGTCTTCTCGTACACGCATACAAGGAACGCTTCAATTATTCTCGCTGTGCAATTACGAACAATGAAATGAAAAATCACTGACTAAACAGTAATGGCACCAGTGCTCGACCTAGAAAAGTAAATAGCGAGATAAAACATTGCCCCGAACGGTGCTTTGCAAGATAGCTGGAATGAACAAGGTGCAGAAAACTTGCCATGCCATTAAAATATTCGAAAGCTCTCAACACGCCAACTTATCACTGGGGATTGTAATGTCCCCAATGAAAGCTAAGAACGAATTCAGATTAACTGAGGATCGTCGCGGGTGTCTAAATCTTTGCCACAAGTTTCTCCTTCTTGCTTTTTTATTTGTGGGAGAAATGCGGCCCGCCACAAATGCGTTACTGCGAC
Organism: Haemaphysalis longicornis; assembly: GCA_013339765.2. Lineage (NCBI taxonomy): Eukaryota > Metazoa > Arthropoda > Arachnida > Ixodida > Ixodidae > Haemaphysalis > Haemaphysalis longicornis. Next base: position 190,468,075 of record CM023450.1, on the reverse strand, counting down.
GCGGCCAAGCTCTGTACCCGCTTTCTCCTCGTATTTTGCAGGACCACTACATAGCAGCTCAAGCACAGAAGCGTGTTTTTTTTACAGTGCTCGTATCATTGCCTTTTTAGAAAGTGCAATTTTAGAGCTTAGTTATGCGGTAAGGCGAAGACAACTTTAGTGGTCGCGGTAGAGCAAAATTCGTAACGCAGGTTATAGACAAACGTACACCTCCTCCGCCTTTTTCTCTGGGTCTTCATTGCGGGGGGTTGAACTTGACGCATGACAACAAGCAAGATTGTTATTCTCGCACTGCATAAAGGACCATGAAGGCAAAATATGTTTGTTTTATTCGCAAGATTTTGGTTGTTACAGTGCCCCCCGCGCTTGCGCAGTAGCAAAACACTGCCTTATTGAATTAGAAATTACTTGAATAAAACATCGTTCAATAAAGCCAAACTTTGATTGTCTTGCTAAATCTTGTTTCGTGACGTCAGTGGTTCCGTTATTCAGAGAAAATGCATAGAACCCACCCTAGTGTGTTAAGTAAGGCTTCTGCGGACACCTAAACGTTTCCTATTATCTTTCTGACCGCCTGATTTTATAGATGATGCAACCGTACCGTTCTGAACCGGTGTCCAAAATAGATCTGTTTTTACAAGGAATGGTACCTGGTTTAATTTTGTTATGGTTGATATTATTCGTTCATAAAAATTTGTAAATTTTCGACAAAGGGGGTCACTTAAGTGGTGATGTCGTTATTCCAGTTGGCCAGTGACGCGTCAAACCACTCCCAACGGTGGCAACAGCTGGGTAGCTTCGGCGGCATAATACGAGCCGGACGACCAGGTGGTCCCATGTTTACGTGTTCGTTCGTAACTTTCCTCGTTTGCACCACTACCCGCACAGCTATGGAAACTATGCACGAATTTCTGTGAATAAAGAAATTCAGTAATAAAACCTCGCTCTGCAAGCTTATCAGCCCGTTTATTGGGTTAAATTGAGCTTGCCCAAGCCAATCGCAAAGGGCTGCTCATTATAAATCATGAGTTCATTGCGGAAAACTAGCAAGGATGTCACTCGTATAATTTCTGTTTTCCTCATTGTACCGCCTATTTGAGTGAAGCTTCAGCTTGCGTTAAAAGTTATGTCACTGCTATTATGACAAGGCAAATCTTTCAAATGAACGAAACTTCATTTTGTCTTCACGGCGACGTTTAGAGGTAACAGGGGATAGAACCACCCGGAGGAGGCAGCGTAATCGCCTAATATACACAAGCGTAGGATATGCGTCAACGAAGCGACCGCCAGTTTCAGTGAAATGCTTATCAACAGATCAGCAGCGAGGCCGCTATATTTCGGAAGGATCTCCACGGTTTACCTTGTGCTGCTTATGACTGCACAACGAACGACTGATATGATTCATTTGTAGAAAATTTCCTAAATAGATACACTTACATTCCATCCATCCGGTTGGCCAGGTTGAGTATTACAGGTCGCTGGTCTATCGTCTTGTTCTTCCGAATCATCAGCCCAGGCGAAGAGGAAGAGGGTGCAAAAGAAGATATTGCGTATAGAACGCATGCTCTTTCTTGTGTGTGATATATATCGTACGAATTTCTCAGTGGAAGAAACGCCCATTTTATATAATTTGGGTTCTCTATTATTAGTTACTATTTACGTATCCTGTTCAGCACCTAAAATGTTATCCTAATTGAATTGGAGAATGGACAATAGTGCTTCCATGAAGTGAGTAGCTCAACCCCTGTTTATGACAGAGATTTATGATTACGAAACGCATACGCACTTTGTTGACGCCAAATCAGCGGGAAGCAAGGCTGTTTACCCCAGCTCCCTGTTTTTCGCTCAGTTGTTTCCAGAAATCGCAAAAATATTCTTTGTAGCTTTGTTTCAAGAAGAATTGCAGATGTTACGAAACATAATTACAGAATACGAGCACACAAATATTTGCCACCCTATCTTCTTTAAGTTATAGCAATATGAGCGCCTGAGATACGTTTCTTTTTGTGCTTCATGGGTGTTAATGGTGCAAAGTGTTGTGTTTTTGCTTTGACATATTAGAGAGCCCATTATCGAAAGAAAACAAGTAAGAATATTTTTTTTCAAAAACGTGAAGCTGCTAACCCACTAAATAGTAGTTTTTAATTCATCGCTACATAACTGTGACATTTCAGTACTACACGTTGAACGCGCATATATAAGTGAATTTCGTTCAAATACCGTTTTGGTGAACGTATTTTAGAAGTTTCTTCCTGTTTTGAACCATAAACTGCTGCAACTTCTCAAATCAAAGATGGAGAGCGGCACTTACAGGATCATTAAGGCATTGCATCTAAAAATTTTCTTGCGAGCCCCCTAAAATTCAGCTGCAATGTGCTTTAAGCCTAAAGCCTATGATTTTGAGCATCAAGCTCTCGTGCTGTGAGGTTTAAAAAAAGTGACAGAAATTGGTTTTTCTGAGCACTTAAATCCAATCACAGGCTTAGAAACCGAAACGTGGTGATGACGGTCATCATCATCATCATAATCAGCAGCAGATGCAACCAACTCAGGTCCACTGCAGGACGAAGGTCTCTCCGTATGACCTAAAACAGCTTCTATGCTCCGCTGCTCGAGTCCACAGTTTAGTACCGAATTTTTTTATTTCATCCCACCATCTGTTTAATGTCCTTCCCTTTCTTCTACACCCATCTCTTGGTATCCACTCTGTTACACTAATTGTCGACCGGTTTTTGGATCGTCTCACTAAATGGCCAGCCCAGGTCCGTGTCTTTTACTTGATTTCATCTTTGATATGTTCTACTCTAATTTGCTGTCTCATACAGGTGGATCGTTTCCTGCCCGCAAGTGTTATGCCTAACAATATTTGTTCGGTGGCCCCTTGGGCCGACCTCAGTTTGCTTTTTGACTTTTTACTAAAGCACCAAGTTTCAGCTCTGCATATTGTCACGAAGTCAGAGACGACGCAGTTATCTTGAAGGAAAACAGGTTTATTGGAGCGAACTTGTGCTCCCCTAACAACTCAAATAATACACGTGCGGCGAAGCAGCAGTCAGCAAAGTGACGTACTCAAGCGAGCGTCGGAGATCGAATGCCACGGCGTCTGCTCTGCCGGCTTTTATCTTTCAGCTCAAGTGTTTCTGGAACCATCGATTCACATCCAGAACATTGCAGATCGCAGAAATTTTTCTGGGCTAGCGACCGTTTAGGGACGAAACAGTGTGCTTATCTGAATGGGATAGCCCGTGCGGCATGAAAGTAAAGAATGAAAGACGCGCTTCGTTTGGGAACGCAGATAAACACCAGCCTGGCGTGGCACGGCAGTAAAAACAAACAATAAATAAACAAACCCATACATGGTTCGCGGCATTACCCCCCCCCTCTAAGAGGCATCGACCCGATGCTAACATAAGCGACAGTCCGAACAACTGAAAATACAAAGTCGTCATCGTCAGTAGAAAGGTTTTAGGCGAACCACGTGGACGACTTCAGGCCGTCTGCGTTGTCGTGATGTGCCGGAGTCACCATCAGGGATCACTTCGTAGGTAAGTTGGCCAACACGTCGTAGAATCTGGTAGGGTCCGAAATACCGTCGCAGAAGCTTCTCACTTAGTCCGCGTCGACGGATGCGGAGTCCAACAACCAACACGATCCCCAGGGTGGTACTCGGCGTCTCGGCGTCGGAGGTTGTAGCGCCCGGAATCCACCAGCTGCTGGTCGTTGTACGAACTCGAGCCAGCTGGCGAGCCTCCTCCGTACGGTGAAGGTATCCTGGACGTCGGCGTTAAGTTCGTCGTCTTCTACGTGCGGGAGCATGGCGTCGAGCATCGTAGTCGGCTGTCTTCCGTAGACAAGCTCGAACGGCGTCATCTGCGTAGTTTCCTGAATAGCCGCGTTGTACGCAAAGGTGACATACGGGAGCACTTCGTCCTAAGTCTTATGTTCAACGGTCGACCGTACATTGGCAGCATATTGGCGATTATCTTGTTCAGGCGTTCCGTTTAGTCCGTTAGTTTGGGGGTTGGTACGCACGTCGTTCTTCGGTGATCCGTGTTGCTGTAGCGTAATATCCCTTGCATCGGCTCCGCAGTAAAGGCCGTTCCGCGGTCCGGGATTAGGACTTCTGGGGCTCCATGTCGCAGCACAACTTGGCTTATGAAGAACTTTGCCACTTCTTGTGCAGTCCCCCTCGGAAGAGCGGCGGTATCTGCGTAGCGCGTCATGTAGTCAGTGGCTACAACAATCCACTTGTTCTCGGATCGGGATGTAGGGAACGGGCCCTGAAGGTCCATTCCAATCTGTTGGAAGGGCCTAGATGGGACGCCGATCGGCTGCAGAAGTCCTTGCGGGCCTCGTCGGTGGCGTTTTTCGTCGCTGGCAGTCACGGCAGCTTCAGGAACGTAGTGGGTGACGTCGGATGCAAGGCGGGAGCCAGTAGTACTTCATCTTGATTTTTCCAATTGTGCGAGCTGTGCCGAGATGTCCAGAAGACGGGTCGTAGCTCCACGCTTCCAAAATTTTGTCACGAAGATCTGCCGGGATGACAAGAAAATAATTCGCTCTTGCTCCAGGGCTGAAATTCTTCTTCACGAGGACGGCGTTTTTCAGGCTGAATGCAGGTAAGTTGCGTTTGAAGGCCCTGGCACGGCGAAGTTCCATCCTTGGAGGTAGTCGATCATGACGCGTAGATCGGGGTCGGCATGCTGCTGGGCGGCCAGGTCGCTCTCAGTCACGACTCCGAAGAACGCGCTGTCTCATCGGAGTCTTGTGGTGGTGGGTCGCCGGGGGCACGGGACAGGCAGTCGGCGTCGGAGTGTTTCCTCCCGGATTTATAGACTACCGTAACGTCGAATTCTTGCAGGCGCAAGCTCCACCTACCAAGACGGCCAGAGGGGTCCTTCAAATTGACGAGCCAACACAGCGCATGGTGGTCGGTCACAACCTTGAATGGTCTTCCATACACGTATGGGCGAAATTTTGAAATCACCCATATCATCGCGAGGCACTCTTTCTCAGAGGCTGAGTAGTTTCTTTCTTCCTTGGACAGACCACGGCTGGAACAGGCGATTACTTTCTCGCACCCGCTTTGCTTTTGTACGATGACGGCACCCAAGCCTCTATCACTGGCATTAGTGTGCATTTCAGTTTCGGCGTTTTCGTCGAAATGCCCGAGCACAGGCGCGCTTGGCAGGCATTGTTGCAGTTCGCAGAAACCTGTTTCTTGGGCATTTTCCCAGCTGAAAGGGGTGCTATCTTTCGTCATGCGGGTGAGTGGTTCTGCAATGCGGGCGAAGTTTGTGACGAAGCGCCTGTAGTATGCGCATAGTCCGAGAAATCTCCGCACGCCCTTCTTATCTTTCGGTCTAGGGAAGTTCGCTATGGCGGAAGTTTCCGCCGGATCAGGCTGGACTCCCACACCGTTGACGAAATGGCCCAAAAACTTGAGTTCCTCGTACGCGAAGCGGCACTTTTCAGGCTTCAGCGTTAACCCCGACGTACGGATGGCCTCGAGTACAGACTGCAACCTTGCAAGGTGTTCGTCGAAAGTCCGGGAGAATACCACAACAGCGTCGAGGTATACGAGGCAGGTGTGCCACTTGAGGCCAGCTAGCACCGTGTCCATGACTCGTTGAAACGTTGCTGGCGCCATGCACAACCCGAACGGCATTACCTTGAATTCGTATAGGCCGTCTGGCGTTATAAATACAGTCTTCTGTCGGTCTCTCTCGTCCACTTCAATTTGCCAGTAGCCGGTCTTAGATCCATCGATGAGAAGTACTTCGCGTGGCAGAGGTGGTCAAGGGCGTCGTCGATTCGGGGGAGGGGGTACACGTCCTTTTTGATGATTTTGTTCAGTCACCGGTAGTCAACGCAAAACCTTAATGTGCCGTCTTTTTTCTTCACGAGTACGACCGCCACAGCCCAGGGGCTTTTCGATGGCTCTATAATTCGTCGCTGAGCAGTGTCGTCGACCTGAGTCCGGATGGCTTCCCGCTCGTGTGAAGATACGCGGTACAGTGACTGTAGGGTAGGTCGGGCTCCATCTTCGGTTATTATGCGGTGCTTCGCTAGAGGTGTCTGACGTAGTTTTGAGTTCGACGAAAAACACCTTCTGTAGCGATGCAGCAAATCCATAATTTTCTTTCGTTCTTCTTGCTGGTAACGCCGGATTCAGTCGAAGGGATTCGAAACTTGAAGGTATTTCGGGTGCGGGTTCAAATTCGGCAACCGCGATCACGTCACTTGCTTCTTGCGTTCTCGAGGAACGCAATTGCAGCGTCCCCTGTTTAAATGCTGGTATCTCGCTGAAAGTAGTGACCAAAACTTGGTTGGCGTTGCGTAAAGCGCGCAATGCCTCTTGCAACGGAGACACCGCGGTCGAGGAGCAACCTTTGGTCACTCTTTCTACGAAGCGTCGACGGCAGGAAGCAGCATCTTCACAGTAGACGGTGATCATCAAGCTTTGCGCGCGCTGGCAGTGTGGCATATCATCGGTGGACCTTAAAACAGCACGGTGGTCGGGTTCGGTTCCGGCGTCATGGAGTGATCGGCGGAAAAAGTTATGGACTTGGTCTGTAGATCAATTATTGCACCGTTTTCCGTCAAAAAGTTCATTCCAAGAATTACGTCACGAGAGCAGTTAGGCAAAATGACGAACGCCGCAGGCTACGTTGTGCCGTCTATGGTGACGCGCGATGTGCACGTTCCACTTGGCGTCACGAGGTGGCCTCCTGCTGTGCGAGTGTGCGGACCGTCCCATCTGGTCGTAACTTGCTTCAGCTAGACGCAAAAGGTCCGCTCATGACTGAGTAGTCGGCTCCCGTGTCTATGAGGGCGACTACTTCAAAAGCCGTCGAGGACAGCTGAACGTCGGACGCTGCCTTCTTCGAGTTCAGGGTGCGTCGTGGCGTCGTATCTCGGCTTCTGCGTGTTAACGGTTGGGCACTGTCCGTCGTGGTCTTCGTTGTATTCTCTTCGGCAGCTTTGGTCATGTCGGGTACGCGTCGCGCCGTTTTGCTATCGTCGTGGTCGGGAGTCACGTCAGGGTTGATTGGGTCGTTGGGATCGGGGCATGTCGTGAATCAGGGTCTTCAGCGAGTCGCTGCGTCGTTGGAGGATTTTCAGTTTTCCGCCGTTGTGCAACTTTACCTCCCGAAGTTTACTGCTTTTAGTTTCCCCCGCGTGGGCTGGGGGGCCTTCCACGTGCGAAATCAGCGTTGCTACGGCGGTTGGGCGACTGGTATGGGTACGGCGACGGCGAACGGTTGAAGCGGGCTGGTCCTCGGTTGTTGTGGACAGGTATTAGTCGATCTCAGTAGGGTGCTGGCCGGGTCGGGGGCGTGAGGCATCGACGGAGAAACCACGCACTCCGAGTCTCCTGTACGGGCAGCGACGACAGATGTGATCGGCCTCTCCGCAGTGGTAGCACAGCGGACGATTATCGGTGGTTCGCCATACGGCCGTCTTCGCCATTTTGGGCGCCTGGTTTTGGCCTGCAGGGGATCAGGCGGGCGAAAGTGGACGGCGGTACGGCGGGACTTCTTGATGACGGGTTAGAGCAGGGCGGGGTCGTCGAACAGCCGCGGAGTAGGTCATAGCTTGAGGCTCACGTGGTACTTCGGAAGGCGTAGAAGTCCCCAAAGCGAGTTGAATTTCTTTCCGGATCACGTCGCTCATAGAGGTGTCTTGGGGTGGCGGCGTTGTTGGGAAGAGTTTCCGCAGTTCTTCCCTGACGACGGAGCGGTTTGTCTCATGTAGTGTGTCAGAGCTAAGAGCCTCGGCATCGATCGTGTCCGCAACTACCGCATTGATGGGACGGTCGTACTGCCTCATGCGAATTTCCAACGTCTTCTCCATGGCGGCCGCCTCGGACGCGAATTCGGCCACCGATTTGGGGGGGTTGCGGACAAGGCAAGCAAACAGTTCTTGCTTTACTCCTCGCATCAGAAACCTCAGTTTCTTTTCTTCCGTCATATCGAGGTCCACGCGACGAATTAGTCGCTTCATTTCCTCAACGAAGATTACGACTCCTTCGTTCGGTTATTCCGTTCGAGTTTCCAGTAAAAGCGCAGCTCCTTCTTTTCTCGCCACGGTTGTGAAGGTCTTAAGGAACACGCTTTTGAATTGCGTCCAGTCGGTCAAGGCGCTGTCGTGGTTCTCGAACCAAGTTCGAGCTGCATCCTCTAAGTAAAAGAAAACATGCCGAAATGTTTCTTCATCGTCCCACCTGTTGAAGATCCGCACGCGCTCCAGCTTCTCCAACCATTCCTCCGGGTCTTCAGTGGGGGCTCCTCGGAAAGTTGTCGGTTCGCGGGGCTGTTGCAGCAGAATTGGCGACGTTGGATATTGCACCATGGTGGTGATTGCAGCAGTCGTTGTCTTGGGTCTTTCTTGCAGGGGGCCGAACTCGGGCGGCAATCCTTGCAGTCGGAGGCTGGCTCTAGTTGGACTGGGCTTGCGGCTTGCAGAGGTCGTCATAAAGGGTGCGTACCCAGCACCTTCACCAGATGTCACGAATCCCGGCCGTAGCGGCCGCGGGCGCTGGTGCGCTCGGTAAGGAGCATGCTGCGTCACGGCGCTTTAAAGGCCTTCAACACGGGCTCGCACGCTATCATGGGGGCAGCCGCAAAGTGCGAAAGGCAATAAAGGAAGTGGGGAAACCGACAGAAAGCGCCCGGTGTATGGCATTTTTGTGTGCGTGCTTGAGCGGTTACCAGTGGTGGCTAATGAAGGGGAACCGATGCGGAGTGGTGCGTGTTTTTGTCCGCCATACGCGTTTCGAATATATGGTCACCGAAAAACAGAAGAATAGGGATTTAGCTACGAAAGCGGACATTATTCGAGGGTACAGGCCAGTTAAAGGATGTCGGCTGCAGAAGTATTTGAAATTTCTCGCAGCATTTTTAAGTGCAATACTGCGCTTTAAACCTGACCTAAACGTGAAGGAAGCATGGCCGTGGCAGAGCAAACCGAAGCGTGTCTGGGGTTTTGCTGGTTTTTCATATCCGAAATATTAGACATTTCGAGATTGGAGAGCGTGCTACAGATTGGAGGTGTTCGCATACCAAAGAGGTTGGCGCTGACTGCTTCAAGAGTGAATTTAGAGCGTCCTCCGCGTTCCAAAGTGCCATTACTGATGACAAGACAGCAGAGGAGTTCGTGACTGCTGAAGACGATTTGCAGGCTGTGGTGGACATCAGATCACCGATGCCCAAGAAGCGGACCCTACTAGCGGCCGTGACAACATTCACGTCCGTCTTCTGCAGCCGAGCGTGCGTCAGCGTTCAGATTGGCCACTATTGTGGCAAAGTGCACATCGACTTATTTTCTCATTTTGATCGCGTTTGTGAGCTTGAATACAGTGTAGAAATCTATGATGCTGAATCAGAAAGCGAATCTCAGCCTCTTTTCATGTCAATAAAGTGGTGTCTTCATGCTGTCGTTCGAATTTTCCGTGCTGCGAGGAAACAGTCGATAAGCTACCGCTTAGTACGATCTCGGAAATTTCTCAGAGAAGTGCACAATGGTCAGAGAATCCTTACACAGGCATGTTTTATATGCATAATTATCGATATACATGGAACTATTTCTCTCGCGACTCCTTGGAGTTCTATATATTTGCTTAAGATTATTTTGATTAGGATCCGCTCGCTATAGCAATATCGAGCTGCAATCAGCTATAGCGAGACCAATCTCTCACCTGAAGATAGCCATCATTATCATCATTTGTTCATTATCGCCATCGCGGGCGGCTTGTTCTGTAACCCCGAGTTTCCGACAGGCTTTCTAAAGAGGCGTTCTTTAAAACTACAGTTCCATTGTGCCAGCCCACTTTTTCCTTACAATGTGTACTAATATATAATTTCTGCCCGTTGACAGAGTTCTGGTGCGAATAGTAAAGGCTGATGTTATTAATGACGGGCATAAATGGCTAGTAACATTTCTGCACTGAACAAAAATGAAGAAATAACTACATGTCTGTAAATGTGCTGTGTATTTAGTCTAGCGGTATAATCCGGCCAGTACCAGGTGGAGCCCTACACTAACGACAGTAAAGGGTATAACACCTGTTCAGATATTTCGTGTCTGAATTAGGTAGTTTACAGAAAAAGTTTTGCACAAATAGGAACTCCTGCTTGCTGTGAATACATGGGGTTCTGCCGGAGGTGTGTGGTAATGGGGAAAATCTGGAGGTCATGTTTTAATTGGAACTATCTCGAAGCAAATTGTACTAAGGTGGTGTTCTCAAACGTCTACTAAGCCATGACAAGTGCTATCTCAGTAGGTATAAAGGGCACTCATCAGACACAATTTCATGATAAATAACATGGGGTGGTACGCGGCGGCGCGTAATTGCTGAAACTCCCACCAGATAAGGACCGCAATGGTTACGCGGAAAAAATTGAACTGTATTGCGCGTTCGGGGAGGTTTAAGTTAAAATATCCCGGCCCCGTGCTTATACACATGTCAGGACAAAATTCTGTAATTGGTTTTGGAAAACTGTACGGGCATCATCTGGAAGCAAAAGTGAATTGGATATACGAACGAGCTGTTTGGTTATTGGGTAACTTTTAAAAACACATCACTTTTTCAAAACCGTGATTTTCCGTATTAGGGGGTCTTATTAAAACTTCTTCCGAAGCACTGCTTAGATACCAGTGTAATTGTAATATCCTATATAAAAAAAACACACTTCTATATCTGCAGTTTTCGGCGATAAAACCATATATATAGGGTGATCAAAATTAAGACGACAGGTTGTTTTTTAATTAAGCGTTTTGAGTTACGGGAATACCACTACTGCAATGAGGTTGTGCGTCCAGGTGTACCCATTACTAGGTGGTTATTATTGATGTCGGTGGCTGAATTGACTAACATTGAATACTTAACTCTTTAGTCGTTGCAGTAAGCCGGCATGTTTGTGCTAAAAAGCTGGACGCAATTGTATTTCATGACAGTTTCATTTGGTAGAATTCTTCTAGGGCATCTGTACAACGATGTATAGAACTGCGAAGTTTAATTGCCGTTCAAAAGATTACGCATGCTAGACCGCGAAAAGCGGCGCAAAGCTCCTTCTTTTTTTGGCGTGTCTGCTGTATACGGTGTTTTATTGTGACAACGGGGTGGAGGCATAGGTAAGAGTTTGAAGTGGCGCCATAACAGTCTTGGCTGACGTTATCGCAATCTGCAGTACTCGGCAGTGCTATCAAAGCATAACAAAAGGGAGGAGCTTTGCGCTGGTCGTCGCTGCCTAGCATGCGTAATCATGTTAACGGCAAACTTCGCAGTTCGATATCTCGGAGTACGGATGCGCTAGAAAAGTTCTCCCAAATGAAACTGCGTAGAAACACGATTCCGTATTTTAATACTAACATGCCGGCTTACTTGCAGCCACTAAAATGTTCATTGCTTCATTTTAGTTAATTAAGTCACCGACCTCAATACTTACTGCCTAATTATGTGTCCCTTGGCGCATAACCTTACTGTAGAGGTGGTGTTCACGTAAATCTAAGCGCCTAACTTTAAAACAACCTCTCGAACTAATTTTGATCATTCTGGAATAAGAAAAATTGTTTCAGTGCTCCTCACTCTCCCTTAGGTGTATCTTTCATAAATTTCAGCTATATTTACTGCTGCATTATAATCAAAATGTGCTCATTAAATTTGAAATCGTCTGAATGAATACTTTGGCTAGGCGTTCATATCAACTGCAGGCCTCTTCGGCTCGCAGGCATGTCATTAAAAAATTCTTTCGCCATTTTACCAGAGTCGTAGTCGAAATTCATAAAACTGGTTTTGTGTACTTGTATTGGTAATATTTAGTAGCAAAAAGCAATCGAATACATCAATGAGTGAAACATTTACTAGAGAATATTTCAGAACGCCCATTTTTTTCTGAAATGAAAAATCGTCTTAACAGTGCTGGTTAGTGCAAAACCACCAAACTACATTTTAAATATATTTGCAAGGGCTACAGATATCACCAAAAGCACTTGGATGTATGTACGGATGAGCGAGATAATTACCAATATACAAAAAACCATATCGCCTTTTCTTTTGATTAGAAGTACAATTACGGAATATCCCTCCTCAGTGAGCCCCTACATAAATAACAAAACGACCTTTTTAAATTTAAGGTCTACAGTTTTAGCAGTTTGGCTGGGCATTGATCAGTCAGTCAGACAGTCAGTCAGTCAGTCATTCGGTCAGCTAGTCAGCCAGATAGTCGGGTGCTCCTCTTTATAAGTATAAATACGTTGGTTGAATTTAGTTTTTCTCCTTATATATTGGAAGCGGAATTGATACAAGAGGACATCGGCAGTGTTTGAAGCGTGAGACAGGAGCTCTTTAACATTGACTTGGATACTCTGGAAAGTAGCTGATATCATGAGAAATACAATTGAAAAAACTTTGTTATGGCGGTTTTAACGCATTATTTACTTTTTACGGGGACATATCGCGAGGAAAGTGTATGACAGCTGCAACTTACCGGTACTCACATACGGGGCAGAGATTTGGGGGCTCACAAAAAGGGATAAACTGAGAACGACTCAGCGCGCAATGGAACGGAAGATCGTTGATAGTTGTAACAATGAGGGGCAAGAAGAGAGCGGAGTGTGTCAGGGAACAAACGCGTGTTAAGGACATATTAGTAGAAATTAGGAATAAGAAATGGACGTGGGCCGGGTATGTAATGCGAAGACGAGATAAACGTTGGTCATTAAGGGTAACAGAGTGGATCCCTTGAGAACGCAAGCGTAGAAGTGGGTGGCAGAAACTTAGGTGGGCAGATCAGGCCAAGACACTTGTGGGGATAAATTGGTCGCAGTTAGCACACGACCGAGATAATTGGAGATATATGGGAAAGGCCTTTGCCCTGCAGTGGGCGTAGACAGGCTGATGATGGCGTAATAGACGAGCTTATCTAAAGAAATAGTAAAGCTATTGACATGCCGGCAGTTTAGGCCTGAAATGTGAGGCTGGCGAAATTTTCCTTGCTATGCTCTGGTCCCGGGTTCTAAAATTACTTGGAATGATTGCCTTCCTGATGAACAACTTGTCTGTGCCCAGACGCAGATCTTTTACACCAACCTAGACTGCTCGATCACATTCGGTACAGCTCATGGCTATTGTAATAGCGCAGGCACTGTCACTGACTTGAAGGTTTTGTAGAGCATGCTATTTCTGGCCATGAAATGGTTAATGTTACTTTTTGGTGCGTAATACAGCGGCGAAACTGCCGCATGCTTATCAAAATTCTAAAAAAAAATTGCCCGCTGATGACACAAGGGTTGTAGATTATGTCGAATATAAATTTTGTAATATTTATGGTGGGGAAGTTACAATGTTCTAAAACAAATTAAACGAAACTTTTATTGCATTCAGAAATTCAGTCTACCAAAGCAAGAAAAGCTGCAAAGTGGGCGCCGAGAACAACTAGTCCAATTAAACGCTTGAAGCAAAAATTCTTACGCCTCAAAAAAAGAGGTGCTGCTTTGACCTTGTCTCCCATGCTTATGTCGTCCTTTTAAAAAACATTCAGCGAGCTAAAACATTTACTTTAATGCCACCATGCCCCACTTTATTAAATAAAATCCTCATACCTTCTGTTACCTCTTTTGAGAGCGCAAGCCCACTATAAACCACGTATTATTGAACGACTGGTTGGTTCACAGTATTGAAGCTTTTGTACGTCAAGCTATTGAATAATTTGATATTGTTTTTCCATATTTGTCACCAAACGACTACAATTCGCTTTGTACCTCCGAACTTTATCTTTGTTTTATGGAATGGTGTCCTTATTCTGGCCCCTAGAACTAAACGACGTCCTCCCCTAGTCCGGATTGCACACGAAATGCTTTTGTGCTGCGGTATGCCGAAAGTCTGGCTAAGTTTTGTGGCAGTGGTATTTCAATGTCTTATTCCACTAGCCTCCTCACCAATAAATTTAAATTTGTGCCGTGTTTTGCCGATGTTATTGCAGGGTGTTGCGCAACTCATTCGACACTATCAGTATTTCTGTGACTTCCTCATGTTGCAAAATAATGGAACGCCTACTTTCAACAAACATTTCTAACGTTCTGCATGAACATAACACCTTATCAGAGTTACAGCATGGCTTTAGAAATGGGCTTTCTACTGTAACCTAATTTCTTTCGTTTTTATTTTCTTTGCTTCCGTCCTTGATAAATCTGCACAGGTTTACGTCATCTTGTTAGATGTCCGGAAGGCGTTGGACCGTCTTCCACATGACTTATTCATAACGCCAGGCCACCAGACTTCGAAATTGTCTAATTGCATGGATATCTGCTTACCTAGACACCGTGCAAAGAATGTTGGTGTTAAAGGGCGAGGTTAGAACCTCATTCCCGTAACTTCTAGAGTCCCTGAAGGCATTGTACTCGGGCATTTGATTTTAAATTTTTTTTCAGATGATGAATATTATACCGTATTTACTCGCGTAATGAACGTACTTTTTCCGCAGAAAACATAATAAAAGTTGGGGTGCGTTTTTTATACGGGGTAATATTCAGGAACGTTTTTTGCAGCGACGAAAGAACGTCGCAACCAAATGAAATAACGCGATAGATACCATAACCTACCGTTCGCAGTATATATACGCGTAGAGAATTGGTAAACAAATGGCGTTTTTATTGAACTACACTCGTCTTCATTTCTCGAAGCTTCACTCCGCCAGTTCCTAAATGTCTATACTGGCAGGACGGTTCCCGCACTCAACTGCGTACTCCAGAGCGTTTAATTTAAAACTGGCAGTGTAACTGCCATTTCGGCCCATCGCCGACTGAAAGGTACAGGACCACCAGAAAATCAAGCAAGTAACAACACTATAAGGAAAAAAGTACGGCTAGATGCTCAGCGGACTGAGCCGACAGAGCGTCGTTGTGACTGGCTGTCCCACTACGCCACGCCGGAATGCTTGCTCGCTTTTACTCCACGAGATCACTCTATGTTACATGCGCGATCATCATCAGTAGGAGCGAATGAAGAAAGCTACAGTACGGCCATTCGTGGCACTGCCGGGTATAGAAGTTGGGGGTGTGTTTATTACGCGAGGAAACAAGACTTACTTTGATGACTGAAGTTGGGGGTGCGTTCTTTACGCGAGTGCTTTGATTACGCGAGTAAATACGGTAAGCGATCCGGTCCAAATCTAGCGATTTGCCGGTGACATCATGCTACAATTAGACATTAAATGTGAAAATAATCAGCTCGCTCTAAATACAGCGCTTATCAATGTGCTCGTGTTATGCACACATTGGGGTATGGAACTCGTAAGGTATACACCAGTCTTTGAATTTCAAACAAAAAAGATCCCCCCTATGGATGCAACTACCTTCGAACAACGGTAACCAACACCTTAAGCTGGATTGCGCACTTTGCTAATGTCACTTCGTGCGACTTTCGCAAATTGTGGTTTACACAACAAAATCAAAGAAGCCCCCCTCTATTCCTCCCCAGTCAAGCTGTTGGCGTACAACACACTCCTAAGACATAGAATGAAATGCATGTACGTTGTCTGGGACCCACATACCACAAAGTATACGGCTCACTTGAAAAAGTTCAGAGCCTTACAGCGCGCTTGATACACTCCTTATATCTCGGAAATGTCTCAGTTACAAAAGCAATGCAAAACCATACAATCCTAACCTTGCGATCACTAAGAAAGTTTCTTCGCCTTAAATTTCTTTGTGCGGTGGGAACGCACACTGAAGCGGTGGGAACGCGCACTGACCAGCCTGCAGCCGGAGGACCAGCAACGCCTGATCAACCGGGCCACCCGGGCTGCGGAAGCGCGCGGCTTCCTGAACTGAGGACGCCACCCACCTTCTTCTTTTTTTTTTGCTCAATAAAACCTTTTGTCTCCTGCTCCTCTCTTAATAACCCAAACCTCTGTCTCGACTCCCTTCACTTTGTAACACTGATTTCAACACGCCGAACTCGTCCTTCACACGCATTATCCGGTTCTCTGTTTCTGTTTGGAATGATTTGTTCCAATCTTCCTTAGATCTATAAACACTGGATGAATAGAATATCACTTCTGTCGAAGAACCATTGTCTGTAGAACGTAGAGCATGGGGAACCCAGCGTTTAAAATAAATGTCTGCATGCGTTGTTGTATCTGCAAGAGATGTTCCAAAACAAATTATTATTACCGTTTTACACCATTTTGTCACTGATCTGGGACACACTTTAACTTTTTTAGTTTACCTTTGTGTAATATTATAAATGTCTTGGCTCATCCTGTATATTTTGTTGTACTGGTGTGGTACGTAGCCCACCACAGTAAAGAGCGCATGCCGCCCGGAAACAAGCGTGCGTGCTTGACGAATAAACAGACGCTTTGGGCCTTGGCTTAACTACGCCCACACGTGTCTTTCCTGCGCTAGGCTGCCCAGGATTGCCGCAACTGCATACTATACCTGAAGAATATGACAAGTTGTGAGTGTCGTCGAGAGACACCAGACACGTCGTCATTTCGACTTTGTTCACAATATCTTCGCCCGAATCGTTCACGTCCACTGCAAACCGGTTCATAAGTAATCGTGGAAACAGCGATTTATGCGTTTCCACTCGGCTTCAGGGCTTCAAAACCAGTCAGGGCGGCAGAAATTCAACACGCTGATTTCCCTGATAGGTTCACAAGCCGAATTCATTCTACGCACGGCCAACCTTTCGGAAGCCGACTCCAAAGACTTCAAAAAAGTCACCCAAAGGTATCGGCAATATTTTGTACCTCGGCAAAAGGTTTTTTGTTAGAAAACGAAGTAAAGGAGCGTGTCCAGCAAGCAACAGCATTAGCCAGAGTACCCGACAGTGCTTCACATAGTCTCCGAGGCGTGCTCCTAAGGAAGTCTACGAGACAACTAGAACGCGATCGTACTGTTGTAGGCCTCAGAGACATGCAGCTGTCCGAAAAGCTGCAGCTTTACTCAGACTCACTCTTGACAAAGCACACAACCAGTACGAGCGAAGCTGTCAAAGGGCAGCAATCGGGGCTATACTCCCAAGACGCTGATGACCACACCTTATACCGCGTACAGCGTCACAATTCAATAACTGGCCCATCGTCGCAATCCCAGGCGTAGTGTGAAAACACTGCGGCGATCCCATTAAAGCGTAAAAATGGCCGATAACATGGGATAGACAAACATCCTCGTGCAGCTTGCCCAGCGAAAGCATCGAACTGTTCTCACTGTCGCCAGAGCGGCCACTACGCGTCGATATGCTTGTCATCTGCAAACAAACAGCCTACTTCCTGCTCCACTTTCTGGGTGCAGCTACAACAGGAGAACCCTCCGGTAAGTTGAGCACAGACGTAACAGTTCGCAACACCTCACAGCGCTTGACTATTGACACCGGAGGAGACGAAACAGCCATCTCCGATCATATGCACCAGCAATTATTTTGGCATACGATCATCGTGAACGCCCAAAGATCCTGTGTGGACCAGACGACATAGCGTCAAATGTGTAAGGCACGCTTCGTATGGAGAACAAAGTTACGCTATGACAGCTTTGGCAAGTCCACAATGCAAGGCGTTTTTATAATTAAAAAGATACTTTTAGGAAAGCCAGCTATCGACGTTCTCGGACGGTTCCCGCAGCTCTGCCACGTGGAAGCAAAGCCATGATCGCCACTGCAGCAATACCCACGACTATTCGATGAACTTGATTTCAGGAATAATACAAGCTTGAGCTGCAAAAGGAGGCGAAGCCTTTCGCGCTACTCTCAACACGTCGGTTTCCCCTACCTGTCTACAACAAAACCAAGCAAGAGTTGAACTGCATGCAACAGTTCGATGCCATCACATCTGTGGAAGAGCCACCGTAAAAACCCGCGTATAATACGAGGTTTTTTTTCCAAATTTTACTACGTAAAATTTGTGCCTCGTATTATATGTGGATCCCAAAGTTTTTAGCCGAAAATTTGAACTTTCGATTTCGGTTTCAGCGGAGGGTGCGCCATCTTGCGGTGGCGTTAGCTGGCTGCTGCTTCTCTCAGCCGGCGCCATTTTGATTGTTTTGACCGCGCGAAGGATCGGCACGTTAACCGCAAGTCTATCACGATGTCGGGTGCACAAAGGCAGTATTCGGCTGCAATTAAAAGAAAGGTTATTTTATGTGCCGAGATCATCAGGAATTGCGCTGCAGGACGGCAGTTCGGCGTCGGTGATGATGATGGTTGGTGTTTAATGGCGCAAGGCCAACTAGGGCAAAGAGCGCCAGAGAAGTGATTTAATGAAAACAAGTGATTACCACAAAAGGTAGGTATAAAATGTCCAAACTGGACATAGTAAGATTCAATAAAGATAATGGTGATGATTGGTGTAGGGGGATTTCCAACACGCAATCCTGATACCATGTTTACTTTCCATCCAGTGTTTTACAACCAGACGTATATCGGCAAAGGATGGCTGGTGTATTCAGATGTGATTACGCATGATAGGAAATGAGGTTTAAAAACTTAACATCTGACAACTATTTAAAAACGCGTTTCACAGAAACCATGGCATCGTCACCTAGAACAGAGATGGTGTAGGGGAATATGTTGTCTGTAGTAGAGTTCTCTGAAGTGTGTGTGTGTTGTGTGTGTCAAGTGCCTTGCATTGTATGAGTATGTGGACTACGGATAGGCCCTCCCCACACCTGCTACACAGGGGTCTTGGAGATCCCGTGAGCAGGTGGGGGGCGTGCGTTACATGCGTATGGCCTATCCGTAACCTAGCTAAGGGTAACTTCAATGTGCCTGTTGTGTGAGTCAGTAGTGTATTGTCCCAGGTGTGGTTTTATTACATGTAGTTTGTTGTCTGTCTGTTCGCTCCAGTCTGCTTGCCAAGTTTTACGGAGTTGTTGTCTAATGTGTGGCTTGAGGTCTGTGTAAGGTAGTGTTGCCATGTCGACTGTGTTTCGGAGTGCAGCATTGGCGGCCATTTCATCCGCCACTTCATTACCGCCAATGCCAGAGTGGACTGGCACCCAACACACAGTCACCCCAAGGTTTGAAGAATAAGCTACCATAATCGTTTTGAAGACAAGATTAATGACATGGTTTTTTGATGACTTTCCGGATGATAATGCACGGACGACGCTCAACGAATCTGTATAAATGACGGATGTAGGAATATGATGTTCAACTATGTGACTTACAACTAGAAATATGCCATATGCCTTCTGCCGTAAAAATACTTGTATTAACATTCATTGTTCTACATGCTTCAAAATTGGGCCCATGCGCAGCACAAGACACCGCAGTGGACGTTTTAGATGCATCGCTGAAAAACTCTGCAGCCCTGTATTTATTCTGCAGATGCATGAAATGCTGCAAAATCCCACTTCTTGGTGTCCTGTTCTTATTGTATTGTACAAAAGACAAGTCACATGCTACAGGACGAAGATGCCATGGTGCTACAAGATCAGTGTGAGATGATTTGAATGTGTCTAAGAGGGAGACCTCATGAATAGTCACCTCGTCCCTCACTCTCTGCGAGAAGGGAACGGAAATTGATGGGCGGTTTAAAAAGAGTTTAGTTGTGGATGTATCATTAAAAACCGGTTTAAAGGGATGGTTATTCATTGATGAGATTTTGGAGGCATATAGGAGGTCAACATAAGTTGGCTGGTACGCTAAGCACCATTTTTCACACTCTGCATAAAGACTGTGGACAGGACTGGTACGGAATGCCCCAAAAGACAGGCGAAGCCCCAAGTGAAGCACTGGGTCGAGCATTTTAAGTGCTGTTTTTGTGGCTGACCCATACACAACGCTTCCGTAGTCCAACCGTGACCCCACCAACGCGGCATAAAGTCGAAGCAGGAGTTGTTTGTCTGCACCGTACGATTGGTGAGACAGGACTTTTAGAATATTCATTGTTTTTAGGCATTTTTGTTTGAGTCGTTTTATGTGGGGTATGAATGAGAGTTTCTCGTCAAACACCACACCCAAAAACTTGTGCTCTCTTTTTACTGGAATCGAGTCACCAAAGAGTTTTAAGTCGGGATCGGGCAGGATGCCCCGCCTTTTTGAGAATACAGCGCAGGTACTTTTAGAAGGATTAAGTTTAAACCCATTTTCATCTGCCCAGCGAGAAAGTTTATTTACCCCAAGCTGGACCTGACGTTCACAAATGGATATGTTACATGATTTGAAAGATATTTGAACGTCATCTACATACATCAAGCAGGATATGGTTGGCGGCAGTGCCTTTCGGAGAGAGTTCATCTTAACTATAAACAAGGTGAAGCTCTCTACGCCACCTTGAGGCACGCCATTCTCCTGCACGTGAATGTTTGAAAGTGCCGAACCGACCCTGACACGAAATGTTCGTTCGGACAGGTAACTTGAAAGAGTATAAAGCATGTTACCTGTCACACCATAGGATTTTAGGTCTGCAAGAATGCCATAACGCCATGCCGTATCATAAGCTTTCTCGATATCAAAAAATACGGTCATGCAGTACTGTCTGTGTATAAAGGCATCCTTAATGTAAGATTCCAGTGCAACTAATTCATCATTTGTGGATCGCCCTGCCCGGAAGCCTGCCTGGCAGCTCTCGAGAAGACCGTTGTACTCAAGGAAGTACACGAGCCTACGGTTTATCATTTTCTCGAGGAGCTTGCACAGGCAGCTTGTCAAAGCAATGGGCCGGTAACTAGAAGGAGAGGAAGAGTCCTTCCCTTCTTTTAGGAAAGCCACTACTATGGCCTCCCTCCAAGAGCGAGGAATGTGCCCCGAAAGCCAAATCTTGTTATATAGGTGGAGGAGTGTTAGAAGAGTGTCTGAGTGTAGGTGCTGTATCATTGTATATGTGATGTTGTCTGGGCCTGGAGCTGAGGGTTTACAAGTGCTCAGAGCGGTCCTCAGCTCATGAAGTGAAAACTCCGAGTTATAAGAGGAGGTTGACTTATCATTATCACGTAAAGACTTCTTTTCGGCCAATTGTTTGTGTTTCATGAAAGTGCTAGTGTAGTGTGCTGAACTGGACACGTGTTGGAAGTGTTGTGCGAGTGTGTTAGCCTGGTCTTCCAGTGTTGTCCCCTGTTGTACTGACCAGGGGCAGGCTGTGTGTCTGTTGTCCTTTTAGTTTGCGTATTCGTGTCCAGACTTTGCGAGAGTCAGTGTAAGAGTTTATGGATGTTACGAATGAGCGCCAACTCTCTCGTTTTGCCTCACGGCGCACACGTTTTCCCATCGCCTTAGCCCTTTTGAACAATAAAAGGTTTCCCGACGTTGGGTACCTGCGCAGGATACCCCACGCCTTGTTCTGGGCCTCTCGCGCCCGCCTACAGTCCTCATTCCACCACGGCCTCCGCTGGTTGCGCGGGGCACCAGAGGCGTGGGAAATGGACTTTTCGGCGGCGTCGAGGATGTGCGCCGTGAGGAGTTGGGTAGCTTCTTCGACGTGTAGGTGTCCTATGGATGTGTGGTGTAGTTGTGATGTCTCTGTAAATGTATTCCAGTTAGCTCGTGCTTCATTGAACCTATTATGGGAAGATAGACTGCATGGGCCTTTACCTATGTATGTGAGTGAGGTGGGGAAGTGGTCACTGCCATATGGGTCAGTGCCCACACCCCACTCGAGAAGAGGAAAGAGAACTGCGGAGCCAATCGCCAAGTCAAGACATGAGTATGTGTTGTGTCCTATGTTATGGTATGTAGGCTGTTTATTGTTGAAAAGGCATGCTCCTGAAGATGTAAGGAATTTCTCTATAAGGCGACCTCGGGCATCCGTGCGAGAAGAGCCCCAAAGAGTGTTGTGAGCATTAAGGTCGCCTGTAAGGATGTATGGTTCGGGCAGCTGGTCAACCAGCGCCTCGAAGTCGGAGCTCGTAAGTGCAACATCAGGAGGAATGTATATGGAGCATACCGTTATCAACCTATTAAATATTATTAAGCGTATTGCTACAGCCTCAAGGACGGTGTTCAAGGTGACAGGGTGGCATGCTAAGGATTTGCGGGTGATAATGGCAACACCGCCAGAAGAGTGTGTGCAGCCATCCCTGTCTTTCCTGTATACCATGTAACTATTCAAGAAATTTTGTGTTTTGGAATTCAGATGTGTTTCCTGGACACACATTATACTTGGCTGATTGGCATGCAGAATCTCATAAACGTCGTCAAGATTATTCAGAAGGCCTCTGCAGTTCCATTGAACAATATTTTCTCTTCCCATTATTATGTGTTCAGAGCTACTGGAGTGTGACTATTTATGTAGGGTCTTTCGGGGCTTGGACTCTTGGAAGGGGTTTTCTGGCCTTCTCTACTGACCTGGACGTCGCAGCCCGTTCCTTCCGCTGCGATGAAAGCCGGAAGGGCTCGACGTCCATGTCGTCATCTGAAGGCAAGGGGGTGCCCAGCGGACTGGGCCCCTTGACGTGGTACCCTTTTGGGTGTTCTTTGCCTGTGCTGCCAGTGCCGAAGGCGTGGGGAGCACCACAGATGGCACAGGCAGTGAGGCGGGGAGGGGGTCGCTGCGACTGCCTCCGTCTCCATCTCGTCCGGGCCCTCGCGTGTGCTTCCGGGCCGGTAGAGAGGGAGAAACGGGGGTGCAGCAGCATCCCCACCGGACGTGGATGCCACCACAGCCGCTGCTGGCTCAGCGAGCGGTGCGGAGGCGGGTTGGGCTGCCAGAGGCAACCCAGGGGGGGGCGGGGGCGGGACCAAGTCCGACTCGCGGTACTGGGTCCCCGCCGAAACCAGACGCCGCTCTGCCCCCCGGCGAGCTGCGTCGGCGTACCTCCCCAGAGGGAAAGAGGCGAACCTCTCTCGCGCCTCTGGGAAAGTGATGTTTTGAGTGACCTTGATGTTAATGATTTTCTTTTCTAATTGAAACTTTTCGCATTTTCTGGAGTAGGCCGCATGTGGACCCTGGCAGTTTACACAAAGAAGTTGTTGCACGTTGCAGTTTTCGGCCGGGTGATCGTGCTGGGCGCATTTTGCGCAGGTAAGTCGGCCGCTACAGGTGTTTGTGCCGTGCCCGAACCGTTGGCACTTGAAGCAGCGCCGTGGGTTCGGGAGGTAAGGCCGGACTGAACAACGAATGTAACCTGCGTTGATGAATTCAGGAAGGGTCGCCTTGTCGAAGGTTAGGATGAGGTGCTTTGTCGGTATTTGTTTATCGTCTCTGCGGATGGTTATGCGCCTGACCGCTGTTACGCCCTGACTACGAAGGCCCTCCAGCAGGTCAGCTTCAGATTCATTGATTAGGTCATATTCGGAAATCACGCCCTGGGAGCTGTTTAGGCTGCGGTGGGGCGTGACTCGGATGGCCAGATCGGCGATGCGGGTTTGTGCAAGTAGTTTATCAGCCTGATCCTGGCTACTGAATTCAACAAGGATTTCACCGGTTCTTTGTTTTTTGGCTTTATATGATTCGCCGATGACACCTTCAAGAAATTTGGAGACGAGAAATACTGACTTTGAAGCAAGAGGGTTCAACTGGTCAACTGATTCTATTACTAAGAAGCGAGGGTAGTTGTTCGGTTTCGAAATACTCAAGTTGGGAAGTGGTGGGAACGAAGCTTCGGTGCGGCCCCTTTTCGGGGGCCGATCACGTTGGGGGGGGGGTTTGGAAAATGCCATATGATACATTGGAAAGCAGGGAGACGGGGGTACTTTCTTCTTTGACCTTACCCTGGTAGCCAAAGAGGTCCCGGAGCTCCCTGCCTGGTGAACAGACAGGGAGCCCATCCGCAGGAGCTTGACCTGGGCTCCGACGGCCACCGTTTGAGGCTTCTACCCTTCACCTTTAAACACATCACCACGGTAGGTTACAGTTTATGTTGGGGGCTCGGGGTCCGCGGTGTCGCCAACACCGTCACCATGAATACTCAAGGTGCCCCGTGCGGGGGGCAGTTCGGCGTTACCGAAGGCATCATTTGCGGGTGGAGAAAGCAACTGGTGCTTGACTGGATGTCTGTGTGGTGTCGGCGGCCTGGAACACTGTTGGGGGTTCCCGTCAGTGCTCGTGTTGGACGCCTTTCGCTGCCACCTGGCCGATTCCGTGAAGAAGTTGTTACGTGAACCCCGCACCGAGCTCATTGTCATTCCAGGAGGAATGACATCCCAGCTGCAACCGCTAAACGTTTGCATCAACAAGCCTTTCAAAGACAGCATCAGGTCCTGCTACCAAGAGTGGATGAGGTCAGGAGACCCGTAAGTGACAGCTACCGGATGGCTGACGCGGGCTTCTCCACCGGTGCTTTGTGGCTGGATCGCGGGTGCTTGGGCCAGCATCCCAGAGGAGCTCGTCAGTCGCTCTTTTCAGAAATGCGGCATCTCGAACGCCCTTGATGGCACTGAGGCCCACTTTCTGTGGGAAGACATTTCCGACAAGGTTACTTCAGGAGACAGCGGCAGCGAACCTGACGATGACTGAATGGACGTCGGGAGACAGTGCAAATAAATGTTTTCTGTGGTCTTTAGCTTGCATTATATATGGATGAAAACTTTTTTTTTCAGATTTTTCTGTCCCAGAATTACACCTCGTATTATACGCGGGTCCGTATTATACGCGGGTCCGTATTATACGCGGGTTTTCACGAGCCAACTGAGTTGTGTGCGCGAATGACTTTTGTTCCTAAAGGATCCGGAAACATCCGCATCTGCGTCGATCTACTGCAACGGAACCGGTACGAGCGCCGAGAGTGGCATCCAATTCCATATTTAGAACATTCACTTGCACAGTAATTTGACTAGAGGGGTTCTCCGAGGCTGACGCCAACTTACGGCTTTGGCCAATCTTCTTAAACAAAGAGAGTCACCTGCTTAGAACCTTCATTACGGCATTCGGATGCTGCTGCTGGTTTAAAAAGGCTTCCATTCGGCGATGTATGGAAGCGCAGCAAAGACGAGGACAGGAACACTGATGATGACACACAGAGCTCTAACATACAACTTTAATGACACAACAAAACCCAACCACCGCATATATAGTGCCCTTACCAGCCACCATGCCATAGGCAGAGTCTAAGTTCCAGAGCACTTCCAACGCAGAATGGCTGAATGATGGGAGGGCTGGTAGGTGTGATTTGCCACATTGACTGTGTTTTAGGTTTAGAACACACACGCGAAGAAAACGATCATCTCCTCCTTGCAGTGCTGAAACGCCTCGATTTAACTGACATACCTCTCAACGCAGAAAAGTGCGTGTTAGTAGAAACAAGCAACCATTGTCTGGTACACCAAATACATGAACGTACTATCGGCGACAAGTGCTGGGCAAAGTGCTTGAGCTGAAGCGCAGAGCGTACTCTCAGAAATCATCCGCGCGCGGTCCGAATCACGCCAACCACAGTGGGAAAGCGAGTGAAAAAGTTTTCCACGCTCTCTTTAGCCGCGCTACCAGCCGACAGCGGCAACAGAAACACCTCTGCTTGGCTGCGATCCGGCTGCGGCCACGGTGGCTGCGGCCTACAAAATTCTGACAACGACCGTACCGAAACACTTCAAAACACAGCGATTTAGAGTACCCGAGAGAAGTAAATAGTCCTGACTAAAATTATGATAAAAATTATACTCAAAGCTAGTAGGCGCTCGGTACCCCGCATCAAGTACTCCAAAATACGAAACACTAAGCTAGCCCGTACAGAAATCATGCCTACTTGAGGTGTTTTAGGGGTTTGAACGTTGGAAGATCACTCAGTACCTTGAAAGAAAGGCCAGTTAGGCTGAATGAGCCACAGAATAATGCTACAGGTAACTATTGTGCATACGATAATTTCGGTAAGGATAGGGAAACAAACTTGAATGCATAGTTACTAGCTAAAATAAGTCGTAGTACTCGGTCTCGAGTATATCGCATAATGAGAATAACGGCCAAGCTCTCCCACATCAGTTCAATGGGAGGGCCGCTGTCATGCGGTGGACAAAATACCCTATTTACTTGCGTAATCACCGCACCTTTTTTCCGAAAAAATTTGATGCAAATTTGGTAGTGCGTTTATTACGCGGGGTAAATTTTTTGCGAAACAGTTCTGAGCACAGAAAACGCAAGCAAGTTTCTGGTCAGAATTTCTACGATATGTCTTATGAACATAATGAAAATAATAAAAAAATAAAAACTCCGCACACCACTACCAGCCGCTTTGCGAAGTCACGCAGAATGCAGTGTTTTCATGGATTACGGAATGCGCCGGAACGAGTTTGCTGCGAGGCGATCACAGGTCATCCAATAAGTGGCTCTCGCTGTCACAGTGCGGGACATCAAAACAGACACGGGGGCTGACGCAGCAAGCAGAGCGCATTTTTTCGTTGTCTTGTGAGTACATTATGTGCGTTTAGTGAGAGTTCCTTCATCATCAATATTGAACGCATGCTTGCCGATATCGCTAATATCAGCAAGTCCGCCGAAATAACGCAGCCCTGTCTGCTTTGACAGGGATGGAAACAGAGGTACGCACGACCATCATCAGCTAGACTAGGCACACATATGACATACTGCTGCGGCAAGCTCAGCAGGATGCGTTCATTGCGCGGAAAGTTAAAAAAAAACGAATTTTGACGACAAACTTCAAGGGTGCGATCATTACGCGAGTGCCAGCAATATGCGAGTAAATACGGTATAGGAAGTCCAAGGCTAAGATGGCGACCACATATATCAACTTCTGGCCGAAAAATGAACTCGAATAACGCCACAAAAATTGTTGCATATGTATGGTCCTGGCCTTCCTCTCTGCGATGGACATGAAGGGGCTTTGGCGGTGGTGGTACATGTTTGCAATATTTAATAATCGCGCGCAGCCGTAATTTTTTCAGCAACAGTACAAACTAAAGGACTTGTTTGCTGCACGTCAATGTTTCAGGTATTTTTTGTAGCCACGTTTCTCTCTCACTGGCGTGGTGAGAAATGCGGGGAGTAAGATAACAATTCATTTTTGTATCGTGCGCTTACCGAGGAACAAATGTATCTCGCCTTTATAAAAACGTTTAGAGTAACATCATATCGCAGGTTCACTACACATATAAATTCCCAGCTCTGATGAACGAACTACCACTTACGACTGATTTTATTTGCCATGTTTCAAATAAATACTTAATTACAGTAAATAGCGGACAGCGTCGTGTTGTAAGAACGATGAACTCGGCCCATATGATGCATATGCATCACGACTTTGGCGTAAATTAGGTAAATCAGGGCAAGCTATCATAAACACTTCGTTATCGTTTCACGCCATATTTGTAAAGAACGCGATGTCTGTATGCTAAAGAGGTACGAAAACACATTTTCGAAACACACGTACTGCCATAAAACATTTCCCACTACCCCACCCCTGCAGAAAAGCAACTGGCGAAAGAATATTGCGTTACCTCGACTTTAGAAGGATTCTATATATTATAACTTTGGTTTACTCCAACAATGACTTATGTCGGAAAAAGCACATGACGATCAGAGAAATTTCCTTTACTTTTTCAGCTCTTGGTATGGTATATAGCCTGCTAAACGTATTTTTTATTGATTCCCCGCGAGTTTGGTGAGCGCGCGCAATTACTAAAGTTTCAGCTGGCTGACAATACCACCTTTACTGCAGAATTAGGTATTCACTTTAAGTACTGCAAAAAAGCATTGTATAGAAACTCAGAAGTACGAATCAGATTTTTAAAAGCATGCAGCTGATACATCTCTCTAAAAAAGAAAGATTAACAAATATCCGAAAAACAGATTCACAATACGAATGCGAAATAGCGATAATTGCGAACCGTGCAACGCTCTCCATCTGCGCAAAAAGGCATATTTGCTTAAAAGTAACACCATTAATCGTTATAATAGCGTGATTCGGGTATTTCAGAAGAATTAATTTCGAAAAAACAAAAAAACAAGAAAAACAGCGCCAATAACATTTTCACAAAAATGATATGACATCAGAAATAAGGACGTCATACCTCTTCTCCCAAAACAAAAAAGAAAAGCTGAAAAAGCACCCGAAAGAATGCTCAAAATAGGAAGAAAAAATAGCGAAAGTGACGAACCCTGTAACGCCCTGCATTTTCGTTAAAATTCAAATTTGGCAGAAGTAACTCGCCGAAAATAAAACATAAACAAATAATATTCCCCAAAAACTGTACCAAATACGAAATAAAAAGCAGTGATAAATGCCAGCAGTGTAACGGCCTGTATTTCCACAAAAAAACAATTGGAAAAGTAACACCTTTAATCGTTATGGTAGCATAAATAGAGATAATTGGACAAACATAATTTCGAGAACTCACGAAATAAGGAAAATAGAAAAAAAGAAAGTTGTCACACAAGTGATATGACAGACGCAAAAGATGCATCCTACACATCTCCCCAAACTAAAAACTAAACAAAAAAGTTTGGAAAAAAACGTTCAAAAGACGAGCTTAAAAAGCGAGAAATTGGAACCGTGTAACAGATGCCTTTCCACAAAAATTCAGAGTTGGAAAAAGCAACCTCTTTATTAGGTATAATAACGGAAATGAGAAGAATTTCGAAAAACGCTAAAATAAAACAAGAAAAATTAATACTTTGACAAAAATAATCTCGCAAAATCAAATATATGGGTCTTTACATCTCCCCCGGAAACCGAACAATAAACAAAAAAAGACCGCAAGAGAACGTTCAAAATAGAGAAAGAAAATAGCCAAAATAACAAATCGTGTAACGCCCCATATTTGTCGGAAAATGAGATTTGGCGAAAGTGATACCTTCAACCGTAATAATTGCCTAAATGTAGATGATTGATCTTACGAAATGCTGAAAAACCAAAAAATACCTGAATCGAAAAAAAAAACTCTTTTCACTAAATTGATCTAACATAAGCAAAAAGGTGCGTCTTATACGTTTCTTTCAAAACCGAAGAATAAAAGAAAAATTCTGCAAAAACCGTTCAAAATATCAGTAAAAAAGAGCAAACGGGGCGAGTGGCGTTACGCCGGGCATTTCCACGAAAATGGAATTTGGCGGAATTAACACCTGCAATCCTTGTCGCAGCGTAAATGTCAAACAGAATTTTGTAAACAAAACAATAGATAAAATAAATTTTGACAACAAAGTCTAACAAATAAAAAATACGCATCTTAAATATCTCCCCCTAAAAGGGGTAATAAAAAGAAGTCCGCAAAAGGAGTTCCATATTTCGAATACAAAATAACGCAAATTGAAAAACTTTGTAGTACATCTGGCATCTTCCAGGGAAAATGTGATTAGCGAAGTGGGCAGTTGATCACTATAATAGTGTAAATTTACATCATCGGCAAGAGGAAACAAAACAAAACTTCAAACTAAACTAACCCCGCACATTTCGGTAATCATGGCCATAATTGGCTGTTAAGAGCTCACACTCTAGGAAGTGGCATGAGCAGCTTCCGCATTCAGTCGTCAGTTCTCTGAATATCGGCAGAATTTTCTTTCTTTTTCTTTTACTGAGATCACATAGGGACCTGAAACGTGGCGCCTTAATAAACACCCAGAAAGCAAACTTACGTTGGCACAACGTGCAGTGAAAAGAATTATGTTAGGAGCAACACTCAGGGACCAGAAACGAACTACCTGAATCAGACAACAAACTAAAATTGACGATATGATAGTTCAAATACAGAAAAAAAATTGACTTGGGCTGGCTATGTAGTGAGACGAATGGACATCATCATCATCGTCATCACCAGCCTATCTGCACCCACGGCAGGGCAAAGGCCCCTCCTATTATTCTCGAATTATCCCGACGCTGTTATAACTGCAATTAATTTATCCCGGCAAACTTCTTGATCTCTTCTGCCCCATCTATCTTTCTGCCACCCCCTGCAACGATTCCATTCTCTAAGGATTCCTTCTGTGACACTTATTAACCAACGGTTATCTTGCCTTCGCATTACATGCCCTGCCCGCGTCCATTTCGTCTTCCTGATTCCTACTACTATGTCCTTAACACGCGTTTGTTCCTTGGCCCAAGTCGCTCTCTTCTTGTCCCTTAATGCTAAACCTATCATCTTCCGTTCCATGGCTCGCTGAGTCATGCTCAATTTAAGTTGAACTGTCTTAGTGAGCTTCCAAGTTTCTGCCTCGTAGGTGAGTACCGGTAAGATGCTGCTGTCATACACTTTTTTCTTCAGGGACAATGGTAGGCTGCTATTCATTATCTGAGAATGTCTCCCGAATGCAGTCCAAGCTATTTTTATCCTTCTAATTATCTCTGCCTCATGGTTGGGATCAGGGGTCACAACTTGGCATGAGAAGACATATTCCCTTACCACTTTCACTGCCTCGCCACCTATCTGAAACCGCTGTGCTGTCCCGAGGTTATTGTTCATTACTTTGGTTTTCTGCATATTAACTTTCAGGCGCAAGGTTTTACTCTGTTCGTCCAGTGCGGTAAGCATGCTTTGCAATTCGTCCACCAAGTTACTTATTAAGGCAACGTCATCAGCATAGTTGATGTTACTGAAGTATTCTCCATTTACCCTTACTGCCCCTGTTGCCAATCCAATGTTCTGAATACATCTTGTAAACATGCTGTGAAACACATTGGGGGGATTGTGTCTCCTTGTCTGACATCCCTCTTTATAGGTATTTCACTGCTCTCCTTATGGAGGATTATGGTAGCTGTGGACCCATTGTAGATATCCTCTAGTATTCTTACATAATGCTCATCTATACCCTGGTTCCGTAGTGCCTGAATGACTGCTGAGGTTTCGACCGAGTCAAATGCTTTCTCGTAATCTATGAAGGCTATATATAGGGGTTCAGTATACTCAGCGCACTTCTCTATCACCTGGTAGATCATGTGAATCTGGTTCATTGTTGAATAGCCTTTACGGAACGCGGCTTGTTCTTTAGGTTGACTGAAATTTAAGGTTGAAGAAATTCTGTTCGCGATTGCCTTGGTAAGTACCTTGTAGACGACTGACAGTAAGCTGATCGGCCTGTAATTTTTCAAGTCCTTCATGTCACCTTTCTTATGAATTAGGACGATGTTCGCGTAAATCCAAGGTTGCAGTATACTCGCGGTCATTAGGCATTGCGTATACAAGTTTGCATGTTTTTCAAGTACCATTTCTCCGCCATACTTCAAGAGGTCTGGTGTTATCTGATCCTCGCCAGGTGCTTTGCCCCCTTCATTTCTTTCCAAACCTTCCGAACTTCTTCTGCCGTTACTGGTGGGAGGTCCATCTCCTCTGAGCTACTTTCTCGTTCGGCATTATCCTGGATGTCCAGGCTACTGTACAGATCCCTATTAAAATCCTCGGTACTATGAATATTTTACCACTGTTTGTGATGACACTCCGTTGCTTGCCTTTACGTGTATACGCCTGATTTTTCTCCATGCGTAAACGCCTCTTCACTGCTTTTAGGCGGCCTCCGTTCTTTACAGCATATTCGATACTCCAAAAATTATACTTCCGTATCTCTGCTGTTTTACGCTTATTGATTAACTTCGAAAGCTCCGCTACTTCTATTCTGTCAGCAGCGTTGGAGATTGTCATCCTTTCATGTTTCAGAATTAGATATTTCGTCTCCTGGGAAGGTTTGCAAGTATCCTGTCTCGCCATCGTGCCCCCGACTTCAACAGCACACTCCGCGATTATGCATGTAGGATTGTCACTAGCTTGCTGTGTCGTAATTTCTGCTTCCTAGGTAAGAGCATAATATCGGTTCTGCATCGCGATGCTGAATTCTTCAACTTTACGTTTTACTGTTAGCTCATTGATCGGCTTCTTACGTACTAGCTTCTTACTGTACCTCCTCAAATCTAGCCTTATTCGAGATCTTTCCATACGGTGGTCACTACACTTTACCGTTTCGAGCACTTCTACATCATGCACGACGCCACGGTTGTCGTATAATATGAAGTCTATTTCATTTTTATGCTCCACATTCGGGCTCCTCTACGTCCACTTCCGGCTGTCCTTGCAGAAGAATGTGTTCATGAAGCGTAGATTATTCCGTTCTGCGAACTCGACTAGTAGGTCCCCCTGCTATTTGTGCAGCTCAGACCATAGATACCAACTGCCATGTCTCCAGCCTGATTCTTACCTACTTGACCATCGAAGTCTCCCATAACTACAGTATACTGTGTTTTTACTTTAGCCATTGCCGATTCCACATCATCAAAGCTGCGTTCAACTAGCTGGTCGTCGTGGGTGGTCATAGGCGCTTAACCCTCTACCAGTTTGAGTTTGTACCCCTTATTAGGACTAATTACAAAACCTGCTACACTTTTGTTATTGCTTAGCATTCGTCAATGTTCCCGCTATGCTTTTATTGACTAGAAATCCCACTCTCGGTTCGCTTCTGTCCTCCGACCCCACTAACATAGACGTGTCCATTTTTAAGCACCGTAAGGACTTCACCTGTCCTCCTACCCTCACTAAGCCCTATTGCCTCCCATTTATTGCCCTTTAATTCCTCGAGCAACACCTCTAGACTCGCTTCGCCACATAAAGTTCTCGTGTTAAACGTTGGCAGGTTCAGATTTCAATGGCGGCCTCTCCGGCTCCAGCGATTCTTAGCACCATCTGCTGTGTCACAGGTCTGATCTCCGCCGTGGTGAGTTGCTTCGCAGCCACTGGGGACTAAGGCCGTGTGTTAATTGGCGTATTTATGAGAGGTTTTGGCCATTGCTACAGCAGAGTGTCTAGTCCTGCTCTGGTGAGGGAGTGCTTTACCGGCAATGGTCGCCGGGGTAAGGCCGTACCCCAAGCCTCATTCTGCAATTCCATCAACGCGCGGATTAAAAAATAACTCCGGTGGGAATTGTCCGGCACTGGTATTTGAACTACGGTCCTTCTGCACGTGAGGCGGATGCTCTACCTCGAACAGATTTAGGGGAAATCCCCAAGGTGGACCAAGTTTCTGTAAAGGAAAGTTTGACATCCACCTAAATGCAGCCAGACGTCTACAAACGAAAGCTTTTTTGTAGCCGCTTGGCTGCATTTAGGTAGATATCAAGCTTTCCTTTACAGAAACTTACTCCACCTTGGGGATTTTTCCTAAGTCTTTTCGATTAATACCTGTCCTTCACTTCGACTTGTTGAGCAATTAACTCTCGCGCTGCAAACGACTAGCCTCCTGATTAGCTCAGTTGGTAGAGCGACTGCTCCGGTTAAGCGGTGGTCCGGGGTTCGAACCCTGGACCAGGATGAATTTTTCTTCAACTGCAAAGTTTCTGAGAAAGCTGCATAGCTTTCCTTTGTAGCCGTTTGGCTGCATTTGGTTGGATGTGAATCTTTCCTTTACGGATGCTGTACCTATACGCCACCGCTGCACCGCAACACCTTCGGCTGTTCCTGCTATACTTAAAGTGTTGAATCCACTTTTTTCCGCCAGGTTTAGCTCCTGCTCTCATCTTTGAAGGTACCATGCCTCAGCTCTTCAACCGCAGCAGTGGGTGCATTACATAATTACCAACGTGGCGCTTATTTTAAAATGCTTCTTTCTTGACCAGTTTAGCAACTCAAATTCGACAGCCGGGTCTTGCAATTCGGAGAAAACAATTTTAGTGGTCGGGTCAATGCAAAATGCGTAGCGCATTGCATGAGTAAACACGATAATAGGATAAGTGTTATCTTCGCACTGAATAACTGTGCCTACATATAATTTACTCGGAAACTAACCACATACCGAAAGCAGGCTCCTCCCGTAACCTACACAAGCATGGTACTTGCATGAACACAGTGCCCTCCAGTTGCACTTGAACGCATATCATAGTGATATTTTGAACTTACAGACAAGAGCCACCACAGGTATATTTTTGGTAGTTGCTGGGTGATTTACCTTCTGCTGCTGATGAGCGCACACAGCCCAAATTATTAATGGTGTCTCAGTAAAATCGTTCTCGAATTCAGTTCCTCAACTTACAGTTCCTCAGTTCAGTCCGTCAGCTTACTTCCAGAAAACAGCTTCTGAACTTACATTCCATCCCTCTGGCTGACCCGGTTTATGTTTACAGATTAATGGTTTCTCTTCGTCTTCTTCCGACCCATCAGCCAAGGCGGAGAGGATGAGAACACTAAATGAGATATAGCGGAAGAAAAGCCTGTTCTGTTTTGTGTGTGGCATATTTGGTCCGACGTTTTAATGGGAGGAAGGCCTATTTTATATCACTTGAGTTATTAGTTATGGTTCTTTTGCGTGTGACAAATAACAGCTAAAATATTATCCTAAATGAATTAGAGAGAGAACAATGGCGCACCCATGAATTGAGCAGCTCAATTCCTCTAAAGTGTAAAGTGAGTTACGTTTTTGGACTGCATTTGCATTAAAAAAATGAGCTGCAAGCAAAGATTTTAGGAGACATTACTCTTTTCCTCTGTGATTTTTCCAGGAAGAAAGCAGATATTATTATTTTATTGTTATGAAAACGCTTGTATTAACTACAGAATACAAGCAAAAACACCAACCATCTCAGCCTCCCTCTCTTACAGCAATATAATCGCCTGCTATACTTTTTGTATGCTTTTTTATGCCTTAAGCAGAAAAGTGAGGTATTTGTACTTCCACGAGTCACAGGGATGATTATAAATGGCAAACAATGCGCCTAACCATTTCGAACTTGCAGCTGAATGCAGTGGCCGATTGTCTAATGAAGGCGAAAAGCGAAAACGTCCGTGTGTTCGACAGTTCAGTTCACGCAAAGATGCCCAGTTGGTCCAAATTAATTCCGAGTCCTTTACTACGGCGCTCCTCATCGCCTGCGTAGCGTAGGTGCGTTAAACCCTATTAGCTATCAATAAATCAAATCACTTGCAGCTGAAAACAAGCCTACTTTAGGCTTACACTTTTTCTACACGTCTGAGAAAACATTTCTTCGTGTGTTCAAGCACAAAGTGCCCAAATTATCGAATCAAAAAGTGCAAGCGGCCCATCATAAGTTTTTTTAGCAGCGGAGCTGATGTTGCTGGCCGTAATATGCGCGCCATCATGAAAAAAAACCGGTCATAGTCACTCGAGAAGGTTACCGTGCAAAACGTCGTCATAAAACAAATACAAAGTCACTCGAGAAGGTTACCGTGCACATGAGTACGCGCCTCACAAGTAGCGCCTGGCGTCGCCTCTCAGGTTTGCCACCACGTGGCTCCTCGCGGCGCGACGCGCGCGCGCCTCTCCCTCCCGCGCCGTGCGTCACACACTCCACCCTCTCCCCGTTAAAACAAATACAAGAAAACAAAGTTCGTCTGTGCCTCAAAAGGGAAGCACAAGGCATCTCGCGCTACAGACGCCCGGTTTCGCGCTCGCCTCCTCTCTCAAGCCGGTAGCCGCCGGTTCTAGCGATAAACTGTGCTGACGCGCTCCACTTTGGTAGAAATGGGAAACCATGCTACAAACCGATCCCGGGCCGGCACTCCTGCATCTAGAATGTGACGATATTGGCGCGAACTATGTATGGGTTTTATTTATTTATTGTTTGTTTTTCTGCCAGGCCACGGCCGGTTGTGTTATCGGCGTTCCAAGCAAAGCGCGTCTTGCATTCTTTATTTTTATGCCGCATGGGCTATCACATTCAGATACGCAGACTGTTTCGCATTAACGTCGCTAGCCCAGAATGATCTTCTGTGACCTACAATTTTCTGGATGTGAATAGACGGTTCAAAAAACAGTCGCACCGAAAGATAAAAGCCTGCAGAGCAGACGCCGCGGCATTCGGTTCGACGACACTCGTCTGGGCAAGTCATTTTGTTGACCGCAGCTTCGCGGCCTTTTTATTCCTACGAGTTGTTAGGGGAGCACAAGTTCGCTCCAATAAACGTGTTTCCCTGCAAGACAACTGCGTCGTCCTTGGCTTCGTGACATCAGGTGGAGGTGCTGGGTAGATGCACCCTAAGCCCTCGTCAAGCCGAGAAGCAAGCCCGACTCGCGTCAGCCGCCGACAGCAAGATCTCCAGCCAGAGTTTGGACTGCTTCCTGATAAAGTGAAGTGCAAACCGGTGAAAAGCGGTGCAAACTGTAGTGCACGATAGTCGTTACTTTACCGCCGAGTACTGTTTATTTGAACTATGTGGTCTTGTGTCACTTCTAGCCGGATTATTTCTGGTTAATTTGTTTTAGAGTGATCGTTGTGTCCATGGGCCTGCATGTGGTGAGAAAAGGGTCATTGATCAACGAACTAATTTTGCTTAGTTCTGGAACTCACTGTAATGACATTGTTATAGTGGACTGTTTTGTATGTATTTTTTGTGTGTTCTCATTTTATAACGCTTTGCAAGTTTTTTTGCATCTTCACTGTCATATTGTTACATTAAAAAATTAGCTCTGATGTCTAGGAATATTTTAGTGTGGATGTAGACAGTAGCGCCTTTGGATGTGGAGTGGGATTTGTTTTCTTTTTATCAACATCAAATCAGCTTTTTTCAAAAAGTATTTTTGGCCTAGTGCCTAGTTTATTTACTTTTAATTGTTTTAAACTTGCGATCGCTTTGTTTGTGCGGGGTTTGTCCTAGATGTTTTATTTGTTTTTTTACTGTGTACATTAGAGGACAGGAAATAAATGGGATTAAATGGGCTAGTGTCCCCG
This sequence comes from Haemaphysalis longicornis, assembly GCA_013339765.2. NCBI lineage: Eukaryota > Metazoa > Arthropoda > Arachnida > Ixodida > Ixodidae > Haemaphysalis > Haemaphysalis longicornis. The sequence continues at coordinate 190,431,589 of CM023450.1, read as the reverse complement.
TGAGATCTTCATCTCGTACCAAGTCTTTTCTCACGATCAGTGCGCTGCACCCCGTGCCACGCAAAACTGAAACGTCTTGATCGACCATCTTTCCTTGAGCAACGGGCATGCGTTCCCTCTGGACTCCGATCCCGTCATAATGACAGCGTTCACGACCGGGGTCTTCTGGCCATTCTTGAGTTCTACAAAGCCTTCGCTGATATCGTCGCGCTTTGGCTGCTTAGGTGTTGTGTAGACTCGGGAAACGTGAGGTATTTTGTTGTTGCTCCTGCAAACGTCTGCCTTGTGTCCATGGCGCCCGCACTTGAAGCATTTTGGAGCGTTATTTCCCACAAAATTGCTAGGGCAGTTGTTTGCGTGGTGCCCCAACTTGTTACACAGGTAACAGTTGGGTGGGGGCTTCGTTTTCTTCTCCGTCTCAATACGTCCAGAGTCGTCTCGGTTCTCCCTTTTATCGCTTCCTAGATTGGTGCTTCTCTGCGCCTCAAGGTACTGGTCGGCCAGTTCCAGCATTTCGGCAAGGGACTTCGCTCTTCTTTCTTTCACGTAGAGAGATAGACTTGGGTGACACCCATACAGAAATTGCTCTTTTGACAGCAGCTCCCTCAGTGATGCGTATTCGTTTTCTATTTCGGCTAGCTCTGTCCAGGGGTCGAAATAGTAGCTCAGGCGAGCCAAAAATTGTGTGGCGGTTTCGCCATCTGCGGGCGTTTCACTTCCGAACTTCTCTCGGGAGCCGTTTACTGTGAAGCGAAACCTTTTCAACAGCGCGGCCTTGACCTTGCTGTAATCAGCGGCGTCCCTCTGGGTCAATCTCCCAAACATACTTAATGCTTGGCTGCTTAAGCGAGGGCTTAGAGCAGTAGACCTTTGGTCTTCCGGCCTACTTTTGTCTTCAGTCTTTTCCTTTGCATCGACGAATGTAAGCGTCGAGATCATCTCTTTTTTCGTCGAATGCCACAAGGAGCTTGCTCGGGTTCAGGCTTACCCCGTTATTTTCTGCTTATGCACCGATCGGCTGACGTAGAGTCTCTCTGTAAACGCCGGGCCTCGATTTCTGTTTTTATATTCTCAATCTCATCATTGCGTGCTTTCTCCTCTTGCTCCGCTTTCGCTCGCTTTCTTTCGGCCTCTGCCTGGCGGGCTTACTCTCTCGCTCTGCTTTCTCTCGCTCGAACTGATGTTGTCTCTGAAATTATTTCTCCCTTTCTCTCTCAGTCCTCTCAGCCTCTGCTCATGCTGCCTGTCTTGCTCTCCCAGCTTTCTAGTTTTCTTCTTTTTCTTTATGCGTGACCCACTTTCGTAGTTCGGCCTCTGACAGGCACAGCTGGCAGCCCAATCTACAATTTTTTCCAAATCCATGATTGCAAATGTATCGCAAACTAGTCACAGTACTCTAGACTCTAGCTAGGTATATCTGCACAGACAAATTTAACAACGAGAGCACTAACTTATAAAGACAGCTGCAATTTATTCCGCATAGGTTCCAGGCTCTTTTTGTTCGTTAACGCTCCCTGAGACGTCCTATCGACGACGCCAGAAATTGTCACCGTTTGCTTATTGGGTGCACTGTTAGAAGATGTGGGGAGTCAAATCAAGCGAGCAGCAACCCCACCGAATATACAGGGCACAGGTGACGAAGGGGGTGGCCGTCTGAGATGTGGCTTTCGCCGACCAGAGCGGCAAGAATGAGTCAGAGCCTTGAACAAAAGCAACACAGAGACTTATATTTGGACAGGCACAACACTATACAAGCACGAGGACATGTAACGTAACCGAGAGGTAATTTAGAAGGAATACACATGCTAGAAACAGTTCAAAATTAAACAAAGTTATTCAATCAGGAGCTTTAACAAATTGATATTACGAAATAGAACAGTTAACTAAAAAGAAAACGAAGCGTTCGATGCACATGAGCGACAAAGTCCAACAATATTCACCGACCGGGCCGGACAATGCACCGCGGTCGGAGACGATACCGCTACTTGTGAAGCGTGGCTACGTGGTAGGTCAGGCCGCCCGAGACGATCACGGTGATTCGAGGCCCGGGAGTACGTTGGAGTCCTCCAGGGCGCGGGTCGCCGATGGTGTGCTGCACAAAGTGGCAGAAGCCGTTGTCACATCACGACGTCCAGACGTAGCTGAATATCTTCGGCGCCTATTCTCTTTCAATAACTGCGCCTGCCTGGAGAGAGAAGGCACAACACAGAACGTGACCGCCGCTGTCGAGCGCACAACTTCCCTCTTTCTCCCTTCTGGAATCATCGGCTCGCCTTAGCACTGGCCAGGCTACACTCGCTTCCTCAGAACAACTCGAAGCTTTGGTGAAAGCTGAGGGGCGGAGCTTTTATTTTGATATTTTCTTGCCGGCGAGCCAACGAGTGGTCGCGTTACCGCGGCTTTGTTCGAGAGAGTTGCTGTTTTCTCGGGGCGAATAGAACCGAACTGAATGGATCGGACGACAATAACAAGAATTTGGCGCTGCAAAAAAAATTATACGATACTTTTAGGCGTCGTACGCTCGAATTTTTGACACGCCATTAATGAAATGTTTGTGCGCAATGCGCACGAAAAGGTCCTTTGGACTTCGTTGCATAGCAGTAATGGAATTGACCACTGCAATGTTCGAACCCGCAAAGCTGTAGGTCATATACCAATCGAATGTAAAGGATAATGAAATACTGCAATAGCTATTGTCATGGGTAGAGCTCATGGCACACCTGGAAGCTACTGTGGAGATTGAACAGAAATAAAGTAGTGGTCACAGTCGTATAGAGGGGGCAGATTTGTCATCCTGCCACCAGGATACTTGCTATCGAAAGAATTGTCCGTAGTTGTATAGTTACTGTTCAAATTTTGTATTCAAATTTATTCAGAAAACTACAAGAGTGTATTAACACTAGGGGGTAATTGCAGTGGGAGGTCCCTAGGTTTTCGAACCGAAGGCGGGACCTGCTATACTAGTTTTTTTGGAGATACGTTGTAAGCATATTACAACCAGTAAGTGTAGACGTTATAGAAATTTCATCAAACAACATTTACAATATGCAATTCTAGATAATATAACATATCGTAAAAAAATGGGCTCTAATCCACTTTGGAAAGGATGTTGGAAAGAAAAGCTCTAAACGACACCCACAACAATTGCCCATGTGGCGTCACTTCAATTCACACACGTGGCTCCACAAAGAGTGAAACCAGAGATTCTGCAAGCCGTTATCTGGAATTCGTTGGATGCGGCATCCCGAACGCTGCTTCAGCGTTGGCCACGGCCAGGCTAAAGCTAGAGTGAACTAGAATAAGGGAGTGTCCCGAGCGGCGGCGCTGAGCCACTCCGGTTGGCGTCGACACCGCGAGGTGGCGCGACTGCGCCCTTTCGCAGCTGGACTGGCGCAGTGAGACCACCTGTTCTGTGGTGAGACTACGCGTCCGGCCTTGCTCTGTCCTTTTTTCGCGTTCTCTTTCGGCTTTCAAAGGCATTCAGAAGCTAAGCAAGATTCTAAACGCCCAAACGTGATTTTTGCTTTACTTACTGCTGCTCCAGGTCGAGCACAAGAACTGTGGCCTCGATGGTGGTGAGCCGTTCTGGTTGCAGGCACCTTAGTTCCGCTATCCGCGATTTTGATTCACCTCGAGCTTTATATCTGGGGCCGGGCGGCTTCTGAATGTCAGACTGTCACTTGTGTTCTCCGCACATGCCGAATATTGCTGACGAACAATAATTACTTACTTTTCGCGAACTGGCAGGTGTTCAGCATGGACTATTAGTCCCGGCACAGGGCAGAGCATCGCGGTTCTAAAAACACGTCATTGCTCATACAGCAGCATTTAAAAGCGACAATTTTTTTAGCCGGGTGTTGCAGTCAACTCTGATGTGCAAATAAGCGCGTTGATCCCCCCCCTTTTGTTTATTTCGCAATTGGTCCAGTACTACGGGCATTTACCTAGTTTAGCATACTTGCAGATTGCCGTCTTTTTGCATTGCTTCTGTTGATGCTTTTGATGTAGAAGTGAATGCGGGTCGTGAGGTAAAACGCACCTCTACCGCAACAGCCTTACAAAGATCACTGCACCCAAGTTCACACTGCTGCTTAGCCTTCACCACTATCAAAATGTCAAGGATGCTATCAAAATGAAGCTCAAGAAGACTGAAGCATTCAGTGAATGCGTTCTCCATGCTTAGCACAAACCTGTGCAGAATAGTCTGTACACAAAGTGAAGCTCGCACACTGCAGCCGACGATTCTGTGAGGGGCTTGTCCTAATAGTGACAAATACCTTTCCCCATCCAGTCAGGATGCATCTGTTATTTCCCACACAATTCGACGCACAATAGAATTCTGTACTCAACCAGTCACTCTATGGCACATAATATGGGAGTGCGTCAAGAACCCAGACCTCCCACCTTCTTTTCCTTCCCCTACTCCTTAGCAGTGGGAGATACTGCTGTCCAGCTCCCTCCCTCCCTTAAGATCAACTTCTGCTGGTGGAGAGGGCCAGTCTAGCCGGGACGGCACATGGTTACCTGAAATGAGGAACCACCCCACTTAAAAGCTCGATAAAAAAGTTTTTGTCTCTCTCTCCTGCCGGCTCAAATTGGGCTCCACTTTTTTCGAACCTCTTCGTCTCTTGGGGCGGCGAACAAAGACGCCTTTGGAGAGCCCTGATAGCCGGTGTGACAGCCTCGGCAAAACAGTGTGCATCAGTCCTTCTTTTCGCCATCTTCCTCACATGCTGGTACTGGACGAAATGCACTCTCTGACTGTTTTAAAAAACACGTCAGAACCTCCGCACCGATTCCACCGAATGCACGTGCATCCACCGCCTTCCAAGTTCTACGTTTCGTCCGGTCTGAGGGCTGCGGCGACAGCGCGGGGGCGGCTGACCGGCTGCGAGATCGTGCACCAGCGCACCTAGCCACCCTAGCGGTGGTCGACGGCGCGTGGCACGCCGAAAGCAACGCCGTCTCCGCCCGCTCGGGCCACTCCCCTATTCTAGTTCACTCTACTAAAGCGGTGGATGAAGCCGCCGCTGTAGCCCGGTGGTGAGTCAGAAGTACGAGAAAATGGAGAGGGGCGTGTTTCGAAGGGTGAGACAGCGGAAACTAGGCATCCTGACGTACTAGCTTTGGGCTACACCACCACGCGACACAAGTGCCAGACACCGAAACAATTCTGAAAGTGAACTTAGCGATTCCCATTCATACCGAGTTAAACTAGTAAGTTTAGTGAGTTTGAGATTTGCGAGGAAGCCGAGGGAACTTTCATAATCCCTATTTATCAGAACCAGTTGCTCCTTTCGCGTTTTTTAATACCCCTTAAAACACAACCGAATTGGTATTCACCAATTTAGAAAACGGAGTCCCATTTCTGGCAAGCAGTGCGCAAAAGGTAGCCTCTCTCTGGCGGCCAAATGTCTGTAGATAGCGTAGCCTTCGAATGGAGTGAAGAACAACAAAATGCGTTTGACGCCCTCCATGAGCGCTTGCAGAAAGCACGCGTACTGGCCCACTTCGACGACGCTTCGGATACCGAAATTCGTACTGACGCCAGCAACGTTGGCATCGGTGCCATCGTTGTACAGTGGCAGAACGGTGTAGAGAAAGTAATAGCATACGCTAGCCGCGCTCTTTCCAAAGCCGAAAGTAACTATTCTGCGACAGAGAAAGAATGCCTATCAGTCATGTGAGTATCAGCAAGTTCCGCCCGTACTTGTACGGTAGGCCGTTCCGTGCTGTTAGCGACCACCATTCCGTCTGCTGGCGCGGAAACCTTAAGGACTCGTCCGGACTGCTTGCTCGATGGAGCTCACGGCTACAAGAATACGACATCACGGTCGTATACAAATTGTGTACAAAACACTGTGATGCTGACTGCTTGTCCCGAGCACCGGTTCCGGCCAGATCGACCGACGCCGACAAAGAATATCTGTTCATTGGAGTCGTTCATAGTGCGGATATGGCAGCACATCAATTGGCCGACGAAGAATTGCAACCAGTCATTGAATACCTTCGGGGAACCGTTACAACGACTCCACGCGCCTTTCTTCGGAGACTCAATTCTTACTGCCTACTGGGCGACGTCCTGTACGAAAGAAACGGCGACCACAGCAAGAAGTTTCTCCTTGTCATTCCGTCAGCATTACGAACTAAAATCTTACAGGCCTGCCATGATGAATCAACCGCTGGGTAGCTAGGAGTCACTCGCATGTCTGCAAGAAAATCCATCCGGAATACTACTGGCCAAAAATACTAACACCAGTTCAGCAGTAAGTGCGGACCGGCCGTGGCTTCCAGAGACGCAAGGCACCAACTGTCAAACCCGCAGGACTACTACGTTCGCTGGATCCCCCGGACGCACCATTTCGCAAAATTGGGATTGACCTACTTGGCCCATTCTCGAAGTCGTCATCACGAAACAAGTTGATTATTGTTGCTACGGATTATTTTACGTGGTACGTTGAGATGGCGGTTCTTCCAGGAGCAACTGCTGGAGAGGTGGCCACGTTTTTTCTCTACAACATCGTTCTCCGCCATGTGCACCCGCTGTATTATAACAGACCGCGGCACAGCATTCACCGCAGATTTTGTGCAGGACATCCTCCGGTTCACGACAGCGCTCATCGGAAAAGTACCGCATACCATCCCCAAACAAACGGCTTGACGGTACACCTAAATCGAACATTGGCATATATGCTTTCTTTGTACATTCACCTTCTCCACAAGACCTGGGATGAAATTCTTCCCTACGCAACCTCAGCTTACAATACGGCTGTGCAGGAAACTACTCGCTTTACTCCGTTTGAACCTGGTGTACGGTCACGAGGTCACTACGACGCTAGACGCGATGCTGCCTGTTGAGAACAGTGCAATAACGAACAAAAATATCTAAAACCTGACGCGGAGAGCTGAAGAGGCTCGCCAGCTGGTTTGCTTTAGAATCCGCACAAAGCAAAAAATTGATACCCGACGGTACAATACCGGACGTCGCGATGTGAGTACCGACCCGCGATCTCGTATGGGTATGGACACCCGTTCGCCGTCGCGGGCTTTCAGAAAAGCTACTGCGGCGTTACTTCGGGCCTTACAAGGTTCTGTCACGTCTATCGGACGTTACCTACGTCGTGGTTCGACAAGGAAAGGCGTTTTTCTCTCCAAGGCGACGATTTCGCCCAGAAGGTCTGCATGTCCTACGCCTGAAATCGTAGCACGCCCGGTGACAAGGCGATGACTGTTCGTGCACATTTACATCCCCTCCGCATACTTACGTTGTAACGAAGTGTTTTGATTATCCTCTTGTTTTTCACCGAGTGTCATCAAGTCGATACTTTACAGGAAGGGGGGTAATGCCACCGCTGGTAATTAGTTTGAACTTTAACGTCTTGCCCTGTCAGGCGCTCTTGTTTCTCTACATACACAACTTGGAGGATAGCAGCTGTTAACATGTGGAGAAGAAGACGACGAAGAAAGGGAGCCGGAGAAGAAGCAAAGGAAGAAGAGCTCAAGAGTTCGGCCAAGGCTAGACGCTCGTAGCTCGCTTGTGGGCACAAGTTCACCTGTGTAAATAAACAATTCTGCTTGCAGTTCTGCATATACCTAATAATGGTTTCAACATTTCGTTTTTCCGCGCGGCAAACCAATTCCTAACGTATCTTTGTGGTTGAACACATTCATTGCGTCGGGTCCGCGTTACCCAGGAGGTGCTGTCGAACAAGTTACTCCACCCGTGCGAAGGAAGCTCGCAATGGACGCGAAGCTGCTCCAAAACAGGCCCAAAACAACTCCCGCTGGAGCAGACGACCGAGCCGACGGAATGCGTTCCGCAATCGCGTCGCGCCCGCGGGGCTGAGCAGGCTCAGGCGCGCGGGTAACGCTGGGTACGCCGGGGAACGCCGCGCCACCTACAGTGTACTGCGTGAGTGAAACCCTTCAAATCCCGCTCTCCCCCCCTCCCGGCCGCCGCCTCCTCCGCTGCTATGGGAGTTTCTTATCCAGCATGCCGCGAAGGCACCGTTGGCTGGTAGAGATAGAAAGCTTGGCTTTAAAATGAAAACTTGGAATCAATTGACAACAGTCGAAGCAGGGAAAAAGCTCACACAAGTAAAATAACTCTGCGAGTTACTGATGAGTAGCTAGGAACATCTTCCATTTTATTCTGAAGGGTAGACGTTAACTAGCTCTTTTTATTTCTAGTGGTACGTCTTTCGAAAAAGAAAGAGCCAAAGAGCACAAAAAGAAGACTTAATTTGCCATAATTACTTCTTACGCTGGGCAACCACAATTTCTGAAGGGGGGAAAATTTATTGCAATTAGGTTTGTTTAAAATGCGGTGAGGGAAAATGTCAAGATCCTAAATGCTATGCAGCACTTCAATGAACAGAATACCAGCGCTATACAAATACATGCGTGGCAAAGGTAATATATTAAGTTGAGTAAACATAGAAGCAGATGGTGACATCGTCGAGGAAAACGTTATTATACGAATTGCTTGTTCTTGAAGTTTATCTAAGGACGACCGGTGGTTTTTAAACGGTCGACCCAGCATATCATACAATTGTTCTAGTGGCTCTGAATAAATGCATAATATAAATTTAGCAGCGTTTTTGTACTGAAGGCCAGTTTAGCTTTAACAAGCGCTGCAACGCCAAAAGATATCTTTTTGCATATGGAGGAAAATGGCATTGAAACCTTAGTTGAGTGTCTTAAATTAAACTTAAAACGCTCGTTTGGTTCCGCAGTGGAATGAGATTGTGGCCTATATGACTGCAACCATTTATTTGCATTTTTTATTCGGGTCGTGAAATACCATTAAGGATAACATGGCCGAGTTAATTGATACCCTGTTATTAGCACACCAATTTTCAGGGGAAGATAAGTCACTCTGGAAATCAAAAATTAAACTTTCTCCATCAGGAATGTATGAAAAGGTGGTGGTATCGTCGGCGTACAGAATGCATTTCGAGTGAGGGAGCCACTGCGGTAAGTCATTCACGTAAGTAAGGAACACAAGCGGCCCTAAAACATAGCATTGGGGGACGCCTTTCCTGCTAAAAGCAGAGGAAGAAAAAGCCCCGTGGAATGCAAACAATATTACGCCTATTAGATAACAACATTTTCAGCAGGGAATATGGTGGTACAGCTATTCCATTTAACTATTCGGAATAGCTGTACTATCCAGGTATTCTGTACAGCTACTCCGTCCGGCTATTCCGTTGTCTGCTTGTTTTTTGTAATCTTTCATCAATATAAAGAAATATTTGTAATGGCGTCAGGATTTTTTTAAACACTATTTCTTCAGTCTGTTGGTTACGAGGTAAACGAGACCACAGTCTGTGCTTTCAGAGCAGGCTGCTGTCAACTTCTGAGCATAATACCCCATTTAAATATGCTCTGGAGTGGCCTCCACAAACTAAAAATTCTTCTTTTGCCCAGACATTGGCACGTCGGAGGCAAATATGACGAAGCGCTATCAATAAGGGTTATATGTTTTGTCGTTGAACTTGCCTTTATCTGGTTAATAGCATCAATGCATGCTTTATCAATGGTGTGCTTGCAACTTTTGGTAACCTACCGACGGCGGATTGCAGGAAATGGATGTTTAAAACAGTAGGTGTCCCATATGTTGCCTTGCATTGATCGTGCTGGTTGCCGTCTGAAAGGCTCAGACTATTGGCTGGCTTGCTGCTTTGGTCAAAATGCAAGCCAATTCTAAAAGTAGCCCTTGGAGGAATGAAATGAGTACTTTCTTTATGGTGCTAACCATTCCCCACGTCAAACCGCCTAGTTCACATGCTGTGAGGTCAGCTGCTATATTTACTTTTAGAAGCAGTGCATACTTCAAGGGTTAACTTCACGGCCATACATACCGCGGACGGTGTGTCCCTGCTAAAATACAAATAGCTGCATTTTCAGTGGCACGTTTATAAACGTTTAGTTGTCTGCGCAGCGCACCAAAAATATTTTCTCTGTCCCGAAGGCTAGAATGCGATCTTCGTGTTCTGCAGCGCTGTCATACATAATGGATTGAGAATTGTCGTTGCGCACACGTGCCAAATAGTAGAATCACAGCCTACCAACAAACAACATCTGCAAGACCTTCCTGTTCTCGTGATTTCAGAAGAGCGTAAGAATTTACGCGCATATGGCTTCCCTTGCTTATGATCGCCTTTAATATTCGGGGTGAACGCATCTGGAAACTCTTATGATCGTTCAATGATGTAGCTTTGTGAAGGGTTGGATATGGGTGTTGGATCCCTTTTCATTGAAACAAAATAGTATGTATCTGCAGAAACTTTCACCGGCAATTCCAATCTGTAAAAAAAAGGTGAATGTGAGGTGGTAATTGAAGCTTCCCAAATGACAAAAGAACCAGCGCTTGTGTTGCAGGAAATACAGCATCTGCAGTTTTACGCCTAGCAACACATGAACGCGGCTCGCTGCTACCAACAGAAACCCTCAGTGAACGTGCGCAATTAAGAGCGAAGTTGAAGTTCTACGAGTGACAGCTAGGTTTTCCGAAGGAGTCTCCTGTTAAACACACACATTTGCTATGTCACGCGCCTCAAATCCTTCCCGTTATCCCACTCTCCGCTCCCCCCCCCCTTTAAACGAATGAGTGACCGTGACCAGACACTTGTTTTATATGACGATTCGACGGTGCACGTGCGCGTAAGCAGAATATTATCCTGTGTAGCCGCGTATAGCTTCTCTTTAACGAACTTCAGTCTGTAGGGAAAGTAAGTCTGCCTAGAAAATTTCAGAAGGATTCCTATTCATTTGAGAGACAGATTTAGGCGCTTTCGATACTGTTTCTAAAACATCCTGAAGCTTAAAATGCTATATTGCAATACGCAAGGTAGAGGGGAATGGTACGCAATATTCCAAGTTCCTTCTCCTTTATTCCCTTTTCTCAATAGTCTTCCCCACTGAAGAATCTTAGCAGCGATATCCTACAAAGTATACGAGCCTGATATTGTCCCGTCAGATATTGTTCCGTGATTTTGTCACGTGGCCCGGCTGACATTGTCCCGTGCAAGAATTTTTTATGCAGCACTCAAACCATTTACGTTGTATCATTTATGCCTGTAAATATACAGGTTCTATTGCATGTAATCTTAAATACCAGTACAACAGTGTACAAACCAACGAGGCAGCGGGATATAGCGAATGATTGAATGAATAATTTACAGTGGCGGTGTGCTGTGATTCTGCGGGCCGGTGTAAGTTACCACGCGAAGATAAACACGATATCTGCCTCGACGGGGGAAGAGGAAGAAGAAAAACGTCGAGCTCGCGCAGGGGATTTATAATTCCATAAGTATTGAAGGTCATCTCAACACCCTCGCCCAATACCAGGCTTCTTGTGGTGTATCCTGCCCGGGTGTTATGGGGTGCCCTGGCCATTCGTGTTCCCAAGCTAGCTCCTGGTGTAGCCCCGAGTCGAGACACTGTAACCCGCCAGATTTCGAACTCACCAGGTTTCGCTTCAGGCGCGTTGAACGCAACCGCCGCACCAGAGTAGCCCTTCCTCAAGCGACTTGAGTGCTTCTTGAACGGGTTACCTGTCACTCCTCGCGGCGATGACCCGAGGCGCCCAAGCAAGATCTCACAGCGGGTCCCTTCATTTCTAACGTCACCGGAATGAGTGGATGGTGGGAATTTAAGGCATCAAATGTGGTCCGGCTGGTTTATTGACATGTCCTTAGAGTAATACGTGTGGGCGAACATTACCTAATTGTCGCGGGTTTGTGTCGATCGCTTGTTGCCTGCCTTGCCCTTCCTCCCTCGCATTTCCTCGTTTCTCTTCTCGCTTGAGTGAAATAGGTACGGTTCCCGTTCCGTCTTAAGGTCAAGCACAAGGTCCTGTGTCACGTTCACCTTTCTCCCGAGAGTTGCGAGATCCTCTGGCAACTTGCCGAAAATAGTGATTGGGCTCCAAGTATTCGCAATTCGGGAGTAGGGCTGCGCTAGTAAACAGGTAGGATATGAAAATATTTACCCAAGTGCGCATCTGAAAGCGGGAACTGCCCAGTGCATGTAAACATTTCCCGGAGAAATCGCAGAAGCCGAAGTGGAGGTATACAGAAAACCACGAAACAAATAGTGACAACAGAACAGAGCACAGAGCCGTGTAACAAAACAAGGCCCATGTAAGATATATATACATCACGTATTTTTGGGCATGTAAGAATATATTACAGATAAACATTAATATAACGCAGTAGATAAAGATACGCAATTTTTTGTTACATGCAGGTATTTGTTACATGCAGGCTCAAAAAAAGGCTCGCGTGAAGGAAGCAGAAGCTAAACCAAAATATCAGACATCAGTGTTGGTCAAGTCACCTTTCAAGGATTTATTTCTCGGCTAGAAACTGCGTGATTTTCTCCTGCTGCATTCGCGGGAGCTTGGGCACTACACGGTATCCTAAAGAAGAAGTTCACGTAACCCCGTATTCACAAACGCAATTTAAGTGTCGCTTTAACCCTTTGACAATTTTCCATGCCTCGACCCATTTCAGGGACCAAGGAAGGGCCGCCTTCTTGCGATCGTGGCGTTCTTTGCGACAATCAAAATTGTTGAAAGGGTGCTAGCTTCCATACTGAACCGGGCGGACACCTCCTTCTGTCTCGCCGACGGGAACGGAGTTGGATTGGCGAGCATGTGTTGAGTTCTGTCAGCAGACCTCATCAGCGATGAACCGACACCACCGGTAGCAGTGGAGTCGTGCCACTACACGCCGACACGCAGGCCTAGCACCTAACCGACAATGCAGTCACAATGGAAACGCACGGGATTTTGCGCTGCGGGCAAAGTTCGCTAAATTCGTGCATTTCGCCTCCCGATTTTTTGGAAGAGGTCCAACAAAAACCACTTCTGATCAGGATAGCGAATTTGTTACATCAAGGGGTACCGTCACAAAGTTTTTGTTACATAGAGATCGCAGACACATGGGCTTCAATAGGGCCGCATATCGAGAATCGAAAAACTGCGTTAACTCCAGGAATTAGTTACACTGCGCTTCGTGACATACATGTTTGACTGCACATGCATTTCTTCTTTTAAGCAATGAGCATCTATTGCCTTATGCTAATGACATTGACATTGTTAATCATATTGATTCTAAAATTGAACTACGTCTATTAGCGGATGATTCCCTCATTTATTGTCGCGTCAAGAATGTTCAAGATCAAGTGCTGTTAAACGAAAGCCTTCAAAAAATTTATGACTGCGTGTTACAGGGGCATGAAAATTAATTTTGATAAATCAGCTTACATGACTGTATCTAGCAAGAAAAACCCCTTAGCTTTTTACTTACGCAAAAAATAATATTCCACTTCAGCATGCCAGTAAGCTTAAGTATCTCGGGGTCACAAAAACGAACAATTTGAACTGGAGCGAGCACATTGATAACATCTAAGGATCTGCTCAACGCAAACTTCTTGCGTTAAGGTGAAAGTTAAAAGATGCTACAGCCTAGGTCAAGCTCAAGGCGCACCAATCAATCATACGGCCGACACTGGAGTACGCTAGTATAGTGCGGATCCGCACCAAGTGAGTTTTGATAAACAAATTGGAACGGATTCGAAGGCTAGCCGCAAGGTTTACCTTCGGTGCGCACCGAAGAACGCAGTCTGTATCTGCACTATTATCTCGTGCCGGTTTGCCGGAACTCTCATCGCGCGCAGAAAAATAGCTAGGCTGAAATTCTTGTATCCAGTGTATAATAATAAATCAACTTGGATTCCAGGCTATACTTGTGCCCCTCAGTGCCAGTGTCGCCACGAACAGGTCACTCTCAGGCTGTGATGCCATATGTGCCACGCGTTGATGTCTTCAAATTTTCTTTTCTTGTGAAAACTATAGTTGAGTGGAACAAACTTGATGCAGATGTATTTATTGACACACCCACGACTGAATCCTTTGAGCGTAAGCTGTCATTCTGTGTTCTCTGAATGCATTGCTTGTCTATCGCGGAACTGGTGTTACATGTTTGTGGAAAATTATTTCCCTCCCACCTCTGTAACAGCCCGCAAGGGCTAACAGTATTGGAAATTAATAAATTAATAAATGCCACAATGTCCGGCTGGCTGCGTGCATAGTATCCTTAAGCTGCTTCAAACCTGCTCGTGCGCTAAACACGGAGGTATAATAGAAGAACGCATTTGTTTTCCGTATGTTCTTCCTACGTCTTACTGATTGCATAGCTGTGAAACTGTAGCTCTATATTATCAGTTAGTTTTGGGTGCAGGTGTTTAAGACGCTGCGTCTGGTGAAGACACGATATCAGCCTTCTAGGGCGAGCCGGTGAAAGCGGAGGAACCCAACATTTTTCTCCTGCCGGAACGCGTAACGTCGGAGATAGCAGTCGTTTCCGCGAAATTTTGCTTTTGGTTCTCAGGTTGGACATGCTTGATTGCCCCACGCTATCGTAATGCGAATAAAAAATCCACGCGTATTTGCGGAGCTTTTCTTTATGCGACGACAAATCTTTTAACGGAATATTTAGCTCGGTTTTCTCGAATAAAGTACCGTGCAGGTATAAAAGGTTTGTTTATTACTACAAATGGACGTTCCCCATGCGTTTACGTAACAGGTGCTGGAAGTCGGCGAATTTTAATTGTATTTAGCTGACGACAAATAACAACGGCCACAAATAGACTATTTTGTGATGTGTACTGAGATCCACATTTTCAAAGCCTCTTTTCTAAAGGTTTATTCATGCTGCCGTAAAAACATTTATGCTGCAGACTGCAGATTAAAGCAATAAATCACTCGCAAAGGTCGTACGCCTTGACAACCGCGCTATATGCTCGGGAGGGTATCTTGCAAGAAACGTGTAGACGTACGCACGCCTATTAGTGCCTAATGACAATGTTTGACGAACCGCGTTGAAAATATACAAAATGAACTGCACGTGTTACACTTATTGTCGGTTGCTAAAAATTTTTCAACTTACGTAGTTATTTTTCAGGTCACATGAAACGGTTCCGAAGCGTATTTTCTGCGTATATCTAATGCGAATAAAACGTCCATAGAGCTACTCAGAAAAGAAACCCACCTTTGCGCAGACGTCTTTACACCCCGATATAGTCGTCCTGGCTGACCGTTTTTTATAAGATCCCAATCCGCTTTAAAGTACGTATTACAAGAATCTGTATGTTTATTAACACCTATAAAATGTTTTACATGTAATACTAAAAAGGCGTAGCAGGCATCTCGTAACGGTATCGAAAATCGTGGTGTATAACTGGTCGTTAGGATAACGTGAAACTTCTGTTGGCTTAATCAAGCGATATTTAAGCCACCCGATAAAAGTCTATGTCGTTTATTTTGTCCCCTCTCTACATACAAGTAAACAAATAACGTAACCAGGGCAGTGCGCGGGTAAATGAAGCGCACGGCAATCCATTCGTGCGTTCCAAAATCTTCTGTACAATAGAAACACTCACTCCAAACAGACTTTTTTTATCAGTGACACACACTTTCAAACCATAGTATGTATTATTTACCGTTAGAGTATGCGCGATTATAATGATTTATGTGAATTGATTATACATTTTGTCACAAGTTGCTGCATCCATTGCATCTGCTGTGTTGACCTTGCCTCACTGGCTGGACAGCGGCGACTATGTCCATTTCATTAGACAGATCCTCTCAAAAAGAAAGACGTAGAAAACGAGGTTCAGCACACTAAGCTGCGAAAGCACAAGAACTTAAGCGTGCGCAGTAACACTTCCAAAACTTCAAAAACGCACTAGCACCACTCGCACGGAAAAGAGCACTAACATTTGACAATCCAGCTGTTCAGCTTTGACCCTGACAGAGACGGTTTCGAACCGGAGTCGGGTAGGCATATACAAATAACTTCACTGGGTACAAGAAGCACGGACCTCCTGTAAGCCGTCACCGAGCGCTGTCTCGCAGCCTCTGATCCTGCCGCATCCTCCAGTAGACCTGTCGATGCGCGAACGTCCGTTGGAGTCCCGGCGTCCTGAGCTGTCCCTCCTGCTGGTACTTTTGGAGACATACGTTACGCGACGCCCCCGCGGTATAAACCGCTTATAGATCGTGGGCCTCAGCTCAGCAATTTGAACAGTGTTGTGTTGGTATGTAGACCCCATTTTGCAGTGCCCACTCATTCGATGTATAACGATTTTTCTGTGCACATTGGTATCGGGATTTTGTTCTGAATGGAATTGCCATGTGTATAGGTGTGTATATTGTATTTTTTGTTCCCTGAAGTGATGCATTTGTAATCACTCCTCTGTATTTCAACTACTCCTGCTATAGCCCTTAAAGGGCTGCAGCATGTGAAAATAAATAAATAAATAACTAAAAAAAAATTCCCCGCATTTCCCCGAGGGGAAGAATGTGAAAGTGCGAATGCACGAGTTGAATTTGCGCGGTTCGGTAATGTTCGCAAAAGAAAGATCACACACACACACACAACTACAAAGAAAAAAAGATGCATTTATTCACAGACACCTATTTGTGTTGTCGTTGTACTTGATTGCTAGAGCGGATCTCAGCTTTGAAATTTCGTGTCAGTACTCCTTTAAGCAGGTGCATTAGCCTTCTCACGCCCGATTCTTGGCCAATCCCCCACGTGGGTATGTGCCATGTCAGCGGCCAGGCAGCGCGCGCCCATCCCCCGTTGCCAAGGAAGACGAGGACATTCCGGCCAATCCCCCACGTGGGTATGTGCCATGTCAGCGGGCCAGGCAGCGCGCGCCCATCTCCACGTGCGCGGACATCGCGGTGGATTCAGGGTCGCTTAAGAAGTGCATTGCACTTAAAAAATCGACATTGTTGTCCTCGAAAAGCGCGTTCCTCCCTATGGCGTTCAATTGGGCCAGACCGCATCGGTTAGCGCCGGAGCAGCTTCATGGTAGAATTGTGCGATTATATTCGAGTGTCGCTGTGCATGGGCACTTACCGGACGACTAGCCATTAGCGATTTTAGCACCGTTTTTCATTCGCTCCACTCCGATAGCAAGTGGGAGCGCCATTGCGCATGCTTGGCGCGCTTGGCCGCGAGCGTCATTGGGTCCGGTTGCGCTGGCCATGCCGGTGATACCGTACCGGGCCATCGAAAACTGTTAGGTAAAACTCTGTATTGTGTGCCAAACCTCACAGACCCGACAAAGGGCATATTATTCTTATTAAAGCTCTGTTTCGATTGATTCCAGTTGCCTAATGCCATGTTCAGATTACCGACTAACAGCCATATCGTGAGCTATGGAGGGGAAAAAAATACAGCGTTTGACGCTGTTCTGTTGGCTACGATGTCAACGGACGTCATTATTGAAAGGTGTTACGACAGTTCCGACGACAGTCTGAACCCGGCCTAACTTCCTATTTACGCGTTTCACAGCTGTATGGCGGCACTTTTTTGTATTTCTACGTGCGCAGCAACCACGTAGATGAAACGGCTTTTAGCAGGTTGTGGGCACACTTTTCTTCAATAGGATCTGTTCGCACACATTAACAGTGTGGGAAATGTCTTCGAAGCTGCAGCCTCCCGCACAAGATAACTGCCGTTGGCATCGCCAGCGTGCATAAAATGAGACCTCAGGGCAAGGTAGCTTGGGAATTATTTACTGAAGCTACGTGTCTGTGCTTGTCAGGAGTAGGAAAGATGGCTCAGTGGCAGCGCCGAACTGGGGAAAACCAGTTACGCCAACGGTGCGAGGGAAGGCGTTTCGTGCACTGCAGGTAACGCGAGATGAAATATTCTACTCCATGGAAAAGCTTGCATGCGTTTGCAAAAATTGGAAATGAATTTAGGGGTCACGATCAGTTTTAACTGCTAGGCTGGCTTGTTCCATCACGAGGACATGCACGGTCTAGAAGCATGGTTTAGAAGAAGTATTACAAGCAGATTGGAATGTACATTCTACGCTTGCCTACAGCCTTCAATTACGCGTTCAAAAATTTACCCTTGCTGAGGTTCTTGGAAAAATTTGTTTCCGTTGGACAACGGCAACAACGAGGACTGAGTGTCGCACTCTGCGTGCATTGCGAAAGGTGGCACACACGGACTGTCTTTATAATGTTGCGGCCCTATTTTCGCGACTTGGACCTTCTCCCTTTTTGCTTGAACTCTTTACCAATGCCCATACTGGTTGGCCGTAGTTCCCCATTGCACGTTTGTTTATCACTGTCTGCTGTGCAGTTCTTGCGTTTTGGGCACTATAAACTTAGTCCCGATTACAGAGTTATTTTTACTATTTATTAATGTACCTAACGTGAGAATGTGTTCGCGATGCAATCGCCACGCTCATTTAGCCCGCCAGGTTTGCTGCATCAGGACATCAACATCATAATCAAACCACAAGGGGAGGTGCGATCAGCACGACCCCACCGTGTACTCCATGACTTGCACCTTAATGTTCCTGTGGACCATGCAAGCTGTTAGCTTGGTGAATTGGCCGGTCAGCTGCGCATTAGCACCGATCAGGTGTGCGTAGCAGTCGCTAACAGTTGCGCAAAAAGATGGCGATGTTATTGGACCACAGAGGGAAAATTGGCTTTAGAACTTTCTCGGCGAGGTGAGCCAGGAATTCGGGAAACAGGCAGTGTAAGATTGATGTTCGGGCATGGAAGAACCAGAGAATTGTGGTCGCCAAATGGGAGGAGTTTCGGTGTCCCTGGCGGCATTATGTATACAAAACCGGCGGGCAGTAAATAGCCAACAACCACAGCAGTTCAATAACTTGCTCCACTAGACGGAAAAAGGATGGTAATAAAAATATTCAGAGGGTGGGAGGTTCGGCAGCAAGGCCTCACCTCCAGGTCAGGAATAACAAACGGACGTATGAAGGAAAGGAACGAAATGGTTCCACCAATCCGCTAGAAGAACCAGGCAGAAATCCAAAAACATATAAATTTTCATAACTTGTCCGCGCGGGGCTCTTCCCAAAACTGCGTGCTGCAGCGGTTTGGTTGTCATCTTCTCTCCGACAACCTTGGCAAGTACATGAGCTCGGCTCCCATGCACAAGCAGTTTGTATTTTTCGGTTGAACCACCATAATCAATAGGAGAACGCTATTATCCTACTCAACGTCTACAATTCTCAACTTCCTTGGCACCCTAGTACGGCAGCGAGGGGGCCGCGTCATGCATACACGCTTCCCATCGTCTGCTCCATCGATTGCTATCTTGACCGGCAATTTCCAGTTATCGCGGTAAAGCCTATACCACGGGGCTGGCTACACCGCCCGGATCTCCTGGACACCACAAACAAGACGATCCGTAGTCTTAATGGTCTGCAATCACAATTTGAAAATCAGACCACGCTGCTGACTTCACTAGGCATATCAAGTCTATAGCTCGCAAGCTCCAGCTGCGGCGCGCTCCCGGCACGCTCTCTGCTACCGGTAGCTACGCCGGCATCACACCTCACGCCCCGTATGCACCCTCCTCCGAGCGCTATTACACCAGCCTCAGACGCACCAGCAATTTACGCCCTCAGCAGACTGTCGTTGCCACGCGACGACGCCTGGCTGGAGAAAAGTACTGAGCACTACACACCCTCACTGACCTCAACTCTCCGACTACGCCTCAAGTAAACCCTGAACGAAGCACTCAGCCTCCTGCTTCCCGTACCCCACTTGCTGCTCGTCTGCATGCCACAGGCTACAAAATTCTTCGCCCGCGCTCGGCTCTTCGGGTCGGAGCTTGAACCACTGACTAAAACCAAAGTCTGAAAACCTCCAGCAACGTACCAGCCCAACAGCAATACTCTCAAGTCACAGTACAACAGCCAGTGCAAATCAACCTGATTGCGGGAAGCAATATCGAACACTACCCAACTCCGCTCTACATTGTAAGTCACGGCCTACATGAAGGCCCCTCCCGGTACTTCCCGGGACGACATTCAGGGCATCACCGGAGGGACCCCCCCTCAGCCGCACGAACTCCGCATGGCCATCCATATTACTGGACCACCCATCTTAGAGATCAGAATGCGGGGCAAGTCGCATGCAGCAGTTATTACTTTCGACCAACGTCACGTTATATTCTACCTGGGTGCGACAGTGAGTTAAAGCGCTGTACGCGTATCGCAATAAGTATCACTACTGCGCTCAAAGCGACGAACTTGACTACCAGCAAAGCATCTGCCCCGATCCCCACAGGAACTTTGGCCCGCAGTGCCCCCCCCCCCACCACCGCTCCCGCCCATGACCTTGCTGCAAAAATTGTGGACTTCCCAGACTACCGCCAGCAAAGAGTGCGAACGCCAGTTGGAGCCGTTACGACCACCTGCTTTTCGAAACATTGTCACCTAATCCCTACCTACAAAAGCTAACTACCCAAGACGGCCCCTGCTGAGTCAAATAAGGTCAGCTGGTAATCAGTTGTCTCTCATGCACCCACTACTGCCGCGCCACAAAATATATCCCCAACTACCCCTCACACAAGCAACACTACCACACTAGAACCCTAAACAGTAACCATCGTTCGACAACAAAATGCACGTCTCAAAATCATCCCATTCAACAAACCCAAATCACTGAACTAAAACAACCCATCACGGCCAACAACTCCACCACTTCAATGCAGAACTGTGAACTCTCTAACCCCGCCCCTCCCATGGTGATGCTATACAAGATGACCGGATGCCTTCACCTTTCACCACCTTACCACAAGTGCAAGAACTGATAAAAATCGCCACAGATAGCATCAATGTCTTAATGACGAAGTCTGTCAAGACCATACACTCCCACATAGACCACATGGAAGAACGCTTCCAAAACACACATCGAAGATTAGATTAGAAACCCCAGAGCCCAAAACAAGAAATTCAAGCAACACCCCCGGCCTCCTGAACCCGAACAACTGGAAATGCCTGATTGCGACGACGGGCACTGCGCGTTTCATTTTCCCCCTGAACAGCAGGCCACTGTAGCTGCAAACTCATTGCTTCTATGGCAACGGAATGGTCCTCTTGCACATCAATAAACATGCCCAACTTCTTCCGCTCGTTCGAGAGGGCAAACCAGACATCGTCGCATTACAACAAACCGGCACTTTCCCTGTTGATGACCGCAACCAGATCGGCTATACGTCAAACCTAACTCCCGCACTGCAATCCTAGTCCGCATTATCTTTACTGCGCAAATTGTAACCCTACCTAAGCGCAATAAACGACTGGTTTATAGAACTCCTTGCCACAAATCACATCCAAGCTTGTTCGTACTTACAATTTACAGCCCTCCTAAGCATCTTCTCTCCGGCACCGGGTACCTACTAAAACGCACCACGACCAGTGCGAAACACTGCCCGCTGAATTTCCTGGGTGATTTTGAAGCTTCACAAAATGCCTGGGGCTACAGACAGGCCGATGTTACTTTTTCTAGTTTCTGTTCTATTATTTCGCTCCTAGAGGCAGCGGGCCTGCAGGAAACACTCCTCCTCTAAGTTTTTTTTTCTCTCTGCTTCTCCCCAGCGTGACTGTCGGCGCGCATGCGCGCAAACGGTCACGGCTGCGGCCGCTGCCGTACGGTCAGGTGGCGAGGCCGATGCGCGTGTCCTGCAGTGAGAGATCTCTCGCGTGTGCTCTCTCAGACATTATGGTGCTGTAAAATGGACGCCTCAAACCGACGGAAGAATTCAACAAGAAGTCTTTGAGTGCTGTTAGTGAAATGTGAGAACCTCGTGTGTTTACCGTGAAATTGAGCTGAAGGATAGGACTTGTGGCGGGCATGTGCTCGGCTTGATGACAGACAACCTTGTTTGTATTGTATTGCGGATGAGTGCTTCTCATCGGACGCCACGTTCGCGCAAGCTACAGGAATAAAGTGTTGAAGTGATATTTTAGTGGGCGTCGTTATTTTTCAAGCGGTGTACGGCGGGCAGCGTAGCTGCGCTGCACTGGCTGCGCGCTGGTCGCAGCGGAGGCAGCCCAGTGGAGCCAGCGGAGGGCCGTTTTCAAGGCGGGAATAGGGGGGGGGGAGCATCAGCTCTCGCCATTAACGCTACGTTCCGGGCAATTAGCCCGGACGCTGGGTTGAAGGCTAAAAGACTGCCTCCTGCTAGAGAAGCAATGCTATCAAAGGTAGCAGACTACAAGAGGCTATCCAACAATTTAGTTTTATGCTTCAAAACCACTCTAAAACGAAAACTCCAATACGGAATAGCGTTGCCCGAGATACCACGCCTGCACTCATGACGACGAAATATATGACGTACGCCCATTGAAAACCTACGCCACACAACCTGGGCCGGGATCACTATCTTCTTGCATTGACGATCACCATCAAAAATGCGCGCAACTTAATTTCGACACTGCCAGCATAACCAGTTGTATGAAGTTACGCGATTAGCAACAAAATTGACCAATCACTAGCTAGACAATAGAGCCAAGATTTAATTATCAGACTCTACAGTAAACCACAGAAATGGCCCTCACCCCACACTACCCTGCAATAGATACTCATTTTCAACATCTATGAGATGTATGCGCAGGACTAGTAAAACGATTGAAAAAACATCGTAATAATCAAAAACTCGAACAACGCATCGCACACGTAACAAATGCAGTAGCGGAGTATGCGGCAGGAATCAGCAGACTGAATTGTAACCAACTCTGCGACGAGCTGCAAGATACGCTTGGGATGGCATATACCCTGCAGGCTCATAGCCTCACCAGAAAGAAAGACAACAACTCTTCAATTTTGTCGCCCCATCTGTACCTACTCGGGCTCACAACAAGAGATACTCAATGTCCTCGTGCAACACTATGCAAGCTCGCACTCAAACTCCCTTTCCCCCTTCCCCTCTACAAAGGACGACCTAAGTCAAAATTGGCTGCCCCGTTCATGAATTCCGACCTCGAAGTCGATCTTCGCAAACTCACGCGCAGTACCACGCCTAGCAAGGGCAAGATACCGAATATGCTCCTCCGAAGTCTATACCACGCTAGCCTTTATCACCATCTGGAATATCTAAATGCGCCATGGGCACACGGCACTATCCTCCGTCAATGGAAGCACGCAGACAGCACCGTTATACTAAATCCCAACAAAGCTCTCAAGTTGAACAATCTCCGTCCCACCTCCTGACCTCCTGCGTGGAAAAACATTTTCAACCCTTCATTACTACCTACAGGATGATCACCACTTCCCAGACACCATGATTGGCTTCCGTTCCCACCTCACAGCGAAGGTGGGGACGGAGGCTGTTGTACCTTATACATTAATATCTTAAAGCTAAAAGAGCACCTTCGCGGCCACCATACGTCCCCCACTCACTATACAATCCTGGCGTTTGATACTAAATACGGAATTTACAATGTGCCCCATGGAACCATACACGCGGGGCTCAATTCGACAAACTGCTGACAACATACAATAAATGAAAGCATTCTTAACAAACCGTACAACCACAGTGCGGTTGAGCCACGTATGAACTGCCCCTTTTCTTACACGTCCACAAGGCATGCCCCAACAATCGCTGATTTTCCCCCTTCTGTTTAACCTGCCAATAAAGGACCTACGTCCCCTTCTGCAATGCCTGCCGCACCTCATGCACGCAATCTATGTGGACCATCTATGCCCACTCTGCACCTCTACTGGATCTATAGGAGCTGTCCACATCCTTTAAGACTACATGAGTTATGTTTGCTTTCGACTTTCTCCCTTCGGGTAGATCCGTTCGAACCGCCGCCAGCCAAGGAGGTTCCAACGACAGGACTGTAGTTGCGGCTGTAGATCTGTTTCGCCACCTGTTTAGCTGCTGTTTAAATCTGTTTAGCTGCTGTCGAGGAGTCGAAGGGTCGATGGTTGAAGGTCTCTGGCCGAAAGGAGGCAAATGCGTTGGGTACGGTAGACCTCGAAGTTTATATGCACAACCTATTTACAAAAAAAAGATTTACGATATATGCAAAAAATGGGGTAACTCTTTATATCTCACTGAATAGCCGAAGGTACAGAGGACTGCGAGTTGAGCGTGCTGTTAAAGGTTGATGTTGGGAAAAGCGCGAACAATATTTCGAAAAGGAAGAAGACAGGACGGAACGCTATTAGCAACTGAAAAATTTGATCGTGGACACGCCTTCATGTATATGTACAATCAGAGCCACCGTCATCACATCGTGTACACTGCAATCCAGCACGCGGCAAGATCGCAAGGAAACAAATAACCGCATTCAATCACACCACACGTGTACAAAGACAGAAGGGAACCACAGCGTACACTCCTACAAAAGAGAATAGACTCAAGTGGTGGATCTTAAAAAGAAAGTCCCTCGGCAGTGCCGGTGGTGGGTAGCTCTTTCGAGATGAAAAATCCACCTTCGGCCATGGGCTTCCTGGCATATATATGATTTGGCCAGCGCCCCTGCTGGCGTTCCCTTTCACTTGATGTCAGGTGGATATCCGGGCTGACATCAGGGCAGTACGTCAATTTCCTAAGCATTTATTGGTTCGGGCCAAACTAAAAACACAAAACAAAAAAAAAGAATTCAACACACAATGTTACACCACCGCTTACGCTTCTGTACGCGACGGCGCGATATGATGCCGATGCTGACCCAGCCACTTAAGCCTCACGAGCTTCTGTGCATCTTCCTCGACCCCAGCGCCCCGAGCGTGTAAAAAAAGACAATTCCGAAGTGGGCTTAGAACCTGCAGCTAAAGGCCTTATATGTTCACCAAAAAATCATCGCTCCTGACTCTCATAAAACGCATCTTACAGCTTCTCAAGAATAAAATTGTTCTTCCACTTACCTTAAACGAAGAAGCAATCACCCATGCTTCTCAACTTGACATATTAGGTCGCAATATCCCAGAAGACGGTTCCGGGGCACAAACAATCTTGCCATTACAGCGTACAGTATACGAGCTAACACACCTTCTACATCGCGTAGCACGAAGACCTGCCCTTAAATAACATGACACCACGAGACTTATTCAATCACATATGACGAGTCGCAGCATGCACGGCATAATTTACCTACACCTCAACACTACAGAGACCAAGAAACGCGCCAATCTAATCCGGCAAGCCTACAAGACAGTACCCGGCCATCCTGCTTCTACATCCACCAAGACAATACTCCATTTGGGTATCCACAATACACCGCATGGGTATCCACAATACACCGCACAATCCAAGCCCACAAAGGCACGTGCTACCTAGGCTCACACTCATACCCACTGGTCGAAGCTTGCTCATTATCAACACATTTGACTATCTACCTCAAGCATGCCGTAACCAAAATTAACGAAATACTCTTGACATCTGTCATCAAGTGCGCATCGCCACCATACCACGCATTATGCATAGAGAGAACCGCACTGCGCGTGCCACACCGGGTGCCGTCAAGCCACAGCTCACCAACCTTCGACTGCATATGCCAAACAAACAATCACTCGGAACGTAGGCACCACGCCCTACAAACACCCCAAAAAACTTTTGTTGTCAGCGTCGTCAACCACAGCGGGCAAAGAATCACCAACGTTATGATTCACACCTCAGAAAAAACGAGAGCGGACGAAGTTGCCATCGCCTCGCTTTACAAACCACATAAGAGTACATTGCGATCCTCCCAGATTCCCAATAAGCCTGCCGCAACTAGCTTACTGACCGTATCACGACTAAAAATTGGTAGGGGTCGTGGCTCATGCCGCAGCACGGGAATATGTACTTGTGTCCGTTACCGACAGCACCTGTGGCCCCCTACCCTTCACCCCGCCCTAAACCCGTACTCGCGCCTCCACCACTACGAGCTACGACGGATATATACACCCCCTCATTATGCTCCCTACAGAGCAGACGGAGTTGCACTGAGCAAGCTACAAGCAAATAACTTTCCCCACAATACACTCTGCCACGTCATGTTTCCTACCCGATAGCCAGACGGATGTCTGTTTTCTTCACATGGGAACTCTATATTGTCCCAAAGCCAAGGACGACGCAGTTGTCTAGAAGAAACAACAAGCTTATTGGAGCGAACTTGTGCTCCCCTAACAACTCAAAAGAATACAGAGGCGGCGAAGCAGAGGTCAACAGTGAGCTGCACGGGCGAGTGTCATCGAACGAAATCCGCGACGTCTGCTATGCAGGCTTTTATCTTTCACCGCGAGTGTTTCTGGAACCATCGATTCACATCCAGAACATTGTAGATCACAGAAGATTATTTTGGGCTAGCGACGTTATGGGGAAACAGTCTGCTTATCTGCATGTGATAGCCCGTGCGGCATAAAAATAAAGAATGGAGGACGCGCTTTGCTAAGAACACAGATAACACATCCGGGCGTGGCCTGGCACTAAAAGCACACAATAAATAAGCAAACTCATACATGGTTCGCGGCATTACTCCCCCTTTAAGAGTGCAACGACCCGATGCTAAAATAAAAGACAGTGCGAACAAACAACAAAAAAAGTTCGTCATCTTGCATAGTAAGGTTTCAGGTGAACCATGTGGACGACTTCGGGCCGCGTGCGTCGTCGTGATGTTCCGGAATCACCATCGGGGACGATCTCGTAGGTAAGTTGGCCGACACGTCATAGAATCTGGTAGGGTCCGAAATACCGTCGCAGAAGCTTCTCACTGAGTCCACATCGTCGGATGGGAGACCAAACCCAAACACAGTCCCCTGAATGGTACTCAACGTCTCGGCATCGACCAGCTGCTGGTCCGTTGTACGAACTCGAGCGAGCTTGCGGGCCTCCGCACGCTGAAGGTATCCTTGTACGTCGGGGTTGAGGTTGTCGTCTCCTACATGCGGAAGCATTGCTTCAAGCATCATAGTCGGCAGTCTTCCGTAGACAAGCTCGAACGGCGTCATTTGCGTACTTTTCTGGATAGCTGTATTGTACGCAAACTTGACATACGTTAGCACTTAGTCCAAAGTCTTATGTTCAACGTCCAAATACATTGACAGCAATCCGCAATTGTCTTGTTCAGACGTTCTGGTAGTCTGTTCATTTGGTTGTGGTACGCCATCGTTTTTCGGTGATCCGTGTTGCTGTAGCGTAAGATTCCTTGCACAAGTTCCTTGTAGATTCTTTGTAACATTCCTTGCGTAAGATTCCTTGCACTAGGAAAAAAAGAGGGGACGGGCTAACCGAAGCTGCCCGATCAGTGGTTTGGGCCTGCGTCTTGGACCTCCAGGCCGGCGAGAAGACACGGCGTACCTCTCGTCCTTGTTCCGGAGGAGCGCTCAAACAGCCCTGGTGCCCGCTTGCCTCGCGGCGTAGGCCCGAGGAACTCAACTTCTCAGCAGTCTCGGCCAGTCACCAAAGCTGACATCCGAGCCGGGACTGCGGTTTGGTGAGACGCCGCGAGGACATTCTCCAGAGACTTGTGTTTTGCGTAACTGCCCGTCTGTTTGTGTTGGGTCCTGGAAACTATTCGCCAGTCTTTCATTTTGGGATCTTGTCTTTGTATTGGAAATACAAGTGCTGGCAACGTGCAACGGAGCGAGTCGTAGGTCTGGCGCGAGATTTTAGTTGGACTCCTGATCATTACAGTTGTCGCTGAGCATGTCGTCGACTTAAGTCCGGATGGATTCGCGCTCGTGTGAAGAGACGCGGTACGGTGACTGTCGGGTAGGTCGGGCTCTTTTCCTCGGTTATGATCCGGTGCTTTGCCACAGGTGTCTGACGTAATTTTGAGTTCGACGAAAAACACTCGCTGTAGCGACGAAGCAAAGCGATAAACTTGTTCCTTTCTTCTTGCCGTAGCGCCGGATTCACGTCGAAGGGATGCAGAAGCTTGAAAGTATCTTCGGGTGCGCGTTCAAAGTCAGCAACTGCGATTACATCACCTGATTCTTGCGTTTCTTCGAGGAACGCAATTGCAGCGCCCTTGTTCAAATGCTGGTTTTACTCGGTGAAATTATTGATGAAAAACGTGGGATTTGCGTTACTTAAACTGCGAAATTCCTCTGGCGACAGACACACCGCCATCGAGAAGCAGCCGTTGATCACTCTCCACGATAGCGTCGACGTCAGGAGTAGCCCCTGCTCCTTCACAGTAGACCTGATCATCAAGATTGAGCGGGGTGGTAGGGTGACGTGATCGTTGGCGATCGTTACAGCAGCAAGGTGTTCGCTGTTCTGCTGCGGCGTCGTGAAGTGATCGGAGGCAAAAGTTATCGACTTGGTCTGTAGATCAATTATTTTTACCCCTTGTCCGTCAAACTTCTATTCCGAGAATTACGTCGTGGGAGCAGTTAGGCAAAATGACGGACGCCGCAGAGTACGTTGTGCCGTCTATGGTGACGCGCGATGTCCACGTTCCACTTGGCGTCCCGAGGTGGCCTCCTGCTGTGCGAATGTGCGGACCGTCCCATCTGGTCCTAACTTTCTTCAGCTTAGACGCGAATTGTCCGCTCATTACTTAGCAGTCGACTAGCGTGTCTATGAGGGCGACTACATCCAAGCCGTCGATGAACAGCTGAACGTCGGACGCCGCTTTCCTCGAGTTTCGGGTGCGTCGGGCCGTCGTATCTCGGCTTGTACGTGTTGACGGTCGGGCACCATGCGTCTTAGTCTTCGTCCTGTTCTCAGCGGCAGGTTCTGTCATGTCGGGTACGCGTCGCGCCGTTTTGCTGTCGTCGTGTTGTGGAGTCACGTCAGGGTTAGATTGGGTCGTCGGACTGAGGGCATGTCATGAATCATGGTATTCAGCGAGTCGCTGCATCGTTGGAGGGTTTTCATTTTTCCGCGGCCGTGCAACTCTACCTCCAGAAGTTGCTGCTTTTAGTTTCCCCCGCGTGGCCTGGGGGACCTTCCAAGTGAGAAGTCATCCGTGCTGCAGCGGTTCGGTGCCTTATACGGGTAGGGCTACAGTGAACGGTTGAAGCGGGCTGGTCCTCGGTTGGTGTTGGAGAGGTATACTTCGATCTCAGCAGGGCGCTGGCCGTATCGGGGCGTGGGGCGTCGTCGAAGAACCCTGGCAAACCGAGCCTCTTGTAGGAACAGCGACGGTAGATGTGGTCGGCCTCTCCGCAGTTGTAGCACAGCTGGCGATTATCGGGCGTTCGCCACACGCCGGTCTTCTTTGGCGTCTGGTATTGGTCTACAGGGCGTCGGGTGGCGCGGCATTGGACTGCGGTATGGCTCGGCCTCTGGACGGCGGGTTGGAGCAGGGCAAGGTTGACGAAGAGCTGTGTAGTAGGTCACTGCTTTGGTATGTCGGTGTGCTTCTGAAGGCGTAGAAGACCCCAGCGCCTGTTGAACCTCTTCTCGGATAACGTCAGTCAGAGAAGCTACTTGAAGTGCCGCGTTGTTGGGAAACGCTTCTGAAGCTCCTCCTTGACCACTGCTCGGATGGTCTCGCGCAATGTATCGGAGCTTATAGTTGCCGCACCGATGGTCTCCGAGAACAGTGCGTTGGCAGGGCGGTCGTACTGCCTCTTTCGAATTTCTAGCGTCTTCTCCATCGCGGCCGCCTCAACGCGAATTCAGCCACCGTCTTCGGCGGGTTACGGACTAGACAAGCAAAAAGCTCTTGCTTCACTCCTCGCATTAGAAACCGGAGCTTCTTTTTTTCGGTCATTTCGGGGTCCGCACGGCGAAAAAGTCCCTTCATCTCCTCAACGAAGATCACGACACCTTCGTTGGGGTGCTGCGTTCGTGTTTTATGCAAAAGCGCAGCTCGTTCTTTTCTCACCACGGTAGTGAAGGTATTAAGGAACTCCCTTTTGAATTGAGTCCAGTCGGTCAAAGAGCTCTCATGGTTCTCGAACCAAGTTCAAGCAGCATCATTTAAGTAAAAGAAGACATGCCGGAAAGTTTCTTCGTGGTCCCGCCTGTTGATGATGCGGACGCGCTCCGGCTTCTCCAACCATTGTTCGGGGTCTTCAGCGGGGGCTCCCCGGAACGATGGTGGTTTCCGGGGCTGCTGCAGGACGATTGGCGACGTTGTTTCTTGCACCATGGTGTTGGTTGCAGCGTTCCTTCTCTTGGGCCCTTCTTGCAGAAGACCCAACTCGGGTAGCAATCCTCGCAGGCGGCGGCTTTCTCTGGTTGGACTGGCTTGTGGGCTACCAGATGTCTTAGTGAGCATAAAGGCTTAGTACCCAGTACCTTCACCAGATGTCACAAAGGCAAGGATGGCGCAGTTGTCTTGAAGGAGAAACAAGTTTATTGAAGCGAACTTGTGGTCTCCTAACAACTCAAAAGAATACAGAGGCGGCGAAGCAGCGGTCAACAAAGTGACTTGCACAGGCGAGTGTCGTCGAACCGAATGCCGCGGCGTCTGCTCTGCAGGCTTTTATCTTTCGACGCGAGTGTTTCTGGAAGCCTTGATTCACATCCAGAACATTGTAGATCACAAAAGATTATTGTGGGCTAGCGACGTTATGTTGAAACAGTCTGCTTATCTGAATGTGATAGCCCGTGCGGCATAAAAATAAAAATGGATGACGCTGCTTTGCTTGGAACGCTGATAACACAGCCGGGCGTGGACCGGCAGTAAAAACAAACAATGAATAAACAAACACATACATGGTTCGCGCAATATAACATTATCGTGGAATGTCCCCGATCCCCACTTAACCCCCACTTCCCAAAATAAGCACACAGCAGTGAGTGCAGCTGCTCGACATCTCCGACGCAGCGCATGGTGGTAGAGAGGGCAGTGCGAGCGGGTCACATCCAAGGCTTCCTGTACTCGTGCGCCTATCTTTGGGCTTGTGCCTTGACATCGCACCCGGTGTCTTCAATAAGTTTAATTGAATCAATCAATCAATCAATCATCAATCATCATCATCAATCAATCAATCAATCAATCAATCAATCAATCAATCAATCAATCAATCGCTCAATCGCGGCTTTTCAGCAAAATATCCGTGCTTTTGTGGCGCTGTTGATAATTTGGACGCTGTTGATATAACTAGAAAGTTCTAACGATCTTTGATTGCGGAAGTGAGGTTAGAAGTTGAGTAATTGCATCTCTATGTGTGAGGCTTCCAGTGAGAAAACCGTCGAGAAAGATGTACGTTGGACCATTTCCGCACCCTCGGGTATCCGTGTCCACAAATCAGGCCTTGCAAAAATAAAAGGCGTCCTTCCTGGAAAGCCAAAAGCATCGGCAGCTTGTGGAAGGCGGAAAAATCTGTTGTGACTCCTGAATGCTGCGAAATTTTCTTTAGTCTGTGAGTCTCCCCTGCCTGCCACTTTCGACAAACGTCCGCGACTTTTCAGAAAACTTAGCAGTGAGCCTTCACAGTGGCAGAAGTGCGATAAACACAGAGTGAAGATTGTGCCTTGTGTAAGGAGTTGTGTATTCGCTGCCCCTCTAACCATGCAACAAGCGTTACATCGGTCAAACAAGCCGCGGCCTTAATGAAAGACTGTGAATATAGCAGCAACATATCATATGCTTCCAATGGCCATCTGGGCTTGCATTGCCTCAGGTGCAGGATGTGTTTTGAAGAATGCCCGTTAATAGGCCGACACAGAGAGCAGACTAACCGAGAAATTATAGAAGCCGCTGTAATTCTTTGATTTGGTGAAGACTGTATGAGCGTTCCGCCTGTATCACTGTCGTCAAAAGAACTGCACCATCTATTAATTCGTGGCGAATAGGTGTAAACCGCCTTAGTGTTCTAAGTAGTATACTACGCATAGTTACAAGTGAATATGCGGAGTTCTCAGTGACTATGTATAGGCTCCCTGACATCTTTTGTTGCGTTGCAGTGACAGCATGCTAGTGTACATAAGCGGTGTTGCTATGATGATGATGATGATGGAAAAACGTTTATTATAGAAGAAAGGGGCAGGGAAAAGGGGTGTGGTCAGCCTCAGCCTCCAATGTCCAGGAGACGGCGAGAGAACGCCGCCGTCACCGCCCGGTCGACCAGCATAGCTTGATCTGCAGGGTCGGAGCTGTTCAGCAACCTCTCCACTGCTAATGGGAAGGGGTGGGGGTCAGTCGGGGAGGTTGGGTTGGAGAGTGCGGGCATTCAATGACAAGATGGAAAGTTTCTAGTGGGGTATTACATGGTTGACAGGCTTCCGTTTGACGTTGCTTCACCACGTTGAAGCAGCGTGGTGAATTCGTGTACAGTTGTAATAATTATCTGTTTGTAGGCGTCGCCAGGTGTATGCTTGGGTGTGCGTGAGAGAGGGGTGTGGCGGAAGATATTTGTAGCGGTGGTGCCTGTAGTGGGTGAGAATCGCTTCAGTGGTGGTCAGAGTTTCGGTGGTGATGTCTTTTGTGGCTGTCCATTCTCATGCTGAGGATACCCAGTTGTGCATCTCGCGGGATGCAGCATGGGCTGCTTTATTCCTCAGCAGGTAGGTGTGAGAAAGGGTTCATATTATTGTTATAAATACTTGAGGGGGAAGCCTTTGCAGAAGGAGAATAGCTGCGAGAGGAGCTTGTCCACGTCTGTAGTGCAGGCATGCCTGGAGAGAGTCCGTAACAATGGTGAGGGGGTGTTCACTGCGGTGCGTGGTCGCGGCATGAGCTATGGCAATGAATTAAGCGGTAGTCGAGGAGATTCCACAGCAGCAGTCACCGTGGTGCTCGTTATTCGAAAACCACAATATCGGTACGCCGGCCGTGGTGATTACACGCAATATCTGTATATCGGGCGTGTGGATCCCTGTCAAGTCTTCTTTGCAGCGTTCAGACACAAGCTATTCTTCTGCCCCTGTTGTGACTTGGGTGCATGTGCCTCGGGATTGGGGGATGTGTATTCGTTGACGCACAGAAATGGGGATCACGTGGGCCGTGTACTGAGCTTTTGGGATGTCATGTCCTAGAAGACCGAGCAGGTGTCATCCATTTGGAGTAAGTTCAAGGCGATGGATTTGAGTCGTGCGTTGTGCTTGAAGAAGCTCCGCAACGGTATTGTGAGTACTTAATTCAAAGTAGAATTTCGGTTGATTGTAGCGCTTTTCTTCTCTTGTATCCCGTGTTATTTTGCCCTTTCCGCCAAAGCAATGTATTACTAAGTCGCCCAAGCTTTCGCTCTTGTGGGATAGATTGGCGAAATCTCGCAGTCAGAGGGCGAACACCGAAGACAGGTCGTGAAGTCAGGTGACTTTTCCCACTGCAATTGAATCATCTTGCACAAATACTCAGGCAGCCATGGGAGTCGACTTCCAGAGTGCGCGAAGATGGGATCGTGGCGTTCCCCCTTTGTCAACGCTGTCACCACAGGGAACACGGCCTTCCAGGGTCTTTATATATAAATAAACTAGGGCGAAGACGAGAAAGAAAACCCAAAAAAACAATTGTATGTGATATCAGTATGGCGTCGTAAAGGCGCAGTCGTGCATAACGGGAAAATGTTCTAGGGATAGTTGTCAGTCTCAAGGCTAACCTCAAACCCTCAAAACGTACGAAGAAATGTGCGAAATACCAAAAACTAGACCGACAACACTTAACGACGCGTAATTTGGAAAGGTGCTGAATGCTCCGATGGACACTAAATCAAACAAATCAGTGCAGAGAGAATCAGAGCAGTCCCCCTCGCGCTCTTTTGTTGAATAGTGGGATAGTCAATTCATATTAGCTGCTTGGTAAAGGTTATTTCTGTGCGGGCCTATAGTTCCTTTTTTACAGCCCCACAAGAATTCGTTGTGCGATACCAAACTTCTTTCAATACATTTCTTAAAATATTTGCATCACAATATCCGAATTCTGTCTTGAGTTAACAAATGAGATTTTCCTCAGCGCGTTTTGACCACCCGAGATACGGCTACACGTAAGGGCGTTAACTGGTAGATAAGCGAACGCCCGCTTAGCTGCAGAAACGGCAACTTCTTCCGCAACCTCATATATTCTGAATCTATTCAGCATAGTGGAAAGCCTAAAATTCAACTGCTATGAATGAACACAGCACGAAAAATTTCACAGCCTAAAAAAGTAACGTACATTTTAAAATTAGGTGTAATCTAAAATGTCTCTAGCAATATTAAGGGTTGCTCAAAGGCGAAAAATAGGTTTTTCAGTACTAAACTTGCAAACATTGCTGATTAACACTCCCGTCGAAATAATTAGGCACCTTTATGCCTTCTAGAATACTCTAAAGAGGTCATACCACGATAAATCCGGCCTACTTGTATTTTGCTTCTTTAACGTGCTGCTCTAGTTTTTGTACAGACCATACACAATTCTCAGCGAAAGGTTAACAACCTCAGGACTAGGTGTCGGTCTGTTGTTTAGATTTTTGAAATACTTGCCTACAGAAAGGAGAATTATGGCAGCGTAATTTTTTGACATAATGGAGATACTGTAAAACAATTCCTGAACAATACACCTTGCATTTTTTTGCAACAACCAAACCTTGTTGGAGTTCATGAACCATTGTTTGTTGTTCAAAGGAAGGTTTTGAAAAGCGTTTTTAACTAGGCTTTTTGAAAAATGTACCCTAATGAGATTTGTACGTTAAATAGGTATGCCCTTTAGGCATGTTGTCACATAGCCAACGAAGACACAGCGTTCTTGAACTGAGTCAATTTATTTTAATGAACTCGCGCTCGCGAGTAACAGCGGGAAAAATGAACCACAGTAAAAATACCGTGCATTTCTATAAAAGGCAAATCTAATGCCGCGATGTTTGCTCAACATGTATATAGTTGGAAACCTTTTTTAGTGTCATGCAATGTATCAAGAATGTGTCAGTGATACAAGTACAGCCTTTATAATTGTAAACGGGTTACACGCTTTCTCTATTAAACAAGATTTCCGACTGCCGCGCACGACAACAGGAGCAAACGATTTGGCCAATCTAAACACTAGAAAGGAAACTTTGCGGGGCAAAGCTTCCGGGAAATGCACTTTGCGGGGCAACGCACTAGTAAGCTATTCCCATTGCTTACAACAATTTCGCAGCAATCTCCCATAAAAACATTTTATGGAAATGTGGCATTTGTTTAGGATCCGAAGTCTGAAATTGAAAGTAATATTTTGTGCAATGCACTTAGCTTCATTGACGCAGGACGGGGGCTACATCCAAAACATTGTCACGTTTATTTCGTACACACCAGGTTTATATGTTCAGCTTTCCGGCTTATGGCCACTACTGGGGCTATGTCCACCACGCGTGGCATGCAGTTCAGTTTTGAAATTCGCGGCCCCAGCGTAAGCGTTAATCCAGAATAAATGTACAAACAAAATAGGCAACCTCTTCGTGGCAACGTTGACGGTCGGGCCCTGATCTGTGGACTGCGAATGAATGGGGCAGCTTTAGCGCACGTGTGGAAAACAGTAGCTACGTTTTGATAGCGAGGCCTGGGTAGAGATCAAATGTTTACCGGCCAAAGAACATTGCTTTGGTCGTCCAACTTCAGTTTGTGTTTGTCACGAGTTGAAGCAACAAAACACACTAGAGCAGCATCTCATAGAAAATGCATACAGTCGATAGGAGCTTTAGCTTGCCTGAAAAGGTTTTGGGCCTAGTGGGACGTTTGGCAACTTTCACGCTGTCAGAAGGGTAGGAATTCTTTCATGCAAAATTTGTAGCGAGGGTGTGTGTTTAACCAACGCCTCGGAAATATGACCAGAAACGTGAGTTTTTTAAGTGGCCGCGTATCTTTCCTTCTGAATCAAATTGGGTCTAGCCCTATTTGTTACAAAGCCACGTGCCATAGGCCAACTCGTCACAGGCAAACTGGTCACTAATGCCATCTGATCATAGGACACATCGTACAGGGAATTCCCATTATACTTGAATGATCAGCCTATGGAAAACTCGCATTAACAGCATGTTTTGGAACGTTAAAGCAATGTTCCCACCTACCCCAAGTCGCGAATTTAAAAAAAAAAGTTGTAGGTGAGCGAGTGTGCCCAAAGCATTTGGGCGCAAGAAATTAGGTGAATTTATCACCCCACCTTGATAATCCTAATAAAATTACAATTTCATTGAACTTCGCACTACATGACACACACTAAGAGTAAAAAATTCTGCAAATGACGCAGTGAACAGGTCCTGCATAAAATTACCGAGGCTTTTTATTGCAGCTAATGAATACGCCACCTCAGAAGGGGATGTTCCGAATCGTGTTGAATGGGGCTCCGCTGAGTGCACCAAGGCGTCACGGGAACTGAGCGTAGTCCACTCTTCCCAGCCCTTCCCTGTGAAGGCTTTGTTTGCAAGGTCTGGGAGCAATGAAATCCAAGCAAGCAAAAGACACTCTCGCTGGATGTATTTTCTGTCAGAAACTTTTCATGGATAATTTGCTGTGATATCAGCCCCGCTACAAAGCAGAAGTGCCGTGAGCGCTGATTGCGCTCCTCCACCTCGCTGTACGTGAATAGCACTTCAGCGAAAGAGTTCAACCACGATTTATTGTAGGGTTAACGCGCAGTGAGGCGCGCACTCGCGCCGTAGCCACCATGGGGATCTTATCGTGCGCCGACACGGGGCGTTTTTTGCCATCAGAAGCCGCGTATCGCACCTGTGTCACAGCGCAAAACCTATCCACATACACCCTCACTCAAGTACAGCTGTAACCAGAGTACCATTTTCAAAATCAGGTAGACAGCCAACCTGAATTCTCCCGTATAATCAGTTCTACAAACAGGGGCAGGATGCACTGACGTCTCCGCCCCCCCGCGACCCCCTCTCCCCCACAAAAAGAAAACAGCCCTAAGGGCGTTTTACACAAGTTCACGTGACACAGATCTCTCAAACTGTACTACACAATTGGGATGAGTTTACTACTGCCGAGAGTATCCTCAGAATCACCTTCAGTGCCCATTTCCAGTCAGCGTGAATCGGGACTCTTGTTCACACGGTCGCCTTGAAAAAAAATCGCTGCGACGAAAAGGCTCCCTTCACGAGAATTCCTATCTCGAGACGGCATCGCTCAAAAGGCCGATGTGACGATTTGGCCAATGACAAGTTTTTCGGTGACGCGTGGGCATGTGATGAGTGGGCTTCTTCCCAATTAAAATGTTCACACAGCAGTCTAATATATCAGCCCGTTCAACTAAGCCTACACTTCCTGAACCAGTGCACAGAAATGCAAAGCCGTTTCTGCTATTCTGCACAGTCGGCAGCACAAGACCTGCACTTTTTCGTCTGCCTCTGCACATCGTTGTCAGAAAGTGCAAG
This sequence comes from Haemaphysalis longicornis, assembly GCA_013339765.2. NCBI lineage: Eukaryota > Metazoa > Arthropoda > Arachnida > Ixodida > Ixodidae > Haemaphysalis > Haemaphysalis longicornis. The sequence continues at coordinate 190,394,559 of CM023450.1, read as the reverse complement.
CAAACCATGAACTCGCCTTGCAACCACCGAACGGCGCGGTTCAGGTGCCGACTGCACCTCTGAAACAGATGATAGATGTGGCACCGCCTGAACTGTTTCACGGGGTGCAGGTAAATAGACTTAAGCGAAAATGAAACATAATTCCAATCGCGATAGAACTTCTCTCCCGGATAATATTGATTGATAGGGTTACAAAGTACAAACACAAGACCACAACGTTACCTATTTTGTAAGCGTACATGCCGCCAGACGATAATACTTGTCAGGAATGTGAAAATGCTGTACCGCAGTACCAAAGTAACACGGGTTCGCGAGTTGCTGACGTTGCTTAATCCTTTTGACCAAAGCCTCAGGCGCTGTTACGCTGTGCGCCTGCATGTGAAAAGCAAGCATGCGCTGGTTGCTCTTGAAGCTCGCCTGTGATCCACTGATATTTGAATATAGAAAACACCCCAAAGCAAAACGTCCCGGATATCAGGATGTGATTTTAAAAATTTGACAACCCGCACAATTGAGATGCGCAGACTGAGAGAAACAGCTGTGCACGTCATTTTAAATAGGTTGTAACTTTGATTTTCTTAAATGGACAGTGAAGTGATTTGTTAAAATTGCGGGTTTACTAGCGCACATTTTAGTCTGAAGTCTTTAGGACATGTTTTGACCGCTCTCGCTGTATCTCCGCTGCTTTATTCAGTAGAAAAATCAATTCAAAAGTCCTCTCCTCCTCTCTACATCCTCACCGATTTCCTACGACGTTTCGTATGACGTCAAAAAAAATTGGCTTGTCTGGGCTACTGCACGGCTTGCCGACCATCCGTACAGAATCATTCCGCCCAGCATTTAGCCGGCCGGTGGCCGGCGGGTCGTCACAATTTGTTCGCTCAGTTGAAACTACGCCACGGCACGTTTGTGTCATGAAGAATGTGCCTTTAGTTTGCTAGTTTGTACTGTATCAAGCTCTGAGTCCAAGTGGCTCCACACAAACGCACGTGCGACGGTTCGCTGACTGGTACGCTAGTAGAAAAACCTAAAGCCAATTGAAGGCGGAAGAACAGTGAGCGAGGCTAAAATGGGTACTAAGGAATTAAAATCAACCGAAACGTTTATGGTACAATGTAAACTCATGGTGCAGAAAGCACTTTTTCGCGCTCGGTGAACTAGCACAGCGGTCAACAGCACGACCACACATCTGCCAACGCTTTTCCGTCTAAGGAATGCAGTCGCTGGACAAAAGATATCGTAGAAATTTGGGGGACACTTCCTGCACGAGCGCAATACAAGAAATAGTTATCTAAGCTCCCTGAAATGCAAAAACGAAATGAAATTGTAAACTGGCTACATATTATATACCTTTTGTTTGCAACCTCGGCATTCCTTGCATGTGGTGGAGTGGTCCGAAAAAGTAGACTTGTTATTTGGGAAGTCGCAAGATCCAATCCGTGAAAGCGCATCTTTTTTTAAGTTGATGTGTTTGTTTTTGGGTACTGGTTTGCACACGGAATTCACCACTTTTGCGCTGTAACGTTCATTGCACCATGAGCGAGTTCACAGAACGCGTGCGGACTGACACTGACGCACTGGCGAGTTCTCGTTGGCATGGTGCTGCCATAACCACCGAGTGCTTGCGAGCAATTTGTTGCGTTTTGCTTTTTTGAGTATTGGCTCGTGAGCGACGGTGTCAAAAGCTTTCTTTGTATGGATTCCGACTATGGTACGAGTTTGGGCCTTGCTTTGCACTACCACTGTCTCTGTGAATGCGCAGTATGGCGTCTTGGGTAGAGACATGTCGGCGAAAACCGGTCATCGTATAACCAAAGGCCTGGTTTTCTTCTAGAGCCCACTCAATGTAGGCCTGAACCATCTTTTCAAACAGTTTACCTATGCAGGAGGTGAGAGATATAGGGCGCCAATTCTTAATGTCACCAGGCGATTTACCGTGTTTTGGAATAGCAACTACATGTGCCGTTTTCCACGCCTTAGGAATTTGGCCACTTTCCCAGGCTTGATTTATGTAACCTAGAAGGGCTTCCAAGTGGTTGTATTGTAGATTCTGCAGCCTTTTATACCTACTTTGGTGTGGTCCATGAGCTGTATTTCTTCGGATGCTTTGTAGGGCATATTGCAGTTCATGAATTGTGAATTGCTGATCAATGTCCGTAGTTGATGGTTGTGGGAGTGACGAGTTCGGACACTCGTTAGTTGACACTGTGGTGCTGTGGAGTAAAAATGATCCAGCAGACGCTCAGCTGAGTCATCTTTAGTTATTTTCGTGTGGAGCATGAGCTTTTGAATGATGTGGCTTGTTTTCTTATTGCTAGTAGGCTGTTCGGATGCGCCAAACTTTGCTTGTATGGAGGCAACGAAGAGAGACGCTGTGGTGCAGACGACGAAGTGTGAAAAACGCGAGTACATGCGAAAGTAATCTAGCAGACCAAATTGACAGCTAACACAGCAGTCGACATGAGTCTACAATGAATGAGTGTAACCCACGGCACATTCTGAATAAGAAGAGCGAATCAAGGCCGCTTTCTATTAGCTCGTTCACAACTGAGGAACATAGCTACTTCACGAGTGTGATCAATACCAATCCTCTACGCAGAGGTGGAAGCACGTTACCACACCAGTACGACGCATGAGCGAACGATAGAGTAAGATTGGCGCCAAGCCATAACATAAAAGGAAACATCGGGGTCTCACGGGGCTAAAGGCACCGTGACCACATGTTTGTGACCTAGTTGTGGAGCCACAAAGTGAAAGAGAGCATTCTCACAGCCGATCTCGTGTTGACACAAAGAACAATGACGCCTGACGCGGCGGGTGGTCGCCACCGCATGCCTGCCTCGGTAGTGAGAGCCGCAGAGCGCGCCCGTGCCGCTAAATTTAGGAGGATCAACATTTGGACAAGCTGGTATTGGTTGAAAATCTTCGAAGAACACTGTACAAACACAGACACTAGCGGAAGAAAATTTTGCAGACACGGCGTCGCGCTGTGATTTTCTTCCTCTAGTGTGTGCTTTTACGCTGTTATTCGAAGATGTTCAACCGATGAATGTAGCCTTCTCCGTCGGGTTGATCTGACGGCGTGGGATGAAGATGACGCAAAACGTCATCTTAATCTCACGCCATGATCTTAATCTTCATCCGACGGCGTCATGAAGATGCAAGGCATCAGCGTTGCGCTGATCCCGCAGTGGGTATAGCGGGCCCGCGATACCGAGTGAACTACCCGACGTCGAGGCCATGATGTGGTGACGACGGTGAGTCAAAAAACAGAACATTGGGCTGAAATGTCACGCAAAAGAGTTGTTTCTTTCGCACCATCGTGTCACTAGTATAGCTTTGCTGATCAAGCCATACGCAGACTGTGATGGCCAATAATATTTTTCGAGAGGCTCCATAACAGTTGCCGGAAATTCCAACCATCACTTCGCCCGTTGTTGTGGTGGAGCTACGTACGAACCTTCTCTCAGTTGCGCAGTCAAAAACTGTATCGGAATCGGCGTTCTCACGCACACGGTCAGAAATGTAGTTACGTACTATCTTCTATGGTTTCTAGTTTTTTGCCGAATAAAGTTTAGTCTGTGTCTCTTTCTCTCGCACTCATACAAATCAAACACCGGTGTTGTCCGCATTTCAGCACGGACGCTTTTATGCAGCTTTAAGCCGCTTGCAGGTATTTTTATAGTGAGTTTTAATTCAGACTGCAGTTTAATTCGTAAGGAAATTAAAATTGGAATTGTCAAGCCAGTACGAAAAGAAAGCTCAGAAGGTGCCAAACTGGTATGTATCTGTTTTCGCAGTACTGCCACGTTTTTTCAAAAAATGCTGTCTAGAAGATGGTTGTATTCATTCCAGAGATTTTTATTAGCCATAAATTTGGTCTTTCCGTTTCAAAAGGTGCTCGTTACTTCTAAAAAGTCTTTTAGATAAATGTCGTTGGTGTGCGGGCAGTGTTTCCATACCGTTGCCGCAATTATGCATATCAACAATCCTGAAAAGTTCGTATATACGGAACAATGGAGTACTTTCTTGTTTGATGAAACGTGAATAAAATTGTGCATTTATCTCAAAACCAATTTTATGTCTTAAGTTGTCAATGAATTCCGTATATATACGGAAAAATACGCGTCATTTCGCTATTATTGGATAATGTGCCAAAGTTTTTATTGCGCACACTACTGTGATTCCAGTTTTTATACGATAATCCGTATGAATATTCCCATTATATACGCGTTTCAGTTGCGTTTGATGCGGGTATTCTCAAAATTTGCTTGTGTCAATTATATTTGATGGGCCTTCTAAAATGACGTTAAATATTTTAATAATTATCTATACAATCGATCGCAACTATCAGTAATGCACGGTCACTTCGGTCCCAATTGGTGTTCAAAATCAAGAGCTCTCCAATAGTCAATCTTGCCTGTCTTACGTTTTACATCTTTCTCAAAACTTTTGCTGCCCTTTTAGAAATCCACAGTCTCCTAATGTGCTCATAATCGTATTGTTCGCTAAACATTCATGCTATCAACCGTCGACAAATATGTTCCATCATGATGTTTGTAAGGTAGTCTTCCAGTTTGTTAACCTGGCGTCATAGTTAATTTTTCCCCAAAAAAACTGTTCTGCTTTAGAAATCTGTCAGGACGACAATAAACAATCAACAAATTCATTGGCACAGTAGACTGTTTACAGAATGTCTTTGCATTAGCTGCCATCGACAATGCACATGGGTGTACTCTTTATTTCAAACATAAGTTAATAAATTTTTCAGAGTACTTCTGCAGGAAGTTTAGGACTGTACGTGGATAATGTGTGATCTAAAAGTGTTTTCATAGTTTCGGTACAAAAAAACACTGATACATGCGCTCTCGTATAGCATACTAAGGTATGGCGTCATAATTTGACGTTCTGTTCCTCTCATCGTGGTATTTAAAGGAAGAAGCTACTGTATTCATGGCAATTAGGTTGCTTCCACTTGTTCCACAAAATTTGTTCCCCGCACTCGACTTTCCTTCTCCCCATTCACCGCTTCGTAAAGCTGGTTTGATGCGGCATTGCTGAGCAAAAAAAAATAATGTTGCGTGAAGGTCTGTCCCCTAGTACGTTTACGGTCTATAAGGTAGAGTCAAGCGCGGGACTCAGTGTGCGTAACAAAGTTGGCGATGATATACCGGAAGATATTTAATTATCAACGTACATAGACGGTATCACTTATTTGTGATCTGTGTACTTTAGTGTTAAATGGGCGAAAAATTTATTTCGAGTGATTTCGTAGCCTACTGCGTAACGTTGGTTCCACTGAATTCCGGTTATTATTGTTTCTTTATATGTGGTGTTTCAGTATGTGCAAACTTTATTTGCTATGTTTTTTTGTATTTCCGCTGTCAATTGCAGAGCTGGACGTTTTCTTTTTTACAGTGAACATTCCTCCATTGCCATAATACATTTTCATGTAGATTTACCAAGCCAATCATACCGCATGAGGTACAACAAGACCTTGTCCTCCTCTACAGGCCAGATCACTACGGTATTTTTGTTAAGGCAAAAAAGAACTTTTTATTATTTCTTAATTGGTATTGTTACTATTTATATATCGATGTGAAGAGCCGCTTTATAGAGCGTATGGAAGTAATGAAGAGGACGTGCACGTGCAGACGTTGCAGTTAAAGCACGACGCAAAGAAAGGAAAGGAAGGGGGGAATAAAAAGAAGCGAGGGGAGAGGAACGGAGGGGGCAAGTCCGAGGCAGGAGGAATGAGGTATCGGCAAGCTCTCGTAACGGCCAGGACACCCCATAGCCGAGCCGCATCTTCCTCTTCCCCAACAAGAGTAATGGCGGCTTGGCAGCGTCCGCAACGTATTGCTCCTCTTTGCCGGTGAGCGCACCGGTGAGAGCACCGCGTCGTATGTCGGCCACGACAGCATGAACGGCAAGGGCACCACACTGTATAGTGTATCTGCTCCAGCGCATCCAAGCCATCGACAACCCGCAGATGACCCCGAAAATCTGTGAATAATTCTATAGGAATATCTGGGTTAAATTAAGTTACCCTTTCATTCGTGGATTCTGTCATGTCCTAGAAAAAACAAAAAACATTGATGGCGGAATTATAAAATAGTAATAGTACTACTATTAAATAATGAAAACTGAGCAAAGTACATGGTTTTTAAGGTTTATTTCTTCAACCCCTAATGAGTTCAGTTTTTGACTAAGGCAACTGCAGCCTTCACCAAACAGGCGTTGTAACACAGAAAGGCGTTGAAACACTGGCGTTGTCATTTCACTTGTGGTTATCAGTATAAGTAACCGGTAAATCTATTTTTGTTGGCGTGGTTGGTTCGGTTACGTCATCAATACGCAAGCCTTCTAAATCTCCGCACTGCTTTTTCCTGTAAGTTCTGTAGATGGCTCTTTGATCACAATTTTCTCTAAAAACTTTTTCGCAGCACTGATGCGTCATATTTCTGAGAGAGTGGTCTTTTACCAACTTTACGCAAAGTGCTTTGTTAGTTTCATCATTTGGACTGGTCAGAGTGCGTGGTGGAGCATCTGAAAGAAAGGAAATAAGGTTTCATATAATTTTTCTGAAAAAATATGGCGCAGATTCTGTACTCGTGCGGCAAAGGCATTCTATGTGACCTAGAAACACATGTAATTTATTGATTTATTTCTCACAGAAATCAATTTTGAAGCGACTGCAATTAGTGGAAGTGGGAAGTCATGAAGTTAAAGGTGTGGCTGTTTTAAAAGTAACTGGATGAGGCTGCTGGCCACGGACAGGGAGACGATATTTTAGTTCAATCGCGACGTGGGCAAAACTCATAAAGCGGTGTCGCAATTGTAGCTGCAGGGTGAAGTACTAGACCACGTCTCACGAAATGTTGGTAAGTAGTTAAACAAATGTTGATGTCGGGGTTACTGTAGTTTATTTCGTAAAACAGCCGTATAGCAGCAGTTTTGCATGGGGTGGTTAAAGTTGCTGGGCAAGGCTTTCTTTAATTGCTGATGCACTATTGGTTGAAGTGTGATTAGAAACAATAAAATCATAACAGCAGTTCAGAATAAATATAAATGATAAGATAAGAGATGGTCATTGTGGATTACAGTTAAACCACGCGTACACCAGTCAAGTGCTAAAGTGTGTTCGGTGAACAGACAAGTTTAGGATAGCGATTGCTTAAACATGATACTGCTAGGATGACCACCTTTTCAATCTCGAAGTTTGGTGCAGGCTGACAGGGGGGCGGGAATTGACCTATCACGATTATTATGCACTGTTAACGGTGGCGAGAAAATTTCACATGCAATATTTGGTTATCTCTGGTACCTGGGGATAGTATTACTCATAAAGTGGCCGACGATGACAAAGAATGTCCCCGGCTGGCAACGCAAGTCTCACAGTGTTGCGAGCGTTGCTTTCAGGGGAGCGGCTACTTATGCTGTATACTGCAATAATTATCTCTCTCTCTCGGCAGCGCTCCCCCACGAGTCACTGTAACTCGAGTCACCTGATGTGACAGGGAGCCCTATTCAGTAGGGCGCGAGCTAGCTCGTTCCTGAGTTCCAGCTGCTCGAGTTAACAAAGTAGTCATAGTGGAGCATCCGATGAACCTCAAGCGTAACCAGAGCAATCGAGCGGTGCACGCTTGGCATAATCAGTGCGCCCGGTTAAGGCTGCTCACGTTGAAAAAAACGCGGTTTGGGAAAACAATTGCCTGCAGTGGCGTCTTGAGTTGTGCCAGAGTACGTCCTCAGTTCCGTAAATTTGATAACACCAGAATTTCTTTTAAAACTCCAGCCTGGCTTACGCATTTTTTTCAATGCTCTTCCCTGTAAAAGCGGCGCGGGGCGGCTGCGATTTTCTCAGTGTTGTAGTTTTCCATATAATTCTGTTTTTCACCAGTGTGAGGGTAGGGCCAGTGCAGCTCAGCTCAAGCCGAAAACAAGTAAGTGGAGCAGTTTCCTGTAACGCGCGCTTCTCCAGTCTTTGTCAAACGTGTCCGTCTTTTTACCGTGCACACTGCAGGCGTAGTATCATTTGTTGCACCAATTCAGCGTGTCATGAACGTGTTTAAACATTGAAGAGTCATCGATCGTGTTCACTGTGTATGAACACGGCTGCCGCGGGAAAATCTTGTCGTCTCGCCCGCTGCCATCGGTCGGACTGCAGCGAACTCTCCGTTCGGATCAAACGCCCGCGCGCCTGGGGCAGCATTGACTGACGGGGGAATCGGGATTTCGTTCGTTTAATTTTTGCTACTAAGCTATGTTACTGAAGCATAAAATTCAAGTGACTTCATGGTTGCGCCTCGACCCCACCGGGGAAGTCGACGCCATGGTTGTGTGACAGTGCATTTCATTTACCCTATGCGCTCCAGCCAGTTTCACTAGAGGCGTTGAGCGCAGCACTCTTAATGTGAAAATGTTACTGGCAAGGATAATATACAATCAACACCGCGTATATATCATCACAGATGATCTCTAGACATTTCCATAAGTTTTGTACAGCTTCGTCGTCGTCCGGCAGGAATCAAAGCATGCAAAGCGAGTGAGCCGGAGAGTTGACACCTAGTAACCGTTTGACGCCACACGGAGGGTGAGGGGTAGCGGAAAGAGATCGAAGGAAGGGAAAGGAGTGTGGCGATTGAACTCTATAAAAAACCAATAACTGTACAGAGCTTCATCTAACAATAGCCGTGAAGAGCAAAACAAAAAAATAAACTATTGAATTTAAAACCTTGTCGGTTTTGCTGTTCCTCTCTTCGTATTTTCCGGCCATCGGATCCTTTGATGAGCTCGTGTGATCGGGGTTCAAAATTCACAAAACGATGATTCGCTACACTAAGAGTTGTTGAAGAGGGCGTGGCGCGTCACACCTGAACGTGATGACACGGGAGTAGGACAGGTGCACACCAGTTGCGCAGAGGCACTGGCGTGTGCCAATCGGCTTGCTCACGCAATTCACTAATAAATGAAAGAAGGAAAACTGATGATAATACAATATAGCAGAAAAGAAGCCGGTCGAGTAATTAGTGTCAAAGGACAAAGAAATGAAACACCCAAGTACAATGTATTACAATTCAGTTGTTAATAAATATCTCCCAGCGTCTCTTTTAAAGCATCTAAGCAGAATTAGGTGACCGAGAAAATTTTCAATTGAAAAACGGATGGAGGTTTCGATCACTTAATAGCCAGCGCAATTATGTGGAATGTGGCGCGCTTCCATCCCCCGATTTCGTTTCTTGCTAATCTGATTGAAACACGTCATTGCGTTGTCTTCCACGGACGGGAGAAACTCCAGCCTTGGACGAAATTTTTTAAACAGAAAGGTAACACGAACACCTGAGACAAAAAATAAATAAATAGACTTTGTAGGAGAATACGCAATATTAAAATAAAAGCGTAATAAATTAAATTAGTTAGGTTTGCTTGCCACCAGTGCAAAAGTGCAGCGAGAAAACGCACTAAAAATTGCGCCACGCCCTAGCCGCTTTTCCTTGGTCCGCATGGCCATGGGCCTGTTACACCACCTCAATAATCAGCACAGACATGAATGGCATTAAAAAGCATATGAACTCCCCCTCAAATTATCACCATCATGTTACGTCGGCGTCCCAGAGCTAGTGTCTCCCGAGTTTCACTCTATCTCGAGGCTTCTGACATAGCGCCTACGATCCAAAATGGATGGGTCGTTCACTTACTGAGCTTCCTTCAAGACATGCAGGCGTTTCCGCGTGCAATGACGACTACAAAGCATCGTTCCCGCATTTTGGTAATTTAAGCTATTCCACACCTAACGTCGGCAAAGTCGGAATCTCCTCATTCACCCGCAAAGCTTGGGATTGTAGGTACTGTCCCCACCAATCACCTTAGTAGTATGAGGGACATAGTTGATTATATTATCTGTTGCGGTACAAGACACAAAAGCCTTCAAGGCGGGAAAATACCGCAAGTCGCGGGACGACTGTCACCTTGGCTACGGCATGGGTCGCCAAACGTGCGATTAGCATTGTATGTAACGCAGTCGGGATGACTTCGCTATAGAATGCGGCTAGGGATGTGAGGGCAAAATTATTTTAACGTAGCAATCGATTTGCAGAGTGCAGGTGATTACATACGAATGATTTTAGGTGCTTCTCAAAGAGAAGAAATTCTGCTTATATCTCTTGCTAAGGAGAATGTCTCCCACTTGAGCACCCATAATCAAGCTGAGTAGAATTCGACCTGCTTCATTACATTTGGGGCTTCAAAAGAGAGCTGCTTTTAAGTACCATTGCGGAAAATGCGATAAGCTTACCGAGAATCCGCGATAAGCGTATCTGCAACGAAGAGTTCGGCTTGGTAAGAATCTTGCTGAGGTACTGTATTTGAGAGCCGCCCGCATTTTTCTGCACACAAATGAGTTCTGCGTCCCGCAATTCTTTTGTGGGAGAGATCTCGCTGGCGGAATCGAAACTGCATTCATTTTTACCTGTCTTAAAGGGGTCCTGAAATACCTTCCGCCGATGCATGGATGTACCTGTACCCAAATAAAGCAATGTATTTGCAATCTCCTGCCGCAAGAATTTTGTTATAGCGATGAGTATTAGCTGAGAAATCGTAAATCAAAAACCGCGCATTACCGTCGCTCCGCGTTTCCTCCTCCTTTCGACTTACTCTCCGCTGTTGACGGCGAGCGAGCCTTGCCTCCCATGATGCTGCGCTCCGCAGCGTGACGTACTTTCGCTATTGCGCTGCTCAGACTGTCGTCTGCTACGGGCAAGCTTTGTTGACATCACGTTGACACCATGAATCCCGCACTCCGCTTAAGGCTGGAAAAGCGAACGAAAAACCTGGCCGCATGTATGCGGCGGCCGGGCCTTGCCCTTTCGCGGTGTACGTTGCTGGCGGCACATGACCTTTTATCGGCGGCGAACTCGCAGCCGCACGGGGAGAGTAGTGCGCTCGTTTTCTTGACGCACCGCGCACTGTTTATCCAAAAAGCGCCGTATCAGATGTGGCCCCGCTGGTGCCGGGTCTTATTTTACGGCGGTGGTAATTCCTCCCGGCGGCATGTGAAAAAGTAATATAAAACCGATACAGAACCCGTGCACAAAACGCTTCAATCATGTGACCAGTTGAGCTTGGGGCGACTCGTGGTGGAGAGCGTCAACGGTGGCAAAACATGCTTCGCCGTGGCTCCGAGCTTTTTAGCGCTGGAGCGAGCGCCATTTCTTTGACAATCTCAAACATCGGTTGCCTTGGCAACAAGGCACAAACCGCTCCAGAAGTCAGTTACGGTTGCGTGATCCCAGTTCAGATTGGGGCCCCACTGCGCGACATGTGGGCACTGCAGGCGTACCACTCACTCCCATTGGGAAGTGCGAGATGCGTTTGACCTCGCATGGGGTATGAGCAGCGTGTGCGTGGCTAAAAGCCATCGGCTTGTGCGCCAGAGTTAAGTGACTTGCTGTTCGTCCCCGCAAAGCGCGCGCGAGTTGAGTACCGAATTTACGACGGGCAGGAGGCAACCCATCCTCTGTTAATCGTGGTTCAGATTTTCAACGCATGTTGTGATGTTGTGTTCGTTAGAAACGCATCTCTGGATTGTTTTGAAGTTGAATAAAATGTATGCGTCAAACCCGGGCATTCGGCTGAGGGCGTTCTCTGCGATTGCATGAATGAAGTGCCACGGGGCTTCAACGCTTTCTTTAGGGAACGTACTCAGGTAACAGAATATCCATGTCGTGTTATGGTCGTGTTGCATTCAATACAAACGGTTAAGCGTTTGTTTTACACTTGTTTCGTTTGCCGTAAAATTCCCAAGCACACTGGCACTCCGCTGGCAGATCAGCCGGCGAGCGAACGCTGAGCAGACGACTCATCTCTCTGCCGGAAGTGCGTGAAAAAGCCGCCCAATAGCAGGATGTCTAGCTCATCACGAACATCTGGGAATCGATGATGTAGACATGTGAAGATGGTGGCGCCCAAAAACACGAAGGGAAGGGTGAGAAAAAAATGACAAACTTTGCAACAAAAGTGTGAGCTTTCCGCTGCGCGTAAAAGAGTAATACTTGGCACAGAGGACGTTGACGACGGAATCTAACGGTTGCGCTAGTTCATTGAGTGTTCTCAAAATGCCTTTCAGGGCCCCTTTAACAACAAACGTGTCCTCTGAATCTGATCGCCATTGTCTTGTTTGGTTCTGCGCTAACAGAAAATCTGAACCGAAGTGCTTTTGTTTGGAATGTGTTGAGAGCAACTGCCGAAAAAACGCTGCAGTGATCAAGCTGAAGGCCTACATCCTTGGAGAGTAAGAAAAAGCGAATGCCGAGCGCTGACCGGTTATATATCAAAATTCACTGATCGCGTCAGCTACGAAAATGAGCCTCCCCAGTCACCAAGTCAGTGCACGAATGCAGAAAGTTAACCAAGCCTTTCTTAATTCATATGGCGAGGCGCTCCTTTTATCTACGTTTCTTTTAATTTCGAAGCACGTTTGTGTCGTCTCTACGTTTATGACTTCGTCTTGGCAGTTATTTTTTAACTAAGTGACCATAGAGACGGCAAACCCAACAGGCTGAACAAGCTCGTACTGTCTAGATTACCGGAAATGTCGGTAGAACGCGTAAATTCGTAGCTTTCAGTCTTGGACACGTGTTATTGGCGCAGCGGCATCAATTTTCTGTAGTAGAGACAAGTAACCATTTTCTCTTCTGATACAATGTCTTAATGCCCACGCTACTAAGCTTAAGTGGAAAAGCCCTTGACAGTGGTCATTTTAACGAGGATGCAATGATAGATGACACTCATCTGAAAGCAAATTAAGCCAGTGTTCCCTTTACCGATCAGTTTCGTACACTCCAAGCAACAAATATTTAGATTTGCTTTATGATTTAACCAATTTCTGACGCTTAAATCGAAAACTTTCTACCAGTGAATTTACTGGGGGAAAGCCATTTATTCGTAAGAAAAAAATTAAAAATAACGGAAGTGGGAAGGAAATCCTCAGAAGATTATAAAGTAAAACAAATCTATTGTCATTGCGGTACCTAGAAATTCTTTGACAATATGCTTGCTGGAAAACTACTCTTGTGTTGTAATGCATGCTATTTTTATCACCTACCTATATCTCGAATGAAAAGTTAGAATACCCGTTCAACCTCGTCATCTTTTTAACAGTGTATGGTAAAAACTGGTTTAGACTGGATAATGGACAAAATACCACATCTCCTTGTTTTCCGCAAGTGCCAAGGCACGTAGAAGCGTTTTTCATTCGCCGTATCCTAAAAGAGGGTAAAATTACAGTTTGACAAGTATAATACGTAATAACGGTGTGTACTCACCATCTAATTGATAAACGAGAGATACCACCTTCATGACTGCGCAGTGTTGATCCGTGTACATAAATAAGTACGATGACTGGTGTCCCCCTAAACAAAGGTATTGCAAAAAGAACAAGTTTTTGCCACTGAAAATATTAAAAATATTTTCAAAAGTGCATTTATAAATGTTTTCGATCTAATGTTAGCTTTCTTTGAGTATTTTCAACACTGTCAACTCCATGCATGCCGTAGATACCGCTATTACAAAAAAAAATCTCCAGAAATTCAGAGAATTGTCTACGAATGCCTAGCATTCTTATGCCGCTTTCTAGAGTGTGAGTTCTTTACAGACCATTGTTTTGATTTTTTCATATTTTGTTGGAATAATTATCTCTATTTACCCTATTATAAAGATTACAGCTCGTACTTCCGCCAAATTGGAAATTTTGTGTAAATGAAGGCCGTAACACGGTTCCACGTTTATGCTATTGTATTCTTATTTTTTGGTTTCTCAAAATTCTGGTCGACAATTTATCTACATTTACTCTATTATCACGACTAAAGGAAGAACTTGCACGAAATGTGAATTTTTGTGGAAATTCAGGGCGTTACACGGTTCGCTATTTTCGGTATTTTTTGTATTTTTTTATTATTTCTTGTTTTTTATTCCTGTTTGATGAATTATCTCCATTTACGATATTATAATCACTGAAGGTGGAATTTCAGCTCAATCTTCATTCTTGTGGAAATGCAGTGTGTTATACGGCCCTGGCTATGGACCTGCACAGCAAAGGATGGTACGCCGTAATAAGTAGGTATCTATTATAATCTTTGAATTGAGAAAAGAATTTGTGTAGTCTCTTTTAAGTTCATGGTTTGCTAACCTTCCATAGTATAAGTGAACTCCCCATCCCTACTGTATGAAGTATTTTTGCTTTACGCGTACAGCAAAGGTTAGTTTGGCCTGCCAAATGAAATACATTCGAAGTCCGACCAAATAAAATTCGATATTTCCAATTTACCAATCTAACAAAGAAATTCGGATTCACCCGCAGTTGGTCATACGGCTCAATGCTTTTATAAACTCGAAGTAACGAAACATATTCAGCCCTATTCCAGATTTACGCAGCATTTCGAGAAACACACACACAGAAAAAAAAAACAATTGGCCCCAATCCACGCTCTAAAGGCCAAGCTGTAAACGAAGCTGTTGACTATATTCTTGTGATGTGCCATTCAGTACCAACAACAATAAAGTTCTATTCTGTTCTATTCTATTCTATTCTAATCTGTTCTTTTCTATTCTGTTCTATTACCCAAGCGGCGTAACTTGAATTCACACACATAGCGTCCACTCACTGCTACCACTTTCGCCTCCCTGTCTCATTCCGCTCTTGGGGAATTTAACGGAGGTTTGTAATTGTAATTCATACTTCCCGCCTTTCCAGTTCTCGCGCACCCCCTGCCTGAACAGCGCGAGCGGGAGCTCTGCTTTTTCTTTTTCTTTTTTTTATGTCGCACGTTCCGGCACCTTGCTGGGCAGTTTGGAGTGCGGCGTTCCTGGCGTCCATTTCTTCGTCTTTCTAAGGGTATGGAGGAGGGTGACACCGCGTCTTTGGCGTCATCTCCCTTACTGCCTGCCCCCTCACTGTAGTTTCATGCGTCGCAGGCAAATAGCGCCGTCCTCCTCTCCAGACGCTGAATTCAAACAACCGCCGGTCTCCTCCATCTGCATATCTGGGCGTCGCTTAGCCGGCAACACGACGGGCTCTCGCTCCTCTTCTCTACGCGGGCCCAGGTTCGGTCCCTGGTGGTGCCACAATTTTTTTGTGTAGCCAGTAGCTGGTAGTAGCGTAGGATGTATGTTTGTGTAGCCAGTAGTAGCCTGGGAGTTGTCTGCCGACGCGGACACGAAACTTTCCTTGGCTGTTTAGAGGTACACTTCTTTGCACTAAACAGAAGCAATTTTAAGTGTGTTCCGTCAGAACGCCGCCAGGAATTATGCGCCGCGTCAGAGAAGAAACGAGTAATGAAAATTGTTTTAGCGAAGCTATACGAGATGCCCTCAGAAGTCACCGTTTTAAATTAGATGGCGCCAGCAGGTACCGCCGCCAATTTCAACAAAGCGCACGCAGGCGAAAATCGCAGGGCTTTTCTGGCACGAAATAAATTAGTTTTCTTCCAAACCATTAACGGTTTGCTTTTCCCCACGGACGTTTAGGGCGTTGTTAAATTATCGCTCGGCGAGCGCCGCGGCTGCGCTAATTACGATCTCATCGTAACTCCTAGGATATACATAAAATATATGGAATCAACTGCTTGTGCAATGACAGCCTAGATTTGGCGAAGTTCACGATTTAGCAAAATATTGGGCGGTTCCCGGTGAGTTTGTTATATCAGGTTTTAACTTGTTTTGGAGAGGCTTGCTTGAGCAGGTGACAACACGTGTAATGGTGGTCAAGATAAGGGTCTCGCAAAGACGAAGTAAGAAATTGTTTCTTCTTGGCCCGCTATTTCTAGATGATTGTTATTTTTTTCCATTACTGCATCGTATGGTGCAAACAATTTCTGCCGTTCATTCTATTTTAAGCACCCTGAGGGGTTCTACAATTCCTTAATTAAGCACTTTATTAACGGACGAAACTAAACATTTTGAACTCCCTACCTGAGTGCGGCACCCCCCGGATTCGAAGATTTGTGTAACTGAACTTGAAATTTAAAAGCAATCTATGTACCACCTTGAAAACATACTAGCCGATGGAACGTATAGGACTTCCTCAAAAAGAAAAGTAAGAAAAATGCAGTGGTGATGGTGTGAATTAGAATTCAACTCGAGTTCACTAGAAAAAGAGCCATGGCGGACAGGTGCACCCCAAGAGAAAAGTCCTGATAAAAATCTCATACCAAAAATTGGTTGTGAGTTCCGTCTGTTACCAGAATACATTAAACTATAGACCTTTCTTTGAGAATGAGCTCCACCAGCTGCCACGCAAAGGCTCCTGGGAGATAATTGTACCCAGCCGTTTTCCACTGACATCGGCATGCAGTGCACGGTAGGAGTAGTAACTTGCATGAATTGCACAATGTACCGGGTGTTACAGCCAAACTAAAAACAAGAGACGACACCCGTTCCTAATCTGATTCTGCCACGACCTCTCGTCGAATAGGGGGAGTGGCTCTTGCTTACCGAAGTGTGATTCGGACGAAAGCTATTTCAGTGCCAAACGCTGTGCACCCGACTGTTGTAAAGTGAAACGAGCATTGGCTCTTGCTTTTGTATTAGGGGAGCTGCAGCATATTCTTCCTTTTGGTGGTGCTGCTACTTTCCTGGTACACAGCTAGTATTTATCTTATCCAGATCACGCTGACCTCTATATAATTGTTGCAGCCACGGGGTTGGGTAAGTGCTTGAGGGGGCGGGCGCGGAATGGTTCGGCCGGGGAAGTGACACGAGATTACGGTGGCCATCCTATACTGCGTCTGAGTGGTCGGCCGAGGAGGCGCCTGGTTGCCAGCATGCTGGATGGCACCAAGTTTCCGCGTGTATCACGTTCTATGCATAAAAAGCAGGGGGTGAGTTTTTAAGTAGGCTCAGAGGGTTACGTTTCTGCTTACATCTCAAACATTAGCAAAGCCCTGGCTCGTGCCGACCTTTCGGAGCGATCACGAGCTACACCAAGCGTATTAAACTCTCAGAGAAGACGCAAGTTCAGTAAACTTAGGTATAATACGATGAAAGCGTTGCGTTGCGTTACGCTAAGGTCTCGCCTTTTATTCTCCAAGGAAAAACTTTGAAAAGATGTCATGTGATACTCTGGAATGCTACCACCGAATATTTTATGCCATAAAGACTTGATGGAAAGCTTGATGGAAAGCTATAGATGATTTACGTACAAGCGGCAGTAAAACTGTTACGCCAAGCAGCATAAGTGTGAGCGGTGGAGTTTTTTATTCTTCTTTTTCATTGATTATTGGAGTACGCCACCCGTTATGTATGCGCTGTTTTACATTTGTTCTGGCTAAATAGTGTCCACACAGTCGAAAAGTGGACAGATAAGCTCTTTGGCTGCTATCGACAGAGGAGTGAAGAGATGAGGGTTGTCATTACACATATGTACAAATGACAATAAATTAAATGAAATATGACTAAAACAAGTAAGAAGAAGGCTTCCAGAAAAAATACTGCCTATGGAGGGGAAAAACTACGCCCAGAACCTGCGGAGTTTATTCTAATAAGACGCGATGGAAGGCGTATGACGATACCGCCAACGATTGTTCTCTACAAAAAAAAATCCCAGCGTGCGCACTGGGACTCTCACCCATTTGTATCTACTGCATGAATAAAAAATTGTGGTGCGCCTTCCAGACACGTATATATGCACCATGACAAACAGCATGCTACCGGTTAGACCCGTGTTTTAAACCTGTACTAGTAGTTTCAACTCATGATTCTGAAATAAGCACAATCATGGCAATCAAAAATAGTGTTCAGACGGTAAAAAAAGTAGCAGAGGGTTATTATTCGCTAACGACAACTTCAGTTCTTTAAATGTGGTACTGCAGCTTGTTTTTTACACACCCCGTTGACTTCTTCAGAAGTGAAGACGTTTGTATGTAATCTTTGACCTTACGGGCATATAGCAGTACCACAAGCTACATGGCGAGAGATCTAGAAAAAGGGCCGTAAGAAGTGATCGAAATGAAAAAAAATTATGGAAGCCAGCTGCTCAACACCGTTTTTGCCCTTTGTTGCATTGTGCCAAAATGCTTATCATTTTGTGTTTACTTCAAACAGAGTGCAATGGGTCGTAATATAATGAGCTTAAAAAGGACACTAGAGAAAGGGATGGAAAAGAAAATAAGGAGGTGCTATTAACAAAGCACACAGATAGAATTAGATTTGCGGTTTGGAATATTTCGCCTCATATAGATTGTATTCACTGAAATGTCTAGGAGGGAATTTCTTCGCTCGGTAACACTCCAAGCAGGCGTAGACATGGCCGAAGCGCCACGGATATGGTTGGGCTTCTGTCTCTGCGCCCGCACGCCGCAGAAAAAAAAACACGGCGAGCCTCACCTGCTCTATTTCAAACGGGTTCTCAACGGTGCGTCAACAGGTAGTTTAATATTCTCACTCATATTGGAGTCGAGGCATGACTTCGCATTCGGTGGAGCAGAGCTTGGAATGTCGAACGCGCCATCATGTGCTTAACCCGGAGATGTACCGCCATCTCGCAAAGCCCAACGTAACCAATGACCGTGCACTCACATGGTTGCCTACACGCATGCCTCGCCAGGGAATACAACCTATAAGATTAGAAATTGAATGTACACCGCAGTTCTATGTCGGTTTTGTACAAAGCAGAAACAAATATTCTTTCTTGATGGTAAATGGTATGTCCCCTAAAATGTAAGGGCAGGTCTAGTGGTAAGAGGCAAAGATGCAGCGCACCTACAGCAACGTCTCCACATGAACCTCAACGCAGCTACAGAAACCTGTGCTACTGCCAGAGGGAAATGTGTGCCGCAGGTAGCTGCAGGTTCGGAAGGCAGTCAATCAGTTCGAACGTGGTTCTTTACTGTAGAGCAAAGCTACCACAGCCTTTAGGCGAGAACAGGAGCCTCTGAAACAGGTTCTTGTGTAATAGCAGGTATACGACTGAAATAAATATTGTGGCCAGTACAGGCGAAACTCAACTATAAATTTCAAATAATTTGTGCTTAAGAACATGCTTTCAACTGATGTGCCATGTGTAACATGTTCGACGTGTTCTTTAAGACTGAAGGTGTTTCTACTTCTATAAAGGCTGTGTAGCCACGCGAGGTTTCCAGAGATCACATTTAAGATTCTATATACAAGCTTTCTGTCGGGTTTGCTACAAAAACCCCAGTCGCCAAACGAGGTCTAAGAGTACACAGGGTAGAAGAAGTAATGAGCAACCTTTCGGGCTGATTTGTAAGCACCACTATAATCGAACTTCGCTATGAAAGGCTGTTAAAAGTTTCAATTAGCAATATTCAGTACTCTTCTATAGCTGTCGTGAGAGAGCCGTTATATTAGTTTGTGTTTTAGTATATTAGTGTTTGGGAATGTTATTCTCATATATTAGTGCTCTATATACTATTAGTGTTTTATATAGTATATTAGTGTTATATATTAGTATTTTGGAATGTTAGTCTTTTGATGCGAAGTTCAGCGTAATCCATCAAGCACGCTAGCTCAGAAATCAAATCAAGATGAAGAGGGATACGTCTCCAAAAAAATTTTAAATCAAGTTTTTTGCCTAACTCGAAAGTTTATTGACTCCAATTTGAACATGTCTTCAAAAAAATGTTTATTTGTAACAGTTTGGTAGGAGACAGATATAAAACTTGTAATCCGATCACCAAAAATACCAGTGCAACCGTTTCTAAAGAAGACCCTGAGAAATAACTCCAACATCATCTACTAGAGCAACCTACCTATACAATTTAGCATGCTTACACACTTATCTCACACGAACATTTTTATTGGATGTATTACAATATTTTGTATTTAGGTGAAATAAAAGTAAATTAGATTAGTGTTTAGAAGCATCAACAGTAATTGTCATATTAAAGCCCCGCAAAATGGAATACTTACCCAATCCTGTGGAATTCATGACATTGAAGGAACCAGGGGTGTCTTGAAAAAACTGAAACGTTTCGTTGTAGCCAAAAGTGACCCTGTGAAAATGGAACATCTAATTTGTAAAACTCATGTTTTCTTTAAAAAACAATATTCAGCTCTATTGAGTCTTCGTATTTTTCTAATGAAGGTCATAAGCTAGCGGTACTCATTATTTGGGTGTATAGTATTACCCACGAAGGACGTTTATTTAGAAAATAAAATATTTATACTTTCTTGTTTTTACTTCAGTTTGGAAGAAGGATGTATGCTTTCTGTAGGGTAGAAAATTTCGGAATGCTGTACTCAGCCGTGCTTGTATTTTAGGTGCGACGCAGTATTACCTTATCATTGACGTTTTCATCGTACATTTTGGATGGCTGTTTGGTTAGGGTGGTATTGAAAATTTTTCATGAAGCGTGTTTTATGAAGACACGCTTACTCTACTAAGCAAAATAAGGGCAAACCTTATTTGCCCCTGTCAAGACATGTGAACAGTCCCGGTCATGCATTTGAACATCTTAAATCAACAATTTTAGAATCCGCTTTCAAAACCCACTAAAAATGAGGTTCGGGAATCTTATCTCATTTACAAGTTTCGTTCAGTGCCACTTGGTATTATTGGAAGTAACGGAAAACTATCGTGCTTAACCCTCGATTAAAATTGGCGACCTCATTATTTTGATCGCATTGTTCATTATTCCTACCCTTGAGTTTCCCACCAGAATTCGTAGAAACACTCCAAAACACAGCAGCTTCATTACCACAATGCCGCTCAGCAATGCGATGTGTCCTTGGAAAAGAGACCACGTTCCCCCCACCTCTTAGAAACCCTTAACCCCTGGTGATCTATGGACCCTTCCTATTTCCTGTTCGGTTGCTAGCAAACTATGCAATGCTCTTTTGTGCACTTTATCTATTTTTTCCTTCCGCAGAGGGAACACCCAAAGTACAATCTTCGTTCATTCGTTCATGCCTGTATGCATCCGTTCGAACCAGTCTCCCCACCCACTGAATATATTATTGTATACTTTTCTCTTCTTTTTTCAAACCGCGATTGTGCAGTCTCCCGCACTGCCTGAACTTGCAGCCCACGCCACGTACGTTGCCCCGTCGTGGTGCAACTTTTCGAACTGCCTTGTTAATATAACCCCTTTCTCTCTCTCTCTCCCTCCCTCGCTGCTTTGTCTTTTTTGTTGTTGTTTTTGTAACATAGGCATAGCCCGAGTGCAGGCATACTCGCCGTTTCCGAAATATCGTTCGCTTCTTCTCACAGTTTTCTGCAAAGCTATATAAAATGTGTTTAAATGTTTGTGACAGCACAATTATGTAGCTTTACTCTGATTAAGACAATTCCCGTTGCCGCTGCGTGAGTAAACCGTCTTTGTGACTGTTCTTGCTGTGTATCCGACTCTTCATATTCACTAATACTATTTCTGCGGGCTTTGTGAGTTTTATCTCTCCATACCTCCCTCCCTCCTCCCTGTTCTCTCTCTCTCTCTCTCTCTCTCTCTCTCTCTCCTCTATCATAGATATATATATATATATATCTATATATATATATATATATATATATATATATAATATATATATATATAAGGGCTGGCAGTCCGAAAACCTCCGAAAGCAAAGGGGAGGTTGTGGTGGGTCATAGAAAGAGATGAAGAATTTCTTTAGTCAGAAAGAATGTGGTGAAAAAACGCCCGCCGGGTGGCATCCAAACGCACGACCTCCAGAGTACGGTCTAGTGCGATTTATCCGGTCCGTTTATCGCACTTGGCCGGTATTCTGGAGGTCGTGGGCTCGGATACCACCCGGCGGTCACTTTTTTCACCACTTTTTTTCTCACTCAAAAAATTCCCCATATCTTTGTACAACCCACCACAACCTCCCCTTTGCTTTCCGGGTTTTCTTGACTGCCAACCCTTATTTTCTGTCTTATTTCACCGAGACCCTCATTTCCCATTTTCTGATTCGCTATGTATATATGCTCTCATTCAAAAAGCTGCCCTTATTTGCCCCTGTCAAGACATGTGAACAGTCCCGGGCATGCATTTGAACATCTTAAAGCAACGATTTTAGAATCCGCCTTCAAAACGCACCACGACCGCGAGGTTCGGGAATCTTATCTCATTTATAAGTTTGGATCAGCCACACTTGGAAATAATAAAAGTTACGGAAAACTAACGTGCTTATCCCTCGATTAAAATTAGCGGCTTCATAATTTTTATAACTATGTTCATTATTCCTACCCTCGAGTTTGCCATCAGAATTCGCAGAAACTCTCCTAATACAGCAGATTTATTAGCCTAATGCGGCTCAACAATGTCATTTGTCCTGGGGAAGGAGGCCTCGTTCCCACCACCACTTAAGGGAGCCATGAAGACAAAATACAAGTTGGGTTTATTAGAAAGACAGCTTAGTCCCGATAACAATGATACCAATATAATCGCAATCTTCGAACAAATAACGGAGATATTAAAGGAAACGTGTGAAGCAGTCGCGACCCCCTAGCCAATTTCCCGCAACTTTTCTATGACGTCACGGAACCTTGTTTGTGCGATTGGCAGCCGCCTAACTAACCTGTCGCGACGACACATGACTGGACGTCTGTAATGGGGCCTCTAGTTTCATTTGACCGCATCACTTGAATGCTAACGTGCAGTTAACGCACTGAAAATTATGTTTTATTGTTGGCCCGTATGACGTCATTCTTGCTCATAACACGTCACTGTGGCGCAAAATTTGAACGTTTTTAAATACTTCTCGCTTTTTTTCGTTAAAGAAACATCTTTTGTGGCTGTAATGGAGCTGAGTGAGATACTGAATCCTAGTTCTTTCGAATTAGACGAAGTGGTGTTTTCTCTTCATGGCTCCTTTAAGAATATTTAACTCTTTGTGATCTATTCATGTTTAACCTTTTGTGACCCTACCTATTTCCTGTTCAATTGCTAGCTTCTGTGAAATGCTCTTTTGTACCCCCTATCTATTCTCTTCATCCGCGGGGGGCACACCCATCTTCGCTTCCCCCCGAACAAGTCTCCCCAGCCACTGAATACCTTATTGTATACTCTTCCCTTTATTTTCAAGCCGCGGTTGTCCAGTTTCCCCCATTATCTGAACTTGCAGCCCGCGCGGCATACGTTGACCCGTCATGGTGCAACCTTGAACGCTGCATTGTTACACGACCCCTTTTTCTCTCTCTCGCTCCCCCCCCCCCCCCTTTTTTTGTTTGTTTGTTTGTTTGTTGATGTTGTAACATAGGCGTAGCCTGACTGTATGCCCACTCTCCTTTTCCGAAACATTTTCCGCTCCTTCTCACAGTTTTATGCAAACCTATATAAGAAATGTGTTCAAAATGTTTGCGACAGCAAAATCATGTAACTTTACTCTGATGAAGGCAAGTCCCGTTGCCGCTACGTAAGTAAACATTGTTTGTTATTGTTCTTGCTGTGTATCCGACTCTTTACTTATACTATATATATATATATATATATATATATATATATATATATATAAAATATAGGTCAAAACGTGGGTGCAGACACTTGGAAAACACTGAACAAGGGTTTTATTGTTCCCAACAGTTGCGAAAGGAGAACCTTTCTTCTTCAGGGGTTATTTTAGGATACGCTGGAATACGCTTTGGGAATACGCTGCCGCTCTCTATTAAAACATGACTGAGCGTGTATACATTTTAAAATAATTTGCGCGCGTTCTTATCCCAATCTGAGTAATGTGACTTGGTTGTACAATGTTTAGTTTTGTTTCTTTATTCCTGGCATGACTAATATGCATTGTACTTAGAATGTTCTTGCCTATACACTGCTGCTGATATTAGTTTTTGTTTCTTTTTTTTCATGCATTGCTACTAGGTTTCTTGCTTGTTACGTTCTTTAATATATACCGTTTGTTATCTTGATGATAGTTTTTTCCATGCCTTTCTAATACGTTTCTTGCTTATTATGTTCTTGTATAGATACCGTAATTTATCTTGCTGATATTATTTTGCGTTTCATTGATTGATATATTCGGGCTGATAACGTGTGTTTCCGCCTTTTTAACGAATAACAGGAGGTCCCCTCTTCAGTCTCTGACTCCGGGAGCTCCTTCTGAAATCTTATATTGTATACATTCTTGTTGTAACACAAAATGAAATAAATTCAAATTCAGAATATGTATAATACTTTAGAGAAGATAACGGCCTTAGGCCTGTTTCGACAAGGGGACTTGTATTTTTCAAGGCATCAGGGTTCATCTGTGGCACTGTTTTCTAGATACAGATTAAGTTGGAGAGAGAGGGTTGGAGGTTGTTTAGAGCGAGGCTAGAAGGAGGAAAGCAGGGTGGGTAAACTGTCGGTTGAAAGGAGCGAAATAGTGAGAGAGAAACGGTGGTGTGGTTATTGCGACAAGACCCCGCAAGAGAGAAAGAGGGAAGACTACGACAGGGCCGGGGGAAACAGGGGGGGGGGGGGTAATGTTTAAGCTGGGCTGCGGTGGTGCCAGGCGACCGCAAAGGAGGATTCCGGGAAGTTTGACGCACAGGGGCGCGTTTTGCGGGTGCGATTGCATGGTTACTGAACTCCGTGTAAGAGAGAAAACTTGTAAACAGCAACAGCCCGTATAGTCGGAAGAATTCCGGGTGGAGCAGCCAGTGTTCGTAGAAGAATAGAACGGCTATCCACAGGTATAATCTACGTGGTGCTTTGTGGTAGATTCAAGGACTTCTTTGCTATTTTCTTTCTTTCTTTTTCCGCGTGTGTGTAAAGCAGATAGTAAGACAAAATGCCGAAGGTCCAGGGAGGGGAGTGCACATGTTATGGCGAAATCAGATAGGAGCAATACGGGAGAAAAAGAAAAAGTAACGAAATCAATTGCATTCAATTAACGGCTTTGGGGACGGGCAGGCAGGGTTGTTGCGAATCGAGATGCCCACTTTTTGTAAGAGCATTATTATTCTGTTCGATTCACATATTATTCTGTTCGAATCAGATACCGTAAGGATTCTAAGCTGCCTTTCGAAGCATTGATTCCCGCCGGTAAAGGCAATTGAGTTTATAGATTAAGTAGGATTCTCTGTATTTTCTGCCCCTGGGAGACTTCAAGTTTGACTGCAGAATATAGAGCTTGAGATCATCTAAATTGTGGTTCGGCTGGTTGAAGTGTTGCGCGACTTCTATGGAGACCCTGTGATGACCGTCGGCCCGATGTCCATTCAGGCGTAAGTTCATAGGTTGACTCGTTTCTCCAATGTACTGCCTTTGAAAGAATGAGCATTCTAGCATATGCACAATGTTAGAAGAATTTCACGTGAAGCTTGAATTCATCTTGTGAACCTATTGGCTCGCAGTGCAATTGGCAATGCAATCCGTCGGCAGATGTTTCCAGGTCTTGCATTTAGGATGAGTCAAGGGCTGATGACTGGTTCCTTGGAAGCGCCAAGTTTGACATGCACTAAAATCTTTTTTAGGTTCCTATTTCTTCTGTAGGTAACTTTTGGCGCTTCCGGGAACGTCTTTTTAAGTCGGTCATTATTCGCTAGAATGGGGTAGTATTTTTTCAGGATGTTGTTTATGTTAGGGAGCGCGTCTGAGAATTTGGTTTTGAAGGCTGGTGGCCGGGCGCTTTCGTTTCGACGTTCTTGCTTAAGCATTTTGTCCCTTTCTAACTTGGATGCTCTTTCGTAAGCCATATCCACCGAGCCGACCGGGTGATTCCTGCTTGCCAGAGTGGACTTTATCTCATTTTTAAAAACACGCGCCCAGAGTGGGGACCCAACCCACGCCTTGGTTCGGTCTACACTCTGGGCACGTGTTTTTCTGCCTTTCTTTCGTCCGTATATTTAAAAAATGCTAGCTTCATTAACCGTAGTAAAAAAAGAGCCTAAAAACACCCCTATGCCTCCTTTGGCGTTTGTAGACTGCCGACCTATCTTTCTATATACATGTATATATATATACACACACACACATATATATATATATATATATATATATATATATAGAGATACGGGACGAGGGACTCGGTAAAGATACATATCAAGGTTGCAGTCGTCATTGCCAGTGCTATTCGGCTTTTTTCGAAATATATAATAGGGCCGAATGACGTGTGCTTGTCACGTTTCTTTGATTCATTGATAAATAAGCGAAAATAGAAGTCGAGAAAAAATCCGCCGTTTTCCGGGAGCGGGACTCGAACCCACATCTCCGCATAACCGGTGCGGTGCGTTAACCAATTACGCTATCCCCACAGCGGCTTCTCTCTCGACTTTAAAGCGGGGGTTTAATTTACAAGAGCTCTGAGGCCGGTCAACTAGCGCCGCCCCTCGACTACCGCGGGAGACGTAGAACGTCTTCTTTCCCAGCGGCCGCCACGTAGAACGTGGTCGGAGGTCGGGGTTAGCAATTGGCATATCCGAACTGCTGGAGCCAGTGCCTCGTAATGCATGTAGCAGAACAGAGAGATACGGGACGAGGGACTCGGTAAAGATACATATCAAGGTTGCAGTCGTCATTGCCAGTGCTATTCGGCTTTTTTTCGAAATATATAATAGGGCCGAATGACGTGTGCTTGTCACGTTTCTTTGATTCATTGATAAATAAGCGAAAATAGAAGTCGAGAAAAAATCCGCCGGCCCGTACGTGGCGGCCGCTGGGAAAGAAGACGTTCTACGTCTCCCGCGGTAGTCGAGGGGCGGCGCTAGTTGACCGGCCTCAGAGCTCTTGTAAATATAAACCCCCGCTTTAAAGTCGAGAGAGAAAGCCGCTGTGGGGATAGCGTAATGGTTAACGCACCGCACCGGTTATGCGGAGATGTGGGTTCGAGTCCCGCTCCCGGAAAACGGCGGATTTTTTCTCGACTTCTATTTTCGCTTATTTATCAATGAATCAAAGAAACGTGACAAGCACACGTCATTCGGCCCTATTATATATTTCGAAAAAAAGCCGAATAGCACTGGCAATGACGACTGCAACCTTGATATATATATATATATATATATATATATATATATATATATATATATATATATAAGCAGTAGCAGAAACTTCTCGTGGAGCCAGAAGAAATAGCTTAGACAATGGTTTACTCCCGATTGAAAAACAGTGGTTTACTGACATTTCGACTGGAGGACCAGTCTTCACTGAAGACTGGTCCTCCACGAAACGTCAGTAAACCCCTATGTTTTGTTTGTAATCGTGAGGTTAACCATTTTTCCAACAAATATTATATATACAAATATAGAATATATACATATATATAGAATACAGATATATAGAGAGATATAGAAGGATATATATATAATATATATATTTTATATATATATATTATATATATATATATATATATATAGATATATATACAAATATATATATATATATATGTATTTATATATATATATAGCGAATCAGAATAGGAAATGAGGGGCTCGTTGAAAATAAAATAAGACAGAAATAAGTTTGGCAGTCAAGAAAACCTCGGAAAGCAAAGGGCAGGATATGGTACAGACCGCATCTGTGCTGTCTCGAGATGTTTGTTACCGCCTCAAGCATTCACTTATGTCCCGCTGTTCATCTCTTCCCCTGTACCGGACTGGGATTACGTCGTATCGCCAACCACAGCCATTGCACTGGAGCGCAGAGTGAAGCTACCGCACACAGTTGTCATATTCAAGCAAAGCAGAGCATCTCTTCCGTTTCTCAATTTCAGCTTTTCCGTGCAATCGCTGCCCAAAGGAATCACTCTTGGTCTTCTGTCCCCTTTAGGAGGGTACAACCTTTCTGTTTTAACGGCCGATTCCCAAAAACATCCCGCTGATGACTTTTCTTGTGCCCCTTCCCCGACCGAACCATACTCAACAATGCTGGCTCCCGATCTCCTCCCTGCACAGTCCGTTGAGCTCCGCCAACTGCTAGCATCCTATTGGGACATTTTCGATCTCAAAAACCGCCCTTTAGGTAAAACTTCGTCTGTCACGCATCGAAATATTACAGGAAGCGCAAGCCCAATTCACAAACGCCCGTACAGAGTTTCCCGCGCTGAGAGGCGAGTAATCCAACAAGAAGTGGATAAGATGCTGGCGAAGGATATCATTGAGCCTTCCTGCAGCCCATGGGCTTCACCAGTGGTGCTAGTCAAGAAAAAAGACGGCACATGGCGGTTTTGCGTGGACTATCGACACCTTAATGCCGTCACGAAGAAGGATGTTTATCCCCTTCCGCGGATAGATGACGCCCTTGACTGCCTCAACGGAGCCAAGTATTTTTCATCCATCGACCTTCGGTCGGGATATTTGGAAATTGCCGTGGATGAAATGGACCGTGAGAAGACAGCCTTCATACACCTGATGGTCTTTATCAGTTCAAGGTGATGCCCTTTGGCCTCTGCAACGCTCCAGCAACATTTGAACGCATGATGGACTCACTGCTCCACGACTTTACGTGGTCCACATGCCTCTGTTACTTGGACGATGTTATCGTTTTTTCGCCTTCGTTTACCACCCATCCCGAGCACCTTTCTGAGATTCTGGCACTTTTCCGACGGGCGGGTCTCCAGCTAAATTCCTCAAAATGTCATTTCGGCCGTAGACAAATAGCAATCCTGGGGCACCTTGTTGACGCCAGGGGAGTTCAACCCGACCCGGATAAATTTCGCGCAGTCCAGAACTTCCCGGCACCGCGCTCAACAAAGATGTCAGAAGCTTTCTGGGACTCTGTTCCTACTTCCGCCGGTTTATCAAGGACTTCGCGCACATTGCCCGACCCCTTACCGGCCTGCTGAGGAAAAACATTCTGTTTTCATGGGGCTCCTCTCAAATGGCCGCTTTTACCACCCTAGTTTCCGTGCTCACCAATGCACCACTTCTGGCTCATTTTGATCCTCATGCGCCCACAGAAGTCCGCACGGATGCCAGTGGTTGCGGTATCGGGGCGGTCTTGGCGCAACGACAAGGTGGACTGGAGCGTGTTATCGCCTATGCCAGCCGCCTTCTTTCCACGCCACAGCGCAACTACTCAATCACTGAAAGAGAATGTCTCGCTCTTGTGTGGTCAGTGACCAAGTTCCGTCCTTACCTGCATGGCCGCCCGTTTACGGTCGGGACAGACCATCACGTGCTGTGCTGGCTCTCTTCGTTAAAGGACCCCGTAGAGCGGCTAGGTCGGTGGGCATTGCGTCTCCAGGAGTATACATTTGATGTAAAATACAAATCTGGACGTTTGCATCAACACGCTGATTGCCTGTCCCGCCACCCTGTCGACCCACCCGACGACGCATTAAGAAAGAGCAGCGTCATGACGTGGCACTACGATCTATTATAGACAACCTTAACTCTGCCTCACCCGACACTTCAACAGCAATGTTTCTGCTCCGTGACAACGTCCTATACCGTCGCAATGTTCGTCCCGATGGTCCTGAGCTGTTGCTCGTTGTTCCCCAGCACCAACACTCCACTGTGCTGCAGCAGCATCACGACATGCCGACTGCTTATGATCGCACTTATGATCGAGTCCGCCGTCGTTTCTTCTGGCCTGGCCTATACCGTTCCGTACGCCGCTATGTCAGGGCTTGCGACCAGTGCCAAAGCAGAAAAGCAACAACGTCGCTTCCAGCGGGCCACCTCCAGCCTCTTGACATCCCGGCAGAACCTTTCTTCCGTGTCGGTCAAGACCTGCTGGGCCCCTTTCACTTGTCTTCATCGGGAAACAAGTGGATTGCTGTCGCGACCGATTACGTCATGTGCTACGCCATCACGCGTGCATTGCGGACCAGCTGTGCTACAGATGTAGCCGATTTTCTGCTTTGGGATATAATTCTCCAGCATGGCGCACCTCGACAGTTGCTAACTGACCGCGGACGTTACTTCCTCTCCCAAGTAATTCACGATAACCTTCGCTCATGCTCTGCTACGCACAAGCTATCTACAGCATATCATCCCCAAACTAACGGCCTCTGGGAACGCCTCAATCGAACCCTGACAGATATGCTGTCTTGCTACATTTCTGCAGACCATCGCGACTGGGACGTCATGCTGCCTTATGTGACTTTTGCTTATAATTCATCCCGGCATGATACCGCAAGATATTCACCATTCTACCTTCTATATGGCCATGATCCTACTCTACCATTGGACACACTCCTCCCCACGTCGGGCGACCTACCGCTACGGCGGACAGAGTACGCCAGTGAAGCCATTGTCCGCGCTGATCATGTGCGGCAGATAGCCCGCCACCGACTTTATTCCTCGCAAGCTGTCCAGAAGACGATTTACGACCGCAAACACCGCGTGGCCCACTTCACACCGGGATCCCTTGTTCTTCTCTGGACACCTACCCGCAAAGTCGGGCTTTCTGAAAAACTGCTGGCCCGCTAAGTGGCCCGTATCGCGTACTACGTCAAGTGACCGATGTCATGTATGAGATCTGCCCCGTTTCTCCACCCTCGTCCACTCGTGCACCTCCTACGGACATTGTCCATGTAGTCCGGCTGGAGCCGTACTAACCGCCTTTCATGGATTCGCCGTAGCGCCGCGACGGCGCTTGTTCGGCACTGTAGCGGACGACGAACGATGTAGTTCTGAGGGATTGGTCACAAGCAAGAACAATGCGTCCAGCGACGGGTGTTGGTAGAGGAAGACGACGAGGTCTCTTGTGGGTCATCCTGAATGTTAGCGGCAGCCCAGCCTTTCTTCCTGTAAATAGTGTAAATACTTTAAATACATTCTTCTCTACCGCCTGCTCTGCCTCGTAACAATATATTATATAAATATATATATATATATATATATATATATATATATATATATATATATATATAATGCCGCCACTATCATCAACAGCAAGTCAGGGAAGAAATGCCGCGACTATCACCATCAGCGAAGCAGAAAAGAAGACGAGAACGCTCGGGCAAGCGCTTGTCCTCACGGGCTCTGGGCTGCAGCTTTGAGTTTAGACACATTAAATCTTCTTTATAGCCTTGATCGCTAGAAGTACCGAGTGTCATTCGTGACATTTGTGGTGGAGGTGCCGGGGTAAACCCCCTTCATGCTGAGTACCCCCTCAAGGCCCCGTAAGCCAAGCCCGATACTGAGTCCGGGCCGGCGAGCCTTCCTCGAAGAGCCCGGTGTCCGCACCAGTCGACGTCTCCAAGGCCAAGCACCGGAATACGGGCAGTTGACGGCGAATCCCAAAAGGACACAGGTGACACGTGCAGTTAGCATGACGTCGCAGTCGCAGCAGACTGACGCGTTCGGGCCTCCGATTATGTTCTGGCCGATCGCGCCCCGTAATCCTGCCCCGTTCTATGGCGAAGACTTCGAGGACGTAGAAGACTGGATTGAGCAGTACGAGCGTGTAGCTCGCCACAATGGTTGGACGGAAGACCAGTGCCGCAAGAGCGTCTACTTTTCTTTGGAGAAAACTGCTCGCATCTGGTTCAATAACCACGAGGCGGGCCTGAAGTCATGGGAGTCCTTCAAGGAGGGCCTTCGGCGAGCCTTCCCTAACCGCTTTCGACGTCAAATGGCCGAGGAACTTTTAAGAACCCGGGCCCAAGGGCCTACCGAAAGCGTGACGAGCTTCGTGGAAGACGTTCTGCAATTGAGCACACGGGCGGATCCGCTGGCCACTGAGGAAACCAAGGTGCGGGCACTTATGAGAGGCGTGAGGAGCGACATTTTTGGAGGGCTCGTTCGCCATCCACCGACGACTGTCGATGAGTTTGTGACGGAAGCCACCAACATTGAACAGGTGCTAGCGGCGAGGAGTAACCATTACCACAGGTTAGTGGCTTCCCCCACAATTGCTGCTTGCACTACTACTTCTCGCCTCGACCTGAACAGCAATAATGATAGTTGTCTCCGCGAGATCATCCGCGGCGTGCTCCAAGAGGAGCTACAAAAGCTGTTCCCAACGCGCGAGCGGCCTGCTTCAGTATCGGTTGCGGAGGCTGTCAGAGAAGAAGTGCGGCGGACCTTTGCACCCATAATTCCGGTCGACGTTGTCCCCCAACGTCCCTCTGTGACGTACGTCGCGCCGGCTTCCCAGCCGCCCTCGTCAGTCGCCGCTCCTTACTCAAACCTGGTACCACAGCGGGTGGCCGGTGAGTCGTCGAATATTCCCCCGCCGGGACCACAGCAGCTTCGCCCGCGAAAAACGGATGTCTGGCGAACACGGGACAACCGACCACTCTGCTTCCACTGTGGGGAGCCAGACCACACCTTTCGCCGCTGCCCCTACCGTGAGCTTGGACTTCCAGGGTTCCGTCCAAGCGATCCGTGCCCACGTTACGGTCAGAAACCCCGCGAAATCGAAGAATACCTTCGACGCTCAACGCCGCCGTTATCAGCCGTTCCTCGTGGACCCCGTTCGCCGTCCCCTCGTCGCCCACCTTCGCCTCTCCGCTCGTCTCGCCGCGAAAGCCTTTCGCCCGTGCCTCGCCGGGAAAACTAAGTACGGCAACGCCTGGAGGTGGTGTTGCCGACGACGAAAGCCATCAAGAACCTCCGCAAACGCCGCGAAGCTCCCACTCCGACTCCCGCAACCCTTTCATCCGTACTGCTGCGCCATCGAACAACCTGTCGATCACTATAGACGGCTACGACGCGACGGCGCTCATTGACACTGGTGCTGATTACTCCGTTCTTAGCGGTAGGCTTTCCCGTCACCTACGTAAAGTGATGACAGCGTGGGATGGCCCGGATATACGTACCGCCGGAGGACACCTGGTGACGCCTGTTGGACTGTGCACTGCCCGCGTCGAGATCCACGGAGAGCCATGCCCTGTGAAGTTTGTCGTTCTGGAGAAATGCTCCCGAGACATCATTCTAGGTATGGACTTCCTCTACGAGTATGGTGCCGTCATTGACCTGGGTTCGAACAGCCTCACGCTGCGGATGCCGGATG
Source organism: Haemaphysalis longicornis (assembly GCA_013339765.2). Taxonomy (NCBI): domain Eukaryota; kingdom Metazoa; phylum Arthropoda; class Arachnida; order Ixodida; family Ixodidae; genus Haemaphysalis; species Haemaphysalis longicornis. The sequence goes on along the minus strand of CM023450.1, from coordinate 190,361,710 downwards.
CACCACGGAGTCACTCCTCGCCAAGTTTTGCCTCGGCCAGGGTGTTAGAGGAGCACGTGAAGCTGCCTCCACTGGCCAGTGTTTTCTTGCTCGTGCAAGTTGTCACGTTCCCAGACGTGGATCCACTCTTAGAAGGAAGTGTCCAGCTTCTTCTGGAGAAGGGAATCGGGGTCGCCAGAGGCCTACTGCGGCTTCAAAATCGATGCGCAGAAGTTCTGGTGACAAATTTTCGAAACGAGTCGCAGCACCTGACCAAGGGCATGGCCGTAGCCCACGTGGAAGGCATCGCGGAAATCTCAGCTGTTGACGTGGTGTCCGACGCCGATACATCGTCTCTGCCGGAAACGGCAGCAAGTCTGGAACTCGACGTGAACTCAAAACTTTCGGGTCAACAAAGGAGTGAGTTGCTTTCACTGCTCGACGAATTTCGTCACTGCTTTGCTACGCCGTCCGGAGTTGGCCGAACCACCGTTGCTAAGCACCGGATTTTGACTGATGACGCCGCGCATCCAACTCGCCAACCGCCGTATCGAGTTTCGCCCAAAGAACGAGAGGCAATACAAACCCAGGTGAAAGACATGCTGAAGGACGATGTCATCCAACCGTCTAACAGTCCCTGGGCTGCGCCAGTGGTGCTTGTAAAGAAGAAGGATGGAACACTGCGCTTTTGCGTAGAATATCGGCGGTTAAACAAAATAACAAAGAAGGACCTGTACCCGCTTCCACGCATCGATGACACTCTCGATCGGCTCCGCCATGCCCGCTTCTTCTCGTCAATAGACCTGAAGAGTGGGTACTGGCAGATTGAGGTTGACGAGCGGGACCGAGAAAAGACGGCCTTTATTACCCCAGATGGGCTCTATGAGTTCAAAGTGATGCCTTTCGGTCTATGTACAGCACCAGCGACCTTCCAGCGTGTAATGGACACCGTTCTCGCCGGCCTTAAATGGCAGACGTGCCTCGTTTATCTCGATGACGTCGTCATCTTTGCAAGTACGTTCGACGAACACTTACGACGACTTAGAGAGGTACTGAAGGCTCTAGAAACTGCCGGCCTTACGCTCGATCCAAAAAAATGCCGGTTCGCGTACGATGAGCTGAAGTTCCTAGGCCACATTGTTAGTAGTGCAGGTGTAAGTGCTGACCCAGCGAAAACAGCCGCGGTTCGCGCCTTCCCAACACCGTCTGACAAGTCGGCAGTGAGAAGGTTCCTGGGTCTGTGCGCTTACTATCGCCGCTTCATTAAGAACTTCTCCCAGATAGCTGCCCCACTGACTTACCTTACAAAAGAACGGGTCCCGTTCGAGTGGAATGAAGAACAACATCGCGCATTCGAGGACTTAAAATCCGCTCTGCAAACGACGCCCGTCTTAGGTCATTTTGACCAGGAGGCTGAAACTGAAGTCCATACCGATGCAAGTAGCGCGGGACTTGGTGCTGTGCTCATCCAAATGCAGGATGGAGCTGAGCGAGTCATCGCTTACGCGAGCCGTACGCTAACCAAAGCGGAGCAAAACTATTCAACCACCGAAAAGGAGTGCCTTGCAGTCATTTGGGCAGTTACAAAGTTTCGTCCCTACCTGTATGGTCGTCCATTCCGTGTAGTCACAGATCATCATTCACTGTGCTGGCTTGCCAACCTGAGGGACCCATCCGGACGACTCGCTCGTTGGGGACTACGCCTTCAAGAATTTGATTTTTCCATCATTTACAAGTCGGGCCGCAAACACAGTGATGCGGACTGCCTGTCTCGGGCCCCCGTGGAAAGCGCTCAGCCGGAAGTCGATGATGACGACGCCTTCCTGGGAGTGCTACATGGCTCTGATATGGCCGCACTGCAACAACAGGACCCTGAGCTTCAAAAACTTACGGCATACCTTCAAGGCCAACAAGTTGACCTTCCCAAAGTTTTCTCCCGTAACGTGTCCTCGTTCAGTCTTCGACAGGGCGTCCTCTACAAAAAGAGCTTTGACTCAAACGGCAGGTCGTGGCTTCTCGTTGTGCCAGACAGCCTTCGCGACGAAATCATCGAAGCTTCTCATGACCACCCCACCGCCGGACATCTCGGATATAGCCGCACACTAGCCCGGATACGAGAAAAGTACTACTGGCCTCGTCTTCCGAAATCAGTCCGTCACTACACGCAAACATGCCGAGAATGCCAGAGGCGGAAGAAGCCGCCAACAAAGCCGGCCGGATTTCTACATCCTATCCAGCCCCCACTAACAGCTTTCGAACAAATTGGCATGGATCTTCTGGGCCCATTCCCCATGTCCAACTCAGGCAATCGGTGGATTGTGGTAGCGACGGATTACTTAACCCGCTTCGCAGAGTCTAAGGCGCTGCCACTCGGAACAAGCGCTGAAATAGCGAAATTTTTCATTGAGTCAATTGTTTTGCGGCATGGGGCTCCCAAAGTGTTAATAACTGACCGCGGCTCGGCGTTCACGTCGAAACTGACGCAGGACATACTCCGCTTGAGTAACACCAGCCACCGTCGAACAACGCCGTACCATCCCCAAACAAATGGACTTACAGAGCGCCTCAATAAGACAATGACAGATATGATAGCCATGTACGCAGACGTCGAGCACCGAACTTGGGACGAAGTGCTCCCATTCGTGACCTTTGCGTACAACACCGCGATCCAAGAAACGACGGGATTTTCTCCATTCTATTTGGCGCACGGCCGGCACGTAAACACCATGCTCGACGCAATGCTGCCCCACTTGCCCAGCGACCATACCCACGAAGATGCGGAAGTTGTCTCACAGCGCGCTGAGGAAGCACGACAACTCGCAAGGATCAGGATTCAAAATCAACAATCCGTCGACGCTAACCGCTACAACCTCCGTCGACGAGAAATACATTTCACCCCTGGTGATCGAGTTTGGGTTTGGACACCGGTACGGCGCCGTGGTCTGAGCGAGAAGCTTATGAAGCGGTACTTCGGCCCCTATACAATACTCCGCCGCATTGGTGACCTCAATTATGAAGTGAAACCTGACACAGCGCGCACAGCCTCCTGTCGAAGGCCAAGATCCGAAGTGGTACACGTCGTGCGGCTCAAGCCTTACTACGAACGTTGAGGCACGGACTACGCACCCACGTATAGAACTGGAAGTGTTCCGTCTTGCAGATGTTGATCCGCGTTGGACAATGTCATTTCGCTTTCCGTAGCATCGAGTCGATGCCCTCTCAGAAGGGGGGGAGTAATGCCGCCACTATCATCAACAGCAAGTCAGGGAAGAAATGCCGCGACTATCACCATCAGCGAAGCAGAAAAGAAGACGAGAACGCTCGGGCAAGCGCTTGTCCTCACGGGCTCTGGGCTGCAGCTTTGAGTTTAGACACATTAAATCTTCTTTATAGCCTTGATCGCTAGAAGTACCGAGTGTCATTCGTGACAATATATAGAAAAGAAACTGCTCGCAACTAAAAGCAGAGTAGCTGCGATGGAAGCCCTATCGTTGGCAAAGCCACGACGAAAAGCAACCATTCTGAATGCGTGGTTGGACGAATACTTAAACAGCCACTACATCGTAGAAATCGATGGTACGCCTTTCGAGACTGACTGGATGGTAGGATGGTAGGAAAAGGAACCAGGAAAGGGCCGCCTACGTCTCAAACTGCATCTCTGAAATACCAGAAAGAAATCATGCACACCTCCGTCTGACGACGACGATGGTTGACCGCGACACTTTCTCGTGATGGATTCTTTGGTTGGCCAATCCGACACTGCGAGTATGTGCTACTCTAGAGGTACGCACCACTTTTAGATGCAGAGCATCTGATTCACTCGCCTTGTCCCTCCGGCGTCGTCGTCGTTGTCGTCGTCGGCGTTGTCCACCCCTCCCCCATTCTCCTCGCCGCGCCAGCTGCGCTCTCCGCCGCTCACCCCTCTCCTCTCCGATAGCGAACACTCCCTCGCGAGGGGCATTGGATTGGATTCGATTGGATTGGATTGGATTGATTGGCTGGCTTGGCTTGGCTTGGATTGGATTAGATTGGATAGGGATTGGATTGGATTAAAGTGGATTGTGTTGGATTGTGTTGCGTCATAGCCGCGGCAGACGCGCTAGGGCCGGCGCATGTGCAGTAGTACTCTCTCTTCCGCGGTTCCCTCTCCTTCGGGCGCGCTCCGCATATAACCGGTGTGCCGTTCTCCGGCGAAGCAACATCCACGCTTGGCTGAACACCTAGAGTCCACGCCGCTTTACAAGTACGCCAACGTCGTCATCGACTGGGACCGGCTTACGCAGTCCCCTCAACGTTATGCGCGCTATAAAACGCAGTCCCTTCGCCGCTCCGCCTATGCGTCGCATCTACACAGGGTTCCCGCGAGGGGAGGTGGGAGTTTTTCTAGAATACCCACAGGAACTCTCAAGTGGGCGCTCCGTAGCCCTAACGTTTCGGTTTGGGGTGAACGGCGCGAATCGCTACCTGCTGCTTGGCGTTCACATCGAGCTTGACGAAACGGAGCTATCGGATAGACGCCGACATCATAACGCCATGTTAGATTCCGGCCACAGGAAGCTTTTTTTCGTTCACTTCAACCCACGATCATCCATCATCATCGTCAGAGAAAGTATATTAGAGGGCGTACCACCCTTGTGGCGCAACACCCTTGTCTATAACACTGAGTTCAACTTCAATTGGTTACCTCTCAAAACTGCGGACTCAAACTTGTCACAAAAAACATTGAGGTCAAAATATATGGTTAAGACTTCAGAATGACACAATAGTTTTCTTCAAATGTTTTTCGGCCGAGGCAAGGTAAGGCCATAAGTACGAAACCTGTGTTATAGACAAGGGTGTTGCCCTCTGTACAACATCATCAGCGAGGACACTGAAGCTTCGCTTTAAAACGACACCCAAACGATAGTCGTTTGTGCGTAGAGATGGGAGAGCTGAGTATGGCGGGTAAGATTGATGCGCAACCTTGCGGAGGAAACTGAGTGTGCTTTATGTGTCAGAATGCGCAAGCATGGACGTTCTGCATGGTTCTTGCAAGATTCTTTTGCGATTTGACCACACACATTCGGCTGCAGGAGCTGCCGTAGTCGATGTCGAGAGAGCCGCGTACGTGGACCCAGTCGATGTCGAGACGTATACAAGCACAAGCAGGCTATACGTGTGCGATGCTCAGCGCCAAGTGTGCTGAAATTACGTGTCTTCTAGACATTAAAGCTTAACTTTAGGCCTCCGTGCGATAGACTGCGTGTTCAAGACAGTATCAAAATTTTGACGCAATATATATCCAATGCAGTAGCAAAAGCATTCCCGGGAGAGGATGCAGACTTCTTTCGCGATAGCCAGCTTAGCGTGGTTCGGCAGTGCAGTGAAAGCTCACTGATTCTATGTTCAATCATTTGAAGTTACCGATAACTGGAACTGCACGATTCGGTCCGACCTCTCAAGAAGCTGCATGAGTGTACAAAAAAATCCCAAAAAGGGCATGCGCCTATCATCAAAATCGCCTGCCTCTCTCCCGGAGCAGTAGCAGTGCGCGATGACTAGCTCTAAGGTCGCTACAAGGGAACGCCTGATCTCGCGGGCCAGCGGAAGCGGTCGCTCGCGGCCTGCTGAACTTAGCGGCCACTCACCTTTATGTTATTTTATTTTTATCGTCTCAAATAAATGTTTTATACGAACAGTTCTAATGCGAGCAGTTTCCGTATCCCCACTGATAATTCTAACTACGGACCAGCGCGCCGGCGGCTTGGCGCGGAGCGAGACGGGGAATACAAAACTGGCGCGCAAGCCAGGAGGTAGCGGCGGCGGTCTCCTCTCCCTTCGGATGACCGACCTATCCAGGAAATAGCAAACTATCCTACGGCTCAAACAATCGGGCTCCTTCCCACACCCGACGCGTCCTAACCTAATGCACCCGAATCGCTACGAGGACGAATCTAAATTTTGCTCCGAAGTAGAAACACTGGTGATGTAATCCGGGGGTGCGACTTCAGCTCCAAGTACCCTCTCCTCGTCCTGTCTACTTCATAACTACAGGTTTTCCCGCTCAATTTAATTCAATTTACATCCCATTTAATCCAGACGCCAGAGGATTTAATCCAAGCGCCATCTTATTTAATCCAAGTGCCATCTAATTTAATCCGGTCACCAACAAAATTAATCCAGCTGTCAGAAGGTTGTTCAGGAGTGTTTTGTGCGAAATTAAGCGCAGCTATGCGGGCTTTGTTTTGCGTGGTGTGGTGAAAACATGGTATTTCTTGATCCATTATGTGCAAAATATCTTATGCGCACGTTTACTAACACGCGCAAGACCAGGATAGCGGTCTTCTTTCATCCGTAGGTGCCGCATGCTGATCCTCTGCGAGATCGTCAGAAGTATCGTCTGCTCGCGTATTGTTGCGCCCAGATTTACTTGATATAGGAGTTTCGAAACATCCCATAGACCCCATGCATCAAAAAGCGGCCCTGCAATTGGTCCAGTGTTTTGAATTTTTCCGTACAGCGGCGCCATGTGTTGGTGACAATATAAAATATACAACGTGCTTCGCCGCTCGACGACCTGGGCGGAAAATGGTGTTTGGGTGCTTACGTCAATTTGTTGTGCCGAAAGAACCCAATGCGTTCTACCAGGCAAGTGTATATGCATTCGAAGAAAGAGTAGTAAAAAAATTCGACCGCGTGATCAGCGAGATGCGTCATCGCTTACGCATTGTCGTCTGCTGTGCGTCATCTGCGGTCTTCCGGCGGCAAGAAAAATTAGAAATTCGCTTCGATGGCTTTACGCCAGCTTGAAAGGATTATTTAGAGAAACTTGATCAGCTACTGGATTAGTTTTGGCACGCAGTGTGCTCTAGAAAACGCGACAACTGCAAATTTAGTACTTCAAGTCGGACCTATGTTGCGCCGTAGTGCCCACGACATTTTCTCCGTGGCAACATCTCCCCACAAGCTCTGAAAATTCTGACCACCCATTCCCTCAACCGACACCGTGCGCCTGTTGTGTGTGGACTCCAGGCCACACAGGCGTAGGCGCTAATGAGGTGGCGAACCTACGTGCTCGCGAACTAGTAGACCGGGCCACCGCTTCATCTACGCCTACACGCGGTACCCCTTCCGGTAGCGCCGCCGGGCTCCTGCATTACAGGGACATCACCCTTCACTACCGCCTCCTCCGCTGCCAGTACCCTCCACCACATCTCCAACTCACTCTAGACGCAGCTCACTGCCTGCGCGGTCGACCCATGCCTTCCCCCACCGCACTCAGCTCATTCGCACCCACCCACACTTTTTTGACTCCCCAGCATGCCTTGCCTGCGGGGCCCTCGACACGCACTATCATTCTTTGTGCGAGTGCCCAGCAGACCCCCTTCTCCCCCTTCCTTCCCCCTCCCTCTGGGAGCAGGCGCTGAGCTACCCGGAGGCATCGAGTCAAGACTTGGTGACCACCCGGGCCCTGGCGGTCCCGGTGGCCCTCTGGACCGCCCCACCCCCTCACCTGATCCCTGAGTATCAATAAAGTTGTTTCTCTCTCACACACACACACAAGCGCCAATGGGTCGAGGCAGTTTCGCCAGTCGGCGGCATCTTAGCCTCAACCCAGCGTGCCGGCTAATTGTGGTAGTAGCGCCAAATCCTCCCCTGGCGAGCCTGGGCGGGCAAAAGTGAGTTGTAATTGCCATAGCAACGTCGCCGCCATCTTGAGCTTGGAGGCGTACTAATTGTCATGGCAACACCGCGAGGAGGCGCAGAAGTGGGGGGGGGGGATTATGCTTTCCTCCCCTCGCTTCTTCCCGCCGCTCTGGTGCTGGCGCCGTGCCCTTTGCGCCGCCCGCTAGGTCTCGCCGAGACCGGCGCGCAGCCATGCAGACGTACGTCATCACCATCACCAGCCTATCAACGCCCACTGCAGGGCAAAGGCCTCTCCCATTAATCTCCAATTACCCCGGTGCTCTGCTAGATGCGACCAATTTATACCCGCAAACTTCTTGATCTCATGTGCCCATCTTTCTGCAGCCCCCTGCAATGCTTGCCTTCTCTACGGATCCACTCTGTTACCCTTAATGACCAGCTGCTATCTTGCCTTCGCTTTACATGCCCTGCCCACGTCCATTTCTTCTTCTTAATCTGTACTAATATGTCCTTAACACGTTTTATTCCCTGACCCACTCCGCTCTCTGCTTGTCCCTTAACGTTACACCTATCATTTTCCGCTCCATTGCACGCTGAGTCGCTCTCAATTTAAGTTGAACCCTCTTAGTGAGCCTCCAAGTTTCTGCCCCGTAGGTGAGTTCCGGTAAGATGCAGCTGTCATACACTTTCTTCTTCAGCGACAATGGTAGGCTGGTATTCATTATCTGAGAATGTCTGCCATATGCACTCCACCCCATTCTTATCCTTCTAATTATCTCTGCCTCATGGTTGGGATCCGGGGTCAACACTTGGCCTAATTAGATATATTCGCTGCAGACGTACGTACAGCCTCCCAAATTTTTAATAATATAACGGGAGCGACGACCGATCGGCATGTCAGCGCCTTATCACGGTGTTCACCCGCAAAGTAGGCGACGGTACGCGCACGCGCATGGAACTATCTGTTGTAGGAGCGCCGTCTGCTCCGCTGTTCTTCTCAGGGCAAACACACCCCCTGTTTTTCTTTTCTTGCAAGGCCGTTTCGCTACCGCCAAAGGTAACTAAGCAGCGTGGGGCACAAAGTCATTCAGATGTAGTGGCAGTGGGTGTGCCACTCTCAAGGAAACAGCGTAGCAGACGACACTCATACAAAAGATGGCCCTATGCGCGTGCGCGTACTCTCGCCTATTTCGTTGCTGAACACCGTGATAAGGCGATGGCATGCCGGTCGGTCGTCGCTCCCGCTATATTATTAAAAAAATTTGGAGGCTGTACGCTGCTCGGACAGTAAGACGGCAGCCGAAATCGCTCTTCAACACTTTATTCATGTTACGAAAATGCGACCGAGCACAAACGCAATGTGCCGTGATAAGCACTGATGTACGACGCGGCATAGCTTAACTTGACATCGAATTTGCATGACACCGGCGCTATCGTTCACGCTTTACGAACTAATGTCTCACCTTTTGCTAATACGAAGCAAAATCACTTCTTTCTGCGCGTCGTCCCTGTGCATGGGGAATATAACCGCTCTTCTGTGGTCTTCAGAACGCCGACACAATATTTCTACTATGCTACGACGCGCACGCCAGCCCCGCGGCTGGCGGCGCCGCCGCCGCTGCTGCTCCGGCAGCTGCGGCGACCGTTATCCCGTTGTCACGCATGCCCGCCTGAATTCGCGCCGGGAAGAGGCAGAGAGCATAGAGAGGCATGGAGGAAAGAAACCGCGCCGCTGCGTCTTGGAGCGGGTAAATAAAAGAGGAACTAGCAAAAAGCCACCTCGGACTGGTTTCGCAGACGCAGGAACAAACGCAACGTGACAAGACGAAGACCAGATCGCTTGGCCTGTTTTAGCTGTCTCTCTCTGCTATTTTCTCTTTATTTAAGCATACGCTTGTCCCGTATACTGGTCTTCTGGTGCAGCGAGCTTAAAAATGCCTCTAGCTACGGGCGCGGCCTTGGGTTTTCCGCCGCCTACGTCGGTTTCTGGCAAACCACCCAATGCTCCCAGACCCGGTCACAGCGCCGGGAATACCAGGAATCCTCGCAGCCCTTCAGCTCATCGTTCTTACGGGACCACTGACAGCTGCATTAAGCCCCTGCGGCAATGACCAAGACACTTAATTCTGGGACGTCGCTCCCAACAGGACAAGTGAGACCTCTGGAACCTTCAGACTTAGCCCTGCCAGACGACATGGATGGCATGTCAGAATCGTCTAACTCTGTTTCCGAGACTGTTGTTTACGCTAATAAAGCCATGGCCTCTACTGAGACATCAGACCTCCCTCAGCATGTGCTTCACCGAAGCGCCGCCGTGCCTCCAAGCGCTCCTACCGGCCGCTAAAATCCGTACCGTCCCGAGCCCGCTAAGGCGTGGGGTTGTAGTAGTGATCAAGTCTGGTGATACATCTAAAATTATCACTCGATTCAACCCGCTTGTCATTAAGGAGGAACTATAATCTTTGGCTCCCGCTGGTGTAAATCATAGACTTAATCTGCTGGCCATTGATACACGCAATGCTGATGCCACGGAGCGCCTTTTGAAAATATCCTGGAATTCGTGTCCAGGCATATCAGCCACGCCCTACCAACTGCGGAGTGGTGTCATCAGAGGTGTTGCCACGGACCTCAGTAATTCTGACATCCTCAGTGCACTGCACCTCAGGGTCCCAGTAAAATGCGCCCGGAGACTTGGAAAAACCTCTGACAGTGTTCAGATTGTGTTTGCCACTGAAACGGTTCCTGAGCACGTCATCATTGAATACACGCGCTACCGCGTGTACGAATATGTGGAGACACCTAGACTGTGCAAGAACTGCCAGCACTTCGGGCACGTGGCTGAAGTCTGCAAACTCTCACTACGATGCTCATGATGCGGAGGCAGTCACGACCGTACAAAGTGCGCGGCTGAAATTCTTCATTGCCCCAACTGCGGGAAAAAGTACGAATCGACCTTTGCTAAGTTCTCTGTACGGCGTCATCAGCAAGCGATATTTAAAATCATGTCGGCGAACCAAGTCGATTATACGTCATCGAAGTCTGCCCTAGAAGAGCAACGCAACACTGGGAGAAAGGACGTCCTGCTGAGACGAGGGCGCCCGTGGTTACTCCTCTGTCTGCACTAAAATTTCCCCGCATTTCCCCGAGGGGAAGAATGTGAAAGTGCGAATGCAGGAGTTGAATTTGCGCGGTTCGGTAATGTTCGCGAAAGAGAGATCACACACACACACACACAACTACAAAGAAAGAAAGATGCATTTATTTACACACACCTATTTGTGTTGTCGTTGTACTTGATTGCTAGAGCGGATCTCAGCTTTGAAATTTCGTGTCAGTACTCCTTTAAGCGGGTGCATTAGCCCTTCTCACGCCCGATTCCTGGCCAATCCCCCACGTGGGTATGTGCCATGTCAGCGGCCAGGCAGCGCGCGCCCATCTCCCCCGTTGCCAAGGAAGACGAGGAGATTCCTGGCCAATCCCCCACGTGGGTATGTGCCATGTCAGCGGCCAGGCAGCGCGCGCCCATCTCCCCCCGTTGCCAAGGAAGACGAGGAGCGCGCGCACCCGCAGCTGTTGCTATGTGGACGGACGGCGGTCACCGGAATTCAGGGTCGCTTATAAAGTGCATTCGCACTTAAAAAGTGCCCGACCTGCCCATACCTCCGCACCTAGAGCGGAGCCTGCATCGGCACCGGCGATGGCGTCGCCGCCAACTCCAGCTGTGGGAACATTGAAGTCGGCCCTTCGAGCTCCGTCGAGAAAATATAGTGGTCGAAAAGTTGACCGGAGTTTCGGTGGGATTTGGAGAATGATTTCGTCACTCGTGGACGCTGTACGCAGCTTCCTTGCTTCCCTCGCATTTCCATTGGCTACGGCTCTTGTCACACTCCTGGATTTTGTCTCGCCCTTCCTTGGTCAATGGCGGTAGCTACAGTAACTCTCGCGGCCTCTACGTTAAAACTGCAGAAAATTCGAAATAATGCAACAATATTTCAGTGAAATGCTTGTGGACTGCAGCAGCGTCTCTTTGATTTCCGCCGTTTCGTGCAAAAGCATCACTTCCTTGTGATCGCCACCACGGAGTCGCGATTATCCAAAGATATTCGTCTCTCGGGCTACACGGTCTTACGATCGTCAATGGAGTGGCGTTAACAAGGGTCCTCCTAGCTTTGCGTAACGACCTGGCCATCATAGAACATAGCATTCCACCCGATGCATCAAACGAATATGTGGCAGCTAACAGTGCGAGGCGGTGGCTTGTCCTTCACTATTATTGCTGCCTATATATCCCCTCGTGTCGCACTGGACCTACATCCGATTTGAAGGCATTATTAATGCTACCCCCAGCACCCCACATTCTGACGGAATGATTTAACACCGACCAACCCGTCATGGGAGGAAGAAAAGTGACAGCTAAAGGGTGGCGGATTTTTTACTATGCTCAACGGTACATGTTTGCACTTAACTCTGGAGAAAGCAACGTTTTTCCGCTGGACCGTGTCAAGCGCCCTTGCCGTCGCCATTGTTGTATCGCAACTGCTATCTAGAACGAGTTGGATATCGGACATTGAAGCGTACGACAGCGATCCACGTTCCGGTTTTACGTCACTGTGGATGGCTTACAGGGCAGTATTCTCAATGGACACTGCGTTGCTCTGACTGAACGTCTTCCAATCCACAGTAGAGGAGAGAAAGTGGACTGTTCGTCATCCTATGACGACTTAGTACAAACACTTTTATCAGCCAGGACTGCCTGCACTAAGTATTTGAGGTTACATAAAATGGTATACTACCACCGATGCAGAGTTGAAGACTTCGTGCAGTGCGTCGGACGAGCACGGAAGAAGAGCGTGCCTACGCAATCAACGAAAGATATCCGAGATGCTAGAAGAGCACAGAAGGCCATTCAGAGGCACATTGAACAACTTGGCCAAGCGCGAGTGGACTTCTTTTTCCTCTAAGTTGGACCCCAGGAAGCCACTCTCGGGAATATGGCACGTGGTTCGAAGTCTCCGGGAAACTACCGACCAACCTTCACCCCTTCAACTCTGTTTCGCTAAGCACGAACATCAGTGGCCTGGACGCTGCAAACGCTCCTCCATAAAAATTCTCATGTCGCGACATCAAACATAACACCCTCGTCGCCCACAAGTGCGCCTTGCCCTAGCCATAACATCACCAATGGAGAACCGTTTTTCTATAACAGAACTCAGCGCTGCGCTGACCTCTGTCAAGAAAGCTATTGTCACCTGGTCCGGACAATATCAGCTACACAGCCCTTCCCATTTGGGCGAAAAGGGAAAGAAGGGCTTTTTCGGCATCTTCAATCGCTCTTGGGAAACTGGCCGCCTGGAGCCAAAAATGGAAGCACGGGCGTATTGTGGCTGTACTGAAGGCAGGGAAAATACCGACTTCCATCGAGTCCTACCGTCCTATTGCCCTCCTAACCGCGTCGGCAGCTTATGGAAAAAATGGTGCTCCATCGCCTGGACTTGGGACCTGACCACTCACAACGCATACCCGCCACAGATGTCTGCTTCCGCAAGGGACGTAGTAGCATTGATAATGACCATAGCACTTGCTAACAGCATAAAACAAGCCAAAACACAGCGCAACATTACAATCGATGGTGTTTCTTGATACCAAATCAGCGTACGACTCCGTGTGCCATGAAGCTGTATGCCTCGGCCATGAGGTCTTCGGCCTTGGGGGTCGCATGTATTCATGGTTCTCGAACTATTTAACCGATAGATGCATCTACATATTAGCAGGACAGTGGTGACACACCGCTATACAGAGTGACCCGTGGTGTTCCTCAAAGTGGTGTCCTCAGTCCAACGCTCTTCAACATCAACATGATGGGCATAAAGAAGTGCCTACCGCAGTCAGTGGAAATATCCTTGTACGCGGATGACATCTGCATATGGAGTGCTGGAATGCAACAGGCGGGTACTACGTGCGAGACTTGCAACGGGCAATCAATTCCATTGCGGCGTTCTAGGAACCCGAGGCCTAGATATATCAGCTGGCAAGTGCGCTGCCATTGCTTTCACGAAGGGTGATATATCAAATTATGGACTCACTGTTGCAGGCTGCACTATACCCTATGTTCCGCACCACACGTTTTGGGTGCGATATTTGACAGGTCTCTGACTTGGTCAAAACACATCCGCTATATAAAGACAAGCTTGCGTCCTTCGCCAATATTTTCCGCATGATATCCAGTAACGCCGGCGGATGCAACGTCCGTCTCTTCTTCGGCTGTATGACGTCATGTGCGTAGGCTTGTTACGCTACAACCTTCCTGTTCTTCTCCCCTCTCAAAAGGAAATGCGAGAGTCCTGCAAAGTATGCAAGCGCAGGTCCTGAGGGTGTGCATTGGAGTTCCGAAGACCACATCCACGGTGGGAACTATGGTGGAGTGTCGACGACTGGCACCACTTGCTCTTGGCGCGCAGGAGCTCCTTCGCGCTCAACTGCGATTTGTAGCACGGCAGCAAGGTCACCCATTAGCACTCAGCTCAGCACTGATGTGCGAGAACTTCTGCCTCTGCATTACCAGCACCCTTCTCCGTCGCTACAACCACTTTGGATGTACCCGCGTCTGCAAATTACAACTGGAGTGCCCGGCATTACCCGCAAACAGGATATCGCCACCCCTGCCTTAAAGTTCTTCGCCTTGAAACTGATCTTCCAAAATACAGGGCCCACACCCATCTATACACTGGATGGATCTGTGACAGCTAGCTCATCGGCTATAGGAATCTGGTTTCCGTCCTCCCGTACCGCCTTCAGCGCAACGCTTAGCCACAGGACGACATCCATAGTCACCGAACTTGCCGCTCTGCGTGCTGCTTTCGCCTACATCATCGAGCAACCAGCACGACAGTGGGCAATCTTCACGGATTCTCGGGCAGCCCTTCAGTGCTTAAAATCGTAACCGAAAGATCAGCTTTTTTTTGACATCCATGCATTGCACTTACAAGCTCTAAATGCACACCATCATGTAGAGCTTCAGTGGATTCCTGCCCACTGCGGTATAACTGGGAACGTCAAGGCGGACACTGCGGCATCGATAGCGCATGATCTGCACGGGCCAGTGATACCGACACCGTTCTCAAGAAAAGATGCTTCTGCCCTTGCGTCCAAGGCTGCCTGGAGATTTCAGCGATCTATGTGGGCTGTTGCGCCAGCAAAATTACGCGCCGCTTCACTCCATAGACCCGCACTGGGACCTTTAGGATGCCTGACGGACTTTCCAAGCATGACGAAGCGGTTCTTCACCGCGTGCGGCTAAATGTCGCTTACACAAGTTCTTTCGATTCACGATGAAACAGGCCGCTTCCCCCTTCTGCACTCTTTGTGACGTGCGCGGAGGACTTGAACCACCGTATTATGTGAGTGTATGCGGTATAGAGCAGCTAGAACGTCCCTTTTGTGTCCTTGGGTCTTCCGCTATCTAGAGGACGTAACTTCTAAGTGACGTGCTAGGCCCTTGGTTGACACTCTAAACGAGCATCTCGAGCGACAAAATCTCTATTGTCTTTCCTGCGAAGCACAGGACTTCATCAGACTCTTTAAACAGGAACTCTTTAATGAACGCATTATCTTCATCACAGTCATTCTCATCATCTCTTCATCGATTTTCAATTTTTTCATACATCTGGTGTAGCAAGCTAGGCGCCTTGGCCAGGCTACCTCACCAGCATCATTAAAGACTATTCTCTCTCACACACACACAACCGGAGTTCAAAAGCAATGAAAACCTTACAAAAAAGTACAAAAGTAAAGAATTCATCATATCATCATCATCATCATCATCACCACCACCACCACCACCACCAGCCTATAGAGAACAAGCCTCTCCCATTAATCTCCAATTACCCCGGATACCGGTAACTGCGACCAATTTATCCCAGCAAACTTCTTGATCTCATCTGCGCATCTAACTTTCTGCGGCCCCCCTGCAATGCCTGCCTTCTCCAGGTATCCAGTCTAATTATGCACCTTTAAAATAAAGTTGGTTTTTAAATATCAGGTCGCATAATTAGGTGTGTTTTGGGATAGTAGTACTTGCGATCGCCACCGTACGCACGATCAATGTAGGCAGGGTCTAGGTAGAGTGTACTAGTGTACATAATAAAATAAGTGAAGTGGTGCGATCGCCGGGCGCCGCCGACGCTTTTGAGCGAAGCCCCAACTGCGGAAAGTTAGTGTGGGGGCGCTGCGATCGAAGCGGCTTAGAAATTTCCGCTGCGGCTGCCGCCGGCCCCATGCAGCGAAGGCATCCTCCCTGTTCTGTGGCGAAGGCGGCGGGGACTGTGTGTTGTCTGCAGTGTTTTGCTACTCAGTGCCGTATACTCACGTGTGAAGACGGTGTAAGCCATGCCGAACGGCAGGCATCGATCGACACTTGTTATGCGCCCGGCTGTCGCAACGGTTACTCGGGCGTTAAAGCCGAGACGCAGCTTTCAGTATTCAGCGTGCCGAATGATGAAGTTCCTCGGGGGCTGTGGGAGATGAACCTATATCGGAGCGACAAACCCTCGGGTAGCAAATGCGCAGTGTCTGAGCTCCACTTCTAGAAGCGGTACATTCAGCGCGACTACGTGCACGTTGTGGACGGAAACGAGGCGCAGTTTCAGCGCGGAACAACGGCACTAATGAGTGACGCAGTGCCTATGATATTGCCAAACTCCCCAAAGTACTTGAGCTCGACAGCTCCACCCAAGCGAGCGCCTCGCAAACGCGAGGATTTCCGTACAACTGAGTGCTCCATTCGTCCTAGCTGTTACATACCTGGAACAGTTTCCTTTGTGCATAGTATTTGCAGTGATTTTTTTTTTGTGCTTTGAAGTTTAACTTTGTACGGATGTTTATGTACTTTGTAGTATCTCTTTGTACATAGGCAGTGTAACAGAGATATTTATCTGTATATATATCTAATAGCAATCAGTTCTAAACATCTTTATTTTGATTTTGTTTTCCTTAAAATTTATCTTTGTACATATTCAGTGTAACGGGCATTTCTATGTATATATCAACCGGCTCTAAACATGTTTATTTTGATTTTGTCGTGTCTATAAAGACTTAATATGCTGTAGACAGGGGGAAAATCCCGGGCCATCTCCACTAACGTAAAACCTGGAGAGAGGCGAAGCATGGAGTGTATAAGCGTATTCTTGGCGCCTTGGCGTTTTTGCCAACGGAGATGAAACCGTTGGGGGGTAGAGGTATAGAGCTTTGCTCTGAAGGTCTCTTGTCTTTGTAGCACGGAGCTCTCTACCGCGAGGCGTAAACGAGTGTCTCCCTGATTTTTTAGTACGCGTTACGAAGTGCCCCAGTGCGAGGCGTGAACGAGTGTCCCGGTGTTTTCATAACACGGGTAACGTTCTTTTCGCCCCGAGATCGAACACAGTCGGCCCCTGGCGGCGGCAGGAGGAACCGCTCCTAGTGTGGATGGCGCTCTCGCGTCGTCTGCTCTTTCACGTTGCGCGCGGCGCAAGACTCGTGCTGCACACGATAAAACAACCAATATGTGTACTTGTTTGGCAGTAAGCAACGACATAGTTACCTCTGCTTGCGCATTTCTTCTAGAGACGCAATAATCAGCGGCCGTTGCGGGTTAATGCGCTGGTTTAATTCCACGAAACATCTTCGACATGGTGAAACGTGTTATACGTGTGAAACGACACATTGCACTTTTCGTATTGATGAGTGCAGTCGTCTGCCGTTTCGGGAACTTCAAGGGGTATTTTTTGAAGGGGGCGTGGTGGTTATTTAAAGATAAAGTTCAATACACGAAACAGGTAAAGGCGGCAAGACCTGTGCATACCTGTGCATTTGCCGCACCCTTGTAAAATTGCGCTGTGTCCTTATAGAAAGAAGAAACAAACAACAATTACACTGCGCACGACCCGTGCGCTATAGCCCATACATTACCGGGGACGTATTTTACACCCGCAAGCGGCCTGTGTGACCGAATTCTTCGCGTACCTTTTCGAAAATAAATACCATTTTTGGACAGTCGTTGCTTATACTCTGTTGCTAATTTTACGTATTATTTAAAATACGTTTCTGTGGATGCGCAAGAGTATTTCGGGGGATTTCTCTGTAAAATTAAGCACTTGTGAGTTTGCACCTGTCCTGTGGCATTTCGTGTGTTATTTTCATATATCCCATTTTCAAATCCCGACATGAATCATCTTGTCTAGAAATGTGTTTCACTCAGCATAACTAAATGCCTAATATGGTCACGTCTTAACCTCTTAACGTGGACCTAAGTTTAAAGGAGGAGGAAAAATTGCGTAATATAATGCACGTTGTTGCCCACATATGTGGACAATGTGTGCCGTGACTCGCTGAATTTTTTTGTTTTTCCCACAATGCTCGCTTTCAATACATTTTCGAAAAAGGCGAGCCACAATTCCTGGACAATGTCGGGCCAAAACGGGGGTTAATCAGTTTTTAAAATATTTGCGTTTACTCTACTGCCTGCTCACCGCTATGGAACACGATGCAGCGTACTTTCAATTGCAAGTAATACTGATAACCAACGTTTGACTTCTCGCGTTACATGCGTTCTCTTCTCGCTGCGCTTGGAACGTTGGCAGAACCGCCCCTCCCCCCCCCCCCCAAAAAAAAAAAAACTAAATGCACAGAAAACTTTTATCCGTGTCTTTTTTAGCAAGTCGTCAAGAATTAAATGCCAAGACAAAAGCGAAGTTCAGTTTACAACACAAAGCAGTTACCATGAACCCGTTGCACTGTTTCGTAACGAGACATAAACGTTTTGCTACATCTGCAACAGGGCAAATTCATTTGCCATCGTTATGGTTCGTAAGCGACATTACGCAAGAACGCAAACACGTCTCGCTGTTCTAGGGACCTGTTAGATTTTAAAAGGAACGCAAATGGTCAACAGCGCAGCCATAACAGAAAATCTGTGCTCACTGTGAGGTCCCAGAAGCTTGGTTTACACACTGTAACCTGCTTGTCACTTTGCAAGTCTAGCTAAACATATGTTGATTGTATTGCGCCCGTTAGCAATTTAATTCGCAAGTTCACTTGCGACGAAAGCCTTATATAAGTGATCCGACACCGTCATTCATCAAACCTGCCTTCAGAGTCGCTAAAATTTCTTTTAACAAGACCTGTTAGAACGGTTGCCTTTATATCTCCACGCTGGTTAAAATTCAGCAATTTTGTGCTGCCTTTCGAACACACAAAAAATAGTGTAAGCTCTTAGCAAACATTTCGGGCAGTTTAACTGTGTCACCATTTCAGGGCACCCACAAATGCAAGAATGCGTCATGCTTCAGTGAAAGCGATTGAAATGCTGTTGTAAACTGAATTCCGGAGATCGAGGTTCGTGATTTGTTTCTATTATGATTATATTGAAGGGTCAAACCTATAGTGTGGAAAGATCGAGTTTTTTCTACGAGCCACGGGGTTACAAGTTCATTGTCATTATGAGCCTTTTGAGATTCCTGATGGGTCGCCGCTTTTTTTATTGTAATAATGAAAACTATTGCCATTTCATGCAATACATTAACGTTGAGGAGCCGAAATACAGCATACCACTCTTGTCTGCGCCTTTGTAAGCACATACGGCGCGATAAAGGCACGTAGCGCGCCAACAGTGGGCATTCTCCTGGCCCGCTGAGCGGAGCATCTACACTAGCAGCGCGACGCTGTCGCCACCTACATGTCGATCTCGCGGCGATATGGAGTTTGGCGGCATGCAGCGCCCCCTCGTGTCCGACACGTCTGGGTAGTACAAAGCAGACGACCCTCGCCACCCTCCATGTGTTTTCAATTACAAGCCAAAGTGAAAGTTGGTTGTACTTAGCTTAATCGCTTTGTGGGGCGTTTAAATGATTGCATACTGTATGAAATAGCCCTTAAAGTAGCTGAAGAGGCTAAACAAAATAATATCTGCTAAAACAAGCCGATTTATCGGCTTTCTTTTGAGCGAGCTGTCGCGGTCGTCGCGGCGTGGGACAGTATCACCAGGTCGGGTGGTGCAAACTTCCTAACTACAATTATCGTTCTTTCTTATTGCGTACGGTCGACAAAGGAAAGTTCACGAGTAGCATAAACACGGAACGCTGCTCATCCTATAGCCTGAGGTAACTGCAAAAGGTTTCTTCAGCGGGAGCATGCAAGCGAACGCAAGAATTGCGCAGCCGATTCAGCTGACACTGCTGGCCTGGCACCGCCGTGAAAACGAGTGGAAATTTTGTTTTGTATTTTCTCAAACTAAATGATTGTTGCGTAACGTTTTACGCCACGCGATTTACGAACGGCAGGGTACATGTATACTAGCGAGTAGGCGAGGCAATAGATTCAAATAAACAAAGCGCTATTAAACGACGCAAAACAAGCACCTAATCGCACGCCCACTGCCTGCACAGATGTGTACTTCTACATTTGGATAACGTAACACAGCCGCATGCAGGGCGCAAGGCCCCAATATTTACATACGACCATCACTGACTCTTTTGGGTATCTTCAAGTGCAGGGGTCGTCGCTAACAATCTGAACGCCGACACGCCAGTTTTGTCCTCAAATGGAGTTAGACAGCGAGACAAGAACAGAGAGTTGGTCGCTTCCAGTTAAATATTCCCCCATCTTCACACCTTCGCAAGATTATTGTCAAATATTATTGGCAATTCGCTTAATTGTTTTCTCTTCGCATTCAAAGCACCCTCCCACTCCCACCGATTTGCCGTCCAGCCTTCCGCCGTGTCGGCTGCATGCAACTCGGCCCTACACTTCAAAACGTTGCTCACCCTCATTCTAGCCTATTAAGTGCGAACTGGGAATATATGATGCTAGAGCGTAATTAAGTAAAGTGAGATCAAGCAAGGAAAGCAAGCGGCCTCTCAGTTCGCCAGACCACTTTGTTTTACGGCCACTAATTTCGGAATCACAACAGATTTCACGCTTCTGACGCTCGCTGCATTTTTTCACATACCACGCAACAAAACAGCAAGCTAACGCTGCACCATGTATTCGTAACGGCGACACAAACAAGCAGTGTTGAATGAAAGTGCACACATAGTGCACAGGTACGCAAAAGAGCGGCGCACCGCAGCTGGCCTGCGGTCCGCCGGACTCGCTCGCTTTTTAAAGCGCGATCATCGCCGATTGCGTTACTCTCCTTTTTTGATCGGCTGTTGTTGAAAAGTCATTTTCACCTAGAGTATTAGTTTAAACTATAAGTTTCACTTCAAATTTGACTTCATACGACCATCGATCGGTGAACCTGCGAGTGGCAGAGCGCCGTCACCGTCCCTGCACTTTCGTCGGCGCTGTAAACGCATTTAGCGCTGCGAAGCTTTTTTCGCTAATGCCAAGTTTATCGCCGGAAGAGATCGGACGCGTCGGGGATGGGTTGGTGATCATGCGCAAAACAATCGGGAGCATCGAGCTCATTTTGCTTCTGTCAACACGGGATCCTATGGGACCCGCGCAGCTTTGTACTACCCGGAAGTACTGCCCGGAAGCCGCTTGCGCAGCGCCCCCTGGGCAGCGCAGGAGGCCTATACCGCGAGGCGTAAACGAGTTTTCCGGTGTTTTAGTACCTTGACTACATGAGGCAAACTGCGATTACGACGACGACAACTAAAGACGCTAACAGCCCCAGCCCCTAAGGGGTTTCGCCCCTAAAACGTCCGTGTTGGTTGATGCCTGCCTTTATTCTTTGGCCTAACTACAAATGTTTGTTTCTACACACTGAACAATATACCCGTGTCTTTGCTGCTGATCCAATAAAAATCTGAGGGATGCAAACATCACTGGTATTCTTTAGAAATGAAGGCTTGGTGTAAGAAAAAGTAGTTTACTTTTGGCATCGTTATTTAACGCACTCTTTGCCATGGCCGAGACGTTGTGTTAACAGCGTGCACGTGTAGCTTTCGCTTACAATTTCAACTGTTATTTACAGCGTCGCCTCACTGCGGCCATGCATGATGAGACGGACAGCACGCAGACTTGACAGTTGCTTTCAATTGGTAAAAATGAAAGAAAAACAAAAAAAAACGCGGAATCGTGAAGAACCTACGTACGCGGCGCATCCGTGCGTCAACGTTGCAGATGCTCAGAGCCGCGAAACCAGTGCGGCAGCATTTAGAGAAAATATGGGGCGAAAGCCTGACTATCGTGTGGGAACACCATTTTTAATGCAACACTGACAGTATAAATTCATAGCCATACACCGGTAATAAACTGGCCGCCGTACGTGTCGCCAAACGGCACAGAAGCCCGGAAACGCACGACCACGCGAGCGATGCACGACAAAGCCGGATAGAGTGCCTCGACGAGCGTGCCCCCGCTAGAGAGCATTAAGGCACCCTAAAGCCGGATTGCTCGTAGCGCCCGTTTTCGCAACTGCGTACGGAGATTCAGGAAAACAGCGCCGGTCGGGTCACTCAACCTATTCGAGTACGCTCCAGTCCAGGTGCGGGCCGTTTTTCGAGACGGAGTTTCGTAACTTCCAACATCGAAGAGCTCTGGTTACGCCAGCAGACTTGCGAGCGTTTTGTTACGCGAGCACACGATACTTCTGACGCGAGCAGGCGATAGTTATGGCGCGAGCAGACGATATTATAATTTGGAAAGAATACTTAACACGGCATAAAAGCATTCATTGATTGAAAATCAGAATGGGAGGAGCATTTAAGTAACGTGTCTTTATCAATGGAACTTAATTGTGAAAGCATTGTTACGCGAGGAGCAGACGATACTCCTGGCGTGAGTTATCGACGGCGCTTTCGCAGACGATAAGGTCCCAGCACACGGTACCAAGGTGTCAACAATGTCCGCTGTCCGCTTTCTTAATCTGCGCCTGCTCGTAAATGTCCATTAAGCCGTGCGCATAAGATATATTGCACATAACGGATCAAGAAACACCACGCTATCACAACACCACGACCAAGAAAGTCCGCAAAGCTGCGCCTAATTTCGCATAAAACAATCCTGAACAACCTTAGATTAATTTACTTGGTGACCGGATTAAATTGGTTGGCACTTGGAATAAATTAGGTGGCACCTTGGTTAAATTAGATGGCACTTGTATTAAATTCGCTGACGTCTGTATTAAATTTATGGCAATGGGATTAAATTCAGCGGGAAAACCTGTAGATCAGTTGAAAATCTTGCTACCCGGCCCCTCTCTGCCTACACCTAGCAACAGCTGGTGGCCAGAGCACATATAGGCTTCGCGGACCTATCACTCCCCTGGCCCCACCGGGCCGCTTAGAACGCTCAATAAAACTATTTCCTCCCCCTCCGAGACCATCGCTCTCGAAGAAATTGCAAATCTTGTCATGTATAGGCTATTGTTAAGCGACAGATGGCGAGACATCCACCAAAGTCGTAGTCATTGATATTCCCTGCCATTTCCAAACTGCAGCGTATTGTTGTCCATCTTCACAGCGTTATAGTTCGGCTTTGATTAATTCCTTCTGAGATGGCTTCCCCTAGCGGTTCGAATTAATGAGCTTTCACTGTAGAGATCGACAGCACTGATCGGTGGCGCCGGCAGCACTCTATATCGCTCTGCTTTAACGTTCCCGTCCGTGGAATTTGTCTAGACGTTTTCTGTCGTTTCTTTCAGCGCATTTTCACATACATACATACATACATACATACATACATACATACATACATACATACATACATACATACATAAACATACATACAGTACATAGCATACAGAATACATACAGCATACATACATACATACATACATACATACATACATACATACATACATACATCATACATACATACATAGCATACATACATACTACATACAGACATACATACATACATACATACATACATACATACATACATACATACATACATCTACGCCTATATACCGCCCTATCTATGTTTAACCGTCGCTCTGCTGACCTGCCTGACTGGGCATGACACTTTTCAAAGGGCGCTGGTTGCATTGCCTCTCGCCGTTTATTGTTTGCGTTCGAGCAGAGTCCTTCAAAAAAGCATTGAAAGACTCTGGTTCGAGGAAGGTTCGCGCTTGAAAACGTGGCTTGTTTTGCTCTATAAAGCGCAACAGCCGCGGTTCTTCCTGCTCACGGGACGCAGTTTTGCCAGCCTGTAACGGAAACTTTTCTCTGGCACTCGCAGTTATTGTTTACCTTTTGTCGGAACACTTCTTTGACTATTATTTACAGCCATTACGTGAACGCAAACGAAGCAACTCTACGAGGCAATTTTACGATTTAGCCCTATCTAACACTAATGCCCCGAATCTGCATTTCGGAGCACAGTGGGTGTTTCTAAAGATCCTCCAATATATGTTTCACTATTTGCTACATCCAATGACGGGCTGAAAAGGCCTTCATTTGATATGAACGCAATGCAAAACTGCTGGCTGTAGAAACTTCAAATTTTAAGAGCACAGTTCGAATATGATGTATAAACTCAATATGGCTGAAGTTTTAAAAAAATTACAACCCCGAGAGAGTGAGAAGCGCTAAAAATTTGTTTCACAAAGTTTGTTTTTATCGCGGGCCCATTGAGATATCGAACAAGTTTTTGTTGATGTAGGTAACCAATACGAATTTGTAAAGACTATTTTAAAGGATTTCTTCATAGCAGTCACGTATTAGGGAAAATTAGGATTTCGTACAAATTACCTGTTTTTATAGGGATTTCTCAATAACTATTCAGCCAGTTGTTATACCCAAATTTTTGGTTATAAATGCTGCCGATAGAATTTTCCAGAAACTAATTTTAGGATTTTGCACCACAACCGCACAAATAGGCGAGCGGGATTTTTTTTTTTAAATTACACCGCTCCCGAAGTGGAATTCCGTTCAATTTTTCCGCGAAGCACAGCGCTCGCCATCTGTTGGGAATTTCCACAACCACACGCCTCCCAAAGGAGCACATGTTATTTATTATAAAACTGTAACTTCAGACCCACCAGACAATAATTTCCATAAGTATGTAGTCTTTTGAGCACGCCATCTTGGTACAATTGGTTTTGAGAATGTTGGAATAAAGCACGAGGTCTACAAGAAGTAACTCAAGATTTATACCCATTCGTGCAATTACTATAGTGTCCCACTCCGGCTTCACTGGGCACTACGATCCCGTATTATAAAACTCTGACTGATCGTTATCCATTACACGTACTGTGAAAACACTTCCAATGGGCAAGCAGTCGTTTGATCCCACAATCTTAGTACTAGGTATTTGTTTTGGGATACGCCCGAGAAAAAAAACACGAGTTGCAGCCGTTTACCATAAACACACGCCTCCAGTAGGAGAGCCATTCATTGACAGGCGGGAGTTCTCAACTGTGTATAGCTCCATGGTGTACTAACTGATTATGACAAGTAACAAATAGCTTAACACCTGTTATACCCATTCATGTCATTAGCATAGGTGCCCACACAGGCATCGCCGGTACTACCGCTCTGCACGCACACGCCCGCACGCACGCACGCACACGCACACGCACACACCACACACACACACGCATACGCACACACACGCACGCACACACACGCACGCACGCACAGATAGAGAGAGATTCATAGTGATGCCGTTTTTACAACATGGCAAGGCACCGCCTAGTCTAATGGGAATGTGGTCAGTCTATTGCCTCCCCCAGACGCGTCTGCCGCCGACGTGGCAATCAAGAAAAGGCCTTGCTAAATCCCGACGGCCGCGATCGCTGGATCCGATACGTCCACACGAGCTGGTACACAAAAGCGCAGCCGAAAAAGCCGCAGACGGAAGAAACAAAAAGCACAAAAAAATGGGATAAACAGACGTCTTCTCCATCCGCCGGCGTCCGCGTCAAAGCTGGGCCGCTGGCAGCCTCGAAAGAAGCCCTGTACATACACACTGCGCGTATATGCGCGTCGTCGGCTCGTCGACTACATGGATGAGCTTCGGCAGATCCGATCAAGGCGGGCGACTTCTTTCCGTCGCTAAAAGCGCGGACGATATCGCCGCCGACTGGCAGCTGGCCCGCTGAGCCGGATAACACGCGTCAGCGGTGATCACCGCTTCCCCGCCTAACCAAAGGTTTTACCCTTCAGCTGTGCTCGTTTCGCCGTTTTTGCTTGAAAGCAAAGGGCTGGACAGCCACATGATTCTCGGCGTCTGCGTGGCTCCTCAGCCGGGACAGAAAAAAAGGGCGTAACATTTGCAAGGAAGCCAATAAGATGTCCCCGCCACAGGACACCGCTGTCATCCCTGTTTACTTTTAACACGAAAGTGTTTTAGCCCGACTATACAAAGATGTCACCGACGTCATATCCGTCACGGAAGTGACGCCAGTACAACGGAGCAAGCGGACTGTAAAGGATGCACCCCTGCACACAGGGTCTTCTTACGGGGAAGCAACCTTTAGTACTAAAGAGTACGTTAAACTTATGGTTATTCGTTTTCGGGTTTTATAATTTAACACTAACGTGTTTTATGCCGGTATACACCAAGATTTCACTGACGTCATTTCCGTGACAGAAATGACGTCAGTACACCTTTGCCGAAGCGACCCACCTGCAGGACATCGCTCGCCAAGCACACCCACAAGACAGCCGCCGGCCCGCAAACCATGCTCAGCTGCAGATTTCGCTGCACATTTCACTATCTGTGTTTTACCGGTTCCTATGAATGAGAAATCAACCAAGGCTTTTTTGATCTTCGGTTTATCATTGCTAATCTTCTACGTTCGAGGGACTACATGGTTATTGCCAAAAAGGAGCGGGGCCAGTAGAGGGCATTAAGTGCTTGATCATCGGTAGTTCTGAACGGAGGATTTAAGGTAATCACGGTAAGCACACATTAGTATGTGTGCTGCCCTGAGCCGGTAGTGAAACATTTTTACATTTTGCAAAAGGCTCACACCAATGACATCTATAGCAATCTGATGACACGCTGTCAAATGAGCAGAATCTACTCATCATCTGCTAAAAAACAGAATATCAGCTGTGTGGTGGGAAGATACCACATCAACTACAACTTAGGCTAAGCGTAGGGATCATTGCTTTTTTGCTTTTTAACGCGAAAGTCTTTCATTTCCGGAGACACCAACATTTCGGTGACGTCATATCCGTCCCGGAAGTGACGCCAGTACAACGAAGCAAGCGGCCTATAAAAGGTGCACCCCTGCACACAGGGTCTTCTTGCGGGGAAGCAACCTTTAGTACTAAAGAGTGTGTTATACTCAGGGTTGTTCGTTTTCGGGTTTTATGTTTTAACACGAAAATATTTTATGCCGCCATTCCCCAAGATTTCCCTGACGTCATATCCGTCGCGAAAATGACGCCAGTATACCTTTGCCGAAGCGACCCGCCAGCAGGACGTCGCTTGCCAAACACGCCCGCAAATTATGCTCAGCTGCAGATTTCTCTGCACATTTCACTTTCGTGTTTTACTGATTCCTATGACAGAGAGGAATCAACCACAGCATTTTTTTTAAATAAACCAGGCATTTCATCACGAACTTACGTACTGTACAACGTGTATGGTTTTCCTAGTGGCGGCAGTATAGTTCTTTTAATTCGGTCTCAGAGGATGGTTGAGCCATCGCTGCGTCTAACTGCTCTGCACACGCCTGCTGCACTGTGCCTCCGACCAAATATGGCAATACGTTCCAGTGTTGTATTAGTAAAACATTCAACTATGCTTTACTGTATTTATTTATTTATTTATTCCAAATACCTTCAGCGCCCGTTGGGCATTTTTGTAGGGGGGTTAATTATTAATCACAAAAACAACAAGTAATCATAGAAATGCAAGCTATATAATGGGAATACAGGTTTGTCTGCCATTCAGCCCTCGTCAGCGCCGCTGTTCTGCCTCTCCGTCGCGGGGCAAGAGGGATATTTATGCTGTCCCCTTGGGCATATGGTGCACTGTTTGGAAAGAGGAGGTAACGGAAAAAACGCAACTTCTGCTTCGTGTAGTGATGCTAATTCCTTACAGAGGTTACGATTACTTCAGCTTTCGAACACTGCTTATCCCATTTCCTCTGCCCCGCAGGGGCACCTTGTGAGTTAAAGGTGACGGTAGTGGCGACACCGCGGACCCCAAGTTCATGTGGGTTGGACCCACCCACGCCCCAGCTGTGCGTGGCTTAGCCGTGTCCAAGGAAAAGGGAATCCTGGTTGCTGAGTTGACGCTGAGGTTGTTTTCGGACCTTTACGGCCCCTCAGCTGAAACAACACGCAACTTTGGCCCCTGCTTCTTGCAGACGGCACCCCAGGACTTGACCCGCGCTAGGGGAAATCAGCTAGTCACCTTTTCCTATCCCTCCTCTCTCTCCTTTCTCTTTTCCGTCACCTTTCCATCCCTATCCTGTCACCTATTCTTTTCTTGAACTTCCTCTTTTCCCCCTCTGGCGGCAAGGGTTAACCCTGTGGTTATAATCAGCCTTGATTAGACGTCATGGGGTTATAGTAGCGCTGTATGGTTAGCGTGACAAAGTCACGTTCCCTTGTTGGGCTCCGTGGTGGGCGACCAGCACCGCTGCCGAACACTTTACTTTTCATGGAAAAGAAGAAAAATCTTGACCCTGATCGCCCTCCTAAAGGAGGGCGCACCGAAGTTACTGCCTCGCAAAGCTCGAACAGCAATCGTTCACTGACTGAGACGACCTTCCCGAAATTTCTGGTGATGCAATCTGACGACCCTCAGAAGCCCTTGAGGAAAGTTTCGACGTTTGCCGTAGCCAGAGAGCTGAGAAATCTACTTGGACCAAGTTACGTGTTAAAAAGCTGCCAACCGGGGATCTCCTTGTGGAGGTCCAAGCAAAATTTCAGTCAGATGCCCTGCTGTCAATGAAAGAACTAGCAACACACAAGGTTCACGTAACTGCCCACCGCACCTTAAATACTAGGTTGGGGGTAGTGTCGGACGAAGACTTGATTGATGTGTCTGTAGATGAGATTCTGGAGGGGTTTAAAGAAGAACAGACAGATGTTATTGCAGTGCGAAGAATAAAGATCCGCAGGAAAGATGAGGAAATTGCCACAAAAAATTTGGTTCTAACCTTCAACTCCACACCTTACCCGACAACGTACACCTAGGCTACCTGAATCTACGTGTGAGACCGTACGTACCAAACCCCAGGCGCTGCTTCCGCTGCCAGAGGTACGGGCACACACAGCAGTCATGCCGTGGAAAACCGACCTGTGCACTGTGCGCTAGCACCGAACATGGAAATGACGCCTGTGATGTAGAAGAAGTCAAATGTGTGAATTGCAGTGGTGAACACCCCGCGTACTCCAGGAAGTGCCCACGCTTCCGACAGGAGAAAGAGCTGCTAGCGATCAAGGTGAAAGAGAATGTGTCCTTCCAGGAGGCCAAACGACGCCTGGCCTTCACTCAGAAAGGGTCCTTTGCTGAGGTAGCCCGTCAGGGGGCGGGGCTGCCTCAATTTCCGGCACTGGCGCAGTCCACTCAGGGGAACTGCGTAGAGCCACAGCCCCCTAAACGAGTCAAGCCGGCAGCCAAGCTCCCGGCCACCAAAGAAACTGGTGTGGCTTCTAAGCCACCAAAAGACTGTGCAGGCCTCACCCCTGCCACACCATCGACCTCCTCTCCTCGGGTGACGGTCGACGCACCTCAGAGAAAGGCGCCATCAGGAAGTGGCACTGCTGCAGGTGCTGCTCCTGGGCGGCAACGAACCTGGGACCCCCCCCCCCCCGACCCTCGTCAGAAGCCAAAGGGCCGGGGAAAACCACCTGGTCCCCCTAATGGTATTTCATGGAACTGAAGGCAGTGCAAGAGAGGTAGAGAGGAGATGGAGGTGTGCCCTAGTGCCTCTGGGAGCATGTCTTCGTCCACACCTACTTTGACCTCGAAAGCGAAAACTCTAGAAGACACCCATATGGTGCAAATAGTCCAATGGAACTGCCGTGGATTATTGCACAATATAGATGATATTCATGCAATTATACACAAATATGAACCCAAAATAATAGCCTTGCAGGAGACAAATCTAACGAAAAGACATGACAACATCTTTCGCAACTTTCACCTCCTTCGAAATGACAGAGAGACTGCACCCGTGCCTCGGGTGGTGTGGCCTTGGCTGTGGCACCAGGCACAATTCTCAAGTCGATACAACTTAACACTACGCTGGAGGCTGTTGCAGCACAAGTCTACTATTAACAAGCTTGTCACTGTTGTGTCATTGTACTTGCCACCATCAGATCATGTGTCCTTACAGGAACTTAATGACCCTCGTTGAACAACTTCCAGCTCCAATAATTATTATGGGAGATTTCAATGCTCATCACTACTTGTGGGGAGGTGAAAGAATAGATAGCCGGAGAAAACTCATTGAACAGTGGGTAACTACCAACAGCTTAGTTGTTTTCAATAACGGAGATAAGACGCATTTTTCTGCAGGTAATGGAAGCTTCTCTGCTCTAGACCTTTGTGTTGGGTCGCCGGACCTCCAGATGGATTATGAGTGGAGTGCTGTGAATGATCCATATGGAAGTGATCACTTTCCTGCCTTGCTGCGCTGAAGTGCAGACCCTTCCTTCCCTCAAGAGCTGTTCACCCCGATGGGAAGCTCGAGAGGGCAGATTGGGAAAGATTTAAGGAGTTAGTTTCCTTTGATCGATTTGACAGCAGCATGTCCATTGATGAGGCAAATACCTACATCTGTGAGGAACTTCTTACAGCTGCAAAAGTTGCGATCCCCCAGACATCTGGACGGATTCCCAAGCAACCAAGCCGTGGTGGAATGATGCGTGTCGCGAATCCCGGAAAAGCAGAACAAGGCATGGGGTGTATTTAGACGGTACCCCACCTTAGAGAACTGTCTGAGCTTTAAAGTTAGCCCGTGCTGCCGCCCGGAAAATCAGAAAAGTGGCCAAAAGGAATTCATGGCAAAGCTTTGTAAGTACAATAAATACTGCCACTCCACAAAAAAGGTCTGGGACTCATTTGCGTAAAATTAAGGCAACTACAGACGGTTCAGCATACCACTTTTCTCTACAGACGTGCGTGCAACATACTGGAAACACAAGCAGATGTTTAGGTGCCCACTTTGCAGAAGTCTCTAGTGATAAAAATTATACAAAAGAATTCCTGGCACATAAAAATAATGCTGAAAAGTTCAAGATTAAAAACTATAGCAAAACACAGAGGAATATAACAAAGAATTCACTTTGTATGACATGAAACGAGCATTAGCTCAGTGCAAGGCTACCTCCGTCGGCCCCCGACCTTATTCACTATGCCTTTCTGCAGCACTTAAGTGATGGGTGTTTAGAAGTGATTTGGAGTTCTTTAACAAAATCTGGAAACAGGTAGGCTGCCTAAAGCATGGAAAAAGGCTATCGTAATACCATTACTGAAAGACGGCAAGCCCCCAGAGTGTCCATCAAGCTACCGACCCATAACTTTGACCAGCTGTTTGTGCAAGACCTTTGAGAGGATGTTAAATTTTAGGTTGGTTTTTTATTCTTGAAAGTTCTGGTTATCTAGATAGGTTTCAATGTGGGTTTCGGCAGTTTCGGTCTACGACTGACCACCTGGTGAGGCTTGAAACGACGATACGAGATGCCTTTGTTAATAATCAGTTCTGCCTTGCCATATTTTTTTATATGGCAAAGGCCTATGATACAACCTGGCGTTATGGAATTCTCAAGGATTTAGCAGCAATGGGAATCAGAGGGCGAATGTTTTCATGTATTGAAGATTTTCTCCAGGAACGAACCTTCAATGTAAGACTTGGCAATACACTATCCCGTACATTCCCTCAGGAAAATGGAGTTCCTCAGGGCAGTGTACTGAGTGTGACCCTTTTTGTCATCAAGATAAATTCTTTGGCAAAGGTTATTCCCCGGCCAGTCATGTACTCCCTTTATGTGGATGACTTGCAGATCGCTTTTCGCTCGTGTAACCTCTCGATCTGTGAAAGGCAGGTCCAAACTGCGGTAAATCGGTTACAACGATGGGCGGATGAAAATGGTTTCGTTTTTTCTCCAGAGAAGTGTGCATGTGTGTGCTTTACGCGGAAAACGAGGTATGCATCCCAACCCTGATATAAAAATTAAGGATGTACCCGTTCCAGTACACCGCGAGCACAATTCTTAGGTGTCACATTGACTCGAAATTGACATTTGGAGCTCATATAAGAAGCTCAAAATGACCTGCATGAAAACGTTGAACTACTGAAAATTTTGTCGCACAAGTCATGGGGTGCAGACCGCACATGTATGCTAAGAATTTATGGCTCGGTGGTTCGGTCTCGTCTTGATTATGGCTGTATCGTGTATGGGTCAGCCCGCCAGTCTGTCCTCACCTCACTCGACCCAGTACACAATCTGGCCTCAGACTTGCCTCAGGTGCATATCGCACCTCCCCCATCGACAGTCTCTACGTTGAGTGCAATGAATGGCCCCTGGAGTACCGTCGAGTATACTTAAGTGGAGTATATGTAGCCAAAACAGCATGTATAAGGACCATCCCTGTGCTGGTGAAGTGTTTGAGAATAGGTACAAGAAACTGTATGCAAACAAGCCCAGAGTGGTCCGCCCTCTTGCCCTTCGTTTGCCCAGAGTGGTCCGCCTTCTTGCCCTTGCCCTTCTATGTGCCCGTCAAAGCTTCTGAGTTTTTCGGACGCTGTGGCCCCCTGGGACCACAGGCCCGTCGAATGTGATCTATCCTTGTTAAAATACGACAAAAAGATGTTTCCACACCAATTTTGCGCCAAAGAATTTCACGAACTTAAAGACAAGTACAATAACTATTGTCACTACTTTACTGATGGCTCAAAAACCTCCTGTCACGCAGGTTTTGCTGTTTTCAATCCACCGGTGACAGTAGCAAAGAGGATTGCTGATGAGAGTAGCGTTTTTACTGCGGAAATTCTTGGTATAACCTCAGCTGTTGAAGATGTAGTAGCAAAGGGAGTACAAAAAGTGGCCATTTTTACAGATTCTTTGAGTGTCATACATGCTGTAACCTCCCTTGGTCCCTTCAAAGAATGCAGCTGTAGGTGAGCTAAAAAACCGACTGTGCATGCCTTACATTAGCAGGGGTCAGAGTTGTCCTTTGTTGGTACCAAGCATATCGTATCCCAGAAAATGAAACCGCTAATAAAGCAGCATATGAGACCAAGCAACTTGAAATAACAGAGGTTAAAGCTTCCCTACCAGGACCTTCGAAACAGCATACGAAGTCAATGAAAGTTGTACTGGCAGTCTGAATGGGATAAACAAACCAGAAATAAATACATCTAGTCAAACCTTACGTGTCTACATGGAAAAGTTGTAGACACCGAGATCGTTTCTTCGAGGTTATTTTGTGCCGGCTGCGTATAGGTCACACCGTGCTGACGCATGCTTCCTGTTGAAAAAGGAACAGGAACCCATTTGCGAGCACTGCGGAGAACCTCTTACTGTACTACATATACTAATAAGTTGTCCATACCTAGAAGGCCGGCCCGCATTAGACATTTTAAAGCTTTATTACACTTTTTGTATACCCTTACACCCAATGCTTTTACTTGGTGATGAACGAATGGTACCTTTGACTAAGTTTTTGAATTTTTCAGCAGACACTGGCTATTTACACCAGTTTTAGCTACTTCATCTCACGGAACTGTTTTTAAAAATAATCATTTTCTAATTTATGATACTTTGAGCAAAACTTTTAACTTACATTGATATCTTCTTACCTTGTGTTTGGCGCATTATAACCGAAAGGTTGCTGCGCCATCAAACCTCAACTTCATCATCATCATCACCATTTCCTCTGGCGGGAGACTCGAACGCTCCACATTGTGACTCGGGGTGAACCGTCTTCATTTGTACGCAGACGCACATTGTTGCTAGTCTATTTCTATTACGTAATGTGTTACACCTGTGGTAAATGATAAAACAGTCTGATGTGTTGTCGTGTCTGACGAGGTCGTCCTTCCAGCGGTGATACCATGTTTTCTGGATCATCGTGGCTCGGTGAGGCAAGCCGTACAAAACGGCCACGGCATTATTTGTGCCACCGGGACTTCACTACTAGGGGCACTTTTTGTACATATAAGCAGAGTCCTTCAAAATATTGAAGGACTCTGATATAAGCTAGTAAAACATGAACATATGCTGCACTGCTTGCACTAGGGCGGCCAGTACAAAAGAAAAGCTGTACTGTTCGCGAAATCTGCTGGATATTTTTGAGCGTCACCACATGGAACCGAACTAGAAGCTTGGTGCTTAATAGCTACAACTCTTCGGGTCTGTCGTGCAGTCCGGCGTGTTCCCCAGAAAGCCGCACGACATGCAATGAATGTTTTTCCACGAAGGTGCCGTCATCCTACTTAGGACTACCTGCGACTTACTTGAGCTCGGGATATGTTGCTGCGCTTGGCGCTACTTGAATATTTTGCGGTGCAGCTGTATCCTTTAAAGCTGTTTTCCGTTTACTCGCATTTCGTATTGTTATTATTTTAAAAACCTCATATATTCCAACTTGGCCTTCCTCATTCAAATGGTAACCCCTCCGAGAAGGGGTAACCCCTTCTGTATATAATGACATTGTACACATCTCAACTCAGGAAAAATTTAGTAGCTATGCAGATGACACCACAATATTTGTTTCAGCATTTTCCAGTAATGAAATTCTGTCTAGAGCTAATAACATTTTGTCAAAACTGGACATTTGGACAACCGAAAATCAATTAAAAATCAATCCCACAAAAACCAAAGCAATTGTCTATCATTCGTAAAGGAAAACAGGTGTTCCTTAAGTCTGAAATCTTATTCAGGTCATCAAAAATAGAAGTAGCAAATTCGGTTAAATAGTCGGTGTTAATTTCACGGCAACCATGCACTGGGATGACCAAGTAAATTATATATTGAAAAGGTTGAGCTCAATTACTGGCATTTTGAACCGCAACAGACACCTTCTGCCTGAGACCGTTAAACTTGTGGTTTATAATGCCTTAGTTGCTTTCTACTTAAATTACTGTCATTTAGTTTGGGGTACTACTACCGAAACAAATTTAACAAAACTACTAAATATCCAGAAAAGAGTCCTCAGAATAATTCGAAACAAGCCATATACCGAGCCTACGGCGCAACTATTTAGGAAGTTCAAAATTATTAGAGTACATGATATCTATGAATATCGGCTAGCCAGAGAGTTGTCTACTAGCATTAAAAAGAATAATTCATTATTAACTGAAATAGCTGATTTACATAATAATGAACTGTCTTAGAAAACTAGAAAAGCAGAGAAATAGAAGGTTCAAAAATCTCGCACAAACTATGGAATGGAAATGCTTGCAAATAACCTGCCACGTTTGCTGAATCAGTTTGATAGCCCGGGAATAGAGCTGACATTGCTAAGCACAGCTATTTAACTGATTTATACACGGCCTAACACGAAGGTGCCTTTATTACTTTCTGTCATTGCATTTTTATAAAACCGCTCTTGTCGTTTATTATTTTCGCGGAACTCCCATATAGTTTTGAATCGTTTCCTAAATGCTTGTATTTATTTTTCTATACTACCCTTCTATAACCTGAACAAGATGTGTCCTGTATTCTTTGCAAATTCCTGGAAAGTAGTATTATGATTTGTTTGATTTATGTCAGGATCTGAAACTACAGCATGTAAACTTGTTTAGTGCTTGTATTTTGTAACTTTTTTCCCGTATTTATCGTACTTGCAGTTGCAGTTGTAGCTCTGTAAGTGTTGTTTTGAATCATTGCTCTCGCGTAATCTTGAATATTTCATGAAATCGTTCATTGCCGGCTATGTGTGTTGCTTTGATCGGCGCCAGTCGTTGCCGTGGGGGCCAAGGGAACCTTCAAGCCGTCGCAGGACGGCTTTTACCCTGGTCACCTCCCACTTTTGTGAAGACCAATCAATAAATAAATAATAAATAAATAATAAAGAAAGAAAGAAAGAAAGAAGAAAGAAAGAAAGAAAGAAAGAAAAAAGAAAGAAAGAAAGATCGTGTTCTTAATTGCCTGCTGTGTTTGTGTCTTACATGCTTCCTGGTTCCATTTGTTCTCGCTCACTAATAGAATAGCTACGCACAGGATTCTTGCCTCTTAGAATATAGATGCTCAATTTAAAAATGTATTTATGCCGTGGAGGGAAGCACTTGATACATCCCAATATATTCACGACTAACCCACAAACAGTTATTGCACTGTTTTCGAAATATTCTCGCAATGTTTCTACTGAAGGTGGCGGCTTGCTCCGCATGTATTAGGTTCCCAAGCTGCCGCTGAGGCGGAAGGCAACTTTTTCGGACGGACTACCCAAACGCTCTATACAATTTTATACCAAGCGTTCTTGCTATGCCAGAATTCCTGGTATAAGCTCCCTATATGCAAAATATTGCGCATATAAATCGTTATTGCTTCAGTGTTATTCCTCAAGAAAGCCAATTTGTAGTCCGAAATGTTTCTAAATTGGCTTAACAAACTCCTTGGCTTAACGAGGTCTCTCTTTCGGTCAAACAGCTGGAATGTCAATTTTCTGTGTTCGTACCGAATTTATGCTGGAGGTTCAGGGCTGCATAACAAAACTGGACATTTACGCTCCATATCCTAACACATTTGTCTGCCGGGTCAAATGCGTTTCATTGTACAAGAAGAATCATTTTCGTGGTGCAGTCTGAAAAGCTTTGCCTAGGAGGTTAGAACTAGCAGCCAGAGGCGTTTCGATCTCAGGAACTACAGTTTCTGGGCATAAATCATTGCAAACATGAAACTGTATCCTTCAAGTCGAGATGTACATCGTGCTTCGTAACTTGATGCACATGAGCGCTGTCGTGTTTTTCAGCCTTACTAACAACAACATCCAGGAAAAAGAAATCAGGAAAGCAGGACTAAATATGTGTCAAACGGGACCAAAAGTCAGCGGGACGTAATTTTATCATAGTCGTTTTCATTTTCTCCCTGCCTGATGCTAAATCCTGTTTTGGTTTGAGAGGGCTAAAAACCACCCCAGGGAATACTCTTGAAACACGTAACAGACGTATAGGGCACCGGAATATACTATAACAGACGTTTGGTTTCCGGCTGTGGGTAACTTTGCATGGCTTGATCTTTGATGGCTGAAGCCACGCCAGCCACGTTTCTTTACCCTATATTACATCTAAATCTTTATGACCATAATTTTCGCTCAGTGTGATGCATCTTCGTCCGTAAACAGAACTGAAAAAATAATGCTGTTATTGAATTTTTTACGGGTGCCTTAAATTTTCCGTACCAATTGGCGCGCTACGAACTCCCCCAAAATTCATTCTTAGTGTGTTAAATTGGCC
Source organism: Haemaphysalis longicornis (assembly GCA_013339765.2). Lineage (NCBI taxonomy): Eukaryota > Metazoa > Arthropoda > Arachnida > Ixodida > Ixodidae > Haemaphysalis > Haemaphysalis longicornis. The sequence goes on along the minus strand of CM023450.1, from coordinate 190,324,809 downwards.
AATTCACTTTAGAAACTCCTCGAACGTCTAATCCAATTTAGTAGCCTATGAAGAATTCATTGTCAACGTAATTTTGATACCGACCAATGGGCTGTTATTACAGAAAACCACGAGGAATGGTTTGCAGATAAAAGTGGTTCTGAAACTGGCCGCGCCATGTAGACCAGACCACTGAACCAACAAGTCATAAGGCCTGTAAGTTGTTTGGAATTGAACTAAACAACATAAACTCAGTTGAAATATACCTCGCAATTTTACGAGGGAAAATCGGGTTAGAAAATTACGAACCATTAAAATAGTCACAGTTAAGCCTACTTGGATGCATCTCGTGTGTCGAATTGGGTCTGCGCCAAGAAGTGCCTTGCGATTGTGCACTCCAGAGACAAAGCTGAAATAAGCAATGAGCAAAACTCGCCGCAGATTAAAAATGTCAAAAAATCATGCACAGCAGTCGCTCGCGGCTTTCTTAACTGAGAAGAGGCCACCCACCTTTCTTTCATTTTTATATTTTGTCGGCTCAAATAAAAACGTTTTCGCAGTGTCTAGAGTGCACCGAGCACTCTAGCTGATAGTTGCAGGCATGGCTAGAGTGCCGTCCGACGACATTCGAATATTTAACACTAGGCTAGCACCGCAAAGAGTCTGTCGTTGTAGTTTTTTGTTGTTGTTGTTGTTGTTGTTTAAAGTCGTGTAGTGTAGAGGATCCGTCTTAGCTAATTGATCCCCGAGTCGGTGGTTTGACACCGGCTCTTGCCTCGGTTGTTGTTTTTTTTTTCTTATTTATTTGAAGTGTAACTTTTGTGCCTTAGGTTAGTTTTGGTGTTTTATATTTCTTTGTGTGCGTTAGTTTAGCTTATGTTATGTTTAGGTTAGGTTGCCTAGTTTTATGTTATCTAGAGCGATGTACTGCCAGACGCGGCAATTTTGTTACAAAACGCCGGTGGACGTCGATATAGCGGAGTGCTTATAAAACCGTCGGACGGCACTCTAGACACAGCCAAACGTATTCCCACCACCACCACCCCTCCATCTAAAGGGTTAACGCGAAGCTTTCTCGTAATGGATTTTGGTCGGCCAATCGCACACGGCGAGCATGTGCTACACCGGCGGTGCGCGCATTTCTTACAATTTCTACCCACAGCAAAAGCTTTCAGTGTTCCCTCCGCAGGCCTTACGTTTGTCTGGTGTGTACGGCGCGAATCGGTACCTGCTGCTTGGCGTTTCAGTATTGCAATTGGTTCAGGTTTTGTGGTGTGTGTGCCGGTTTGAAGTGCCAAACCCCAACTGTGGTTTTAGGACTATTATGCCTTTTTTTCTGACCTCGAATTGGGGCAGTTAGACCTAACGTCCTGTGGCTAACAGGCTTACGGCACGCAGAGCAACGCCCTACTTCTCGTGGACGTGTTTTTTGGTTGTCGTTGAGTTTCCAAACCGCTTTGACCGTGTCGAATGGAGCAATCGGATTGACGCGTGCTTCATAATCCGAGGGACGCAGGTTCGATCACGGCCACCGGGAGCGTTTCTTACCTCACTTCACTCACGATCATCATCAACGTGAGATAAAGTTGCTTTCCTGCAGTGCGTTTCGGACGCGACACGCCATCGATGAGACGTAGAAAGCTTCGCTTTAGTAGTTTCAGCCCACTGCATAGCTTGCTAACAATGGGTGAAGTGCGAATCATGGCGCACACTAAAATAGTGTTCCCCTTCGTTCTGGTTCATCCGTGCTGTTTGCGATGAGCTTTAAAAAATCATGCACAGCACCCCCTCCGTCTAACGCGACGATGGTTGAACGCGAAACTTTCTCTTACGTATTCTTTCGTTGCCGTTGAGTTTGGTCTGAGTTTCGACCATGTCGGAAGGGGATCTTTTTAAGCAAGAGGTGAGAAACTCTGCTATCGAAGAGTCAGCTCGTCTTGCGTTTCTAAAACGCTTTCATGTACGTTAACTTTCCCGTAAATTTGTGTACCTTCATGAACTGGAGGCAGTAATGTCGGAATCAGTTATGAATGAAATTGGCATAACTAATGGACATTTGCAGCAATACAATATGTTACTGAAAAATACCACGGCGCTTTAATTCGGTCCAGAACACGAAGGTTTTTTGGCAGTTATATCCCACTCGCCGTTCGCTGTGCATGTGATGAGCCCCAATCGGCATTCGCAAAGAAGATAATTAATATTCATTATAATGGGATCTTTTTAAGCAAGAGGTGAGAGACTCTGCTATCGAAAATCAGCTCGTCTTGCGTTTCGAAAACGCTTTCATGTACGTGAAATTTTCCCGTACATTGGGGCATAACTGGAGGCAGTAATGCCGGGATCCAGTAGTGATGAAACTGGCATAACTAAAGGACAATTGCAGCAATATGTTACTGAAAAATACCACGGTGCTTAAATTTGATGCAGAACACGAAGGCTTTCTGACAGTTATCCCACTCGCCAACCGCTGTGCATTTGATGAGCCCAAATCGGCTCTTGCAAGGAGATAATTGAGATTCATTAAATTGTATTAGGTATGCGAAGCAACTGATATTGCTGGTGCGTTTCATGCTCATTACAGCAGGTTATTTGGTGGGTCCAATATCGTGGGTCAAGAGCTTGGCTTTCATTCGTCACAG
>CM023450.1:190224861-190322088 GCA_013339765.2 Haemaphysalis longicornis | reverse complement strand
CTGGCTCATCTCGGACACTACACCGCAAGCGTCGCACTTCGCCCTTCGCGACGGACTGCTTTTCTCGACGCAACTACCACCTCGAATGTCGCAAGTGGCTTTTAGTAGTCCGCGCCATATACGCTCTGAACATGTTGTGCCACTATTTTCCCGAAGAGCCACATTGCGCCCCATGCTCGTGTCCCCAAAACATACTAAGCAGCGTTGTACTTTGCGGTACTACTGCCGAGGCATGTACCGCTTCGTTCGTGACACGTCCGTTCGTGTGTTCGATATCAACGCCGAAATATCCTCCCCGCCAAGGAACCGGGCCTTTGCAGCCCTTACGGTGTCCAGCAAGACCATTCGACCGTGTAGGAATCGACCTTTGGATGGACCTCTTCCTTGCGACTGCAATGGCAACCGATGGGTCGTCGTTGCTGTCGCACTACTTACCCGGTACGCCGAGACTGGCGCACTGCCTGTTTTATTCCGCATGGGGCACCCCGTGAACTCCTCAGTGATCGAGGAAAGGTTTTTTTGTCTGAAGTTATAGAGGCCCTTCTTAAATCCTGCCGCACGATCCATCGCCACCACGGTGTATCACCCTCAGACCAATGGACTCACCACGAACGTTTCAACGCACTCTGAGTGACATGCTTGCTATGTACGTCGCGGCGGACCATTCCGACTGGGACGCAGTACTACCATTCGTGACCTACGCATACAACACCGCTACGCAGGCCACAACCGGCTTCTCTTCGTTTTTCTTTTGTATGGCCGTGAGCCTTCATGCACACTGGATGAAGCCTCATGCATACTGCACTATCGGCCCGATGAGTCAGAGTGCACGCCCATCTCCGACGTTGCCAAGCACGCCGAAGAGTGTCGTCAGTTGGCCCGATTGTTAACTACGGAAGATCAGCAGCGTCAGAAGTCACAACCACGACGAAACGACTCCCGCTCCTACCTACTCACCAGGGTCGCTTGTCTGGCTGTGGGTTCCAGTGTCTTCGCCAGGCTTGAGCAGTAAACTTCTTTCCGCGCTACCAGGGTCCCCACCGCATCGTCAAGTGGACGGCTCCAGTAAATTATGTGGTTGAGCCTCTCACTCCTTCCCCGATCAGCGTTGCCGCGGCAAAGATATAGTCCATGTTCATCGCCTCAAGCCTTACATTGACCCGTCGTAGTTTCAGCTCCCTGAGTCGCCGGATGGCTCTTTCGTTCCCGGGGGCAATTGTAACGAAGACCGTCGCCAACACCATACTAGTTTAAATAACTTAGGAGCGTGGACACCACTGGTAATTCGCAAACGTGGGTAAGTGTGACACAGAAGCCACACAGGGAAGAGGCACCAACTCCTGGATGTCGCATCGCCATCGCTGGAATAAGAAGAAGTCTCGTCTCGTTGGCTCTCCGTCTCGACTTGCTGGACAGCGCGAATTGATGCTTCAGTGCTACTGCTGCTGCTGGTGCGGCGTGAAGAATAAAGCCTAAAAACCTCTTTATAATAAAAATAGTGCACAAATGTTAAAAAAAGCACATTAATAGATTTTCATATGTTACAAAGAGAGAAAGAGACCGGACAATTGACTCTTACCGTCTGTAACATCTGGTAAAGGGGCGGTAACAGATGGACACTAAGAGATGGATGGTAAGAGATGGAGAGATTGTGTAGATCAAGCGATCAATAAAAAAATAGGTGCCCAAAGGGTACAAAGAAGAAAAAAAAGTATTCAAGACGTTAAAGAGAGACAAAGGGACAGACGGAGAGAGATAACTCAGATCACTGTGTAAATCAATAGATGTTGAAAATAGGTGGCACAAATGGTAAAAAAAGAAACAAAAAAGAACAAGGTTTCACGATGTTAGAGGGAGAGAAAGGAACACTCAAAGAGAGAAAGACTCACATCACTTCGTAAATCAAAGATGTATGAAAAATAGGCGCACAAAGGTAAAAGAACAAAATTACGCCCACCGCCCCTCGCGGGAACCCTGGTGTGATGCTACGTTGAGGGAGTTCAAGCGCAAGTGGCGAGCAACCGTCGACCGAAAGGCCAGCGAAAGAGCGGCACACCGGTTATATGCAGCGCGCCCGAAGGACAGTAGACCGCGGAGAGAGAGAGTACTGCACATGCGTAGCTCCGCGCGCAGCGCCGTCCACCGCGTAGTGAGAGCGGGCTGGGCTGCACACGCTCTAACCTGGGCACGCGCCGACGCCAGTGCGTCTGCCGCGGCTATGACGCAACACAATCCAACAGAATCCACTTTAATCCAATCCAATCCATATTAATCCAACCCAAGAAAAGCGAAGCCAAGAAATCCAAACCAATGCAATCGAATCCAGTCGAATGCCCCTGGTGAGAGTGTTCGCTATCGGGAGGAGAGGCGGAGACTGGCTGCGGAAAACGGACGCACGCAGGAAGGACAGGGCCACCGACAAGAGATGCTCTGAGCGTCGCATCTAAAATAAGGTTTTCAAGTTGTTAGAGCGAGAGAAAGATGCAGACGGAGAGAGATACACTCACATCACTTTGTAAATCAAAAGATCTCTGAAAAAGTGCACAAAGGTTAAAAAGAACAAAATGAAAGGTTTGCAAGATGTAACAGAAAGAGAAAAGGGCCAGATGGAGAGAGGCAGAGTCACATCACTGTGTAGGTCAAAAGATCTTTGAAAACTAGGTTCAAAAAGGTTAAAAAAGAAAATAAAGGTTTCAGGATGTCAAAGAGAGAGAGAAAGAGACTGCGGAGATAGATAGGCGCACCTCACTTTGTAAATTAGATTTCATAACTAGGTGCACAAGGGTAAAAAGAACAAATTGAAAGGTTTTCAAGGTGTTACAGAGAAAGGGGCAGATGGAGAGAGATAGATTTACATCACTCTGTAGATCAAGATCTGAGATCTGTGGTTTGCAAACGTTAAAAACCAAATGAAGTTTCTGATATTAGTGAGAAAAGGACAGGCGGAGAGAGATAGATCACATCACTGTGTAAATAAAAGATCTAATATATAGGTTTACAAAGGTGAAAAAACAAAATAAAAGGTTTTCAAGATGTTAGAGATAGAGAAAGATACAGACGAAAAGATATAGATTCACATCACTGTGTATACCAAACAATCTATGAAAAATAGTTTCACACAGGTTGAAAAGAACAAATAAAAGGTTTTCAAGATTATGGAGAAAGAGAAAGGGACATAGCGGAGAGAGATAGACTCATATCATTGTGTAAATCAAAAGATCTATCAATCGGTGCCCAAATGGTACAAAGAGCCACATAGAAGGATTTCAAGATGTTACCGAGTGAGAAAAAGACAGACGGTAAGACATAGACTCACATCATTGCGTAGATCAACAGATCAATGAAATGTGGGTGCACAAAAGTTTAAAAAGAAGAAAATGAAAAGTTTTCAAGATGTTAGAGAGAGAGAAGGGACAGACGGAGAGAGATAGACTCATATCGCTGTCTGAATCACAAGAATTATAAAGAATAGGTACACAAAGGGTAAAAAAAGAACAAAAAATGGTTTCAAGAGGTTAGAGAGTTAGAGAAAGAGACAGACGGAGAGAACTATAGCTCATATCACAAGCTAGCTGCAGCACTGTGGAGGCTACATTGTTATCAATAGTGCGCCCACTGAGGGCGTCTAATCCGCCGTGAAGGGGGTCCTGAAAGGACACTCCCTTCTCCCCTCTCGGCACGGTCTGTGGCGCCTTTTGTCGCTTCTTCGTGAGAGTTAGGCGCCCTGAGGGGGACAGTGCTGCAGCTAGCTTGTGATATGAACTATAGAGTCACATCACTGTGTAATTTAGAGAATCTATTAAAAATTGGGGGCAAAGGCTAAAAAAAATAAAAAAAAGGATTTCAAGATGTTAGAGAGAGAGAAAGAGACAGACAGAGAGAGATAGACTCACATCAATGTGTAGATCTCAAGATCTATGAAAAATAGGTGCACGAAGGGTAAAGAACAAAATAAAGGGTTTTCAAGATGTTACAGAGAGAGAGAGAGAAAGAGACGATGGAGAGAGATAGACTCACGTCACTGTATAGATCAAATCAAATCTACAAAAATAGGTGCACCATCACTTTGTAGATCAATAGATCCATGAAAAATAGGTTAACAAAGATTAAAAAAACGAAATAAAATGTTTTCAAAACGTTAGACAGAGACAAAGGGACAGACGAGAAAATAGACTTACATCCCTTTGTAAATAACAAGATCTTTGAAAAATGGGTTCACAAAGGTTAAAAAACAAAATAAAAGGTTTCATGATGTTAGACAGAGAGAAGCAACAGACGGAGAAACATAGACTCACATCACTGTGTAAATCAAAATATTCAAGAAAAATAGTTGCACAGAGGTAAAGAAACAACATCAAAAAAATTTTCAAGGTCTTGAGAGAGAGAAAGAAACAGACGGAGAGAGATAGACTCAGATCACTTTGTAATCATCATGTAATCATTGTAAACACCACTTTGACAAATAGGTGCAGAAGGTTAAAAAGGACAAAACAAAAGGTTTTCATGATGTTAGAGCGAGAGAAAGGGACGGAGAGAGATATACTCACATCGCTGTGTAAATCAAAAGATCTAGAAATTGCATCAAAATGGGGCGTTCCCCAGTGCTCTTTTTACAGGTGACGCTACAGCTTGCCTTCAATTCCTGTCCTTTCGTTTCCTGGCCGGCCGTTTCCATGGAACGCCAGCTTTGCCTTCATCAGGCATGCTTCGGCCTGCCAGGTTTGGAAGAAAAACAGCAAATAATCTGGCAACTAGCGACATCTTCAACTGCCATCTGCGCACTGGCGAGCCCATATAAACACCCACCGGACCGCTCTTCACTTGGGCATGACATCGCATCAAGAATGGGGCGTTCAACGATGCTCTTTGTTACACGTTACCTGAATAGTAGCGCTGGTGTTGAAACCAGTAATTACTGTCTGCTAGTGGTGTCGTGCCCCCCAGATTTACGTGAAACGGTGAAGCGATACCTTTCGTGCCGTCGCGAATTTGTGACAGTGTCATAACATGCTGCTACTCTGTTCGGGGGACGTTGAGCTAAACACGGGACTCATTGACAAGATTCTAGCGGACATTCTGGAAAGCGTGCGGGGGCTGGAAGCGGGAGAGGCGACAATATTGACTGGGCTCAAAGGAGTTAAATAAAAGCAGTCCGAAACTGACGCTCAAATCAAACTGAATGATAGAATGCATCCTTGGAAGCGTCTATTGCATCCCGCAGCCATGTGAAATCAGCCTGCCCTGGGAATAGCTTACAGGGTATAATGACCACGCAGCCGATACATCCCGATGTGATACTGCAGAAAATAGCGATGCGCCGCTCGAATCTTCTGTTTTCGGTATCGAAGATGACGTTAATGAAGATTGGGAAGCTTCAGAGAAAAAAAACTAGTGAATTTTGCGAAGGAAATCTTCAAATTACCTTCAAAAGCCTGCAGTTTGAAAGCGTCCACTGCCTTGGCCGGTTTTCACCCGATAAGTGCAGGCCAATAATTGCTAAATTCGTTCTGTTTAAAGACAGACAAATCGTACAAGCATCAACAAAAAAAACATAAAGATACAGACTATTCTATTAGTCAGGATTTTTCTGTTGCAACCCGCGAAGCCCGGAAAAAGTTTATCGAGTTTGCTAAACCAAGCAAGCAGGCAGTAAAACTTCAAGTAGACAGGTTAGAAATGAATGGCAACACATACGTTTATGACAGTTCTACAAAATCGGTTGTTCATTATCAGAGGTAGCTAAATAGAAAAGCAGGCAAAATAAAATTCCTAAGCAACAATGGCCACGTTCCTGGGCCTTGCTACGACCACTAACAGTGACGTTGACTAACATCCGTAGCCTGCTGCCGAAACGTGAAAATATCTCTTCGATCTTGAACGATAGCAATACGGACATTGCTGTCTTAACTGAGACGTGGCTTCACCCAAATATCCACGATGCAGAACTCTTTTCGGGCGTGAATAGTTTCAGTATTTATCGTGTGACCGTTCTGAACGAAAGGGGGCGGTGTTTGATCGCGATAAAGAATACACTGTCATCGATTCCGATTGATACTCACTCACCACTCGAAATAGTTTGGGCGGCCTGCTTTTCCGCTTACTCAAAAATACTAATAGGCGCTTACTACCGGCCACCCCGATGCAGGTCTTTCCTTTAGCGATGAACTTAGAAAGAGTATCGCGGCCGCTGTGCAAAGCTATCATTGTGAAAACGTTTTACCTCCTCGGCGACTTTAACTTTCCCGTGTTGATTGGCCGTCTCTTTGTTCACCTAGTCGCGCTTCTATAGAATTTTAAAAACTTAACTCTGGCTTTTAACCTCTTCCAAACAGTTGACGCACCAACACGTGATCTATTTGAGCTCGTCGTCTGGCCGCGTGTTCCCACGACATTATCCAGGCGCTGGACTTCCTGTCTCACCATCATGCGATCATTGATTGTGCCCGTGCGAGGTCGAGTTATCTGCTCAATATGATGAGACTTTGTGCGATGTTTCCGGTTCGTCGTCTTCCAGTGACAAAATCATCATCTTCGAAGACGCTCATATCCCGCCGTACAGCTCTATCCTTGTACCTCTGTCGAGCTACTCTACCGCGAATGACACGGTTCTGTTTACTCCATCCGAAGTATTCCTCCACCGGAAAAACCTACCCCTTCCTTTTCGCTGTTTTGGAGCTCCATTCTGGCTGCACGTCAATGTGGATTACGAATCCGACGCCCTGCCCTTTCAGTTTGCTGCGTGGCGAATCCCTCGGTAATATTGAACCCATAGCCTCCATTCTCTACTTCGACGATGACGAAAGTACATCTGCCCTGGACATCAACGCTCTCACCACTCCGTCCTCCCATGCCCATCCGCTACCGGCCGACGCTTTCGCCTCTTCATTGGACAGCAGCTTGACCTTAACGCAGCGCACACAATTGCTCGCACTGCTAAGCGCCTTCCATTATTCCTTTGACTCGAACCAAACTGCCTTGGGCCGTACGTCAACTGTTGCCCATCACATCGACACTGGCGCACAGCCACCTTTGCGCCAGCGTCCATATCGAGTATCACCATCTGAACGCCGCGTCATTGGTGAGCAAGTAGAAGACATGCTTCGGCGAGGCGTCATCCGACCGTCGCAAAGCCCGTGGTCATCGCCGGTAGTGCTCGTCACTAAAAAAGATGGCTCCATACGTTTTTGCGTTGACTATCGGAGGCTTAACAAGGTGACCCGCAAAGATGTCTACCCATTGCCCCGCATTGACGATGCCCTTGACTGTTTGCACGGTGCGGAATTTTTCTCTTCATTAGATAAGCGATCCGGCTATTGGCAGGTTCCGATGGCCGAATCTTACCGACCAAAAACAGCCTTTGTTACTCCCGACGGCTTATATGAGTTTAATGTAATGCCATTTGGCCTTTGCAACGCGCCAGCAACATTTGAACGGATGATGGACAACATCTTAAGAGGTCGCAATTGGAACACGTGTCTCTGTTATTTAAACGATGTTGTCGTGTTTTCTCCAGATTTCGAGACACACCTCATCCGGCTCAAAGAAATTCTGACCTGCCTGACGGCCACTGGTCTACAGCTAAACTTGAAGAAGTGTCGCTTCGGGGCCCACAAATTGACAATCTTAGGCCATGTGGTGACAATCAAATTGACAATCTTAGGCCATTGGGCCCTACGTATTCAAGAATACGACATTCGCGTCGTTTACAGATCAGGGCGCAAACACTCTGACGCCGATGCCCTCTCTCGCTCGCCTCTGCAAGTTTCGACGACGTGCCCCGATTCACCGGAGTCGATCGTCTCTGCGCTCACGCTTACTGACCTGACCCTTCACCAGCAACAAGACCCTTGGGTCTCTTATAATATAACGTACCTTACCGCCCCGACGGCCACCTCCCAACCTCGAGCACTACGACGGCAAGCAGCTCATTTTACTGTGCGGGAGGGTCTTCTATACCGTTGCAACTATATGTCCGACGGAAGGATATGGCTGCTTGTAATACCACGCCATCTACGAGCTGAAATATGTGCAGCTTTCTACGCTGACCCCCAATACGCCCACGCTGGCGTCTTGAAAACGTACGCTAGGCTTCGTCAGTGGTATTACTGGAAGGGAATGTATGGTTTTGTGCGCAAGTATATCCGTGGCTTTGAGGCCTACCAAAGACGCAAGCTACCCCATTCAAAGCCTGAAGCAGACTTGCAACCTCTACCGTGCGCTTCCCACCCCTTTGACCAGGTTGGAATTGACCTTTACGGACCCTTACCATTCACGCCTTCTGGGAACTGGTGGATTATCGTCGCCGTAGACCATCTTACGCGCTACGAGGAAACGTCGGCGCTTGCAAGCGCTACGGCACGCGAGGTCGCCCTGTTTCTTCTTCATCACTTCATCCTACGTCATGGTTCCCCCAAGGAGCGTCTCAGCGACAGAGGACGCGTGTTTCTGTCCGAAGTTCTGGAAGCTCTCCTCAGTGAATGCAAGATTGTTCACTGGACGTGTACTTCCTACCACCCGCAGACAACAGTTTGACGGAAAGATTCAATCGCACACTTCGTGACATGCTTTTCATGTACATAGCATCGGACCACTCTAACTGAGACGTGGTGCTTCCATTCGTTACTTTCGCGTATAATACCGCGACGCAAACCACCACCGGATTTTCTCCCTTTTTCCTTCTTTACGGACGCGAGCCCTCATGCACCATGGACACCATCCTCCCATACAGCCCCGATGCCTCGGAAGGCAAGCCCGTCTCCGATATAGCGCGACACGCTGAAGAATGTCGCCAGTTAGCACGTTGCTTCACGTCCCGTGAACAAAGTCGCCAAAAGTACCAACACGACCTAGGTGGGTCATCTCCGCCTTCTTTCCTCCCTGGATCTCTTGTTTGTCTATGGATACCGCTTACAACGCCTGGCCTGTCTTCTATGTTCCTCGCCAAAGATCATGGCCCGTATCGCATCATAGAGCGTGCATCACCAGTAAACTATGTCGTCGAGCCGCTCACACCATCTGACGATCTTCATCGCCGTGGCCTCGAGACTGTCCACGCCAACCATTTGAAGCCCTACCATGAGCCCAACGTCGCGCCCTCGCCATGAAGTCGCCAGGATGGCTCCTTGTCATCCAGGGGTAATTGTAACGAAGTAGAGAGCTCCGGGTCAAGGGATTAAAGCTCAGGCCGAAATCCAAGCTGAAGCAGAACAATCCCCACCGACAATCCCCACGCATCAAGCGCACATCATTCTCAGCGTGATCGTGTTCAGTGCTGGCTGCTGTGCTTCTTCTGCTGCTCGAGCTTCTTCTGCCTCCATCGCTTGATCCCCTCGGTTCCTTGGCGGTCAAAATAAACCCCACTACAGATCTAATTTTAAGTTATGCGCTGAAACTATCGGACCAATCACTTATAGGGACGGCCTAAGTGATTGGGACAAGTTACTCCATTTTCCTATACAAGTGCCATTTAGCCACAAAGGTAAAGATAGCAAAATTATACGAGATTATAACAAGGCCGATTACGCAGCAATTAACTCAGACCTTGAAGCATTCTGTGTGAAGGGATGATGCCTTTATTCGATACTCGCACCGTCAACGAAAACTCGTGTCTCTTCCGGGACAGGGTTTGCGAAATAGTCCATAAGTTTGTTCCAATAGTTACAATAACGAATGATAGGTCGAACCCATGGTTCAGTAAGTCACTGCGTCGGCTCATTAACGAAAAAAGCGGTTGTACAAAAACGCGAAAAATGGGCCAACTGAAGCTGCATAGAAAAAGTACGACGAAGCGCGACGAGCTACTGCTCTGCAATTAGGGATGCGAAACACAGATATTTTTCCCATGATCTCTTTTCTCTTTGGAAATCTAACTCTCGGAAGTTTTGGCAGTTGTTAACCCCAGGAACCGACCGCCAGCATATCTCGTTACATGATGATCGACAAACCCCTCTAAGATAGTGACTGTCCATTCGCCTTTAACAGGTTCTTTTCTTCAGTATGCACAAGAGAAGACCATTCCAACGTACCATTCATCGCAGATTACTACTGGGCGTTTATGGATACCTCTTACAGTCAAATGTATTGCTTCCCTTATTGACCATCTTAAACTATCTTCTTCATCGGGGACCGACAAAATTAACACAAAAATACTAAAGAACACAAAAAACATATCTAGGAAATTCATACTCGATATCTTTCAACAGTCCTTGATGTCTGGTCAACTCCAGATGATTGGCACGTGGGTAAAGTGGTTCCCGTTTATAAAAGTGAAGTAAACACTCACCTGATAGAATGCAGACCCATCTCGCTCAGGTTAATCTGCTGCAAATTGCTGGATCATAATATCGCTTCCCATGTCCGCCGTCACCTCGAGTCAAATAATTTTTTTCCTCACCAGCACGGTTTCGGGAGGGCTCCTCGTGTGACACCCAATTGTTAAGAATTAACAACCGATCTTCATTTTCATATGAATGAAATTAAACAAACTGACTGCATATTCATCGAATTTTTAAAGTCCTTTGACCGCGTGGCCCATTCCATGTTATTAATGACCGCCCTATTACTCTTTGAAGTTTGTACACCCCTTACTAAATTCTCTCATTGAGCTTGTAAGGTATCATAAATAAATAAATAAATTAGGGGCACAAAGAGTAAAAAGAGCAATGTAAAAGGTTTTTCACGAACTTCCAGAGAGAGAAAGGGGCAGGAGAGGAGCTATAGACGCACATCACTGTGTAGATCAAGAGATCTATGAAAAATAGGTTCAAAAAGGTTAAAATAGAAATAAAAGGTTTTCAAGATGTCAGAGAGAGAGAAAAGGACAGAAGGAGAAAGATAAACTCACATGCAGTTTAGGTCAAAAGATCTATAAAAATAGGTGCACAAAAGGGTAAAAGAACAAAATAAAGCTTTTCAAGATGTTAGATACACAGAAACGGACAGGTGGAGAAATATAGACTCACATTACTGTGTAAATGAAAAGATCTACAAAAATAGGTGCACAATCACTGTGTAGATCAAGAGATGCGCAACAAATAGGTTCACAAAGGTTAAACGAACAAAAGATGTTTTCAAGATGTTAGGTTTTCAAGATGTTAGAGAGAGAGAGAGAAACAGTTTCGAGAGAGATAGACTGACATCATTGTGACGTCAGGCTACGGCTAGGAAAAACGAAAAACAGTGGAAATACGTTTGGACCAAGGAAGGAAAAATACTTGCACGTAAAACAGAAACATCCCGAGTGATCCGCATCACTAGTCCCAATGACTTAGACAAAATGCAATAATCGCATCCGCAATCTCGTTCTCGCAAAGTTGTTATCGCGCCTTTTACAAACATGTTGCCCAACATACTTAGCCCCATAGATGTATACGCACTATACCAATCTAAGAAAAAACCCGTATCCTGCATATCATTAAACCCGCAGTCAGCCCGTAACAAAAACGATGATCTACTCGCCTTGTTTTCGTATTTTAACTTTTCTTTTGACGTCAGAATGCTATGCGAAACTTGGTACAGACACGATGATGAAATACTGAAAATAACTGGCTATCAAACCTACTATGTGAACCGCCAGGAAAGGAGAGGAGGAGGTGTGCTACTGATGATAAAGAACACTGTTGAATTTGAGATATATCAAGAATTCACAAAAATAACTCAAGATTACGAAGTTCTAACCATAGTTTCAAAGAAAAACGTTTATTCTACAGTGTACCGCCCCCCTTGTGATTCTATCACTACTTTCCTTCACTTTTTAGACATGTTTTTTAGCTGGATTGACGACAACGATTTTAACCTGGTCCTGGGAGGGGACATTACATTAACATGCTAAACACGACGACTGATATTCACGATATCGTAACTATTCTGGAGTGGCATGCCTGCATCAACACAGTGAAAGCCCCTACTCGCATTCAAGCTAATTCCGCTACTTTATTATTTGTCTTTATCACTAATATAGATCCTACCACCTTAGTTTATGGTGTCATTGGTTGTCACATTACCGATCACTTGCCAACCTTTTTAATGTTTTACGAACCAACTGCAGTGAAAACGAAAACTCAGGTGCGCGTATCGGCATCCCAAAACATCAGTCCCTTCACGCTTACGGATTTCCGCAGCGCTTTATCGCAAGTCACATGGCAAGAGGTTTACATCCAAACTGACCCTAACGAGGCGTACGAAAGCTTTTTGGATACTTTTAAATCGATTTATGCAGAAAATTTTGTCTAAAACAGCCCGTCCAAGAAAAGCCCGCAAGCCTTGGATAAGTAATAAAATACTAAACTAATAAAAGAGAAAGATTCTTTTACAAGCGATTTTTACGTTCCAGAAATCTAAACGATTTACATTCTTTTAAGGAATCTCGTAACGAAGTGAATAAATGTTTGAAACAAGTGAAAAAGAATTACTTTTATAATTTATTTAACCCTCAAACAATGAAACAGAGCGATAAAGTATGGCGTAATTTGAATTTTGTACTGGGACGTACGCGCAAGCAAAATGAAACCGAGATCAAAGTAACGCTTGACGGGGTAAGTTTGACTGGAGTTCATCTGGCAAAGGCTTTCAATAACTTTTTTGTATCTCTGACAAGCAGCACTTGCTGTTCGCGCAGCTTAGATTACATGCATCCACGGAACAACGAAAGCGCATTTTTAAGGCCAACAGATGCGCAAGAAATTCACTCGGCTTTCGTTTCTCTGCGCAATAGCAAATGCACCGACGCAGATTACTTGCAAATTTTACCAGTTAAACATGTTCCTGATATCGTCGCTCCAGTTCTTGCACATGTGTATAACCTATTTTTTTCACAGGCCATATTCCACCGGCACATGCAACTAGCTAAAGTCTGCGTCCTTTTCAAAGGCTGAGATAAAAACATTTTTCTAATTACAGACCCATTTCAATTATCCCAGTATTCTCAAAATACATCGAAAAGCTTGTAAACGAAAGGATGACCAGTTTCTGTGACAAGAATGACATCGTATCGACAAGTCAATTCGGTTTCAGAAAGGGTCGATCAGCAGAATTGGCATTGCTAACACAGAAAGAATTAAGTTTGGATGCAATTGAAAGCAAATTACTCACACTTGTCATCTTTATAGACTTTTATAAGGCATTCGATCGTATTTAACATGACACCTTAATAAAAAAGCTCGAAATTCATGGTTTCCGCGGAATATATTTTGACTTAATCACAAGCTTCTTGCAGCATCGAAAACAGTATGTTACTAATATTAATAAGGCATCCTGCACTCAACAAATAAATGTGGTGTACCCCAACGTAGCATTCTTGGACCCCTGCTTTTTAACCTCTACCTAAATGACGGATCAATACTACCAATTCAGCCGAATTCATAATTTACGCGGATGATACGAGTGTATTTTTTACTGCAGCTAATACTTTCAATTTAATATCCAGAGCCAATCATGTTCTAAGTGAACTTCATAACTGGAGCCTTGCCAATTCTTTAGCCATTAACGTAACAAAAACAAGCTATCCTTTTCAGAGCTAGAAACAAGATAATTGATATATGATAGAATAATAATTGGTAGCACTCCTATTGAAACAGTTCCTACCGTCAAAAACCTGGGAGTAATTTTGATAAAATTGTGTCTTGGGATAACCATGTTAACTCAGTTTCGAGCAAAATTTCTCCCGTTGCTGGCATTCTTACAAATCTCCGTTCCGTCTTGCCTACTCACATTAAGTTACTGATCTATAATTCTCTGTTATTGTCGCATTTACAGTACTGCCACCTATTTTAGGGACTCACCACTTCATCAAACTTAAAGAAACTATTCCTACTTCAGAAAAACGTTGTACGCGCGATTACAAATTCTACATATGATTCCCACACTAGCCCACTTTTCAAGCAGCTGAACATTGCAACAGTGCAGTGTATCTACAAGACCATTTTACTAAAACGCTACAGGGCAGCAGTTAGACAGCATAGAAACCCTTACGAACAACTCTCCAACTTAACGTTAAATACGAACCACTACAACACAAGACGTTCTGAAAAATGGCAAGTTCCACGCGCACGCACTAACTATGGTTTTCAGATGTTACAGCATACGCTACCAACTCTTCTAAACACAGTTGCACAATAATCACACAAATGAATAATCGTGCATGCCTTTCAAATAGTAGAGATTGGACATTGCTCATGACGCTCCGGTGTTTCTTTTTTGTTTATTTTTTATTTTCTGTTACCGTGGTTTCTGGCATCCTTGCTTTATTTTTGCACTTTGGCCCGTGCTTTGTTCAATTCTTTGGTCTTTGTTGCACGTACACTGCGCATTGCATACACTATGTTATGATTCCAAAAAATTCTTGCTGTACGTTTTTTTTGCTTTTTCCTTTGATGTACACCTTGGTCTCATTTCATGTTCTTTATAATAATTTATTAGTTCAGTGCTACTCCCGCTGCTAAGCACCCTTGTTTGTTTGACTGTAAACAAACATCTGACGAAGGGCCACAGACCCTCGTTAAGCCCAATCCTTTGAGGCTTTTTGTCTGTGCTCTGGACATCTGTAACAAGCCTGACGTCGAATAAAAAAAGATTCAGATTCAGATAAATCAAGAGATCTATGAAGATAGGTGCACAAAGGTAAAAAAGAACAAAAGAGAACGTTTTCAAGATGTTAGAGTGAGAAAGAAATAGACGGAGAGATAATAACTCACATCACGGTGTAAATCTAAAGATCTGCACGAGTCGCGGGTTTGATTCCCGGCTTTGGCGGCCGCATTTCTGATGAGGCGAAAAGCCAAACGCCCGTGTGTGCGAGATTTCGAGGCACGTTAA
This sequence comes from Haemaphysalis longicornis, assembly GCA_013339765.2. Lineage (NCBI taxonomy): Eukaryota > Metazoa > Arthropoda > Arachnida > Ixodida > Ixodidae > Haemaphysalis > Haemaphysalis longicornis. The sequence continues at coordinate 190,307,277 of CM023450.1, read as the reverse complement.
TGATCCCCAGTTGGTCGAAATACCGGAGCCCCCACTACGGCGCGCCTCATCGCCTGCGTTGTTTGCCGCGTTAAACCCTACAATCAATCATCATCATCATGAAATCTAAAGATCTGTACAAAAGGGTGCACCAAAGCTAAAAAAAAAAAACAAAATAAAAGGTTTCAGATGTTACAGAGAAAGAAAGAGACATATGGAAGAGAGATAGACTCACATCACTGTGTACATCAAGAGGTCTATGAAAAATAGGTGCCCAAAGGGTAAAAAGGACCAAATAAAGGTTTTCAAGATGTTACAGAGAGAAAGGAACAGGTGGAGAAAGACATACATTACCGTGTAGATAAAGAGGTATATAAAAATAGGTGCACAAAATGTGAAAAACAAATTAATAGATTTTCAAGATATTACAGAGAGAGAAAGAGACACACTATTGACTCTTACCGTCTGTAACATCTGGTAAGATGGACGGTAACAGATGGACGGTAAGAGATGGATGGTGAGAGATGGAGAGATTGTGCAGATCAAGAGATCAATAAAAATAGGAGTACAAGGGTAAAAAGAACAAAATAAAAAGTTTTCAAGATGTTAGAGAGAGAGAAAGGGACAGGTGGAGAGCGATAGACTAACATCACTGTGTAAATCAAAAGATGTATAAAAAATAGGTGCACAAATGTTAAAAAGAAGAAATAAATGGTTTTCAAGATGTTAGAGAGAGCAAAAAAGGACGGACAGATAGAGATAGACTCACAGCACTGTGTAGATCAAAGATCTACAAAAAATAGGTGCACAAAGAGTAAAAAAGCAACATAAAAGGTTTTCAATAGGTTACAGAGAGAGAAATGGCTAATGGAGAGAGATAGACTGACATCACTGTGCAGATCAAAAGATCTATGAAAAATAGGTTCACAAAGGTTAACAGAACAAAAGGAAAGGTTTTCAAGATGTTAGACAGAGAGAAGTGACAGACAGAGAAACAGACTTACATGACTGTGTAACTCAAAGATCCATGAAAAATAGGTGCACAAAGGTAAAAAAACAAAAGAAACGTTTTCAAGATGTTGGAGAGAGAGAAAGGAACAGACGGAGTGAGATAGACTCACATCAATTTGTAAATCAAAAGATTTTTAGGAAAATAGGTGCACAAAGGGTAAAAAGACCAAAATAAATGATTTTCAAGATGTTAGAGAGAGCGAAAGGGACAGACCGAGAGAGATAGACTCACATCACTGTTAGATAGAAAGATCAATAAAAAATAGGTGCCCAAAGGGTAAGGAACAAAATAAAGGGTTTTCAAGATGTTAAACAGAGACAAACGAACACACGGAGAAAGATAGACTCACATGAATGTTTAGATCAAAACACTATAAAAATGGTTCACAAAGGGTAAAATAACAAAATAAAAGCTTTTCAAGAGGTTATACAGAGAGAAAGAGACCGATGAACAAATATAGACTCACATCACAGTGTAAATTAAACTTTGCGCCTGCGTTCTAGCGAACTGATTTTATTTCTAAGCATTAGTAAGGCTGGGGAATCATGTCTTTTATATTTCCAAAAATGAATCTAACAGCCTTTCTTCGTACACGTTCCAAATTCTTAGTGTCTTTTTTAGTATGAGGGCCCCAAACAACCGCCGCGTATTCGAGTTTCGATCACACGAAAGTGTTCGATCGCATGAAAGCTAAGTGTTTGGTGTGTGCCGGTGCCTTTCAAAGTTTTCTCTTCAAAAACCACAATTTGCGCAAAGCTGCTGAACACGTAACGGAAATATGGTCTGACCGAGATAATTTATTATAGATGTACCGCCTAAATATTTGTATTTTTAAATTCAGTTATGAGTGTGTCTAATAAAACATAAGAAAATACACTAGGTTCTTTTTTCCGTGTTACCCGAAGCAAGACAGTTTTTTGAATGTTTATTTCCACACCCCAAATTTTCACCAATTGGAAATTGCATAAACTGAATTTTTGCAAACAAGAGTGATCGTTTGGTGACGCTATTTGTTTAAAAATGACAGAGCCCTCTGCAAATAGGTAATTTGCACATTATCAGGGATTTCGTTAGTTATGTCATTTATATATATCAGAAATAAAAGCGGTCCAATTACGCTCCCTTGCGGTACACCCGAAGTTACTTGCCGGACACTAGAGGAACATTTGTGAATTTCTACAAACTGTTGTCTATGCCGGAGGTAAGCCTTAACTCATGATAAGATATTTGAAGGGAGCCCAATGCACTCGAGCTTATGAATTAATTTTCCTGGGGGAACCTTATTGAACGCTTTACTAAAATAAAAAAAAGCATATCAACTTGTCCAGATGAATCGAGCACTTCCGAAATTTCATGAACAACTGACACAAGCTGAGTTGAAGTAGACACGCCCTTTCTGAACCCCTGCTGTATTGAGAAAAGACGTTGTGATCTGACAAGTACTGACGAATGAAGCCTGCTACAATATGTTCTAATACTTTACTGCAAGTGCTTGTAATAGAAACTGGACGCTAATTTGACCCTGTGAGGGGATCGGCCTTTTTATGAATGGGAGCAACTCTTGCCTTACGCCATTAGGACGGTATCTGTTTTAATTGTAAGGATAATTTGAAGAACTCAGTTAGAAAATTACATATGTGTTTTGCATACCTTCATAAAAAGCGTTCGGAATCTGATCAGGGCCTGCTGACTTCCTAGCGTCAATATTCAGGAGCATATCCAAACATCTTCTCCAGAAATTGTAATATTGTGTACAAAAGACCTAGTTGATTTACATCGCTCGAATTCGTCCATGTCAGAGAACACACCAAAATATAATCATTAAGCTGCTCAGCCATACTAGTGGCGTCCTCTACAATTTGACCGTTAGCTTTTATTTTATGTATCACCTATTTTGATTTACCTAAATACCGCCAGAACTTCTCCGGAGCGTTCGAAAGAAAATCAGGAAGGCGATGACTGAAATATTTTTCTCGTGCGGCTTTCAGTTTTTTTAATAATTGAATTTTGAATTCTTTGAGACATAAACTCTTCCCTTTGTGTTTTTTTCATTCTATTGCGTTTTCGCTTAGTTTGGATGATATCTATATTTATCTATGGGTTGGATTAAGGTTTCTTTACCCCCTTCAACAGAATGAAACCATCGATTCAATAAGTAACAGTGTACCTGAACTATTGGCACGATAGCTCGACATCGTCATGGGCAATATAATGTAGGTCCAAGTGATCAATAATTGATTCATCATTGATTCATCAGCCAAATCCCTAACCTGAGATTTTTATCGAGGTCGTCTGACATTCACTTCCATTGTTGACTTAAAGGAAATCAATTTGTGATCTGAAATGCCAGGTTCACTTTCAACTATCCCTTCGCTGAACATTTCACTGAGCAATAGGACGTCAAGAATGTTTTCTCCTCTAGTACATACACGGACAACCTGCTGAAGACTGAAAGTTAGCACAATATCAACAAGTAAATTACAAGAAACACTGTGCCCATAACTCGAATTTTTCCAACCGATTTGTGGCAGATTAAAATCACCAGCAATTATTAAATGTTTCCCCCAGAATTTCAACAGGTGATTGTATAAGTACTGCATAAATTGGTCATCGGCATTTGGTGTCTGATACACTGAACATAACATTAAAGACAAACCCCCAACAGAGACATTCAAAAACACACTTTCGTGGTTATGAACCTGATCTAGCTCCCCCCCACCAACACAATTTTTTACAATAACTGCGACACCACCGCCTCGCGTGCACCTATCTCTTCTAAACAATTTCAGCATCCTGAATTCTTTCGTGCCACCAAGTTTCAGATATAACACATACATGTTGATCATTTACTTGTAAAAGGTCTTGCTGTTTCTCTATAATATTGACCACACTTTGGGCGTTCAAATAGAGCAGACGAAATTGGCGAGACCGTGATTGCTATTCCGCATGTTGTGTTTGTATTTCGGCGTTCCCGTTTCTTTTTAGAATCAGTTTTCCGTGTTTTGTGCATCATCCCAGAGGTACAAGTCGTCATCAATGCTAATCTTACGATGAATGAGCTGGACTTTTTTGCCATTTTCTCTATCTTCTTTCGCACTGCTCCAGAGCAGCAACCGCTTGCGCATGTTTCTGGAAGTAGTCTTTTTGCAATGATATTTCTGTTCCCTTCCATTTTCGTGTGTTTTTCAGGACGGCTTCTTTTTCACAATAATCCTGGCAAAACGTTATAACTGGCCTCCTATGGTTGCTTTTCCTAGTCATTGAATTCCCGCCACTGATGTTTAGTTTATTCTCAACTTCGCTTGAACGGCATCCCAGACTACGTTTTCCCTTAGCGTCTTTTCTGTTTCATTTCGACCCTCGGGTATGCCAACAACTTCCAAATTTGAACAGCGGGTACGGTTTTCCAAGTCAGTTACCTTTTCTTGGTGTATTTCGAGCATTTTCTGCACTTAAGGTAACGCGATGTTTAGCTCTTCGTTCTCGTGGCTGTTTGCTCTTAGTTCAATCATGATGCCATCCAAGTTATTTACACGTTTTTCGAAACACTGTACCGCTTTCTCCATGGTCTCGAGCCGTTCTTTCAAAGAACTAATGCCGTCTCTACATGCCTGTTAACCCTGTATTATTCCTGGAACATTTCTTCGACGGTAGGACCCGGGTTCTCTTCAACGTCACCAAAAATCACGAGCTTACAAGCATTCAAAAACTCATACGCTATACATCTACACACATGATTCTACACAATACTTCTACAGAATACTTCTACATCACTGCGTAAATCAAAGAATATATGATAAATAGTGCACAAAGGTTAAAAAAACAAAAAAAAAGGTTTTCAAAGTGTTAGAGGGAGAGAAAGAGACAGAGAGAGATAGATTCACCTCGCTGTGTAAATCAATACATGTAAAATAATACGTGCACAAAGGGTAAACGAACAATATACAAGGCTTTCAAGATGCTACACAAAGAGAAAGGGACAGACGGACAGAGATAGACTCACATCACTGCGTATATCAAAAAATGTAAAATAGATAAGTGCACAAAGGTTAAAAAAACAAAAAAAAGGTTTTCAAGGTGTTAGAGGGAGAGAAAGAGACAGACGGAGATAGACAGACTCACCTCACTGTGTAAAACAAAGTATTTATGACAAACATGTGCACAAAAGCTAAAAAGAACAAAATTGCAGGTTTTCAAGATCTTAGGAGACAGAAAGGGACAGATAGAGACATAGACTCACATCACTGTGTAGATCAAAAGATATATAAAAATAGGTGCACAAAGGTTAAAAGAACAAAAAAAAGCTTTTCAAGATGTTACACATAGAGAAAGGGACAGATGGAGAAAGATACGCACATCACTGTGTAGATAAGAAGATGTATGAATAATAGGTGCTCAAAAGCTTAAAATAAAAAAATAAAAGGTTTTCAAGATGTTGCAGAGAGAGAAAGGGACAGACGGGAAGATATGCACTCACATCACTGTCTAAATCAAAGGATCTATAAAAAATATCTGCACAAAGGCTAAAAAAACAAAAAAAACGGTTGTCAAAATTTGTCATAGAAGGAAAGGGACGGACGGAGATAGGTAAATTCACATCACTGTAGCTAAAGAGATCGATGAAAAATTGGCTGCACAAAGGTAAAAAAGAAAAAAAAAGGTTTTCAAGATGTTAGAGAAAAAGAAAGGGACAGACGGAAAGAGATAGACTCGTATAACTGTGCAAATCAAAAGATCTATGAAAAATAGGTGCACAAAGGCTAAAAGAAACAAATGAAAGGTTTTCAAGATGTTACAGAGGGGGAAAGGTACAGAGAAAGAGAGACAGACAAACATCGCTGTGTAGACCAAGATCTATGAAAAATAGGTGCGCAAAGGGTAAAAAGAACAAAATAAAAGGTTTTCAAGTTATAAAGAGAAAGAAAGGGACAGACGGTGAGAGATGGAATCACATCCCTGTGTAAACAAAAGGATCTATGAAGAATACGTGCACAAAAGCTAAAAAACAAAATAAAAGGTTTTCAAGATGTTAGAGAGAGAGAAAGGAGCAGACGGAGAGAGATAGACTCACATCACCGTGTAGGTCAAATGATCTATCAAAATAGCTGCACAAAAGGTAAAAAGAGCAACATAAAAGGTTTTGAAGATGTTACAGAGAGAGAAAAAGTCAGGTAAAAAGAGATAGAGTCACACTACCGTGAGATCAAAAGATTAATGAAAAGTAGGTGCACAAGGGTAAAAAGAACAAATAAAAGGTTTTCAAGATGTTAGAGCCAGAGAAAGGAACAGACTGAGAGAGATAGATAACGGCCCAATCACCGAGCTTTGTGGCACGCCTGATGAAACTTGCACTCGTGATGACCGCCTGTTGTTAATGTAACGAACTGAGATCTTGAGTGCAAATAATCTTCTAACCATGAGAGCAATAGGCTGTTTCCAAGAAGAGTTCGTAGTTTGTGCAGAAGTTTTCGGTGACTGACCTTATCGAACGCTTTAGAGTAGACAATAAATATCGCATCAATTTGACCCCCTGTTGTTAAGTTCTGAAGCAATGTCGCGTGTGAACTCTAGTAGCAGCGTGAGGGTAGAGTGTCCTGCGGGGAAGCCGTGCTAATGCCTTGGTTAGCACACCGTTTTAAATGCATAGCATTTTAGTAACTCACAATGTCACGCGGCGTTGGCGTGCGCTGTCGTAGTCCGCATGCGCGCCTTGTCGTAGTCCGCATGCGCGCCCTGTCGTAGTCCGCAGGCGCGCCTTGTCGTAGTCCGCAGCCAGGAAGAAATAACAGTTTCCGGCGCCCGGTTTCGAACCCATGACGCCGCGGGCGGAACGCAAGGTGCCCGGCGCACAACCGACCGAGCCACGAAACCGACACAGATTTCGATGCACCGAACGCGCCTTATATCCTTCACTCATTTCTCGTTTGTTTCGAAAGCGCCACAAGTTGTCCCGCGCTTCCAAAAGATGGCGACACGGGTCCCGCGATCAAGAGATACGACTTGCCGGCGCACCCCCTCGGAAATGCTGTGCATTTGATCGTGCCCCTCGCGAGGGGGATGTCTTTTTTTATCGGAATTGTACAAGGGTTCGATATATGCAATAATTCGATATAACCGTATTCGATATAAAAGGGCTTTACGGTAATTCACATGGCAGTGCTTCCTTGTGAACTAAGAGCCTGGTGGGGAAGTACTCACAAAATGATAGGGTATGCGTTGTCTTTGGAAAAGAAACAGAAACTTTGGCGCACATAGTGTTAGAATGCGAGGGTATTCATTCAAATCTACATGAGGGAAATATTCGGCTTCCAGAAGCGCTACGATTTAAGGGCAACACAGAGGAAGTTAACTTCAAGGCTTTCGATGCAACGAAACAAGGTTAGTATGCTGGTGAACGAAAAGCAGAGAGGGAAATATTGCCTCGGACAGTTACCACCTGTAACAGGAAAAATTTTTGAGGTACTGGACAATTTACTTGTGGATGTTATGCTCTAAAAGCTTACAGCATGTAGATATTATTGAAATTTGCTGTAATTTGGAAATAATTGATTGTTGCCAGCTTTAAACACTGGTACCACATTGGCTTGTTTTCCACACCCCATGAACAGATGCTGACTAAAGAGATCTTCTGAAAATAACGGTTAAATAGTGGGAAGACCATTCAGAGTACCTTTTCAAAAAAAGCTTTGGAATGCTGTCTGGGCCGGCATTCTTCGCTGTGTCTATTCTTAATAAGAGTTTACGAACTCCAGCGGAAGTAATCTCTAGCTGAGGAAACACCGTTAAATCACTGGGAGCATGAAAGTTAGGGATTACGCCATGTTCAGAGACAAACACGGATTTGAAAAAAAATATTAAAGGCCTCGCAGATAACACTGGCATCAGAGCATGGTTGATCCTCGATGAAGAATGACTGTGCATCGCTGCGGATGGGGCAAATCGCCTTCCAAAACTTTGAAGGGTTATCTTTCATGAATGTCGATAGCATGTGGTTGTAGAAAAATTCTTTTGCCTCCTTCATCTTAGCCTTTAAGGAAGATTTCGTAGAAGATAACTGGCCATTTTGATTTCGATCGTCTGGAGGACAGCGCCTGCGTGACCGTTTGATACGACGTATAAGCTGTACAATTTCCCGGGTGTACCAGGGGTGTTTTGGGTGGCGTTTGACACATTTGTTTGGAACACATTTCGTCAGTGACAATATTGCAGATTTTATTGTTCAAAGCATCGACCGACAGACTCGAGCTAGAAAACAAAAAGTTGTCAAAATAAGAAGTCAGAGTAGAAACAATCGTCCTCGTGGCTGAAGTCGGCCACAGTTATGTAGGATGGCCTACTCTGCTCACACGTGACATTGAAGTCTACTAGGACAGCCCGGTGGTCTGAAAAACCTTCAACTATTTGTGTTTGACACCACCCTGCAGGAGGTCATCACTGATGAAGACAACATCTAAGAGGGAATTTTCTCGCGTTGGGTCCTCTATTACTTGGGTTAGGTCATAGGATACTGCTATGTCAACTAAAGAGTCACAGATCAATTTTTCGCGGCCACTTGAGGTAAGACTCTTCCAATCAATGCAGGGGGTATTGAAATCTCGAGTGATCACCAGCCTAGATTCGTAGAACCTGTGTTTTGCCAGGGAATCAATAACAAGGCCAAATATATCACTGGAATTCGGAGAACGGTATATTCCTCGTATTACTATAGCCAAGTCTTTAAATTTTACCTTGCACCAAAGTGATTTCGTTTTGGGGTTGATCAGGAAACAACCAAATTCAATGTTATTCTGAATGAATAGCGCCACACACCCTCCACGCCCAGCACTTCTGTCTTTCCGCAGGACTACGTATCCACGCGGAGTAAATTACTAGTCATCAATCGAGTCATTAAGCCAAGTTTCCGTCACACACATGTCTGAATGGTGGTAACATTCTACGAGCCAGTGAAAGTCAGTACTTTTATTGACTAAGCTACGCGCGTTTACAGTCAAAAGCGTCAAACGTTCTAATGATCTGATGGATTGCCAGTGCCCTATTCGAGCGCGTTTTTCGACGCTCCAGCTGTAGTGAAGCCGGTAGTATTTGAGAGCACATTTTGTGGAGCCTTAACGATAGCGGACTTTGCGTCTTCCCATGTGTATCGAACGCTATCTACCACAATGCAGTCGCGGTGAAGTCGTATTTACGTCCATTTTTTCTTACACCTGCGGAGTGCTGCCACAATAACTTACGCAGATTCCGCACCCTTGCCGAGAAATCTTAATTTATGTAAGTGTCGGATCCCTTTAGTTTATACGAATTCTTCAAAATATTAGTCTTTGTTCTGTAATCCAGAAATTTCAAGATTATTGGTCTTATCTTGCCCTCGTTGTGCGACCCGACTCTGTGGCAGCGTTCAATGTTGTCGCACTGTACCTCTAGCTTATCTGTTATCATTTTGGCCACCAAAACAATGAGCTCTTCTGGATTTTCGTCAGGCGATTCAGGGAAGCCATGTATTACTAGGTTGTTTCTGCGGGACCGGTTTTCTAAATCATCATTTTTCCTGTCCAGTTCGCTGACGACGCTATGAAGTTTTGCAACCGTACTCTCTAACTCCTCCACTTTAGCAACCACATTGCAGGTCGATGCAGCCCATAACTCTACTTTGACTAGGCGTTCCTCGAATGAAGCAACTTTTTGAGTGAGAGCGCTTATTTTTTGACTAATGCGTGCTTGACACAGAATGGTACACAGAAGACACAAAACTACTCACTGTGTGCATCGCTTTGTTAGTATTTGTGTTGAAAGCAATTGTGGGTACTGCACACTTCCTGGTGAAGCTGCTTGAATACACACAATGTAGTTTGTGAATGCTGCTCACGGTACCATAGCTACTCATGGTGTGCAGAGCTTTACCAGTATTGAACGAAAGGTATTGCATTCTTTCTGTTGCTGCTGCGGTGATACCCACTAGGTGTCTTGTTAATGCTATTCAAGTGACTGAAAACTACATTGTGTGGAAAGCATTTCTTGTATTCGTATACAAGGCAATGGTGTTTATTGCGCACTTCCTCTTGTTGATCTGCGAAACCCACTATATTGTTCGTGAATGCTGAAAGACACCAAATATTTACATTGTGCATACCTTTAGTAGTATTTGTCTACAAGGCAATGGTGGGCCTTCTGAGCCTTGAACTTTTTATTTTCTATCTGTAATAGGAGGTCCCCCTCTAGCCTCGTGCTCTGGGACCTCCTTCTGTATATTTTGTTATGTAATTATGTTTACGGCAAATAAATTTCCTTCTTCTTCTTCTTCTTTTTCTTCTTGTGTGTTTTCTTTGGCAGCTGCTGTACACCCACTATATTTTTATGCTACTCAGGAGATGCAAAGCTACTCGCTCTGTGCATAGTTACGAGTATTTCTCTACAAGGCAAAGTTGGGTATCGCATGCTGTCTCTTGCTGCGGCGGTGATACGCACCATGTTTGTGAATGCCACACACGAGAAACAAAAGTACTCACTGTGTACTTCGCTTTGCTAGTATTTTTGTTCAAGGCAGTGGTGGGTACTGCATACTTCCTGCTGATGATGTGATACCCACTTTGTTGTTCCTGAATGCTACACAGAAGAAACAAAGCTACTCATGGTGTGCAAAACTTTACCAGTATTTTTCTGCAATGCAATGTAGGTATTGCATGTTTTGAATTGCTGCTGTGGTGATACCCAGTGTGTCGTTAATTTACCCACTGTGTTGTTACCCACAGTTACCCCCTGTGTTGTTGATTGTTAACGCTACTCAAGTGATACTAAACTAATGACTGTGTGTAAAGCTTTTCTTGTATTCATTTACAAGGCAATGGTGGGTATGTGGCACTTCCTCTTCTTGCTCTGCGAAACCCACTATATTGTTGGTAATGCTACTCAAGTTACACAAAACTCCTTACATTCTGCATACCTTTAGTAGTAAATATTACCACAAACCATGTATGGGTTTCTTTATTTATTGTTTGTTTTCAATGCCGGGGCACGCCCAGTTTTGTTATCTACGTTCCAAACGTAGCGCGTCTCACATTATTTCCTATATTCCGCACGGCCTATCACATTCAGATAAGCAGACTGTTTCGCTCTAACGTCACTAGCCCAGAATTATCTTCTGTGATTTAAAGTGTTCTGGATGTGATTCGACGGTTCCAGAAACACTTGCCCCGAAAGATAAAAGCCTTCAGAGCAGACGCCGCAGCATTCGATTTGATGACTCGCCTGTGCAAGCCACTTTGTTGACCGCTGCTTCGCCGCCTCGGCATTCTTTAGACTTGTTAGGGCAGCACAATTCTGCTCCAATAAACATCTTTCTCCTGCAATACAACTGCGTTGTCTTGGCTTCGTGACATCTGTAGGAGGTGCGGGGTACTAAGCCCTTATACTCTCTAAGACAGGAGGAAGACGCCCAGCCAGTCAAACCAGAGAAAGCCGCCAACTGCAAGGATTGCTAGCCAAGTTCGGTCTTCTGCTAGAAGGGCGCAGGAGAAGGAACGCTGCAACCAACCCCATGGTGCAAGATACAACGTCGCCAATCGTCCTGCAGCAGGCCCGAGAACCGCCATCGTCCCGGGGAGCCGTCGCTGAAGAACCCGGAAGAATCATTGGAGAAGCTGGCGCGCGTCCGCATCTTCAACAGGTGGGACGACGAAGAAACTTTCCAGCATGTCTTCTTTTACTTAGAAGACGCTGCTCGAAATTGGTTCGAGAACCATGAGAGCTCTTTGACCGACTGGACTCAATGCAAAAGGGAGTTCCTTAAGACCTTCACTACCGTGGTGAGAAAAGAGCGAGCTGCGCTTGTGCTTGAAAATCGAACGCAGCACCCCAACGAAGGAGTCGTAATCTTCGTTGAGGAGATGAAGCGACTTGTTCGCCGTGCGGACCCCGAAATGACCGAAGAAAAGAAGCTCAGGTTTCTAATACGAGGGGTGAAGCAAGAGCTTTTTGCTTGTCTAGTCCGTAACCCGCCGAAGACGGTGGCGGAATTCGCGTCTGAGGTGGCCGCGATGGAGAAGACGCTAGAAATTTGAACGAGGCAGTACGACCGCCCTGTCAGCGCACTCTTCTCGGAGACCATCGGTGCCGCAACTGTAAGCTCCGATACATTGCGCGAGACCATCCGAGCAGTGGAAAAGGAGGAGCTTCAGAAGCTTTTTTCAATGACGCCGCAACCTCAAATGGCCTCACTAATGACGTCATCCGAGAAGAGGTTCAACAGGCGCTGGGGACTTCTACGCCTTCAGAAGCACCCCATCAGCCCCAAGCGATGACCTACTCCGCAGCTTTTTGTCAAGCCCGCCCTGCTCCAACCCTTCGTCGAGAGGCCGAGCACATACCGCCGTCCCATGCCGCCCACCCGACGCACTGTAGACCAATACCACGCGCCAAGGAGAACCGACGTGTGGCGAACGCCCGATAATCACCCGCTGTGCTATCACTGCGGAGAGGCCGACCACGTGTACGGTCGCTCTCCCTACAAGGGGATCATTTTGCTAGGGCTCTCCGTCGACGCCCTACGCCCTTGATACGGCCAGCGCCCTGCTGAGATCAAAGAATACCTCTCCAACACCGACCGAGGACCAGCCCGCTTCAACCGTTTACCGTCGCCCTACCCGTATCAGTCACCAAACCGCCGCAGCACGTGGAAGGTCCCTAAGCCCACGCGGAGAACACTAAATGCAGCAAATTCGGGAGGTAAAGTTCCACAACGGCGGAAAAATGAAAACCCTCCAACGACGCAGCGACTCGCTGAATACCATTATTCACGACAGGTCCTGAGCCCGATGGCCAAATCTAACCCGGCATGACTCCCGACCATTACGACAGCAAAACGGCGTAACGTGTACCCGACATGAGCGAACCTACCGATGAGAATACAACGAAGACAACGACGCACAGTGCCCGACCGTAAACACGCAGAAGCCGAGATACGACGCCACGACGCACCCGGAATTCGAAGAAGGCAGCGTCTGACGTTCACCTTTCCATCGACGGCTTTGAAGTAGTCGCCCTCAGGGGCCGACTACTCAGTCATGAGCGGACCTTTGCGTCTAAGCTGAAGAACGTTATGACCAGATGGGATGGTCCGCCGATTCGCACAGCAGGAATCTACCTCGTGACGCCAAGTAGAACGTGCACATCGCGCGTCACCATAGACGGCACAACGTACACTGCGGCGTTCGTCATATTGCCTTACTGCTCCCGCGATACAATTCTTGGAATGGACTTTTTGACGGACAACTGTGCAATATTTATCTGCTGACCAATTCCATATTTGCTTCGTCCGAACACTCCATGACGCCGGAAGCGAACCCTGAACACCGTGCTACTTTAAAGGGGCACTGACACAAAATTTTGAAGGTGAGATAACGTCGGAGATAGATTGGTGGGAACACATATACATCATCTGCAAAATATCAGCGGCGAATACAGCCTAGAACATATTTAAAATCAATTTTGAAGTGTGCGAAACGCAACCGAGCAGCCAGCAGAGGACCACGCGCAATTGTAAATAAACAACATCCAAACACGTCACGAGTTTGTGTTTGCCGCTTCCGCACTACCGGCGTTTTACGCGGGCTCGCCCGGCTCGCCGCTCCAATCGGAGGGCCGGAGGGCGGAGCTTCTGCTCTCGAGAACGAACGACCCGATCGTTGGCGGCGGAGGCGCCGTGATTTCGTCAGCTAATCGGGCAGCTGGCCGCGACCAAAGTTCTACAGCGATTCCAGGCACTCTGTTTCTATTACTGTTTATTACCATTGGATGCGAAAACGCGCCGGAGGCACGAAAAGCTCACTGAGCTAGCCGCACGGTCGCTGTGCAGGCGGCGGCCACGGCCGCGAAGTGGCCCAGGCCGGCGCAGGTAGCTCGAGTGATAGCTTGTTACCGCTGCACGAAATTGTCCCCAAGTCACGACCATAGTGGCTTAAATGAGAAAGGAGTTAATGATGCGATGGAGGGTTGCATTAAAAATTGTCATCTGCACCGCTTACGAGAGCGGCACTCGAATATCCGCCGCAGTGCTGAGCCGAACACATCTGTAGGCGGACCTGTAGGCAGACCGGCCGGCTGCTCCCAGCGCGCGTCTTGCCACCCACCGCCTCGAGCGTCGCGCGTCGTTATTAGCCGCGGTAGCATTTGCACTCGCAGCGCCTGCGTCACATCCACGGTCGCTTTTTAATTAAGCGCCTCACGAGATCAGTACGTGGGGGCATTCGCAGAAACTGCCGTCGATGCGGATTCGACAGTGCTACGGCGGCTCTGCTCTGTGATATCCCTCCGACGGTCACGTGGTCAGCTTTGTTCACACAAAATCCACAAAATCCATCGTTTCGCGGCACTCGCTGAAACCGAAACTGCGACTGGCCGCATTTAAAATCCCTCTAATTAAACAACCGTCGCACGCTGAAGCAAATGAGGTTTCTACAGGTTATAAGTAGGTCACTAGCTACTTATCGCAACGAAAAAACAAGATGCTAAATTTTTGTGTCAGTGCCCCTTTAAGGATCGCCGATGATCATCTCACACTGCTACGCCGCGCAAGCTTGATGATCACCGTCCACTGTTGAAGATGCTGTTCCTTACGTCGACGCTATCGTAGAGAGTGACCAAAGGTTGCTCCTGGACGGCGGTATCTCTTTGCAAGAGGGATTGCGCGATTTGCGCAATGCCAATCCCAAGTTCTGGTGCTAATTTCAGCGAGGAATAACAGCATTTAAACAAGGGCGCTGCACTTGCGTTGCTCGAAGAAACGCAAGAAGAGAGTGACGTCATCGCGGTGGCCGACTTTAACGCGCACCCGAAGATACCTTCAAGCTTCCGAATCCCTTCGACATGAATCCGGCGTTACCGCAAGAGAACGGAATAAATTATTGGATTTGCTGCACCGCTACAGATAGTGTTTTTCGTTGAACTCACAACTATGTCAGACATCTCCAGCGACACACCCAATAATAACCGAAGATGGAGCCACACCTACCGACAGTCACCGTACCGCGTCTCTTCACCGAGCGGGAAGCCATCCGGACTCGAGTCGACGACATGCTCAGCGATGACATTACACAGCCATCGAAAATTCCCTGGGCGGCGCCGGTCGTACTTGTAAAGAAAAAGACAGCACATTATGGTTTTGCTTTGACTGCCGCCGAATGAACCAAATCACCAAAAAGGACTTCCCCCAAATCGAGGACGCCATCGACCACTTCTGCCACGCGAAGTACTTCTCATCGATGGATCTGAAGACCGGCTACTGGCAAATTGAAGTGGACGAGAGAGACCGAGAGAATACTGCATTTATAACCCCGGAAGGCCTACATGAGTTCAAGGTGAGGCCGTTTGGGTTGTGCACGGCGCCAGCAACGTTTCAACGAATCATGGGCACGGTGCTAGCTGTCCTGAAGTGGCACACCTGCCTCGTATACCACGACGATGTTGTGGTATTCTGCCGCTCTTTCGACAAACACCTTGCAAGGTTGCAGTCTGTTCTCGAGGCCATACGTATGTCGGAGCTAACGCTGAAGCCTGAAAAGTGCCACTTCGCGTACGAGGAACTCAAGTTTTGCCGGCCTGATCCAGCAAAAACTTCCGCCATATCGAACTTCCCAAGACCAAAAGATAAGAAGGTCTTGCGGAGATTTCTCGGACTATGCGTATACTACCGGCGCTTTGTCGCAAACTTCGCCCGCGTTGCAGAGCCACTCACCCGCTTGACGAACTTTAGCACCCCTTTCCTCGTTTCATCTGCGACAATGCCGAAGAAACAGCCTTCTGCGAGCTGCAACAACGCCTGCAAAGCCCGCCTGCGCTCGCGCAGTTCGACGAAAACGCCGAAATAGAATTGCACACGGACGCCAGTGATATAGGCTTTGGTGCCGTCCTCGTACAAAAGCAAAGCGGGACCGAGAAAATAATCTCCTAGGCCAGCCGGGGTCTGTCCAAGGAAGAAAAGAAACTACTCAGCCTCTGAGAAAGGGTGCCTCGCGATTATATGGACCGTTTAAAATTTCGCACATACGTGTATGGAACACCATTCAAGGTTGTGACATACCACCATGCGCTGTGTTGGCTTGCCAATTTGAAGGACCCCTCTGGCCATCTTGGAAGGTGGAGCTTGCTAATTCGACGTTACCATAGTCTATAAATGCGGGAAGAAACACTCCGACGCCGACTGCCTGTCCCGTGCCTTTGTCGATCCACAACCACAAGAATCCGATGAAGACAGCCCGTTGTTCAGAGTCGTGACTGAGACCGACCTGGCCACCCAGCAGATCGCCAACCCCGATCTACCCGTCATGATCGACTACCTCCAAGGATGCAACGTCACCATGCCCAGGGCCTTGAAACGCAACGTACTTGCATTCAGCCTGAAAAACACCGGCCCTGTGAAGAAGAATTTCAGCCCCGGAACAAGAGCGAATTATCTTGTCCGCCCGGCAAATCTTCGTGACGAAGGTGCTGCTTTGGGCCTGTTGGTATGATATGACGGAATCTTGAAGCGCTAGGATACAGGGACACGCGAGTGGGACAACAAAATGCGCTACCAATGGTGCGTTTTACAAGTAGCGTAGAGCTGATCGGCTTACATTTGTTTAGGATGTCAACGCCTTCCGAGATGCAACGAGTGGCTTCATCATCTTCTGTGGTTTTGCGAGCAATCTGTCGCACAAGTGTTAGGAGCTCCGGAGCGGTGCGCTTGGGTGCCTCGGCGAACTTATGTCCCAGAGAAAGAACCTGCTGAACATAATCAGGCAGTTGCAATCCATCCGGAACCCGCACCGAACACTGTGGTGCAAGACGCTTCGCTGGGGTGAGGTGTCGAAGTTCTCTAAGTTGAAGCTGCCAGAAGAACTCCGTTGTCAGAAGAAGCCGATTAGCTCTACGTTACCTGTAAAACGCACCATTGGTAGCGCATTGTGTTGTCCCACTCGCTTGTCCCTGTGTCCTAGCGCTTCAAGATTCCTTCGTGGCGAAATTTTGGAAGCGTGCCACGAAGACCCGTCTTCTGGACATCTCGGCACAGCTCGCACAATCGGGAAAATTAAGATGAAATACTACTGGCCCCACCTTGCATCCGACATCACCCACTACGTCCAGAGCTACCGAGACTGCCAGCGACAAAAAACGCCACCGACGAAACCCGCCGGACTTCTGCAGCCGATCGGCGTCGCCTCTAGGCCCTTTAACAGATTAAAATAGATCTTCTGGGCCCGTTCCCTACATCCCGATCCGAGAACAAGTGGATTGTTGTAGCTACCGAATACATGACGCGCTACGCAGAGACCGCCGCTCTTTCGAGGGGGACTGCACAATACGTCGCAAAGTTCTTCATAAGCCAAGTTTTGCTGCGACATAGAGCCCCAGAAGTTCTCATCACGAACCCCGGAACGGCCTTTACTGCGGGGCTAGTGCAAGGGATATTACGCTACAGCAACACGTATCACCGATGAACGATGGCCTACCACCCCCAAACGAACGGACTAACGGAACGCCTGAACAAGCCAATAGCGGATATGCTGTCAATGTACGTCGACGTTCAACATAAGGCTTGGGACGAAGTGCTGCCGTATGTCACCTTTGCGTACAATACGGCTATCCAGGAAACTACGCAGATGACGCCGTTCGAGCTTGTCTACGGGAGACAGCCGACTACGATGACGACGTTATGCCTCGGAACGTTGAAGACGGCGACCTAAACGCCGACGTCCAAGGATACCTTCAGCGTGCGGAGGAGCCCCGCCAGCTTGCTCGAGTTCGTACAACGACCCAGCAGCTGGTGGATGCCGGGCGCTACAACATCCGACGCCGAGACGCCGAGTAGCACCCTGGGGATCATGTGTGGGTTTGGACTCCCACCCGTCGACGCGGAATAAGTGAGAAGCTTCTGCGACGGAATTTCGGAGTTTACCAGATTCTATGACGTGTCGGCAACTTACCTACGAGGTGATCCCCGATGGTGATTCCGGATTACCACGACGACGCACGCGGGCCGAAGTCGTCCTTGAATCCTCACTATGCAATTTGACAGACTTTTTTTGTTGTTCGTTCTGACTGTCTTTTATTTTATTATCGGGTCGATGCACTCTTAGAGGGGGGGGGGACGCCGTGAACCATGTATGCGTTTGTTTATTTATTGTTTATATTGACTGCCGGACCATGCCCGGCTATGCTATATTGAGATCTAAACGAAGCGCGTCTTACATTCTTTACTTTTATGCCGCACGGGCTATCCTATGAAGATAAGCAGACTGTTTCTCCTTACGTCACTAGCCCAGAATAAGCTTCTGTGATCTACAATGTTCTGTGAAGATCACAGAATGGGCGGTTCTAGAATTGACTTGCAGAGAGGAGACTTATTTATGGCATTGACGGTTCCAGAAACACTTGCATCAAAAATAAAACCTGAAGAGCAGACGCTGCGGCCGTCGATTCGACGACTCGCCTGTGCTTTGTTGACCACTGCTTGGCCACCTCTGCATTCTTTTGAGTTGTTAGGGAGCACAAGTTCGCTCCAATGAATTTGTTTCTCCTTCAAGACAATTGCGTCGTTCTTGGCTTTGTGACAATATCTACCAGGCAATGATGGGCCTTGTGTGTTTTCTCTGGCAGGTGCTGTGACACACACCATATTGTTTGTGAGTGCTACTCAAGTGACACAAAACAACTGATGGTGCGGACAGCTTTACCAGTATTTTTCTACACGGCAATTTTGGGTCTTGTGTGTTTCTTTTTGCAGCTGCTCTGATACACACTATGTTGCTTGTGAATGTACTCAGGTGACAAAAACTACTCACGGTGAGCGTAGCTTTATAAGTTGTTGTCTACACGGCAATGATGGGTCTTGTGTGTTTCCTCTTGCGCTGCTGTGATACACACTGTGTTGTTTGTGAATACTACTGAAGTGACAAAAAATTGCTCACGGTACGCATAGCTTCACCTGTATTTGTCTTTTGTCTGTATTTGTCTGTATCTTTTCTCTTGCAGTTGCGGTGATACCCACTACCTATGTTGTTTGTGAATGCTACTTAGAAGAGACAAAGCTCTTCACTGTGTGCATAGCTTACTAGTGTTTGTCTACAAGGCAATGGGTGCTTCCTCTTGAGGATGCTGTGATACCACCTATGTTTCTGGAAATGCTACTCAAGTGACACAAAATGCTACTCAAGTGATACTCACGTGACACTGACGGTGCGCAAAGTTTTACTTGTATTTGTCTACAAGGCAATGGTGGGTCTTGTGTGTTTCTTCTTGCAGCTGCTGTAATACCCACTATGTTTGTGAATGCTAGTCACAAGACACAAAACTACTCACGGTGGGCATAGCTTTACGTGTATTTGTCTACAAGGCAACGGTGGGTATTGCATGACTTTTTTTGCTCCTGTGGTGATACCCACTACGTTGTTTCTGAATGCTCAACAGCCGACAGAAAGCCACTGACTGTGTGTACCACTTTGCTAGTATTTGTCTACAAGGCAAAGGTGGGTATTGCAGGCTTTCTTTTAATGCTGCGGCGACACCCACTATGTCGATTGTTAATGCTACTCGAGTGACAGAAAACTGTGTGTAAAGCTTTTTTTGTATTCGTTTAGAAAGCAATGGTGTGCATGTGGAACTTCCTCTTGTTGCTCTGCGATACCCAAAAACAATATGTTTGTGAATGCTACTCAATTGACACAAAACGACGTATATTGTAAATAGCTTTACTTGTCTACGAAGAAATGGTGGGTCTTGTGTGTTTCCTCTTGCAATTGCTGTGACACAATTTGTTGTTTCTGAATGCTACCTAAGTTACACAAAACAACTGAGGATGAGCATAGCTTTACTTGTATTTGTCTACAAAGCAGTAATGGGTCTTGTGCGTTTCCTTTTGTACCTGCTGTGATACACACTAAGTTGTTTGTGAGTGCTACTCAAGTGACCCAAAACTACTGACGGTGCGCTTAGCTTTACCAGTATTTGTCTATGCGGCAATTGTGGGTCTTGTGTGTTTCCTCTTGACGTGCTGTGATACCACTATGTGGTTTGTGAATGCTAGTCATGAGACACTAAGCTACTCACCATATGCATAGCTTTACGAGTATTTGTTGACAAGGCAATAGTGGGTTTCGCCTACTTTCTCTTGCTGCTTCGGTGATACCCACTATGTGGTTTGTGAATGCTACGCTGGAGACAAAGCTAATCACTGCGTGCATCGCTTTGCTGGTATTTTTGTTCAAGGCAATGGTGGGTATTGCAAACTTCCTGCTGGTGCTGGTGCAATGCACACAATGTTGTCTGTGAATGATATCCGAGTGACAAAAACTGCTGACGGTGGGCATAGCTTTGTCTGTATTTGTCTACAATGCAATGGTGGTCTTGTGTGTTTCCTCTTGCAGCTGCTGTTATACACATTGTTGTTTGTGAATACTGATCAAGTGACAAAAAACTACTCACGGTCATAGCTTTACCAGTATTTGTCTACAATGCAATGGTATTTCTGTGTTTCCTCGTCCAGCAGCATATGTTGTTTGTCAATGCAACTGAAGTGGCACAAAACTACCGAAGGTGCGCATACCTTTACCAGTATTTGTCTACACGGCAATGGTGGGTCTTGTGTGTTTCCGCTTGTAGCTTCTGTGATACCCACTATGTTGTTTGTGAATTCTAATCAGAAGATAAAAAGCTACTCACTGTGTGCATTGCTTTACGAGTATTTGTGTACAAGGCAATGGTAGGCGTTGCATGCTTTCTCTTGCTGCTGCGGTGATACCCACTATGTTTATTCTTAAGGCTAGTCAAGTGACACTGTGTGTAAAGCTTTTTTTAACTGCTTTTCTTGTAAATCTTTTCTTGGACTGGGCATAAAAGCAGTTGAAAGAAGGGACGCGCACAACCCGTTTTCTTCGTTATGCACCATTTTGGTGCCTTGGCGAATAGTTTGATGAGCCCAGCTACGGCGGATCACCATCGCGAGGACCCGACTACACGCAATGCCTTGACCAGGTCTTCGCAACTGCCTACTGCGCATGTGCTCCATCACCGGACTTGCTTGCAAGCCCAACGATGACGAAACTGCTGCGCGTGACTTCTGACTGGCTTCCTGGGACGCTGACGTCATCGATTACGGCGGTTGCAGAGCACATAAAGCCGAGTCTGCAACGAGCACGGATCAGTGGGCATGGAAGCGCTGAAAAGGTGAGACGCTCACGCCCATTTTCCTCGGTAAGCAGCTTTTCGGTGCCTTTTCGAATACTTGGATGAGCCCAGATACGGCGGATCACCCCAGTGAGGCCACCGACTACACGCAATGCCATGACCAGGTCTGCACAACTGCAATACTGCGCATGTGCTCCGTCACCGGTCTTGCTAGCAAGCACAACGATGGTGAAACAGGTGCGCGTGACTTCTAACTGGATTCCTGGGACGCTGACGTAATCGATTACGGCGGTTGCAGAGCCCATAAAGCCGAGTCTGCCACGAGCACCGATCAGTGGGAAGCACTCAAAAGATGGGACGCTCACACACCATTTTCTTTGTTATGCAGGTCAGTTACTAATTTCTTTAACTCACAATGTCACCCGTCCGTTGGCGATCGGCGTCCGCAGCCAGCCAGCACGTGCGCCCCTCCCCCGCTCCTCCTCGCTCTCAACAACAGGTGCGGCGCACATGCGCGTGCTCCGGCGCTGAAAGAGGCGTTGCAGCAGCAGGTGCTGCCTCCTCTCCCTCTACTACGCACGCTAAGGCAGCGGCGAAGCGTCAGCGTCGAGCAGCCGATCCCGAGCGTCGAGAACGAGAGGTCGCCGCCAGTCG
Source organism: Haemaphysalis longicornis (assembly GCA_013339765.2). Lineage (NCBI taxonomy): Eukaryota > Metazoa > Arthropoda > Arachnida > Ixodida > Ixodidae > Haemaphysalis > Haemaphysalis longicornis. Next base: position 190,285,478 of record CM023450.1, on the reverse strand, counting down.
TCGGCGTCGAGCTGCGGATCCATGGAATCGAGAGCGAGACACGGCTTCGAAACGTGAGCGGCGTGCGGCGGACCCCGCGTTACGAGAACGAGATGCCCTGGTCGGCTTTGTTGACGTAGTCCGCGACGTACGCCGCGCACGCGAAGTGGTCGAGGATTATCTGCAGATCCATGTTGGAGTCGAGAACCCTTCCGATCTACGGGTTGAACGCGTTCACGCGCTTCTCGGCGGGGGTCCTCGCGTGAAGAACGCAAGGACGCGACGCGCCAGCCCGCAGAATTTCCGAGTACTCCTCCCCGGACCGCACGTCGAAGGCGCGCAGGAACTCGTCCAAGCTCGCAAACTCCCCGTGCTCCAACGCCTCGTGCATTTCGTCGTACTTGGCCTTCAAGTGCCGTCGACGCACCCGTATGACAACAACAACTACAACTACCACCGCCAACTACCACAGCCTTCGCCACGTGACTACCCCCAATGCTCTGCATTTACTCGTGTCCCTCGAGCGGGGGCATGCGACGGAGGTTTTTCATTTCAAATCAGATGATGTGTGCATATAGTGCTTCCATGCTCTGAAGCCTTGTGTGAACCATTTTGCTCATATTTTTTGATGCTATGCGGTGAAGTAGAAGCTAACCCAGGTCCTGACGATGATCTACTGTCAGAAGTCTTGGAGACGGTCAGGAAGGTTAATGCTATCGAACAATCCGCATGGAATCGCGGATTGCGCATGTAATCGCGAATCGCAAGAAATTGCGAATGCGGACACACAATCCGCAAGGAATCGCAGCAGAATGAAGTGTCTTCTGCTATCGAAGAATTAAAGCAACCGCAGCCTAATGATTACAAGGCAATACCGGAAATGAAAGAAAGAATAGCAAAAGTCGAGAATCAAACCTCAATACTGCAGAGATGGAAAGAAGAGATAGACGAATTACGTGAACAAGTGTCCCGAATCGACACTGACACATGCGCACTTCGTTCTAGGCTTGATGAAGCAGAAGATCGTGCGTGCCGCGATAACCTGCTCTTTTATAATATTCGGGATACTAAAACTGAAACCGCGATCGAATATGAAGAAAAAATTTTACATGTTGTTAACAATGCGCTTAAACTTAAAGTATCTGGTGAGGACATATCCCATGCGCAAAGAATTGGTCACTTTAATCCAGCCAAGCAACGTCCATTGATCGTCAAATTCGCTAACTATAAAACTAGAGATGTGGTCTTTTCTAAGAAACCTTAACCTAATAATAGCGACATTAACTTGAGCCAGGACTTCTGTCCTGAGACTTACTACGTACATTGTGCACAGCTTTAGTAGTATTTTCTTACGAGGCAATGGTAAGTCTTGTGTGCTTTCTCTTGCAGCTGTGTGATGAACACTATTTTGTTTGTGAATGCTACTGAAGTGACCCCAACTATTCACGGTGCGCATGGCTTTAGCTGTATTTGTCCACGAGGCAATGTTGGGTCTTGTTTATTTCCTTTTGCACCTGCTGTGATATACACTATGTTGTTTGTGAATTCTACTCATGTGACAAAAACTACCCACGGTGCACATAGCTCTACCAGTATTGGTCTACAAGGCCGTGGTAGATCTTGTCTATTTCCTCTTGCCGATGCAGTGATACCCACTATGTGTTTTGTGAATGCTGCTCAAGTGACACAATATACTGACGGTGCGCATAGCTTTACCTGTATTTTTCTACAAGGCAATGGTATATCTCCCCTGTTACCATTTTCCCATCCTATGATACTACCTAGGTTTTTATAAAGGCAACTCAAGCTACACAAAACTACTGATGGTGCGCTTACGTTTGCATGTATTTGTCTACAAAGCAATGGTAGATCTGTCTTTCGTCTTGCAGGGGCTGTGATACCCTTTATGTTGTTTGTGAATGCTAGTCAGGGGACAACGCTACTCACCGTGCGCATACCTTTACGAGTATTTGTCTACAAGGCAGGGGTATCTTTTGCAAGCTTTCTCTTGCTGCTGCGGTGACACCCACTATGTTGTTTCTGAATGCTACACAGCAGACACAAATAGACTCTCTGTATGTACCACTTTGCGAGTGTTTGTGTTCAAGGCAATCGTTGGTATTGCACACTTCCTGCTGATGCTGCAATATACACAATGTAGTTTGTGACTGCACTCACGAGACACAAATCTACTCATGGTTTGCATAACTTTATCAGTGTTTTTCTACAAGGCAATGGTAGGATTGCGCACTTCTTTTTGTTGCTCTGCGATACCCACTATATTGTTTCTGAATGCTATTCAATTGAAACAAAACTACTTACATTGTGCATACCTTTACTAGTATTTGTCTACAAGGCAATGGTGAACCTTGTGTGTTTTCACTGGCAGCTGCTGTGATAAACACTAAATTGTTTTTGAATGCTACTCAAGTGAAAATGAAGTACTGACGGTGCGAATAGCTTTGCCAGTATTTGTCCATCAGGCGACCGTGGGTCCTTTGTGTTTTCATTTGCAGCTGCGGTGATACCTACGGTTATTTGTGAATGCTACTCAAGTGACTTAACTACTTACGGTGCGCATAGCTATACCCGTATTGCTTGGTTGGGCGCGTTGGTTCATGGCTTCAAAAAATTAAAACGAGCGCAAAGGACGAGGACACAGAAACACAGTAGACGGGACGAGCGCTGGCTACCATATACCTCTTGGTAGTGAGCGCTCGTCCTGTCTACTGTGTTTCTGTGTCCTCGTCTTTTGCGCTCGTTTTAACTTTTTTGTTACCAGTATTCGTCTACAAGGCAGTGGTTTGTCTAGTGTGTTTCTTCTTGCAGCTGCTGTGGTACCCACTGTTATTTTTGAATGCTAACCAACTGACAAAACTACTGACGGTACAAAAAGCTTTACCAATATTTGTCTGCAAAGCAAGGGTGGGTCTTGTGTGTTTGCTCTTGCCGCTGCTGTGACGTACACTACGTTGTTTGTGAATGTATTTTTCTACAAGACAATGATGGGTATTGCATGCTTTTTTGCGGCTGCGGTAATAGCCACTATGTTGTTTTGTGAACGCTACAAAGGAGACACAGGACTGCTTACTGTGTGCATTGCTTGCTAGTATTTGGGTTTAAGGCAATGGTGGCTATAGCACATTTCCTGCTGATGCTGCTGAATACGCACTATGTTTGGGAATTGTACTTAAGAGACACAAAGCTGCTGATGCTGTGCATAGCTTTACCAGTACCTGTCTACAAGGCAATGGTAGGTATTGCATGCTTTCTCTTCCTGTTGCAGTGATACCCACTATGTTGATTGCTAATGCTACTCAAGGGACACAAATCTACTGACTATGTGTAAAGCTTTACTTGTATTCGTTTATAAGGCAATGGTGGGTATTCCGCACTTCTCTTTGTTGCTCTGCGATACCCACTATATTATTTGCGAATGCAATTCAAGTAACACAAACCACTTACACAAGTAAGTGGTTTGTTCCAGGAATAAGAGGGCATTACATGGGATGCACTCCCATTACATGGGATGGGGCGAGGCAGTGGAAGTGGTAAGCGAATATATCTACTTAGGGCAAGTTGTGACCCCAGATCCCAACCACAAGGCAGAGATAATTAGAAGGATCGGAATGGGGTGGGGTGCATATGGCAGACATTCTCAGATAATGAATAGCAGCCTACCATTGTCGCTGAAGAAGAAAGTGCATGACAGCTGCATCTTACCGGTACTCACCTACGGGGCAGAAACTTGGAGGCTCACTAAGAGGGTTCAACTTAAATTGAGAACGACTCAGCGGGCAATGGAGCGGAAAATGATAGGTGTAACATTAAGGGACAAGAGAGCGGAGTGGGTCAGGGAGCAAACTGGTGTTGAAGACATATTAGTAGAAATTACGAAGAAGAAATGGACGTGAGCAGGGCATGTAATGCGAAGGCAAGATAACCGCTGGTCATTAAGGGTAACAGAGTGGATCCCTAGAGAAGGCAAGCGTTGCAGGGGGCGGGAGAAAGTTAGATGGGGAGATGAGATCAAAAACTTTGCGGGGATGAATTGGTCACAGTTGGCACAGGACCGAGATAATTGGAGAATAATGGGAGAGGCCTTTGCCCTGCAGTGGGCGTAGATAGGCTGGTGATGGTGATGATGATGATGACATGAGATGCAATGGGGCTTAGCGATGCTAGTAGAGCAGGCGAAGCATTTACGGGGCTGAAAAATGGACACGTCCTATGTTACCGGGGTCTGGAGGACAGAAGAGAAGTGGGAGTGGAACTTCTAGTCAATAAAAGCATAGCTGGCAACATCGAAGGATACTATAGCATTACCGAAAGGCTGCAGCTCTTGTAATTAGGCTCAATAAGAGGTACAAGCTCAAGGTGGTGAAGGGCTACGTGCCCACATCTAGTCACGACGACCAAGTAGTGGAACTTTTCTATGAAGATGTGGAATCGGCAATGGCTAAAGTAAAAAACACAGTTAGAAAAGGAACTCCGTGTCGGGCGTTCAGGAGCTCGCCCAGAAGCGAACGGAGAGAAAATACGAGGAAGCATGTGACGATACGGGGCGAAAAAGAGACGGAGCTCACGATCAAACTGAGGGAAAGCACGAATTGAGGGCAGATAAGCGAGTTGATAAGGTAGACCGGGTTGAACATGCAGAAAACAGAGGAGAAAGTGAGAGACAACGGGAGAATGCGGAGGACAATGACCTGGAGTATTTGACGAGGGTAGGAACGATACGGAGATGTTGCGTAGGTTAGGTAGTCTTGATGGTGAGAATGTGGCCGAGGAGGCTTATAGAAAACACCAGAACGCATGCGTGGAGACTGCGGAACAAAGAATGAGAGCTCCCGAGGAGGGTAGCAAGGAGAGAGAAAGACCATGTTAGGAGACAAATGCCGAGGGGACAGGGGAAAGAGACGCAATCAGCGGTCTCGCAAAACCGGTGTCTGCGATAAAGCTTCGTAGCTTTACAGTCGGTGGCGGCCGTTACCGAGATTTAGTCGGGAGCCGCGCTGGAAGGGTTCACGCACTAAGCTCTGCGACCTGGCCATGTGTCACAGGCCTGAGTTCTGATTTGTGCCAGGACGAGTGTGTCGCGGAAGCTACCGCGAGTCACGGCCCAGAGTCCTAGACGGAGAGATACGTGTTTCTTTATTGGCTGTCCTGAACGACTCCCGATGATGATCCTGGCGCGTGCTCACGCCCGCTTCGTCCTACTTTTCTACATCCTCTCGCGGGCCCAAGATGATTAGGTGGCTGATTCTAACAGGTAATGTTTTTGCACTGGGCGGTTTATCACGTGACCCGTTGCTGCCCGCACCGAGGTGCAGCATTGTCACTCGTCCCAGTTTCCACTGCATTGGCGGAGCGTTGTCGTCATGCACTATTACGACGTCGCCCACCTTCAGCTGCGGTGAAGTAGCCTGGGGACAGCTGTGAGCCGAAGGCAGTAACAGCAAGTATGCGTTCCTCCATCTCCGCCACAACGCAGCCGTCAGCCTTTGATGGTAGCGTGCTCGTTGCCGCAGTTCAGCTGCGGTTGACGACGTCTCGATCACCGCTAACTCTTGGGGCATGCAGAGCGCACGACTACCTGTCAGGAAGTGGGAAGGCGTAAGTGGCACTCCTTCATCGGGGTGGTCTTCGACGTAGGTTAGAGGTCGGCTATTAATGACAGCTTCCACTTCGCAAAGGGTGTAGACAGAGCTTCGGCCGTAAGGCTACTGCGCCCAAGGTAACGCTTGCGCACGTCCTTGGTGAAGCGAATGAGACGCTCCCACCAGCACCCCACCAAGGGGCTCGCTCAACCATAAATTTCCAGTGCACATTGAGCCCAGTGGCATATTGAAGGGCTGACGCAGCGGCTCTAAATGCTCGAGCACAACTACGAAACGACTGAGCGTTGCCAGAGCAAACAGTGTTTGGTATGCCGCGTCTTGACACGAACGTACGGAAAGCCAGTAGCGTGGTAGCCGCTTCATATCCGACGTCAGCTCCAAATGTATGGCACGAGTGACAACACATGAAAATAATAAAATGTAGGCTTTTGCCGCAGGAGCTTTTCCACGCACGTAGAGTGGTCCACAGAAATCCAGGCCTACGACGAGAATGGGTGTGCTGCCGTGATTCTGTCGCTTGGCAATGGAGCAAACGGTGCAGTTTGGGCAGTCAGCCTCCGGCGTCTGCACGTCAGACATTGGGCCAGCACCCTTTGGACGGTTTAGCGTCCGTTCACAATCCAGAACCGTTGTCGTGTCTCCGTGAGCGTGGCTTCGCCTCCACCGTGAACAAGTGTGGTGAAGAAGACCAGCGACGTCCCTCCGGCTTCAGGTTCGCAGAACCCCACTCGTTTGACAGTTTTTTACGCTTTTCAGCCCCGCCTTCAGCCGTAGTTCAGCATGGCTAGCCCTGACCACCTACCGACAACCGACCGAATGCGTGCTATGGTGAAGCTGCGTCGACAGCAACGCATTCTTCGCGGCACTACTGCGCGACTTCTGAATGCAGCGACAAATCTTCTGGATGCCACCTCAGCGTCTCCGCACGACCTGCAAGAGGCCATTTACCAGCTGGAGAGCAAGTACAACGCACGTAGAGTGGTGATGGGCCACCAAAACAATAAGGTACGTAAACTTGTGCCGCGCAGGTAGCAAAACCGGGTGCTTAACGTCGATGCTGCAATTCAATTTGTGTAATCGGCCTCCTACGCGGAGCAGACCTTCGTCATCCGTGAAGGGTGAAAGCCGAAGCACCACTGATGTCGAAGGAACGGTCTGACCGACTGACAGTGCGCGTACTTCAGTGCTGAATAACTCCAGCTGCACATGCCACATCCAGTAGCGTTCAGCCTTCATTATCTCAGTTGCTGTGAGGGGGCCACTTGCTGATGGCTCTCGCCGCTAGGCATTTTGCAGAAAACGTAAAATCTAGGCCGTCACCCGCAAAAGGCGCCTGAGGGTGCTGTAATTCTCTATGGGCAGTAGGTTTTCGTGCTTCGTGACACCGCAAGGGCAAACCAAAGTTTCCTGTGACACTGCGAGCTCCTTTGGGTCAACATGATCAATCTGCTTTTCAGGGAACTCCTGTTTTGGACCTTGGAGCCAGAAGGTCCGTGCCATCATTGGGTGGAGTGCATAAGAGCCGCCGCCGATATACCTCGTGTGACTAAATATTCCGGGTTGTCTTTCCCGCTGCAATGGTTCCAGACTGTAGGAGCAGTTGTCGTATTTCGGCCACGTGGTGTTCTACGAACTGGTCACGCTTTGTCGTGGCGCTAGTAATCCAGTGCAGCGCGACAAGAGAGTCCGTCCACAAACTGACGAGGGAGTCTTCCAGAATTGCAGTTGTTTTGGCATAACGTACGAGTCGTGCTCCACTAACGCAGACAAGAAGCTCTAGCCGAGGCAGGGGAGATGGGACTTGAGAGGGGCGACTCGGCTCTTGCTAATTAACAATCTGGTGTCATATAGGCCCATGCCACCCAGCTTTCGGACGTATTAGAGAAACGCCGTAAGCTCGCGGCTTGCATCGCAAAAAGCGTGCATCTCGATGAACCTTCGACATCGAACGAGTGGGAGAACAGGAACCGTGAACCTGGACCTCATTCACTCTGTTAATTGGGCGCACCAACTGTTTCATCGCGCTTGTTCGTCATCTGGAAGGCGTTCATCCCATGAGCGGCTCTTTTTCCATAGGTCCTGGAACACAAGCTTGGCCGTTAAGGTGAATGGTGCAAAGTATCCAAAAGGATTATACATTCTCGCCAAACGTCTGCAGCACGCTGCGCTTGGCTGATGGATTGGCTGCCGCAAATTCTGATGCGTCTTTCGTCTACAGGTAATGCAGTCTCCAGCACGCTCCCATGGGATTCCCAGCACCTTCATCCTGATTGCGTGTCCCACTTCATTTTCGATTGCGACATTGTCCCGCACAAACTGATGTCCGAGCTCCTCTGAGTTCGATGCCCATTTTCGTATCTCTATTCCGGCCTCGAAAATATTTTGCGAGCTTTCTCGTACACTTGAATTGCCTTTTCGACGCTAGGTACTCCAATTATGAGGTCATCCACGTAGAAAGCCCCTTCCAGCAGCCCTACTGTTTCCGGGTACTGCTCCCCACAGGCCTGGAGATGGTGGCGAATCGTGGCAGCCAGAAGGAATGGGCTGGATTACGCACCAAACGGTACGCAGGTCATCCTCCAGGTGACACCAGGGGACGCCGGATTATCTCGCGTAGGCAGTCGTTCCACCCAGAGGAATCTCAACGCGTCGCGATCTTCTGGTAGAATCAGCAACTGCAGGTACGCCTTTTTTATGTCTGCGACGATGACACAGGGTAAACAACGAAAAGTCATGAGCAGCTGAACGACTTCGACCCCAAGCTTCATGCCCTTGCAAAGGACGTCGTTTAGGCATGGCTGGCCGGCGGTATGCGATGAAGCGCCAAAAACTACTCGGAGCTTTGTTGTCACTGCGTCCTTTCAGATGACGGCATGGTGTGGTATGTAATACAAATTGTCGCCTGGACGCTGCTGTTCCGCAACTCGTTCCGCATGGTTTTCTTCAAAATAGGCTCGAAATGCCCTGTCATAGTGTTCGAGAAACTCAGGTTGTTCTCGGAATCGGTTCAGTTGCATCCGCAGACGGTGCTCCGCGAGCTGACGATTGTCGCTGTCAGGAGTTAAACCAGGAGCCTGGATCATAAGGGGTACTTGGTACCAGCCTTCGATACGGGTGATGTTTCGCTCAAATGTTTCCATCGAGCTATCCTGAAGTGACTTTTCGTGAGTCGGGTTATCAATGCCCATGGCATCCAGCCGCCACTTGGCGGATGCATCAAAGTCCAAATGTCCGGGTGAGGTGCACGACAGGAACATGTCACAGGTAAAAGGCCATGCGGTAGAAGCGAGCCTTGCTTGAACGGTCCTGCCTAGAACTGTTTTTTTTCTGCTGTGAGGTCTCCGTTGATTCTGTCCCCCTTGCCCATGGCCACCTTCCAGTAGGCGTCTGAACCAACCAGTACGCTGATTTCATTTGCCTTCCATGTGCTCGGATGGAAGGCGTCGGCTATGTCGTACCGCTTTTCTACAAGGGTTTTTGCGGTCGTGGTATCGAGTTCCGGACACGTAAGGGTGCCAATCTTCGGCACTTCTAAAGCTTCCATCACGACCGACCTTCCACGAGCTTGTCCGCGTAGCGTCACCTGTACTCGCCGGCACCGTAGAACCTTGGGTGACTTCGCAGTGCCTAACGTTACTAAAGACAGGTCTTCAGTGCCGACAGCCGTGCATTTCAGGGCCCTAGCCGCATCCTGGCGAATGAGGGTGCGTTGGCTGCCAGTGTCTCACAGCACTCGAACAAAAAGGCGTCGCCCTACACCCTCTGCAAAGGCTCGGGCCGTCTGGAGCAACACTGACGTTGCCCCGGATTGTCCGCTCGAAGCCGTCATGACGGCAGGTGCGCTTTCTCCAGCTTGTACCTGGCGTGTTGATCTGGGCATGCTGCTGCCAGTCGGATTGAACACGTCGATTGGTGGCGCCGACACAGGATGGTTAGGTGGCGCCGATTGCAACTGCTGCAGGTCAGGTTGCAGGAAGCTCTGCACTGACGCGCCACGTGGTTTCGTCGGCCGCACCGAAAACAGCAGTGAGCGTTGCGTTCGCCGACATGTCAACTAGGCAGTCCGCCACCTTGTGACCACGGCTGTCACACAAGGGACACGTCGGTATTATTAAGGACTCGGACTTCGCGGCCAAGGCTGACGCTGAGGGGACGGGTGCCTCCGGTTGTCCTGGAGAGATTAAATCGGCGTTTTGGACGGATCGACGAGCTGCGTTAGATGGAAGCTGTCCTTGTCTTCCTTCCTCGCGAATTTCGATTTGAATTCTTAGAAATTCCATCAGCTCCTTTACCTGGCCAGCCCTTGTTGCCGCGTCGCGGATTCGTCCGTTAGCCCCTTCTCCGTCTCCTTAACCCTCGGCCGGTACATTTGAGTCAGGTCATCCGGCAGGCATCGGAGGAGCACATGGTTTTAGGATTACGTCGTACTGCTCTCGCGGAACTTCCAAGGCTTAGAGGGCGCTGACACGGAATCACACCTTGTCGTAATTTCGTGGCGCCTCTCGATGTTCATTGAGCTTCTGATCGGCTTCGTTGCCATGAGTTGATCAATTGTGCTCAATGATGAGCAAGTCTCGTCGGCCGATCCGCTGAACTAAGGACTTCACCGCGGGGTCGTAGTTCGCGTCAGGAAGCCGGATTCCTCAATGGCTCGTTTGGCGTCGCCGATCAAGTATGTCAATAGTACTTAAACTTCTCAATCTTCGGCAGCTCTGCATTTCGTGGATCGTCAAAATAAAATGATCCCAAACGCTTGCCAGTCGTGCAGATTTGCCGAAAACGCTAGGATCTAAAGCTTGGAAAGCATAACCGTCCGATGACGTGGCGCATGCGTGTGCCCGCCTGACGCACCCGTGGGAGCAGTAACTGGAGCGGCTGTCCCTGCGTTGGCGCTGGAATCGGTCGCGCTGGGCACTTTCTGGGCGTTTCGTAGGAGGAATCGTGCTTGAGAGACGGCGTAGGATATCTTGTGGGTATACTTTGGCGCTCCTTCGAGCTCCTGCTCCAGCCCGTCGTCGTCCGTGGCATCGGCGATTTTCTCGTTGAGGGCGGTGAGCTCAGGCTATCGCTGTACGATGTACTCCACGTGGGAGCTAAGGGTTGCGGCGTCGGGAGAGGGCTGCTGCTGCAGGTCGTTCAGCTGGTTGAGAGCTCGCGTGACGCCGCTCCTGACGACGCCACGAGTCTTCCGAAGGCGGTCGATCGACGAAGCCATGCGGGTGATGCTCCGAAGGGCGATTTTCCGGGTTGATCAGCACCAAAGATGTCGTGGAAGCTACCGCGAGTCATGGCCCAGAGCCCTAGACGAAGCGATACGTGTTTCCTTATTGGCAGTCCTTGAACGACTCCCGATGATGGTCCTGGCACCTGTTCATGCCCACTTCTTCCTTCTTTTCTACAAGGGCATATCGGGACAGCTAAAAAACTATCTTAGCAAGGATTCTGCTCAGAATGCACATAGCGGGTCCGAGCGGTTTTTAGGTAATACCAAATGTTGGTGAAGTGGTTGTAGCGGGGCCCTCTATACGTAAGGGAAAGAATGACCCCGAGAAGATTGTCGCCTTCGAGGGCGGACATTCCGGTCCAGTATCAACCCTTCGTTCACGCTGCCAGCACGCGGCATTGCCGTACGTTGGGGCATTGGAGAGGCATGGCCACGTGCCCTATGGGACAGAAAGCAGAGTCGCATTTTGTGATACCACTCCATCTTCCCCGAAGTTGTGTTCGTCTCATGGGGCTAAATTTTCGAGACTTGCGTTGACATTGTAACGCTCCATGGTTGGGGCCATTTGTAGAAGGGTTGGAAATACTCGAATGCAGTACCCTGCTTTCAGAATGTTGATTGGGAAGGCCAACAGTGAATTGCCTACCAGCCTTAGCACCGCCACGACGGACGTGAACGTTCCCGTTCAGCCGCCCTTTTTCGTCAGTGGTGTGTGTGTGCGTGTGTGGGAGCCATGTTTGAGCGCGACAAGAGGGCCTTGGTTGCTCTATCCGTGCGCCGAAGTGAACTTTCTGTGCACTGCACGTGAGCTGCCGCACAGATGAACATTCTCGAAGGAACGTATCATGCTACGGCCGTCAATGAGGACTTTCTTGGGCGTGCGCATAGTGACAACGCAAACTTTCTTAATGTTTTATTACAGCAAAGCTGTAAATGGCTAGGATCCAGCAGATCGTCTCCGGTTCCAGAGCGATGTAGACAGGAATCGCTAGTGAGCGTAGCGCCACGTTGCAGAGCAACTCAAATCCCCGGAATCGTAAAACTGCGCGCCACACCACCGGGGCATAGAAAAAAATTATACAAACTAAAAAGTTCCTACGGCCTTCATAGCGCATGCGCCGTGATTACCATACCCGCGCTATAAAAAAATTCTACCCACAATTCCCGGTGTGCTTTGTAGCGTAAGCTACACTGACCGAGGTTGAGCAGTTTCGTGTGTGTGTGCGTGAGTGAAGGGCCGTTCTGCGCAAGCGCGAGGGGGGGCATTGGAATTTATTCGATTCGATTGGCTTGGCTTGGGTTGGATTGAATTTGGACTGGATTGGATTGAAGTGGATTGTGTTGGATTGTGTTGCGCATAGCCGCGGCAGACGCACTGGCGCCGGCGCGTGCCCAGGTGGGTGCCTCAATTGCGCAGTAGCCATGTCTGACGCTGCGTCGGAGCCGCTTGATAGCCGTTTCACGTGGCTCATGAAGAGCCGTGATGAGCATGCGCGAGGAGCAGTGACTGGACAGGACTGGAATTTCAGTTAATAACAAGGAACAATGCTCAGTCGCAAATTACAAACAAACGTGTTTTGCTTCGTGCAACAATTGGACTACGATCCAGTCAAACCTCACGTTGAGGCTAGGCACCGCAGCTTTGCTGGCCATCCCTGTTCACAAGGTGGAAGGGCTATGAATTTTTTTTGTTGACGGCAGAATTTCCCGTGTTCTTAGCCAATCCTTGTTACTTTTGTTCTTGTTGATGCGTGCCGGATTGATTGTATGTGTCTGCAGTTATAGCGCGCATCAGTGTCATAGGTTGATTTGAAGCCTTGTTCGTGGCGTTTACGCGCCCCGGAGACATGACCCAATTTCTTTTTACTCGACTTAGTGTTTTTAGCATTTTTTGGTGTGTCTCCGGCTTGCTAGAGCATTCCGTCCTTGTTGAACGGCTGTGTTGAATAGGGTGTGTTTGTAGTTTAGGTGAGAGAAGGTCCGAACCAGCTGAACTGCAGAAATGGGAGGGGGCTCATTTGTGGTTATACCTAGCTCCTTCCACGTGTTTGTTTTTGTTGTTCCGCTGTGTTTATGGAAGCAGCGATGAAACGAGTGTCCCTTTTAAATTCTTTTCGGATTGAGTCCTATGACCCTCTTAAAGGGGGAAGTTGTAACACCGGCTCGTGCGCACAGCCGCCAGGCGCTTGGGCGGCGCGTGAGAACTCGCCACTCTGTTTGGCGACGTAGCACTGCGAACACTGCGAAGCAGTCGACGCCAATTTGTCACGGCTCGCACAGGAGATGGATTGCCTGGCCGACCGGATACCACGGGGATAATCCACCAGTGAAAACGCAGACGGCGCCGCCGGGTTCCGAGAATCGTCGGCGTGGTGCGCCGGGGAGGGGTAATTGGCGACGTCAGAGCGTGCGCCACGCGAGCCTCCATTGTTAACGCTCTCCGTTCGGCATAGTGCACTGTCGCCGCCTTTCGCCCTCACCCCGCGGGGTCGCGCGCGCTTGCTCGTCCGCGAGCGGGCCGGTGTCCCAAAGATGGTGGCGCCTCATTGAATATTCCGTAGCGCGCTGAGCGACAGCTGTCTACGTAAATTTGGGCACTCCCTTACGCGTGTACGAACGCTACAGGGGCGTTCTCGAAAGAGTGTGATGTCGAGTTGTTATAAGGCCGAACTCGGCCGTTAGAAATCGTTCTTGTCTGAGCGCTGAGCTGGACAGTTCCCGGTGGGACAAGGAGTCTCGACCGTTATAGCTAGGTTGGGATTTCTGAGCCGCCTAGGCTAGAGGTAAAGATCGCATGGGAAGTTTAGGGTATAGCGCCGTGCCGGGCAACTAGGTGCATTGCCGGGCAACTAGATGCATCTTGTGGCGAGACAGAGTCTCGGCAGAAGTTTCTCGAGTCGTTTGTGTAAGCTCGGAGGATAGGAGATTTAGACGAAGTTTGAGACGCTTAAGTGATTTGTACGCACTTAGAGCTGGCGTCTAACTGAAGTTTGAAGTTTTTCCCTCTATTACTCAGGTACCCTGTTTTCCTACTATAAATACCGTATATAAACTCTTCATTCATTTAACCAACCCCAACACCTTAGTTCCCCAATTCGACGGCCGTCTCCGAGAACTTCAACACCATCGCCCTGCCAGCCCCCTGCCAAATCAACCAGAGCCCGGGCGATTGGGTTTCTGATCGACGCCGGACTTCGGGGAAACGAGCCACCACCATCTTTACTTGCACCCTTGAACTGGAGTTGGTACACAGCACGACCGTCCCAGCACGGCAGCCCAGATGGTTATTCCTACGTAAACAATAGCCACCGACAGGCGTTGCTAAAGGATATCCAAAATTGTAGCGTAAACTCGCCTGAGGCTGTTCAGACTGTGACGATGCTTTGAGAAAGCCAGGCGCCGTTTTGTGAGGGTGGTGGTGGTGTTTTATTTCTTGCTTCTCTAATAATGACACATACGCATTCAGGAGAACGGCCAAACATCTGTCGTTCTATAAAAGAAAGCCTCCTAGGACGGGTGTTTTTCCTCTCTTTGAAAACTGACGTTTGAAGTTTAGTTTTTCGTTGTGAAGCAAAAGGCTGCGAGGCTCTTCTCGAGATTCTACCCTGTGCTCCCCGCTTCATACCCATTCTGCGCCGGATTTCTTTCCCGTGGCAGGGGCCTCACTAACCATCAGTCTGAAGCGGTTATATTTTTCCTGGTTATAGTTCTTTAGGCATTCTTGGCAGGTGTTTACAGTCTCACTGAGAAATACTATGTCATCCTCAAACCTCAAATGACTGAAGTATTTAATGTTTTTAAATATTGCTACCTTTACAAGCCAAGCTTTTTAATCAGCCATGGTCCCCAGACATGCTGTAAATAATTCTGTTCAGGTGGTATCTGTCGGTCTTACTCCCTCTCAGATTGGAAATTTATGGTTTGGTATGTGCAGGGCTAGCTAGCCCATGCATTACTTATATATGCTATCTCAGAGTTCTATGTATGCCTATACTATTCCCTTGTTTTTATAGCTTTTAGCACGGCTATGCTTCGTACTGAATCAAACACTTTCTTGTAAGTGCCATGTAAAGAGGTTTAGTGTATTCAGCAGATTAGTCCGGCACTTGTTTGAAAATACGGATTTATTGCATGGTTGAATAGCCCTCCCTAAAGCCAGCCTGCCCTCTGGGTTTTGAAATATATGGTTTCACCTATATGGCTTTACATACGTTTGTGAAATCCTTACACAGAACAAACCGTAGGCTGATGGGTCTGTAATTTTTGAAGTCCTTGAATCTTCCTTGTCATGGATGAGCATATTACCGCGAACCATAGATTGGATTTGTTATTTGTGTTTTGCTTTTACCGCCCGGCTGCGCCGGTCTGCGTTATCTCTGCGCCAAGGGAAGCGCGTTGTTCCATTCTTTCTTTCTGTGCCGCATGTGTTATCTGTTGTGATAGGGAGAGCATTCCGATCTAACGTGAACAGCCCAGAATAATCTTCTTGGATCTGCTATGTTCTCGATGCGAATCGACGTTTCGAGAACCACGCTCGCCGAAAGATAAAAAGCCTGCAGTGCGGACGCCGGGGCATTCGATTCTGCGACGCTCGCCGACGCACGTACGTCACTTTGTTGACCACTGCTTCGCCGCCTCTGTATTCTTTTCAGTTGTTAGGGGAGCACAAGTTTCGCTCCAATAAACCTGTTTCTTTTCCAAACAACTGCTTCGTCCTTGGCTACGTGACATCTGGTGGAGGTGCGGGGTACGCACCCTTCATGCCCACTACAACCTCTGGAAGCCGCCAAGCCAGTCCAACAAGAGCCAGCCTCCGCGTGCAAGATTTACCACCCGAGTTCGGTCTACTACCGGAAAAGACGAAGAAGAAAAACGTCGCAACCAGCACCATGCTCAACCAAGCCAATCCTCCTGTCGTTCTGCAGCAGCCACGGGAACCGCCATCATTCCGAGGAGCCCCCGCAGAAGACCCAGAAGAATGGTTGGAGAAACTGGAGCGCGTCCGGAAATTCAACAGGTGGGACGACGCAGAAACGTTCCGGCACGTTTTCTTTTACTTGGAAGATTCGGCTCGCACTTGGTTCGAGAACCATGAGAGCTCCTTGACAAACTGGGCTCAGTTTCAAAAGCGAGTTCACTAAGACCTCACTACCGTCGTGCGGAAAGAAAGAGCCGCCCTTTTGTTGGAAACGCGCACGCAACACCCCAACGAAGGTGTCGTGATCTTCGTTGAGGAGATGAAGCAGCTATTTCGCCGCGCGGACCCCGAAATGACGGAAGAAAAGAAGTTGCGCTTCTTAATGCGCGGAGTGAAGGAGGAACTGTTTCCTGGACTTGTCCGAAATCCGCCCAAAACCGTCGCCAAATTTGTGACCGAAGCCAGCACCATTGAGAAGGCCCTCGAAATGCGTGCTAAGCAGTATGACCGCAACTTTGTTGGCGCGGCCAATGCGAACGACTTTGGCAGCACGCGGATCCCGGCCGACAGCCTACGCGAGACTATCCGCGCAATAGTGAGAGAGGAGCTGCGGAAACTTCTCCCAACGCCGCCGCCGCCCCAAGTCGCTTCCCTGAGCGACCGTGATTAGAGAAGAAGTGCAACAAGCGTTGGGAACTTCTACGCCATCCGAGGTACCCCGAGAGCCACAAGCTATGACATACTCCGCGGCTGTTTGTCGACCCCGCCCTCCTCCAACACGCCGTCAAGAGGCCCCGCCGTACCGCCGCCCACTGTCACCCGCCCGACCCCCGGTAGCCCGAAACCAGACGCCGAGGAAGACGGACGTATGGCGAACTCCCGATAACCGTCCTCTGTGCTACCACTGCGGAGAGGCCGACCACATTTACCGTCGCTGCCCATACAAGAGACTCGGACTGCGTGGTTTCTCCGTCGACGCACCTCGCCCTCTCCCTGGCCAACGACCACGTGAGATCGACGAGTATCTATCTGAAACCAGCCGTGGCCCAGCGCGTTTCAACCGTTCGCCGTCGCCCTACCCCTACCAATCGCCGAACCGCCGTAGCAACGCTGACTTCGCCCGTGGAAGGTCCCCCAGCTAACGCGGGGGAAACTAAAGGCGGCAACTTCTGGAGGTGAAGTTGCTCTACGGCGAAAAACTGGAAACCCTCCAACGACGCAACGACGCGCTGAAGACAGTGATTCACGACATGCCCTCATCCCGACGACCCGACCTAACCCTGACGAGACTCCCGAACACGACGACAGCTACACGGCGCGACGCGTACCCGACCTGACCGAGACGTCCGTTGAGAAGACGACGACAACGGCGATGCACAGTGCCCGACCGTCAACACGTACAAGCAGAGATACGACGCCCCGACGAACCCGGAACTCGAGGAAGACTGCATCTGACGTCAAGGTGTCCATCGACGGCTTTGACGTAGTCGCCCTCGTAGACACGGGAGCTGACTATTCGGTAATGAGCGGACCATTTGCGTCTAAACGGAAGAAAGTTATGACCAGATGGGACGGTCCGCATATACGCACAGCAGGAGGCCACCTCGTGACGCCAAGTGGAACGTGCACATCGCGCGTCACCATAGACGGCACGACGTACCCTGCCGCGTTCGTCATCTTGCCTAACTGCTCCCGCGACGTAATTCTCGGAATAGACTTTTTGACGGACAACGGCGCAATAATTGATCTGCAGACCAAGTCGATAACTTTTTCCTCCGATCACTCCATGACGCCGGAACCAAACCCCGAACACCGTGCAGCTGTAAGGATAGCCGATGATCATGTCACCCTGCCACCCCGCGCAAGTTTGATGATCACCGTCTACTGTGAAGGTGCTGCTCCTGACGTTGACGCTATCGTGGAGAGTGACCAAAGGTTGCTTCTCGACCGCGGTGTGTCTGTCGCAAGATGCATTGCGCGCTTCAAGGAACACCAATCCCACATTTTGGTTACTAATTTCACCGAGGAGTACCAGCATTTAAACAAGGGCGCGGCAATTGCATTCCTCGAAGAAACGCAAGAAGCAAGTGACGTGATCGCGGTCGCCGACTTTGAACACACCCCCGTAGAAACCTTCAAGCTCCCGCAGCCCTTCGACGTGAATCCGGCGCTACCGCAAGAACAACGGAACAAATTATTGGCTTTGCTGCGTCGCTATAGCGAATGTTTTTCGTCGAGCGCAAAACTACGTCAGACCCCTCTAGCGAAGCACCGAATAATAACCGAAGATGGAGCCCGACCTACCCGACAGTCACCGTACCGCGTCTCTTCACACGAACGGGAAGCCATCCGGACTCAAGTCGACGACATGCTCAGCGACGACATTATACAGCCATCGAAAAGCCCCTGGGCTGCGCCCGTGGTACTCGTAAAGAAAAAAGACGGCACATTAAGGTTTTGTGTTGACTACCGGCGACTGAACAAAATCACGAAAAAGGACGTGTACCCCCTCCCCCGAATCGATGACGCCCTCGACCACCTCTGCCACGCGAAGTACTTCTCATCGATGGACCTGAAGACCGGCTACTGGCAAATTGAAGTGGACGAGCGAGACCGAGAGAAGACTGCATTTATAACCCCAGACGGCCTATACGAGTTCAAGGTGATGCCGTTTGGACTGTGCACAGCACCAGCGACATTTCAAAGAGTCATGGACACTGTGCTAGCTGGCCTTAAGTGGCACACCTGCCTCGTATACCTCGACGACGTAGTGGTATTCGCCCGGACTTTCGACGAACACCTTGCAAGGTTGGAGTCTGTACTCGAGGCCATTCGTACGTCGGGGTTGACGCTGAAGCCTGAAAAGTGCCGTTTCGCATACGAGGAACTCAAGTTCTTGGGCCACGTCGTCAACGCCGCGGGAGTCCTACCTGACCCGGCAAAAACTTCAGCTATCGCGAACTTCCCTAGGCCTAAAGACAAGAAGGGCGTGCGAAGATTTCTCGGGCTGTGCGCATACTACCGGCGCTTCGTCGCAAACTTCGCACGCATTGCAGAGCCACTCACGCGCTTGACGAAAGACAGCACCCCTTTCAGCTGGGAAAACGACCAAGAAAAAGCATTCTGCGAGCTGCAAAAACGCCTGCAAAGCCCGCCCGTGCTCGCTCATTTCGACGAAAATGCCGAAACGGAAATGCACACGGACGCCAGTGATATAGGCTTGGGTGCCGTCCTTGTCCAAAAGCAAAGCGGCTGCGAAAGGGTAATCGCCTATGCCAGCCGTGGTCTGTCGAAGGAGGGGAAAAACTATTCTGCCTCTGAGAAAGAGTGCCTGGCTATTATATGGGCGATTTCAAAATTTCGCCCATACGTGTATGGAAGGCCATTCAAGGTTGTAACAGACCACCATGCGCTGTGTTGGCTCGCCAATTTGAAGGACCCCTCTGGCCGTCTTGGGCGGTGGAGCTTGCGCCTGCAGGAGTTCGACGTTACAGTCGTTTATAAATCAGGAAGGAAACACTCCCACGCCGACTGCCTGTCCCGCGCCCCCGTCGACGCACCACCACAAGACTCTGATGAAGACAGCGCGTTCTTCGGGATGTGACGGAGACCGACCTAGCCGCCCAGCAGCGTGCCGACCCCGACTTACGCATCATAATCGAGTACCTCGAGGGATGCAACGTTGCCGTTCCTAGGACCTTCAAACGCAGCTTACCAGCATTCAGCCTGAGAAACTCCGTCCTCGTGAAGAAGAATTTCAGCCCCGGAACAAGAGCGAATTACCTCCTCGTCATCCCCGCGGACCTTCGTGACGAATATTTGGAAGCGTGCCACGACGACCCGTCTTCCGGACATCTCGGCACAGCCCGCACTATTGGAAAAATCAAGGCGAGGTACTACTGGCCCGGCCTTACCTCTGACGTCCACCCACTACGTCCGGAGCTGCCGTGACTGCCAGCGACGAAAAACGCCGCCGACAAGACCCGCCGGACTTCTACAACCGATCGCCGTCCCATCGAGACCATTTCAACAGATTGGAATGGACCTTTTAGGCCCGTTCCCTACGTCACGATCACAGAACAAGTGGATTGTCGTAGCGACAGACTACATGACGCGCTACGCAGAGACCGCCGCTCTTCCTAGGGGGACCTGCACAAGAAGTGGCAAAGTTCTTTATAAGCCAAGTTGTGCTGCGACATGGAGCCCCGGAAGTCCTAATCACAGACCGCGGAACGGCATTTACTGCGGAGCTGATGCAAGGAGTATTACGCTACAGCAACACGGATCACCGAAGAACGACGGCGTACCACCCCCAAACGAACGGACTAACAGAACGTCTGAACAAGACAATCGCAGATATGCTGTCAATGTACGTTGACGTTGAACATAAGACTTGGGACGAAGTGCTCCCGTATGTCACGTTTGCGTACAACACGGCTATCCAGGAGACGGACGCAGCTGACGCCGTTCGAGCTTGTCTACGGTAGAAGGCCGACTACGATGCTCGACGCCATGCTTCCGCACGTAGAAGACGACGACCTCAACGCCGACGTCCACGGATATCTTCAACGTGCGGAGGAGGCCCGCCAGCTCGCTCGAGTTCGTATAACGGACCAGCAGCTGGTGGATACGGGCCGCTACAACCTCCGACGCCGAGACGCCGAGTACCAACCAGGGGATCGTGTGTGGGTTTGGACTCCCATTCGACGACGCGGACTCAGTGAGAAGCTCCTGCGACGCTATTTCGGACCCTACCAGATTCTACGACGTGTTGGCCAACTTACCTACGAAGTGATCCCTGATGGTGACTCCGGCACATCACGACAACGCAGGCGGCCTGAAGTCGTCCACGTGGTTCGCTTAAAACCTTTCTACGGACGATGACGAACTTTTATTTTCATTTGTTCGGACTGTCGCTTATGTTAGCATCGGGGTCGATGCACTCTTAGAGGGGGGGTAATGCCGCGAATCATACACTGGGTTTGTTTATTTTGTGTTTTGCTTTTACCGCCCGGCTGCGCCGGTCTGCGTTATCTCTGCGCCGAGGGAAGCGCGTGTTCCATTCTTTCTTTCTGTGCCGCATGTGTTATCTGTTGTGATAGGGAGAGCATTCCGATCTAACGTGAACAGCCCAGAATAATCTTCTTGGATCTGCTATGTTCTCGATGCGAATCGACGTTTCGAGAACCACGCTTGCCGAAAGATAAAAAGCCTGCAGTGCGGACGCCGGGGCATTCGATTCTGCGAGGCTCGCCGACGCACGTACGTCACTTTGTTGACCACTGCTTCGCCGCCTCTGTATTCTTTTCAGTTGTTAGGGGAGCACAAGTTCGCTCCAATAAACTTGTTTATTTTCGAATAAACTCATGTGGACTTGTTCTGCTACCTTTAATATCTCGTCCAAGTTGCGTGTTATGTTGCCATGCTCGTGTCTGAGTGTGTACATCATGTTTTTTTGATGGCCAGCTTTCCCTTTGTGGTTTTCAAGCTGGGCCTAATTGTAGCATTTTCTTGATCACGGCGATGTTATATGCCCGAATATCTTTTGTGTTACTTCTGTAATCAGTTCGGACAGCAAGGTAATTCAATCTGATTGGCCATATTTTGCACTTTTACGTTCTTTGGTAATTTGTTTCTTCGTTGTCTTACTTATCGTTATCTTCTCTCTAATTATGTCACACTAACCTTCTTCTCGTGCTCTAGAAGCGCAAATTTGTTTTAGCTCAGGTATTTTAACCTCCTCGGTCATGGCTCACTAACTTTATGATGGGTTTTTTACTTTTCATGAGTTCTTTTTTTACTTCCGAGATTCTGGCTTACCTTACATATAACCATTTCGTGATCGCTGCTCCGTACTCTATTTACCACCACAACCGACTTCAAAATACTTTGGAAGTCTTAAAAAAAGCCCATTTCGTTTTATGTTCTACCATCAAGACCTTTCTGAGTACATTTTATATTATTTCGTTTTTTTTAAGATTGTGTCCGTCAAGCCTTTTGCCTCTGCTCCCCTTTCTGTACGGAAAGAAACAATAAAGAAAGAAAGAAAGAAAGAAAGAAAGAAACTCCCCACTCACGTTTTGGCGGTTTGCTTTTTACCAACTTTTGCGTTAAAACTTCAGTAACCATCGTGTACAATGTTGTCTGCTTCATTGATCATTCCGCATCCTCGTAGCAGCTGCCTAGAGATTCATCCTCATATCGGGTTGTTGGCACATAGACTTATATTTAACCTGTAGCGCTTGTTAAACTTGAACTCCACACCCACGACTCTCTTGCTAATGCTGGAAAACTCATGCACGTTCCTTGTCATTTAGGAATTAACAAACCCACCCAGTGTTATTTGTCCTGTTGAGGTCTACTGCAGCAAGAATACGCATGCTGCGTAGTTCCATGAAGCTTTCTTCTGTCCTTATATGTTCCTTTCTGTTCCTTTCCCCCTTATTATTCTTCTTAATGTCGGACAGCTCCTCTTGTCGTAGAGCTACGCTTCTCACTAGACAGCGTGCATGCGCTGAACGTTTTCAGGGTAAAAGCCCAATGGCAGCCTGTCCGGGCCCGCAGGTTAATAGAACCCTCTGCTGCATCGCTGTTATGACCACCGCTGTGGACAGGCCCTCTACAGCTGCTCTAATCTGAGGGCCGAGAGTTCAGTTGAACAGTCATGGGACAAGGCAGTCAGCTACTACACAATGCTGGCCAGATCGTTAGTTGGTAGTTAGGGCTATTTGTGTTCCCAAGAGCCTTTCTAGCATAGTTAAAAGCCTATAGTGTAACCCTTTAGGTATCTGGATGACTGTTACTTCCAGGGTAGGCAGCATGCCACTCCGGCGGGAGCTTCGAGAAGTTTCCCGACATGGTGGATGCGCTGAAGCGATGATGCTCGGATTTTCAAATTTTCGTCTGAAATATGCGTGCAAGTTTTATTTGTCTCATAGTCCTCATTTATAAAGTTCAAGAACACTTTTTTGGGTAATTTGAACTTCCTAGCTCCAATAGTTTTAAAGATCAAAACATTTTTTTTTCGGCTTGGGGTGGCCACTTTATTTATTATTTATTTATTTATATATTGATACTGCTAGCCTCAACTCTGGACGGTGTTGCAGGATTGTGAGATACATGAATAATAAGCGTGTTTTTTTAAACAATTCACGAAAGCAGAAACAAGGGTCAAAGTGAAAACAACTATATCAGCCAAACAGACTACACACATTAACAAGTGGCAATTCAAGTGATAACAATAAGAAGCGCATGAAAGATTCAGCAATAGGGAGTACGGAACACATACCAAGAAGAATTGTTTAGCAAAAACGTAGACTATTTAGAAGCAAAATTATCCAGGGACGAACTAGTAACAATTTCATAGGAAGACAATTCTATTCTGGTGTTACACATGGAAAATAAGAGTATTTCATTGTGGAACGTGCACTCAATAAGACGTTTGTCGTGTTTTGTTTTTGTAGACCTGGAAACAGATGGAGTAATGAATTTCGTACAAGGTATTTTTAGTCCGCCATGGATTAGTTAAAACAAAAATTTCAGGCGTAAACCTTTGGCGCGTTGACCTATTGTATGTAGCTCAGCTCCTCTGAGTAATTCTGTGGGAGAGTCGTAGCGTTTATATTTGTTGTAGATGAAACAAATGGCCCTCCGCTGGACATTTTCTATTTTAGCAATAAGGTGTTTTGTGTGAGGGAACCAGCAGATTATACTGTATTCCAGGATCAGCCCTACAAGCGATTGGTAGGCAAGTAAGTTTGTATCAGGTGGGACCATACAAATGCACGTTTTAAGGGAGCATAGCAAAGCAAGGGCTTTGTTGGTTACAAAGTTTACTTGTTTATCTCACTTTAGGTCGTCGGTTATAATTATGCCGAGGTATTTATAATCCTGAACCCTTTCTAATTGTGTCTGCCGAATTTCATAAGAAAAGATTAGCCATTCTTTTTTCCTACTCACAGTCATGGCTACGGTTTTTTGTTCATTAATAGACATTTTCCATTCGCGGCACCAGGTGCTATTTTGGAGAGGGCCTGGTTAAGTGCAATCTGATCGTCTTTGCAAACAAGTTTGCAAAGGTCATATTTTTATTACAAGTAGATGTGCGCATGTTACAATCAAGAGATTTCGTATCTGCGTGTGCCTTGATTGTAAAATGCGCACATCTACTTGTGGTATCAACGTGATGTTTGCAAACTTGTTTGCCCATGCGCATTGTCTTTTTATTTCTTTTTTGTTTGTGTTCATTATTTATATTCACCCTTTCTGTTATTAAAAATGTAGTTGTTAGACCAGTGGCTGTCCTTGTGGTTGCTTCCTTCGTCTTCGTCTGAATCGCGCTGGTTCTATCCAAGAATCCCCAAGAAGTTTTGTAATTTATAAAGTAGCTTAGGGCGCGATACGCGGTCGAACGCTTTTGATATGTCGAGAAATACTATCTCTGTTTGTGCTCGGTTATCTAAAGTCAAAGCTAGATCGGGTAATGTTTCTCTCAGTTCAGTTACCTTGGATAAGCATTTTCGAAAGCCATGTTGATTTGGATTGATTAGTCCATGTTCCTCAGTGTACCCAATTATGTGCTTGAGGACTATGTGCTCTAAGATTTTTCCTGATGCACAAGTTAAAGAAATGGGTCGGTAGTTTTAGGGATCAGAGCTTCTACCAGACTTATGTACCGGTGAAAATTTAGCTATTTTCCAATCCTTAGGGAGCATACCCAAATCTAGTGACCTTTTGTATATTAGGAGCAAATACTTTAAAACGCACTCCACGTACCTTACCAAAAAAGCATTAGGTATATTGCCGGGGCCACATGGTTTCTTATGCATGAGGGTAAGTAATAAAGAAAATTTTCCGGATTCAGTTAAGGCAATTTTATCTATTTGGCGGTTTGTAGCTTGAGCTGGCCGCCTTATTTGCGGGCGGTTTCGGTCGTGCATGGTAAATACTGACCGGCAGAATTTATTAAACGTGTTAGCTTTACAAAGCTCCACTACAAAGCTTGACAAAGCTTCATTACGAAGCTTGACAAGGCTTCATTACAAAGCTTCACAAGGCTTCACAGCTAAACAAGGGTTTACTGGGCGATATCCTATTTTGATTTTTTTTTCTTAGCATTGAGGTAACGCCATAACTTCTGGGGGCAGGACGTTATAAATTTTTAATGTTACATAAGTATATTTGCGCTTCGCTTCTTTGATGACAGCTTTTAATTTGAAAGTTCCTTTAATTTTTGGCACATGGAAGGGCAAAGCAGATTTATTTTTTAACTTGCGCAGCCGACAGATTTTACGCTTTAAATGGATGATTTCTCGTGTAATCCAAGGGTTATTTTCCTGACTTGTTTTACTTTTTTGGGAACATACGTCGATAAGCAGCGTTGAACAATACTTTTAAACAATTTCCAGAGCGCATCCGGTGATACGGAACGTTCGCAAAAGCAGCTGCTGAAAGTGGAATGCGCTATGAAAAAAGCATCTGTAATACTGACATTCGTCTGCATTTGCCCAATCGTATACCCATGCTATCTATTTTTCTGTGTTGAACAGTACTTTAAAGAATTTCTAGAGCGCATCCGGTGATACGGAACGTTCGCAAAAGCAGCTGGTGAAAGTGGAATGCGCTAAGCCTAAAGCATTTTTAATACTGATATCGTCTGTATTTGCCCAATCGTATACCGATGCTATCTCTTTTTCTGTGCGCAATGCCTGCATCTTGAACATTTTGTTGCGTTGTGGTCTGATATACCATCAATAATTTCCTACTCTATTTCTGTGTTGGTGAAGTTATCGCTTACGTAAATCTAGAATGTTCTGCGAGTGGGACGTTACCCGTGTTGGTTCAAGAATGACTTGTTTAAGTTGAAAATAAATGCCATGTCTAACAAAGCCTGTCCAAGAACATTATCTAACGATTCACAATTTGTGGCCTGCCATGTTATTCCAGATTAAAGTCACCAGTAAGTATAATTTTATCCGATAGGTGAAAATGGTGCTGCATTTAATCTGACATTTTATTGAGCAGTCAATGCTCCAAATGGGTGGTCGGTAGATAGTGCCCGCATAAAGTGGGGAATCAGTATGTTTATTTTGCACCAGAGTGCTTCTGCGCCACTACGTCAGGCAGAGGAGTGGTGAGTACATGGTTTTTCACCAAAATGGCTACGCCACCGCCTCTAGAGCCTCTGTCGTTGCGTAATATTGTGTAGCCAGGTGGAAAAATGGTCGAGTTAGGAGTACCGGAACAGAGCCAGACAGTGATAACATGAGGGTCATGTTCAAACAGGAAAAGCTTCGAGATCAGACACCTTATTAACAAGACTCCTTGCATTATTATTGTTACGTGGTGACAGCACACAGATGAGACGAACGATGGGATGGGGTGAAGCGATCTATTTACAGAATGTGCATAGCGGCCGTGGCACAGACCTTGCGCAAGATGCGCGCCAGGAGCGTTGTCCTCGTCGTAATCGTTCTTCGGTCAAGAGGCAGTGAGGCATTGCCCGGGTCGAAAGCGACCGTCCCATTCGATGCCGAGGCAGCGTGAGGATTGCGATGTGGTGAGCGATGCGATGAAAACATGCAGTAGCGATTAGCCTGCCGCCACCGATGAAGATGACGTCTCTGTTGACGCCTGGTCCTACAGAAGCAGATGTCTTCAATCAGAAATGAACCGCCTGCGGAATTTGAACCACGTCGTACGAAAGGGCTGGCGACACGGTGTCTTCTTTGGTCTGTTTTCGGCTGGTATCGGCTGGTCTTCATTGGCTGCACACGGGCTGGGACACGGGGCGGGGGACGTGGTCGTATGCAGGTCGCAGTGGGCTGGGGCTGCCCGACATGGCCGGCGATCCCTCGACGATTTCCCCAAAGGCCGAGACGATGCGAGGCGGAGGCCATAATGGGAATGATCCCGCACATTCCACCAAAATGTTACGTGGCGGCAGGACACAGATGAGACGAACGATGGGATGGGGTGAAGCGATCTATTTACAGAATGTGCATAGCGGCCATTACACAGACCTTGCGCAAGATGCGCGCAAGGAGCGTCGTCCTCGTCGTAATCGTTCTTCGGTCAAGGGACTGTGAGGCATTGCCCACATTAGTCCCGTAACAATATTGACGATCACCAGGTCTGAAGAAGTCTTGCATTGCATTACTCGTTCACGTTTTTAAATGCAGAGCATTTCTTTAACTCACACGTAGCGTCCGCCGTCCGTCCGCAACAGCTCAGTGCGCAGGTGGGCCCTCTCCCCTACTACTCCTCTCCCGCATCACGCTACCCTCCTGGCTCTTAAAAACAGGTCCGCACCCCTCCGCCTACACTATATAAAAAATAATACCGAGAGAGTGAGGGACGAGGTCTCGGAGACGACGTTTATTGTCCTCCTCGGAGCGAACGTACCGGGGAGCGCGAGACCGACGATGATGCGGATGATTATTTACAGATGGTAATGGCGATGGGGCGTGAGTTCAAGAGATTGGGAAGCGTATCCCTCAGTGCTCACACTGGCCATGATAGTGGCGGAATGGCTTGCACTGCGTATCCCATTAATGTAACGCCGCGAATGATCACACATTCCCCCCCCCCTCGGCTGAAGGCGGCCGCCTGGCCGCCGGCGGTTATGGTTGGCGACGGTTGAAACGCTTCAAGCTGGAGACATGCACGATTTCTGTTCCACGGCAGCGACGGTTCCGTTGGGATATCCACTGGAGAAACGCGATAATTGAAGGGAGAAACTTGTTCGACGACGACGTAGGGACCTAGGTACCTGTGAAGAAACTTTTCACAGAGGCCTGATGTGCGAATCGGAGCCCAAAGTAGCACCTCATCCCCTTTGCAGAACTCAACAGAACGATGTGATGCGTCGTATCTTGCCTTCCGTTCGTGCTGACTCGAATCCGTGTGAAGTCGTGCCATCCGTCGACAGTGAGCGATCCGCGTGGCGAACTGTTCATTAAATGGTGAAGTGGCAGACACCGGAGCAGAGAAAAGGCGGTGTCCAGTGCAAAACAGGGTTGGCGGCCATAAACAAGAAAGAAGGGGGAGTAACACGTCGTGCGTTGAACCGCTGAATTGTAAGCAAACGTAACAAAGGGTAGGATGATATCCCAGTTTCTGTGGTAGGGGCTGATGCACATAGACAGCATATCGGGTAAAGTGCGGTGAAAACGTTCGGTAAGGCCATTTGTTTGGGGATGATAGCTAGAGCAAGTTTTATGAATGGTGTTGGCAGCACGAAGGACTTCGGCAAGGACCTGAGAAAGAAATGTCTTGTCGCGGTCACTCAGCAGGACCCGAGGGGCTCGATGTCGCAAGATGATATTGCGTAAGGTGAAGTCAGCAACTTCGTGAGCACAGGCAGACGGGAGGGGAGCAGTCTCCGCGTATCGAGTCAAGTGGTCCACCGCAGTTGCGATCCAGCGGCAGCCATTAGATGTAGCAGGTAAGGGCCCATACAGGTCTATGCCCACGGTTTCAAAAGGAACAGATGGGCAGGAAACCGGGTTGCAAGAATCCAGGGGGGGGGGGACGTAGATCGCTTGTGATGTTGGCACGGGGCGCACGATGCGACATACTTTGCAACACTTGCGGATAAGCCTGGCCAAAAAAACCGACTCCGGACGCGGTCGTATGTCTTTTCAAAGCCAAGATGTCCAGCCCTCGCATCATCATGAAGTGCTTTAAGCACGCCAAGACGAAGCTGACAAGGAATTACTGGTACCCATTTGTAGCCTGTAGCATGGCGATTCATGTGGCAAAGTACTCCATCAATCATCCAGAAGTTGTTAAGTTGGCGTCGCAGCCGGCTATTCGGTGGTCGGGCAGATCCATCCAGGCGGTCGATGAGAGTCTGACAATACGTATCTGCCCGCTGAATCAATGGCAGGTCAGTTAACGCATCCACCGAAGTATGGTTGATAGGCGCCAGAGGCAAACGTGGTTGGCGTTGCTCGGTGAGGTAGCAGACGGCGAGGTAGATAGTGGGCATCGCGACAAGGCGTCAGCATCTAAATGCTTTTTACCGGACTTGAACACGACCGCAAAGTCGAACTGCTGTAAACGTAAGACCCAACGGCCTAGGCACCCAGATAAATTTTTCATAGTTGAGGGCCAACAGAGGGCATGATGATCTTGTGACGATGGTGAAATGACGACCGTATAAGTATGGGCGAAAACTTCTGAATGGACCAGACAACAGCTAGGCCATTCTTGTTCAGTGATAGTGTAGTTTTGCTCAGCGGGTGTCAGTGAGCGACTAGCATATGCTACCACCCTTTCTCTGGATTCAGTGTCACGCTGAAGAAGAACGGAGCCAATGCCGCACCCGCTGGCATCAGTAAGCAGGATGGTAGGCGCTGTATCGTCAAAATGACACTGGACGGGATCATCTGTAAGGGCGTCCTTAAGGGCTTGAAAAGCTTTCTGGCAATCGTCTGACCACATGAAGGGCACGTTGGCACGTAGCAGCTAGTTCAAAGGGGAAGTGAGGGTCGCAAAGTTGCGAATAAAACGGCGAAAGTATGACGCCGGGCCAAGGAAGCTCCCGCAGATCTTTCAGTTGGAGGGGCCGAGGAAAGTTTACAAACCGCGGCTGTCTTGTCTGGTTCCTCCTTGGAAACGACATGCCCCAAAACTTTAATGCTCTTGCTTGCAAAACGGCACTTCTTCGTATTCAGTTGCAGTCCGGCATTAGACAGGCAGGTCAAGACTTCGTCAAGGCGCTGCAGATGCTGCGAAAATGTGGTCGAAAATATCACAACATTGTCCAAATAAGACAGACATGTCTGCCATTTGAGGCCACGAAGGACCGTGTCCATGAGTCGTTCGAAGGTAGCCGGAGCGTTCCATAGGCCAAACGGCAATAACGGAATTCATACAAGCCGTCTGGGGTGGCAAATGCCGTCTTCTCCTTGTCGGCTTCGTGCATGAGTATCTGCCAGTACCCGGAGCGAAGGTCGAGGCTTGAGAAGTATTCGGCCCCCTGCAAGCAGTCTAAGGCATCGACTATGCGGGTTCATAGGATAGACGTCCTTTCGAGTAATTTTTATTGAGCGCCCGGTAATCTACGCAGAACCGTACAGATCCATCCCTTTTCTCAACCAAAACAACGGGAGAAGACCATGAGCTCGTGGATGGCCGAATAACTTTCCGTTTGAGCATATCGGCAACATTATCTTGAATTATCTTGCGCTCAGACGAGGAGACGCGGTTATGGTCTGCGTCGAATCACGGCTTACCCGTCCGTTTCAATTCGGTGCTCTGTTGCGGTAGTCTGTGTGAGACCAGGAGAGTGAACGTCAAATGAATCGCGGTGCTTGGCCAAAACATCGAAGTAGTAGCTTGGCCTGAGTAGGTGTAGGTCGGTACTGAGCGTAGCAGTAAGAGCTGACATATCCGCTGGCACAGCCATCAGTGTGCTAATTGAAGGGGACGTGCCACTGGAAACCACTGAAGCAGGACTGCTATCAGCCACCGAAGCTATAGTAGTTCCTTCGGACAACAGAATGGGTTCATTGTAGTGTCGGAAAGCAGCCAGGACTGCAGACCCACTCACAAACCGAAGGAGGCATGGTGCGATGGCAATTCCTTGTGCAGAAATCGAGTGGACGGTACCGCCAAAACATCACCGTCGGCAAATGCGTCCGAAGACCCCGGTAGAATGCCTTCACAACCTGCTTCCAAAACGTGATCGGAATTCAACTTCAGGGTGGGGTATGGCACGTCTGGACTACTGAGATATTGTGTCAGCAATACGGATGGCCGGGCGACGACAGGAGATAACAGCAGAGGTAGAGGCAAGAAAGTCCCATCCGAGAATGAGGTCATGGGCACACGGGGAAATAACTGCACAATGGATAGAATGGCGAATTTCTCCTATCGAGACACGCACGGTACAATAAGCACTGGGCTGGATGCATTGTCATTGGCACCACGTAAACAAGAACCAGAATAAGGAGTCTTTACTTTTCTGAGACGCGAACCCAGACTAGCACAAATCACGGAAATTGCCGCCCCAGTGTCAACTAATGCTTCCACTTGAATACCTTCGACAACAGCAGACAGCATATTAGCCGGTAGTTCAGGAGGAATTGTGGTCGGTCCAAGTGATGGAGTTTTCCCTCCAAAAACTGCAGCACCTAGTTTTCCTGTTGTCGGTTGGGGGCAATGGTAACAGGTCGAAGTGGTGACAAGGCCCGACGGAATGGCGATGGGGAACGACGTCGAACGGGGCGAGAATCGCGGGGATAGTCCATGGCGTCAGGAGAGGGGGACGAGCGGGCTGGAGGGGGCGAGTACCCACGCTGACGGGGGGCGTAGCTGAAGCGGTTGTCTCGTTCGAAGGGGGCATAGCCTCGTGGCTCATCTAGCTGGCGTCTGCAGCAAAAACGGGAAATGTGTCCTCTGATGCCGCAGTAAGCACACAGGCCGGTCGCCTGGAGCACGCATTGGTCGCCACGTTGACGAGTAAGGTGCCGGCATCGATGGCGCTGAGAGGGCGGTCAAGTGGGCGGACGCAGACGGGTGCACGATGTGCTCCACGGGAATGGGTGGTCGGGACGCAGCTTCTGAATACGTGGGAATGTGTAGTGGAGCAGTCTCACATGGTTGGGGAATGTTGGTCATACACGCCAGCTCTTCCTTGAATCACATCCCGCAGTCTATGTGCGCAGACAGGAGCATTCTGGGGGCAGGGAGCGTCACGCTGCTGCAGCTCCTCGCGTATGATAGCACGTATTAAAGCATGGAGCTCCACATTACCAGAGGGGGATGGTAGGCCAGGAATCCTGCTGGAGGCGAATAGCTTGCAGATTGTCAAGGCGCTGGCATATCGCCCGCACTTCTGCAATGGTGGTGGGATTTTGTATCGCCAGGGCATTGAAAGCGAAATAGGAGATTCCTTTCATGATGTGTCGTACCTTATCCGCCTCTGGCATGTCTTTGTCAACTCGACGACACAGTCCGACGACGTCTTCAATGTACGAAGCGTAGGTTTCCTCAGGGAGATGTATGCGGGCGTCCAGTTTCTTTTTGGCTCCAGCCGCGCTAGCAGAGACGTGCCGAAAAATCTGACGCAGTTGCTGAGTGAAGTCAACTCCAATCAGAGAATCCTCCCGCATTATTGTGGTACCAGTTCTCGGCCACCTTCTTCAAGGAGAAACCAACGTTCTGTAGCTTGAACGTGTCGTCCCAGCGGTTGAAGGAGCTTACCCTGTTGTAATGATCGAGCCATTCGTCCACGTCTTCACCACGGAGGCCATAGAAAAACGGAGGATCGCGCTGGTGAGTGGTGATAGTGATGGCGGGCTGGACAGGAGCTGCTGCGCTGGTAGCACTACGGCTGCTCTCGTGCTGCATGGTGCTAGTTGCTAGCGCCAAACGGCGACCAGATCGTAGCTCCAGCGGTGCGACCAAGAGAGGTAGACGTCGTGATCAAGCGCACACTTCGCCACTTGAGAGAGGGAGGGACGAGGTCTCGGAGACGACGTTTATTGTCCTCCTCGGAGCGAACGTACCGGGGAGCGCGAGACCGACAATGATGCGGATGATTATTTACAGATGGTAATGGCGATGGGGCGCCAGTTCAAGAGATTGGGAAGCGTAGATTGGGAAGCGTAGCGTATATTCACTGGCCATGATAGTGGCGGTATGGCTTGCAATGCGTATCCCAATAATGTAAGCCGCGAATGCTCACAATACTTATCGGCGCCTTGTTTCGATCCCACGACCCTGCGGGCGGAACGCAACGTACATGGTGCTCTTCCCACTGCGCCACAAAGCCGACACAGACTCAAAGGCTAACAACGCACCTTATATCCTTGACTCATTCAAACTACGTCAAGAAGCTCCGGATACAGCGCATTCCCTACCTGTGGGCGTAACGCCAGGTACATGGTGCTCTTCCCACTGCGCCACAAAACCGACACAGAATCAAAGGCTATTAACGCGCCTTATATCCTTGACTCATTCAAACAACGTCCAAGAAGCTGCTGATACAAACGCATTCACTACCACCAGCTCCCTAACACTAACGTTAACGCAATACACCCACCCCCCTATGCGACGCATTTACTCGAGTCCCCCTCGCAGGGAGATGGACCCAATTTTTTTGGCTTGGTTTGCTTAGAGAAACTTTGTCGCCAATGTCATTATCCTGAATGAAAACTTGGTCATTAACCTTAATTTTGTCAAAAATCAGCTTTACCTTCTCTTGTCTGTGATAGTTAGGCCTGCAAGTGTCCCAAAGTTGTTTCCTTACGTTCCGGATTCTTGCCAAAAAGTGTTCGCATACCGATATATCTGACACTTTAGGATTTGCGCAGTCTTTAAATATTGTTACGTGAGTGGCAGGACAAAGGACGTGAACCATGAGATGGGCGAACAATGTATTCTCACTATTTACAAGACGTCAGCCATGAGACCGAACCGGCGCTGGCTGCGCGCCTGCCCTACTTCTTCTTCCTTCTTCTCATTCTCGTTGTTGTCTTGTAACATTACCCGCCCTCGCGGAAGACCGTCCCGGTCGAGGCTTTAGTAGATGAGCGAGTGTAGTGAGTACGAACGATGAAATTATAATACACAGTGAATACGTCCTTGCCACCACGGTGAGGATGAAGAGCTTGGTGAACACTTGCCCCAGCACACCCACGCCCGCCGACGTCATGAAGCAATGTCCAAAGCCCTTGAGAAGACGCGCCGGCGAACGGAACAGGGGGATGGCATCGTCGTCTTGTCTGCTCGCGGCTTCTCACGTCTCGGCTGATTTCGGCTCGTCATAGGCTGGGGCACGGGCTGGGGAACAGATGCCGTGATGGCTCACCGGGGCTGGGGCATGCCAACGCGTTCCAAGAGCCTGGAGAAGATCGCTTCAGGAGTCAAGACGGCGAGATGCTGTGGGCCAGGGTGAAGGTGATTACCCCGCACACTCCGCCAAATATGTTACGTGGTGGCAGGACAAAGGACGTGAACCATGAGATGGGCGAACAATGTATTCTCACTATTTAGAAAACGTCAGCCATGAACCGAACAGCCGCTGGCTGCGCACCTGCCCTACTTCTTCCTTGTTCTCATACTCGTCGTTGTCTTGTAACAATATTTTGACTTTATCTCTAAAGTCAAGCAGTTTTAGGATAACTGGGCGTGTGCTTTCAGTCTTCTTAGTCCCTAGACGATGTATTCTTTCAATGCCGGAAACCGTAACACCAAGTGTTTTTTGCACAAGATTACACGATACTTCATTCAAAAGTCTAGCGTCAGTTTCGTCGTCCGGTTCCGGTAAACCATAGATAATTATGTTTGAGCGTGGACTTTGCTTTTCACGATAGCCATTTTGGCGTGAGAGATGGTTTATGCGGCTTTCAAGGTGCGATATTCGGTCCTCGAGTGTTACGGTTCTTTCTTCTATTTGGGTTAATTTATCTAGCTTGCCATGGATAGCCAGCAAAGATTCCTTGGTAGCTATGTTGTCACTCTTAATACTCTTTAAATGTACAAAGAGTTTGCCGATTTCTGCCAACAATTCGGCCATGTCCGGACCAGGATTGCTTTCTACACCGCCTGCCAGCAACAATAAAAAATAACTGATCCGGGCTAGATAGGCACACAACGAAGACAAAATATGCGTTGGGCACGGCAGCACTAACAGGAATGGGTCGTTAGTACGATAGCATTTACCAGAGCGCTTCCTCACCGGTAGCAGAAAGACGAAAGGGTTTGAGCACCACATGTTCCTAGCGGTGCCGCCGTGCCCAATGCTGCTGTTGAGGTTGCCATCCAATTTATTGGGGCGATATGTCCATGACGTCAGTGAGGACGGTGCGCGGTCGGGGAGTACATCGCTGAAGCTGCGCAGGTGGCAAGACCATGACGCATTGCTAGCCATGTCAAAGCATCGCCCGGTTTCCACGATCGATGCTGTCCACAGTCCAACGTTGCGAAAATGAGCGCTTCAAGGGATCCGCAACTGGGCACCAGGTATCGAAGGGCCTGTAGCAGAAAGACGAAAGGGTTTGAGGACCACACGTTCCTAGCGGTGCCGCCGTGCCCAATCCCCTTTAAGTCACACCTTGTTTCAAGGAAAGTGAAACAAACCTAAGTAAGCCCCAAGACCATAGTAGCGTTACTGCGGAGCTGTTTCGATATTTTGACAAGTTAAATCAGGTCGCTATGCGTTTTTTGGTAAAGTTACAGCCAAAAGCCCAAATGTAAACGAAGCAGTGCAACCGCCCTGATGCATGGGCTACGTACAGCCAAAGTAATGTTTTCAAGGATGCAGTTAAAAAAGCAAAGCGAGTTTTCTTCAATGAAACATTTCCCTTGCTGCTTGTGGAAAATACCAAGAAATTCTGGACTATATTCAGTGCCCCAAAAAACAACGCCGTCTGTTTAGTCTCTTTAGTTGATAAAAACGGTGGCATCATCCCTCTATCTAAAAGTCTTTTTTGTTTTGAATGACGTGTTTAAGAAGGTTCTTACTTAACCACAGAACGAGCTGCTATTGACTGTGGTGGAATCATACCGCTCATCAGGAATTTAACATTATCATCGTCATAGGGAGTAGATGGAACAAATTCAAAATTTCTCAAAAGCACCGAAGTATCTTTTTTCTTGGTCAAATTTTCACCCAGTCATTAACCTCGAACAGCTTACCTGACGATTGGAAGCTTGGCAAGGTGGTCCCATTACACAAGTCCGGCGACACGCACAACCCATTAAATTATCGTCCTATTTCATTAACTAGCACCCCTCGTAAGCTTTTCGAACACATAATTTATTCCCACCTGGTTAAGTTTCTGGAAAACAACTCTTTGTTTTATGCCAACGTGGCTTTAGGAAATCATTTTATTGTGAGACCCAGCTCACTTCTTTCATACATGACCTTTTCACTGCTCTAGATAACGGATCTTTTGTTGACTGCATATTCTTGGACTTCTTCAAAGGATTAGATCTTGCTTCTCATCAGTTACTTTGCATGAAGATTCGAAAGGTACATCTGGACCCAAATATTGTACCTTGGATTGAAATTTTTTGTCTAATAGAACACAATTTGTAACCGCTAATGATTTTGACTCTTCTTTCCGGCGAGTCACATCAGGCGTGCCTCAGGAATCCCTACGCGGCCCCCTTCTTTTTCTAATTAATGATCTACCCAGCTCAATTTACTCTTATCTCAGATTGTTTGCGGATGATTGCATACTGTATCGAACCATTTCTTCAAATTCTGACTCGTCAATGCTACAGTGTGATCTAAAGAAAGTGTCTAACTGGTGTAATATTTGTAAAATGCTTCTAAACAATAATAAATGCCAAAAAATGAGAATTTTCCCGCATCTGAACCCCACTGAAGCTTCCATTTACACGTTTGAAGGCCGCCAACTGAAAAGAATAAAACTTATTGTCTCGGGCTTTGGCAGATTGTCAATCCAAGTGTTAAGCTATGGCCAACCTCTTCTTGAGGGATATGCGCCACTTGCAAGCTGGTACACAGCCTCGGGAGACGACGACGACGCTGCTTGCCTTGCGGACGTGTGAGCTGTTCCGGGGACACCTTCTTGCAATGGAATTGCCTATATCACGATCACAAATGGTTTTTGTATACTCCTCAGCGTCCTCTTTTGCCCAATCATGGCCCATGTACAAGCGTCCACAGGTAGTGGTCGTCCAGTCCTTGCTCGCGCCTTTAAATATCAACATATTACATGTACCTACGTTTGACTATCGCACTGCGATGGTGAACATTGGCTTCGTCAACATTTTCCCCTACAATTCCAAATACTTGGCGGAGAGAACGATAGCTGGCCTTTTAGAAAACTACGTAGAAGAGTTCCCGACACATGTGGTTAGCCACAGATGCTTCTGTTCGAGACAAAAAAGCTGGTGTAGGTATCTTTTCACCTGCGCTTGACTGGGCATTTCCTCTTCGTCTTCCGAAATTCACGTCAATATATTTGGCAGAATTTGTGAGAATTGCGCTCGCTCTTCGAAAGCTCAGCGAAGACCATTCCCAGGTGATCATTGCGACGGATTCTTTTTCGGTTTGCTCCGCTTTATCTTCACCAACCGTTTCTCCACTTCGCCGATCGCTGTAGATGCTTATACCGGCATATGTCAGGGAAATCCGTCTGGTCTGGGTCCCAGGGCACACAGGAGTTGAACTTAAGGAAACTGCTGATTACCTGGCAGGAGTAGCACTGAATGGTCCTCTCGTTGATACTGTGCTCCCGATAGCCTATGTTGTTGGAACTAGGTTTCGATGGTACAGTTCACTGCACAGCTTCCCACCAGACAGCATCGCTGGCTGCCCAGACATTGAGCATCTCCAGTACTCTTGGAAGAGTGACTTGGCGCAGTCTCGGCTGTGTGAGGTCATACTGACTTGCTTTCGATGTCGAACACCTAATGTGAATTTTTATCTGATCCGTGCACTCATAGCGCCATCGGCCATCTGCAGCTTCTGTCAAGAGGAGGAAACACTTGACCACTTCCTGTTGTCTTCCCGGCGGTTCTCTTCCGTCCGAAATTGTTTTCTGGAGGCTAC
This sequence comes from Haemaphysalis longicornis, assembly GCA_013339765.2. NCBI lineage: Eukaryota > Metazoa > Arthropoda > Arachnida > Ixodida > Ixodidae > Haemaphysalis > Haemaphysalis longicornis. The sequence continues at coordinate 190,248,198 of CM023450.1, read as the reverse complement.
CCTCCGGCGCCTGGGTCTCGCCTTGTCGGTGCCCAAATTATTGTCATTTGGGGCAGTCGGGCTTGGTCGGTGCAACAGGGATGTTTTTCGCGCTTTTCAATCATTTATTGCCAAAACAGGTGGCTTGCCTTGTTAATCAATAGCTTCAACCCATTTTTAATCGTTTATTGAAATACCTGTTGGTACAGCAGCAGTGAATTGCTTTTGGTTCCAAAATTTTTAGCGTCATTGTACCCTAATTTCCCTTCGCTTGAAACTAATTACTAAGCTTCTTCAGCAGTGAAATCGCAATAAGACTTGGCCAAACCCCAAGAGTGCGCACGCGCCATTCTCGTTCTGAATCAATCCAACCAACCATTCGAGCTGCTTTGCCCACCGGCTTGTATTTGACTGTTAATACAGCTTATTACGAGCAGTGCCGTCATTGCCACGTCACATCTAGTGGTGGAGGTTCAACTTCCTTACCTCTGTCCCACCAGTCTTGGCACAACACGGAGCTTCGGTCAGGACGTCAAACCCATCGCGGGACGATGCCACCAACCCGTGAGCCTGCATCCCCCCAACCCGATAGTCATTGTCTCCCCACCTCGCGGCCCCGGCTTTTTCTCTGGCGCTGACGATGAGGACATTGATCAATGGCTCAGCATGTACGAGCGCGTCAGTACCTTCAACCGGTGGGATAATACTTTCATGTTTTCAACTCTAAACTTAAATCTCAAAAAACCCGCTCTGGTGTGGTTCCAAACCAACGAATCCAGGCTGATCAGTTGGGATCAATGCAAGCAGTAACTGCGCTATTTGTTCAGTAACTCCGTGTCGCGCCAGCTTGCCGCAAAGAAAGACCTCTCCTCTCGCGTCCAGTCATCCATCGAGTCATACGTGGCTTACTTTCTGGACGTTTTGGCGATCTGCTCAAAAGTAGGCCCCAGCATGCCTGAGTCTGACAAGGTTGGGTACATCCATAAGGGAATTGCGGACGATGCTTTTAATTGGCTGATTTGCAAAGAGTGCTCCTCCATTGAGTCCGTCTTGAAGGAATGCCGCCGGTTTGAAGAAGCAAAGTGTCGTCCCGTAGCGCACTCGTTCACCCGCCTCCCGCACACCGCGGCAACATTGTCGTGTGCGGATACGGCAACGCCACCCCGCCCACCGCGAACCGATGACCTGCCGACTCATACCGACCCTCTGACGACGATAGTGCGCCGCAAAATAGAGGCCATAGTTCCGGCTATTGCACCTCAATACGGCCATGCCCGAAATGCCCCGACTGTTGCCCTCATCCAGGCAGTCTTGCGTGAAGAAGTTGCCAACCTGGGAATTCATCCTGTGTGTTCTCTGACGTGCTCGCATGCTCTGCAAGCTACTCCACTCCCTTCGCACGGAGCGGAATGCCCAGCCATTACGACGCCCCACCCCGTTACCGCCGTCGCAGCCCTAACGAATGGCGTACCACTTACAACCGGCCAATTTGCTTCAATTGTTCGCGCGTCGGGCATGTGTCTCGCTACTGCCGTTACCGCTGGTCGTCGCCGCCGCAGCCAAGGTTTCCTGATACAAGCTACTCCAGCGACAGGACCCACCAATTCATGCCTGGTTACCAGCAGCGTGACGTTTCCGGCAGTTCCCTGACCACCCGTTTTGGCCGTTCCCCGTCCCCACAACGTCGCCAGTCTCGTTCGCCTCAACCCCGCCGCCCTTCCCCGCCTGCTTCTTACGCCGCTACCTCCCCGGGAAACTAGCTCATGCAGCTCCCGGAGGTGATGCTGCATTTCCGACCTGGCCCGAAAATCCTCTCTTCACTAATACGACGAAACACAATCTCTTGGAAATTGATATTGATGGTATTCGTGTGGACGCCCTGATAGACACCGGTGCGAACATTTCAGTTATGAGCTCGCCCCTTCGCCGCCGCCTGCACAAAGTTATGACGCCTGCTCCCTCCAACGTTGTACGAGTCGCCGACGGCCGGACACCCACCGTAGCAGGTCTCTGCACAGCTCGAGTTGGCATCGCAGGACACAAAATACCAGTTCAATTCACCGTCTTGGACGCATGCCCTCATGACATTATTCTTGGCCTCGACTTTCTTACTGACCACGCCGCCCTCATAGACTGCGCCTCCGGCATCCTCCGTCTTGACCTGCCGATTGGTCCTGTTGCCGACACTGAACCTTATCACCGTCTATGCTCTGCCGAACACCTACGATTAGCTCCAAAAGCCATAACCAAGGTCCTTTGTACCCGTGCCCACCTGTCCCGGACGGCGAGTACATGGTTTCCCCTCTTACTGACGTTCTCCTACAGCACAACGTGGCGCTTCCTCATACAGTCGTCACGGTCGCACAAAATCAAATAAGTTTGCCGTTCTTGAATATTGGTCGTTCCTACCAAGTGCTTCCACAGGGAATGTCACTGGCCACTGTTTGTCCGCTCGATGGATGCCAGCTCTCTTCTGTGTCCCCTGATGTCCCTCCAAGTGCTCCCGACGGTCCGAAAGATCATCCACCGACCTCCGATGACTTAACAAAGATGATGTCGTCGGACCTTTCCGCCTCACAAGCTCGCCAACTGCACGAGCTACTGGCATCCTACCGGGACATCTTTGATTTGGACGACCGTCCGTTAGGCCAGACTTCGGAGGTAACGCATCGCATCAACACCGGCGATGCGGCCCCTAAACGGAACGGGCACACCGGCGAAAAAGAAAGATGGCGCTTCTGCGTTGACTACCGGCATTTGAATAAATCAATATATGATGCTCTCGATTGCCTTCACGGTGCGTCCTATTTCTCGTCGATCGACCTACGATCTGGCTATTGGCAGATGCGGGTGTCTCAAACGGAACGGCAATCATCCAAACCGAGGTAGAGAAAATGCTGAACAAGGACGTCATTGAACCTTCTTCAAGTCCGTGGGCATCACCAGTCGTCTTGGTGAAAAAGAAAGATGGTTCGTGGCGCTTCTGCGTTGACTACCGGCATTTGAATAAAATCACTAAGAAGGACGTTTACCCGCTCCCTCGAATAGATGATGCCCTCGATTGCCTTCACGGTGCGTCCTATTTCTCGTCTATCGACCTACGATCTGGCTATTGGCAGATTGCTGTTGACGCCATGGATCGCGAAAAGACCGCTTTCGTTACGCCGGACGGCTTGTACCAATTCAAGGTCATGCCGTTCGGTCTTTGTAATGCACCTGCGACCTTCGAAAGGATGATCGACTCACTTTTGCGCGGTTTCAAGTGGTCGACGTGCATCTGCTACTTGGATGACGTCATCATGTTTGCCCCAACATTCGAGACACATCTTGAACGTCTGTCGGACATCCTTGCGGTCTTCCGCCGGCCGGGCTCCAGCTCAACGCGCTCAAATGTCATTAGGCGGCCAACAACTTAAGATCCGGTGACATATAGTGGACGCTGCTGGTGTGCGCCCTGACCCTGACAAGGTGCGCGCCGTCAAAGAGTTTCTTGTCCCTCGATCTCGAAGGACGTTCACAGCTTTGTTGGCCTGTGCTCTACTCCGCGCTTCATCGAGAACTTTCGCGCCAAGCCCGCCCGCTCAGGGATCTTCTGAAGACCGATACGCTCGTTCTCGTGAGGCTCCCACGAGCCACGAGCTTTTTCCTCGCTCATTAACCGTCTGACCCGTTGTCCGATTTTGGCCCATTTCGATGATACGGCTCCGACAGAAGTTCGTACTGATGCAAGTGGGCATGGCATAGGAGCTGTCTTGATCCAGCAACAGGCAAGGTGGCACCAGAGTGATAGCGTATGCCAGTCGCCTTTTGAACCCCGCCGAACGCAACTATTCTATCACTGAGCGTGAATGCCTCGCACTTGTATGGGCTGTCAGCAAGTTCCGTCCGTACTTGTACGGCAAAACATTCGCTGTAGTTACGGATCACCATGCGTTATGCTGGCTTTCCACTCTGAAGGACCCCACCGGACGACTTGGTCGTTGGGCATTACGGCTACAGGAATACGACTATTCGGTCGTCTACAAGTCTGGTCGCATGCACAGGGACGCGGACTGCCTGTCTCGTCACCCTGTTGACCCCCCTGACCCTCGAGACAATGACGACGACCCCGGCGTATTCGCTCTGTCGGACTTGCTCAACATTGCTGACCATTTCAGCGCCGTGATCCGTCGCTTTACAAGATCACCAGCCTTAGCTCCGAGCGGCCGACCCTTCTACGCGTGAATTTATGCTTCGTGATGGCATCTTGTTCCGCCGAAACTTTCGCGAGGACGGGCCTGACGAGCTACTTGCACTGCCTCAGCATCTCCGCTCGACGTTCCTTCCGCGAGCTTCACGAAGCGCCCACAGCTGGTCACCTTGGCGTGCCTCGGACTGTACGACCGCGTGCGTCGGCGCTTTTACTTGTGCCGGCCTATACCGGTCCGTGAGGCGATACGTCACGGCTTGTGACCTATGCCAACGTCCGAAAAACGCCTCGTTTGCTTCCAGCCGGCACCCTTCAACCAATTGATGTTTCCCACAGAACCATTCTTCCGTGTAGGAGTGGACCTTCTCGGCCCTTTCCCCTTGTCCCGGTCGGGCAACAAGTGGATTGCTGTCGCCACGGATTATGCTACGCGTTACGCTATCACGCTGCCCTCCCCACCAGCTGTGCCACAGACGTAGCCGACTTCCTCCTACATGATGTAATCTTGCACCACGGGGCCCCTCGTCAACTGTTAGGACTTGGGGCTGGTAATTCTTGTCCCAAGTATTGATGACCTCCTCCGTTCCTGCCGTACGAAGCACAATCTTACAACAGCCTATCATCCGCAAACAAACGGACTTACTGAACGCTTCAACAAGACGCTCACGGATATGCTGGCCATGTACGTGTCCGCCGACCACCGCGACTGGGACGTACCACTACCCTACGTTACGTTGCTTATAATCTTCTCGCCTCGACGCTGCCTGGCTACTCCCCTTTATTTCTTCTTTTTGGCGAGAGCCTGCCTTACCATTGACACAGTGTTGCCTAACTCGGGGAATTCACAACCGAATACGCACGAGAACGCGGTGCGCACCTGATTTTGGCCCGACAGGTTGCCCGCGCCAGGATATCGACTGCACAAACAGCCCAGAAAGACCGCTATGACCAGCACCATCGCGATGTGTACTTCGCCCCTGGCACTTTGGTACTCCTGTGACACCATCGCGCCACGTCGGCTGTCTGAAAATTACTGCTTTGTTGTTTCACGGGCCCTTACCGCATCCTACGCATGGTAACCTCGTGACCTACGAAATTGGACCCCTCACGCCTTCGCCGTCATCTCATTCAACGTCGCACTTGTGCACGTCTCCCGTCTGAAGCAGTACCACTCCACCGCGATCCAGGCTGCCTTCTAACCTTGTCTCCGTTGTTTGCACCGGTCGGTGCTCTCGCCGTCGGAGGTTATGTCGCGGGCTTTGGCAGCTTGGCAATCCAAGTGTTAAGCTATGGCCAACCTCTCCTTCAGGATATGCAGCCACTGCAAGCTTGGTACACAGCCTTGGGAGACGACGACGACGCTGCTTGCCTTGCGGACGTGCGCGCTGTTCCGGGGAACATTCGATCTGCTTTGCCCACCGGCTTGTATTTGACTGTAATACATTTATTACGAGCAGTGCCTTCATTGCCACGTCACAATACTATTACAATTTTGCTCTATGGAAAAGACATCTAAAATTCAAGTTCAGCGTCATTTGCTGCTTCTAAGTTCACGCATTATGCCAAAAGTGCACGTTGTTCCTGTTGCATTGTTCCTCAAATAGATGGAATGCCTCCGCAAAGCTTTACAGTATGAGCAGAGCAATGTTGTCGCAAAAAAGGATATTCTTCTTTTCCGTCATACAGCTTCTACCAGAACGCTGTGGTGTGTTGCAGTGTACTTTTTTCTGGGAGCAGACAGCTGCCCAACTTTTACACAAATGGTATTTATATCCATAAGCACGGCATGTGTTTTGTGTCTCGTTAAAATAGACGCATCCCCAGAAATAATCACTGAAAAAAAAAGGTCTTCCAAACTATTGAAAATTCACTCAATTGAATGAGATACTATTTTGTAACGCTAGAGTCATGGAGACACTTGCGTTGAGCGTCCAAGCGAGTTTTCCGTCTTTATGTGATTTCTGTATTAGAAAGAAGTTAAGGCATCTGTGGCGTTGAATGTCCATTAGTGAGGCATTTTATTTAATCGACTAGTCAGTATTTTTTGACCAGTGAAGTGTGTACTGAAACTAGGTTAAATGTTGGCGTTGAAACTATTTAAACCCAGATTGCCTCGCACAACAACTCTGAAAATTATATTTCATCTCACTGTGTAATTTTCCGCACGAATAAGACACTATTTTGCGTGTGAGCTCAACACAATGGAAAAGTTCAATGAAAAAGAGAAGTAACGCAAGCAGTAAAAAAAATGTATAGCAAAATATGCGCCACTTTAGTTATTATGCAAACGTTCGCTCGTACTACGTCGTGGTACATTTCTGACATCACGACCCGCTGCGCGAGGCACTCGTGACGACATACGCTGTCACCGCAGTCCTCCAGAGACTTTAGTTCGAAAACGTCCTTCCCCGGCAACAGACCTCACTTTTGGTCTGCCTCCTTCCGGCCTTCCTATTTAGGGATTTTCATTTTTCTTTTTGCCTTTCATCTCGGCAGCTCTCTCTACATTTTGGAGGCGTTGTAACACAGCGTTAACGAAACAGCGAGGCTTTCACTCTGTTCTTGTTCCCTTGTACCCGTTATTCACTCGGTCCCATTTATTTTACAAGGTTTGATGGCGCGGGAGGCGGTGGCGGCGGTCTCGTCTCTTGCACTGCAGACTAGGCTTCAAGGAGGCAGATGTCGTCGCCCGGGCCTGAAGGCGGCTGTGCTTATACGTCTGTGTGTCTTCGCGCCTCGTCGCGCGAAATTAGCCTCGTAAATTTGGGCGAACGCGCTCGCCCTGGCGTGCCGCTGCGCGGTGTCGGTGCATGTTCGCGCACGGGGAGCGAAGAAAAATAACCTCACGGGCGACGTTCTACGAGCAGAGGGGCGTCGACGGCGGACCGCCAAAACGAAGCCGGCGGGAGAGATAAAAGGGAGGAAAAAAAGGAAGCGCAGGATGAAAGGCGATGGACGACGGCACGCGCAATATAGTTGGACGGGCCGGCGGTATTCTCGCAAGCGGTCCCATAATTTCATTTCGAATCTTCGAGGCCGGGGACAGAAAGCGCGCTTTCCTTCGCCCTGTATTGCCGCTCTTAGTGTCCGCGGTTCCGTCTCTCCTCTTTCAGCACCCACTCAATTCCTTTAGCGCTCTCGCTGGAAGGCAGCGTTTAAGGCGCCGGCCCTTTGCCGTGGCCGCGGGTGTTGCTCTTGGCATTGGGCCAATTTGCTCTGCTTCCGCGTGCGAATTGAAGATACCAGTCCAGTTGGGCTAGTGACAAACCACGGTTTACTTTTCGCTGGGCGTGGGGCCGATGGCTGGGCATTGCTGCTTGCGCCTGTGCCTGCGCTTGGTGGGCAATGGACATAAAATTCGGTTGAGTGCCGATGCAAATGAGAGTATACGTTTCTGTGAAGGTTTCAGCACGATTGCATTACCGAGTGGACGACGCGAGCGGTTGTTAATGCCCGTGTTAGTGTACGTGGCCGAGCCAGACGGAGCCATTAGAAGTTTTCCGAGCGACTTTAAGGAAACGCCCGATAAAAGTCCGGCAGAAAGCTTAAAAAAAAACTGTGGTTTATTCCTCTGTCATAGGAATCGGTAAAACACGAAAGTGAAATGCGCAGCAAATTCTGCAGCTGAGCATGATTTGCGGGTAGGCGGCTCTCTTGTGGGTGTCCTGCTGGCGGGTCGCTTCGGCAAAGGTGTACTGGCGTCATTTCCGTGACGGATATGACGTCAGCGAAATCTTGGTGTATCCCGCTATAAAACACTTCTGTGTTAAAATATAAAACCCAAAAACGGACAACCCTAAGTATAACGTACTCTTTAGTACTAAACGTTGCTTCCCGCAAGAAAACGGTGTGTGCAGGCGTGCACCCTTTACAGGCCGCTCGCTCCGTTATACTGGCGTCACTTCCGTGACGGATATGGCGTAAGTGGAATAAAACTATTTCGTTTTAAAATATCGAGGATTTCTCGACGGATGCAATGCATTTAGTGGCACGGTTGAGTGGAGAGTATTCGTCATGGTGGGTCGTTTATTTGTCTCTTTACGAGATAAGCGGTGGCGATAAGTGTAGCCGCCAGCTCTGGCGTACTACCAAACATGTCCCGTTCACCACTATTTTTTACGAGCATTGTCCTGCGTCAGCGTCCGCATTCATCGCGAATAGGAATGGAAGCTCCTTTTCAACATTCGGCTAACTGGTTTCTAACGAACTAAGCGTAACGAATTCTTATGCTTATAGCTGCCTTTCTTCAGTGCCAAAACGATAAATGCGGTATGCGGGCTTCAATGATAGTGACAACTTTTTGCAATAAAACTCGTAGCACCACCACTGCAACAAGGGTGCCACGGTGGCGGGGGGTCTCAGTTTTAGCTATTCAGGTACTCCAGGCGGCGGATGATAACAGCGTTGCATTGCTCACATCAAGTGTCTTAAAGTCTAAGGGCTTTGCAGGAAATTACCCTCATCAAAAAGCACGCGGCGCCAACATGAATGATGCCACCATTCGGGCTATCGTAAGCACTCGAGTCGGCTCTAGCTGCGCCGGTTTCATTCCCTTCGTTACAGAAAATAGCGCAACCTGTTCTCTCGACCGAAACGTTCAAGAAACTGAAGGTTGGAAGCAAGTTTAAATATAAATGCCATACGCGCAAAAGTGGTCGCCATCCCGCCTTCGAAAGTGGATGTCCATCGAAGCTGTTGTAAACTACTGCAAATGCTGATGGGGGAGGATGTGAAATGTTTCTTGCCGTCTCGGCGGGTTGTCGCTTGCGCTCGGCGTCGCTGGCGGCAAATGCGAGGTCCTGCCTAGTCTGACCCATGCGGTCGGCGTTGTGGGCAAGAACGTCTGCATTTAGTGACACTAGTCCTGCCTACCTTCAAACATAATCTGCAAAATATAATGTTTACAAGCAACACCTCGGGGGTCCCTATGTTCACAGGCGTTTTATCATCCATAATGTGGTATCGATGCTTGTGGTTTCCTTAAACGAATTCTGAGCTTTGTGCTGTATGCATCATTATCCCCTGATACAAGCGGTCGCCGTCTTAGGGGAGAGCTGATGGGTCTTGCCTGGGTTTTTTGTTTACGATACAAAATTTTCCGACATCTAGAGGCAAACACCTTCGCTGTAAAACAATTGGCGCTACCAGGCAGCATTGTTTCAATGAAATGTTGAAGCCGTACTGCATGACATATAACCAAATTTGACTTGAAAAGAAAAAGAAAGGCCAACGCTACAAGATTCGAGGCCGAATACGCGACTCCAAGGAACAAAGACATTGTTGGCGCTCTACAAGAAATGCCTCACATAAAATGTGCGACGATCTGTCTCGCATGTAAAATCTCGCATATAGAAATGCCTGGCATATAAAATGTGCGGGAAGTGCTCCTGTAATCAGCCCCAGTAAACCGTCGTTATAAACATGGCACTTCATTGGAAGTCTCACTTAATGCGAAGTTTTTTGCTGTCCCAAACACATTTCTGGGAGAGCAAATAATCAGCGCTTTTAACGAAGCACTGCTTATAACGAAGTTAGCTTTCCGTATCGAAGAGTTTGTAATAACGACGGTTTACCGAATCGGGCTGCTTCAGGTTTGGGGTTCACAGCTTTCGTGGGTGACGAGTAACCCTGTGAGATTCCATTGCACCGCAGCACCTGTCGAGGGCTCGTTTATACAGATTTGTCCCGTCATTTTAAGGAAATGTCGTTCCTAAAGAAATATTTTCTCCGAGAAAAGTTACCTGGCATGAAAGTGACTCCTTCTCCTGTCTGGACATGTTCCAAATAATCGAAGGAATATACCAGCAGTTTGTACCCCCCCCCCCTCCCTTCCCCCTGCTTATTCTACCTATTCTTTAGTTGCGTGTATTTCTCTCTTTGTGTGGTAATTTGATCTTGAAGAAAATTTATATTCTGGAAATGTTTGTACCCTGTAGCGCTTTAAAAACAAAAAAAACACTCGTAGTTTGATGTATCAATAAGTGCGCTAAGAATTTTGTTAGGCAATTTTTAGGCGCATATCTGTCCGTTCCGTACTTACTTAGCGCTTGGTTTATAATCCTGTGGTACATAACCTGTTCTTTTTTTTTTTTTGCTGTGTAGTTTTGTTCTTCAGCGTACTGTCCTCTTGCAACGAAAATTTGCACTAGTACCCCTTGAGATAGCTATGAAGACAGAATACACTTATTTATGTTCGCGGCAAAACACCGCAATTTCGTGAACTTGAAGTCGATATAAAAATCTTTACCTGGCTGATGTAGTGCTCCCGCATTGAAGACGACGTTATCATGGGAATGCGGAAGTAGGATCCCCAACAGCCCGAGGTTATTAATTTTCCTGGAGAATTCATCCTCGCAGCACATTAACTTGCGGCGCACGTAGAAATATACGTTATCAAAGCTCCGTGATTTCCCTGGTGACCCAGCTTTTTATGGCGGACTTTTCACCACTTCGCGAACGGCGAAAAACGTGCCGTTCTTTCCTGCCATCTTGTATTTGCATTTTTCGACCTCCGGGAATCATTACGTTTCTTTATTTTTGCGCCAATTTATTATCTCTAGATTTTTTACATTTAGAACCTAGCAGAGAGCTGCTGAGCTGACACGTTTGCAGCGCATTGAGATATGTCTTGAAAGGTAGATTGTTTTTTTTTTCTTCTACCGACGCTCACACACAAAAAAAGTTTAGAAGTTAATAACAGCTTTTTTGTTCATGTGAGTGAAGTTATTCATTTGGGATACAGTAGTTCTGATGTCTAAGTGTGTATGCCAAGATCAGAGTAGCGGGCCTTCAATTTTGGCGCGTTAACCTAAAGACATCGAGCGGCGATGACAGAAGGGCATTGCGGTTATTAAGCGTAGCCTTGCTTTCCAGCTCCTTCTTTTTTGTTTGTAAATTATCACGAGTACACATGTTTAATACAATTGTCATAAATCACCGTTGAATAGTTTCCGCCGCTAGTGACTCTTCACTAGCTTCTGGCTTCACAGCAACGCATGTGTGCTCGCTATGGAACACCACGTAAAAGCAAGCGCTGATGATGACGACAACGACGATGATAATGATAATGATGATGGTGTTGGTAGTGGTATTGATCGTGGGTGGTAATAATAATGATGGCCGCGTGGAAATTGTTAACAGCAGACAGCTCCCCTTTACCGGTAAAAGCGTAAAATTCATGTCTCATACCATGCCCTCTTGTCGAATCCTTTCATATGCGATCAAATACATTCCACCTTTCTGAAACCTGTTTTCCTTATCCCTCAAAATATCCCACGTCTGAAATGCTATCAGGTTGGTTGCATACGCACAGGTTACTCACACAAATGCCATAATGCGTACTTTAGGACTCCAAACATTAAATTACTAACGCGGATACATGAATGACCTCTATGTGAAACTTGTTTCCCGAAATCCTGTGATATTCATTATGCCCGTAGAGTTATCGAATCAGTTTGCACGTTTGACGTAACTTCAAGAAAATTGTGAAACGAAACCAAGTTATTCACTGTTTTAACCTGTAAGAAGGTTAATTCAAGAAGAAAGGACGTGTTTCCACGTTTTAGACTCGGGGTTTTTCCGTCTGAAAATTAGTCACTAAAATAGCACGAAATAAGGTTAGAGATTTTCAGAAACTCCTCCCCAAAGTGAGCGGAATTTCCTTAACCGAGCTCTGCTTCTCAGATGACCACGTCTTCGTGGCCTGCCAGCGACTCATGAGTTAGGGGAATTGCCAGCCTGGTGAACCCATCACAATAAGGAGTAACCTGTATCGTGGCGTATACACATGCTCCTAACACGACTCTATATCTCTATACCAGTTTCGTACATACACGGTTGTGACATTATGACATGGGCGCATAAATTTTTGCGGCGCTGAAGGAATTACGTGTGTGTTCCTTAACTTTTGAAATATTCTCAATTTAGAAACCAGGCACAACGCCGGTTTCAGCTTTCTAATTCACTATTGAATGGATCACTGATGCAGTGGACACGGCACCGCGTCACTCCACTGCGAAGAGGATATGATACACTTACGCGTCAACGCATCTGCCCCCCTCTCACAAATTTTATGGCGCGTTCATTATTTTTTTCTCAATAACGAAACTTTATTCTCTCTCTTTCTCTCTCTCTCTAGCTCAGCGCTGCGCGCGAGTCTCTGCTTCATCGCTTTCAGAGAGGGAGAGAGAGTAAATGTTTATTGAAAAGGAGAAGAGGTCGGCCTGAAAAAATAGATCTTGGTCCTGCTGCTTCCCTCAGGGGGGAGGGTACTGGGGACAGAAAGAGAAAGGAGTGAATATGGGAGGTATGGGAATGACAATGAAAGCGACAAATGAACTGTGTACAAGCAGTAAAACCAATAAACGCATCACATACAACTGAATCAGATGACTACTGTTCAGTTTTCAGCACATGACTATCGTCCATGTAAAAAAGAAAAAAAACTACTGAGAATTTATTTCGCAGTCTGTTAAATTTTGTCGCAACCTAGAGACGAGAATCCAGAAAGGAGTCACCAAGAAATGTAAGCAGGGCTTTAAAGGCTAGACTTTGCTTCCTGTTGTCAGCCCACGTGCCCAAAATCTTTTGTTCGGACAGAGGGCGAGTGTCCAAGCGTAGTAATGCTGTCTCAAAGTTCTTTCGCTCACTAGAGTACTTTGGACAAGCACTAAGCAAATGTTCGATAGTCTAAGGACAACCGCATAGAAGCCAGTCCGGGCTGTCCGCTCGTCCGATTGTGTGAAGATACTTCCGAGTCAATGCTACTCCAAGACGCAGCCTGTGTAGCAATGTCTCTTGACTTCGGCGAAGAGGAAGAGCATGACTGAGCCAGAACTTGCGCTCTGGATCGACCTTGTGAAGGCTTTCATGTCGATTCTGCGGGTCCGACGAATGCAAGGCTGCAGCTTGTTTACGTGCTCGGTAGAGTATCGCGTTAGCATCCTGCCTTGTGATCGGTATAGACAGGAGAGTTCCATTGTGGTGTGCCTGCTGTGCTTCTGCATCCGCCAACTCATTTCCAGCGATGCCACAGTGACTTGGTATCCACTGAAGCAACACCGTGAGGCCCTTTTCATTCAACTCTTTAAACATGATAGCGACATCAGTGGTCAGCTGATCATACGCGCCTCGCTTCATTGGGTACCTTAGTACCTGCAGCGCTGGTTTGCAGTCACAAAAGATAATCCATGGCCTTTCACAAGAAATGGTGCGGGGCGCTTCGCGTAAACCGACCAGTTCTGCTGCGGTAGACGACGTCCTGTGAGCACTCTTATAAGTTGTCTTAAGACCGAAGACGCCATGTGGGTTTTTTTACCGATTCCAGGAATCGACAACCGCACCTGTAGATCAGGTACAACCCATAGAGGCACTTCTGATATTTTGGCGACTGCAAATCGGAAGGACATGAAATTTTGCTGCGCCGAACTACTTCGAGAGTAGTTTGAATTCGGCCGGTCCCTGAAAACACTCTACAGTGGATGACACGCATGTCTTGTCGCATGTAGGTGGTGCGCACGAAGAGGTTCTTGTGTGAGGTAGACTTGAACGAGACTCGCGCTTCTGCGATGTTGATTGAGGGCCAACCCCAAACAGATTCGTAGGGCTTGTGCCTGTGCACTTTGAAGCACGCGTAGTGACGATCGCCGAAGGTTACACAGTATAGGGGCACTGTATTGCAAATAGCCAATAAAGAGCGCCTGGTAAAGGCGCAACAGTGATGAAACCGATGGGCCCCATTATTTCCCTGCCATGTGTTGAAGGACGTGGGTGAAACATTGTAATTTCCTTGTTAGTGCCGAGACATGTTTTGACCATGACAGATCTCGATCAATTGTCACGCCGAGAAATTTGTGATGCGTGACACATGGAATAACAGCTCCTTCGATCTTTACCGGGTAGCATATCATGGGTTTTCGGGTAAATGCCAATGTTGCACTTTTTGACGTTGAAATTTCAAGTCCCTGGTGGCGTAGGTACGTCAAAGTGGCAGATACTGCTTTCTGAAGCCGTGCTTGCACGTGAAGTCGTGTTACACCTGATGTCCAAATGCATATATCATCCGCACAGCAGATACTGACACTGTTTTAGGAAGCACTTTAGTGATTCCCATGAGAGCCAGGGTAAATAGCGTAGGGCTGAGGACTCCTCCTTGTGGCACGCCGCGCGTGACGGGGTGATCGGATGTCACTCCATCAAGTGTGAACATAAAAATCATCCGTCCGCGGAGATAGCTCGCTATCCACTGATGCAACCGTTCTCCAATACCAACGAACTCAAGGGCATCCAGAATGGCATCATGGGAGACATTATCAAATGCTCCCTTAATGTCCATGAGCACGGCAGCTGTAAGACGATGGCGGTGTTTCTCAATCTCGAAGGTAGTGACAAGGTCAATAATACTGTCTATTCAGGAACGTCCTTTGCGAAAGCCTGTCATGGCGTCTGGGTACAAGCCACGCTTCTCCAGAAACCATTCCAGACGAGCGAGGACCATACGCTCCATCACTTTGCTTACACAGCTAGCCAATGCCACTGGCCTGTAGGACGAAATGTCTCGTGGAGACTTGATGGTTCAGGACAGCCACTAAAAGACGTCTTTTCCAGTGGCTTGGGCCAGACCCAGAACAGCAATAGAAGTTGTAGAGGTCCAACAGAGCTTTGTTTCCTTGCGTGCCGAGATGACAAAGTGCACAGTACGTTATTCCATCAGGCCCAGGAGCTGTAGAAGGAGCTGAAGCAGAGAGCACTACGATGAGCTCGTGGAGCATAAAGGGCACGTCTAGGCGGCTATCCGCAGTTGGAGGAGCACAGCGATGTAATGGAGCCATGCCTGCAGCATTGTCCCTTGCCACTTGAATGCAGAAGTCCTTCGGCAACATCTGTGTCCATGCGGTTCTGGTATACGGCCAGAGCTCGAAATGGATGCTGCTGAGTGGGTGTAGACGGCAATGCACGAACGAACGAATGCCCGATATCCTATACTCGGTTACAACTCAAGAACGACACCACCAAATGTAGTGTATCACTCCGCCAAAGCGCCGGACCCGTGAAGTCAGTGCGCGCGCGTTTTGAAAGGGTTTGCTATGAATGCGTGATATCGTCTGCCTTGTCTCACACGCAGTTTGTTTGTCGGTCACTGGAGTCGTTTATAAGCATATTAAGTCCAAAAAATCACGGGAACGGCTCACGCCATGTTCAAAATATTCCCAGTAACGCCCTACTTGCGCCGCGCGGAGAAACATCCGGCTACGGTGATAAGGCTCAGCGGCAACTTCCGGTGCCGTTCTAAGCTGTCACCGAGTATAGAAAGTGGTTTCCGTGGGTCTAATCTGGAGCAGAACGATCTCCAGCGCTGTCGGCCAAGCTTCTCTAAATAACGCTGCACAAGTTTCTGGGCTCTGCAAGACGCTCTGAGGTCAGAGACAGCTTTTGCCCGTCTGTACCTCCTTTTAGCACGACGTCTAACAGCCTGAAGCATTTAGTACAAAGCGTCCCCTGGATTACCTTGAGAGGAGCATGCGGAACTGCGTGATGCATCATTGGTTGCCTGGACAATGCTCAGTTCAAAATCAGTCCCTGAATCCAAGCTATTACACGACAATTCAACAGAAGACCGAAAGGCCTGCCAGTCAGTAAAACGTTGTACCCGTGTACTTTGTGAACCTTGGTACCAAGTGAACTGAACATATGTGGGCACGTGGTCACTTTCGTAGGAGTCAACATCAGCGCACCACGCGGCTTTGGACAAGGCGTCTAGATATAAGTGCGAGGTCTAGGCAGCTGCTGTAAGTTGCGCCCTGGAAAAATGTCGGCGAACCATCATTCAGAATGTCCAAATCATGAGTCTGGATAAAGTTCGCGAGACGTCGCCCTCTTGTGGTGTTCACGATGCTTCCCCAGATCTCATGGTGCGCATTGAAGTCACCTACAATGATGTGAGGTACAGGGCAGTCGTCAATAATCATGTCTAAGTGGTTACCATCGAACCGTGCGCGGGGTGACACATATCTAGCTATCAGTGAAAATGTGTTGGTGACAACAATATATACATTGCTGTTGTGGGCCGGAACTTGGTGCCTAGTATAGGTTAAGTCACGGCGAATGCAGACTAACCCTTTGCTGAAACTTCCACTCGCATACGACAAAAATTGTTCATATCCAGCTAGACGAAATGACGTGATATTTGGCTCACAGATCACAATAATAGGAAAGTGATAATTCAACACCCTTTGGTTGAAATCTTTCAGGAGACCTTGCAGACCTCGAGCATTCCATTGGAGAATGAAGGACTGACGAATTCTTTCCTGCAGGGTCGGTCGTTGCGACATCAGGGCCATTGTGCTGGTTGTTGGTTGAACGAGGCCAAAAAGGGCTCCACAGCATCCAGGATTTGTACAGCTGTCTGCGCAACTGCTGTTTTGACGCCGACCAATAACAAACGCAGGGCAGCTATGAGCTGCATCAACATCGCCTTGATTTGCTCATCTGTAGTCGAGACTTGTCCCCTATATTTGTACGTATTCGGTTGCTCCTCTTTTTGATTGCGTTGAGTATGACGCTCTTTCAGGACTCGAGAGTATAGTTCTCCTTTACGCTGCTTTGCTTGTAAATGCCGAGGTGGCTCTTTTGCGGATGCAGTCGCGTTTGGAGGAAGTGGCAACTCAGGTGCCGCTGGGCAGTGTATTTCTCTTGGACGCTGCTTTATTTGTAATGGCTCTTGTGCGGACTCAGTCGCGTTTGAAGGACCTGGCAGCTCAGGTGTCGATGAGCATGGTGAACTGTGTGCACTGTCCTTCACATTGTCGGATTCCAAAGATGGCAATGCTGAGACGTGCTGTCCATCAGATGACTTTGGAGCTTGTGGTGTAGACTCAGGCCCAGAAAGGAACGCCTTCCTTTGATGTAACGCGCTCACGCGAGACGGGCATACACTGTAGCTGGCTGGGTTATCACCACCACAATTTGCACAGGTAATGTTTCTCTTGCAATTCATAAAGTCATGTGGGCCTCTGCGACGCTTGCAGCGCGCTCCTCACCTCTGCAGGATTTCGCGGCATGTCCGTAGCGTTGACACTTGAAACAGCCTGGAGGTGACTCCGTGTAGTCGGTGACGACGTGCCTTGTAAAGCCCAAATTGATCTTCTCCGGGCGTTCGGAGTTCGGCGGAAACGTCAAGCACAACCGCGTCGGTCGGAACAGCTTGCCACTTGTCTGGTGAACAAGGATCTCGCCGCACAACGCGCCTGGCGTGGGTAAACCCCCGCGGCTTGAGGTAGGTCAGGATCTTTCCTTGTGTGGGCCACTTGGGGACGCCTCGGATGATGCATGTGTTCTGCACATAGAATACGGCAGTCGGGCACATAAATCAACACCACCCAGCCGGTTGCATTACAAAAGTATGTCCACATCTTCCTCTGTAGCCACGTCGAGTAGTAAGGCGCCTTGAGCGAACCGACCATGGTTTGCTGCTTTGCCGAGCAAAGACGAGATCGCAGAAAAAATTGCGATTGGGTTCTCCAGCCTCAAATCTTTGCCCTTTTCACTCGGAGGCAAAAATACGGGATGCCAACAGTTCTCCGCTTGCGGCGACTCACGACCTTGAATCCCTCCTGATCCATGTCAGCCATCTCCGTAGTATTATCTCCTTCTTGAGTAGCTGTAACTTGTTCACAAGACGGAGCACCGACAGTGGAGTCATCGACGTCGCCTTGATTGGGTCGCTTACATGGTGGTTCCACCGATGCTGCTTCGGAGCTCTTTTCTCCTGTTGTACCGCTTCCCGCTGCAGCCAAGGCAACAGCCATACCGCAACCACCGCTGATCTCGCTTGATTTCCGGGAGCTTCTCCAAACGTGTTGGGACTCAGATGAAATCCCATGCGACGCATAAGGACCTATACCTCCGTGAGGAGGCCGGCACTTCTTGCGGAAATCTTGGCAGAAAGGACGAGGAAAACGCGTGGCGGAAAATTTGTTGTGTTGTTGTTGGTCCAGAAAAAAAATGGCTCGTACCCACTCAGGGGGATTGGCAGGAAATGGGCCGCTAACTGAGAGAAGACGAAAAACTAATTTGGATTAAAGAAGAAAAGTGAATAATAACAGAAAAAGGTGTGTAGAAAACGGGAGGAAAAAGATAATAAGAAAACTGGAGCTCAGGCGCGCAACAGCTGGTCAGCAATCGTCGTCTTCTTCATCTCTTTCAGAGAAGACAAATAAAGAGTGCGGGTGCTTTTCGTGACCTTGTAGGTGGATGGTGAGCTAGAAGGAACGAAATGTAACAAAAAAACCGTCAAGAACGAGGCGAGAAAACCAATCTAGAAGTCGTAGCTCGTTGCCGAACCCTGGCGCAATGTGCTCCCCAGTACACTATATCAACAGAAGCGGGTTCTAGTAATGGGATTATGAATAAAATAGTTGTAAAACAAGGAGAGACCGAGGGATGTGACCTCCCGGTGACGTAGAGATGTTCCATTTACAAGATGGCGATATGAGCAAGACGAAGCAGCTCGAGCTAGTGCCACCGTCATGAAGAGCGTATATGCGTTTCCTAGTCAGTACAGCCAGCCGCCACCTGAGCTTTCTTATGGTGGCTATATCACAGCATAAAAGTACCTAAAGCATACAAAACCACCCGAACTGAAATAAATAACAGCCAAAATGGACCTGCAATGGTTGAAAACCATGGTGTAGGAAAATATTCAACAGAAATAGCCGAAACCGACCTAAAATGGGAAAACCCGCAAAAACGTAGAAGAAGCAGTAGCTGAAACTGACCAAGAGGCAAATAAAATACCCGATATCCCATTTATAATGCATATAGATGTCATAAAAATATTATATGCGTGATAGCAAATGCTAATATTTAAATATGACAAACCTTAAAAAAGAAAAAAAAAAACGGTAACTGAATTTGAATTCGGGTTAGGATGTTTGCTTCGCAGGAGCGGAACTACTACACCAAGCGGTTCAGAGCGATCAAAATTGAGGGCCACGTGCACGTGTACATAGCTTCAAACATGCCCCTAGATAACGCCATGCGTCGCTTGGCTGTGCTGTCTTGGAAACGCCTATGCGCTCTTGAAGACGAGCACCGATGATGATAGTCTAATCTGTGCAGCGATGATGAATCTGTGCAGCGATGATGATTACGTGTTTCTACAAAAGTTATTTAGTAATGTGTGCAACTGGGCAGTCTTGAAGTGGTCCAGGAAATTAGATCAATAATTAGACAAACAATAGCATAGACACTTGGATAAACGCGAAGTGAATAATACATGCAAGGATGCCAGAAATGAGACAAAAGTGCGCCCACGGGAAGTACGGGTTAAATTTGTCGCGATACCTTTTAATTTCGTAGTTTCCTGTCTCGCTTAGCTTACTTCAATAGTCTGACTTTGCTTTAGGTGAATTATTTCATTCCATTAAATTGCATTTTCGTTACGTTCCGTGAACAATTATTCCACGAGCAGGCGAAAGCAACAGGATGGTTCTTTAGACGGACGCAGCGCAAGGTTGCTTAGATCAAATTAAGGGAAGGGTACGGAGGGCGATAAACAGAGAGCAAGAGAAAGGGCAGAAAAAAAGCCGCATACTGCTGAGCATGCATACCGCGAATGCTTATCTCGGTCGCTGTGAAACGCCCACATCAGCTGGCTGTGTTGGGAAAACGAGGAACTTTGGTCACCTTCTTTCAGAGTTATGATCAGGACTGATGTCTCAAAATTGTCTTTACCATGGGCGGCCAATCATTATCCCGCTGAGCACGTCTCTCAAGGGGAATAAGGGGAAATCATCGCCTATGCGGTCAACTTGTTTTAGCGAAGTACACATACGTGAACCATGGGTAGATCCGCTAAGATTAAGCGCGGAATAAATGTTGAATACCATCGGCGACAGGTTTCTCAGGTTCTCTCTCTTTCTCTGCTGCTAAACTTTTAGTTCCGCTGTTCAGCGTTACCAGAGAAAAGATATCAAGAAAAATACGAACAGACGTGAGCGGATGCCTCGTGAGCAGAGCGACCGGCGTCGGCCAGCTTGACCTTCGAGAACAGTCAAGCGTTCGTGGCGTACCTCTCGCGTGCTGTTCTCCTCGGCAGTTCACGTGCGCGTTCGTGACTGAAGTCGTGAGGAGCGACCGGCGTCGGCCAGCTTGACTTCGAGACACTGCCAGTCGTTCGTGGCGTGATCTCTCGCGTTCTGTTCTCCTCGGCATTCACGTGCGTTCGTGACTGAAGTGGGCGCACAGACCCGAGTTCGCGCCTAGAGACGGCCAGTTCGCAAAGCCGGTTCCTGCGGGTTCCAGCGCGTGCTAACGCGGTCCACTTTGGGGGAAATGTGAATGGCTGCGGAGAAGACGATCCGGGCCTGCCAGTCATGGAGAACTTTAAGCGGCAGGTTCGGTAATCCATGTGGGGTGCAACAGCCGGGTCTCTGACCAAGGAAGACGGGCCAACAGCGCTGCTGTTTCTCCAGCCTTATACCACTAGTGCGAGCTGTGCCACCTTTTTTGCCTCTGCGGAAATAATCTGCACGGAAAACTACGAGTCCTTGACTTTTGCAGTGCTTCAATGGCACTGGGTAGCTTTGACGAATCTTGCTTGATGCGCATGAACCCTTATATAACAACTCCTTATGTAGTTGGTACGTCGCGTAAAAAACCAACTCGCACTTCAAGAGGCTTCTCGGGTATAGGCGAACGCAGTGCTCAACAACACGTCGTGCTACATGATTTGTAATTTGTTTAAATTTTGATTAATGTTTTTGTCTTCTTTCTCTAGGGTCCATTTAGTGAAATCCATTTAAGGCTAATTTATATCCTGCTTGCTTCGTTGTGACTGCACCTTCTTTCAGTAGTTTCTTTCTAGGCGTCAGCCGCACTTAATTTTCCCGTCACTCGGGAACGCATGAAACGCGCCTGTCGGACGGTTATCCTTGTTTATCGACCGTGTCTAGCGAGGGCTTAATTTCACGCCAGTTTCTTAATAATAAATACGTACCGTCTGGGCGTCCTATGTTTTTCCTCACGCTTTCTTTTTTTTTTTTCTCTCCTCCGTCCCGCGGGCTTTTAGCCTTCTCCTGAGAATGAGCCGTCAGAGACGTCGTGACTTGGCGGCGTCATAACTTCATTATTAGCTGCCGTAAATCTGCCAAGCGGTAGTCTCTTCCAGCCATCGGCTTTTTTCATCCACGTCCTCTCAAACCGTCATTCTTCCCTCGTCGGCATTTTCGTTAGCGAGGCAATAGATTAGGGCCGGCCAGGAACGCATATATGCCGCGCTCGGGAAGGCCTTGACACGTCCGCACACGCCGTCGCGTAGTCGCCTGCTTTTTTCAGCCCTTCACAACCACGCACCAAAAGCACGAGGTTCCACAAGACTCGACTCTGTCGTCTTTACTGGCGAAAAAACAAAAAAGACAAGGAAAAAAAAATACGGCCAGGAAAAACATTCATTTAAGTCAACGGCGAGGAAGTACGCGATTGTTCGTGTTTCTCATTAAGGTTCATTAGTTGCGAAGGATGTCCCAAAAACCTTCGTTCGTAGCCGATAGAGAGAGAGAGGAGGAGGAGCAAAGGAAACCGAAGAGGCGTTGGACAGCGTGCGAGCGTGTAGCTTAGGATGAAAAAGAACAAAAAAATCCGCATCGCTGCGATAATTAAGAGGAAGGGTAACTTTCAATGCCTGAATGAGCAGAGAAGGAGCTTAATAAAGAAAAGAACGCCGGACGTCTTCGCGCGTCCGTAATATCGAGATTGCCTTTCGCTCCTCCCTTCCCCCTCTTCCGATACGCCTAGCTCCCTACTCGCCGCCCTTCGTCATCACTTAGGCTGACCTCTCAAAAACTCCACCACAAAATGACCCAAAGAGGGCCACGTTTATGCTTTTTGCTTCTTTTTTGCATTTGTGTCTTAATAATCAGAGTCACTGCTTCGTTATCTCTCTTCCTGCAACGCTTTTTTTTTTCTAGTGAAGCGGTAATAATCTCAAACATGTATAAAACAATCCTCAATGCGTCCTTGTAGCTCAGAGCGACGGTCGTATCGAAGCGAAGGAGGTTAAACAAAAGGAAAGCGCCATCCCGAGTGGGAGCATTGTACTGTAAAAGAGCGGGCGCGCCGAAGAAGATACCTTGCTTCCAATAATGAGGAGTCTGCGGCTCCAACTCCTCGCGCATCTTCTTGTCTCCAGGCATGCAGCTCAAGAGAGAGAGAGGAGAGAGAGAGCGAGGAGAGAGACGAGAGAGAGAGAGGAGGAAGAGAGAGAGAGAGACGAGAGAGATCTGAGACGAAAACGGAAAACATTTCTTGCACAGAAACGTCAGGCTTTACTTAAGCCTCCTACATACGTTACATAAAACGGGGCGACGAGCAGACGGAAAAAAAGAACGGATGAGAATTGAAAGAAAAAATTAAAAATAAAAAAACAAACGATATAATGAGGGAGATACGAAAAAGGCGACGACATCCTTGAGACGTAATTTATATTGTGAAAGGGAAAAACATGGATATTCGCGAAGTGCGCCGTCGTAACTTCTTCTTTTCCTTTCCTGCAGTTGGGCTTTTTAGCAGTGCTAGCTTCGCTCCGCGTGTTTCGCCGGGGGGCGCTCGCGAGCTTCGGGGCGTATTTTGGTCCGTCGCCTAATGATTTGCTAATGAGTCACCTTGTCGCCTGTCCCCGAGCGGCAAATCCGTCGCCCGGCGGATTTGCCGCTCGGAGAATTAGAAAAGTCTCACCGGTATGCCGCTGGATATCGAAGGCGCGCTGACCTCGCGCGCGCGTGTCCTCCCTGCCGCAGAATCGCGCGCCCGTGCGCCGCATAAGTCAACAAAGGCCGGCACGGGCAGCGGAGACCGCAGGCTTATTTCTCCTCCTCTCCGTTCTTTTTGCGGCGTCCTAGACGTGCCCAAGTAGTGCGAGAGCGAACTAAGCGCGCTGAAATGTCGCAATGCACCAGTGAGATGAATTACTTTGCCCCAGGTATACTGACCGGACAGAACAGTTAAGGAACCAGGAGACAACGGTCGACAGACGAGGGGTTTGGCAACGGATCGAGAGGAAAAGCGACACTTCAGTAGGTCTCCAAGGAATTAAGGATGAAATTGAACTTCGGAGATACAGGAATTTGATTTCTGAGCACTTGTTAACTCAATGCTTTGCAAAACACTGGTGC
>CM023450.1:189962368-190224761 GCA_013339765.2 Haemaphysalis longicornis | reverse complement strand
CCCTTACAAAAATGGATTTTGAGTTTCAATTCTTTTCCTGTTGAGTTTTAATTGAATCAACAGAAACTTAATTCAACTCAATTGGCTATTGAGATGTGTCAGTAGAAACTCAAAAGGATTTGTATTGAGAAAACGCAATACAAAAGCAATTGACACCAGTCTATTGAAACTCTTTGGAGAACCAATTGACAAAACTCATCAGGCTGAAACATACACTTTGAAGGGCTATTTTTTTCAGCGCTGCCCACTGTGTCTGCTGAATTAAGACTACTAGGTTACTTTTATGTTTTTTTTATTATACATTGACATTTCTATTGAGTGCAGTCAATAAAAGTCAACAAGTTTCAATGGACAAAACTCAACAGAATATCAAATGACTTCGTTTAATTGAACTCAATAGAGTTTCTACTGACAAAAATCAAGTAAAATTGAGAGTCGAGCTAGTTGGTGCTACGTGTTTAAATATATACCAGTGTCCTTCTTTTTTTGTCCATGTTTTATGGTTCGAGCTTAATTTTCAAAGCTGATAAAACTCCTTAGGCCAGTAGCCTTACCAGCAGCATCTTCGATTGATTGATTGATTGTAGGGTTTAACGCGCCGACGCAACGCAGACGATGAGGCGCGCCGTAGTGGAGGGCTCCGGATTAATTTTGACCACCTGGGGATCTTTAACGTGCGCCGAAATCTCGCACACACGGGCGTTTTTGCTTTTCGCCTCCATCAGAAAAGCGGCCGCCGCGGCCGGGGAATCGAACCCGCGACCTCGTGCTCAGCAGCGCAACGCCTGGCAGCATCTTCGCCCAAATAATAATTATACCTGCTAAGTGGGGGAAATCAATTATATTGGACAATTTTTGACTGCATTTCCTCAAATACTGCCGCAACATGCTTTGCACAAAACAATGGAATAAAACATTGACAAAACTTCTAGTGACTCATCTCTTCTGGCAACGTGACTCCCGCGGAATCGTTTCCTTGCTATAGCAGCGCATTTTCTTCGTTTATACCTTAGCACGCATTGACATAATGAGTGAGCAATCTCCACTACTGCTGCTAAGCTTCCGCTTTAGCGGCAGTGGACATATTCGAAGTCAAGTCTTCCGGGAAGTTGGAGCGGAATCATGAAGCATGCAATCTCGCCGGGAAAAAAACGGAAAGGCGGGGGGGGGGGGGGGGGAGGGGGGGGGGGGGGGGAGGCTACACATCTCGGGTCACCCAGTTCTGGGGACAAAAAAAAGTCGCCTCACTCCCCCTACCTCTTTTCACACATACAATGGCTGTGATACCTTGTGTTCCGGGAAGGTAGGTGGGGAGGAGGTACATTTAAAACGCGATTCAATCTGCTACATCTACAAAAGGCATATGTGACATCGCATCCTAGTGCGATGATTCAGTGTTTTTCTGTGGAGGCACGATACTAACAGCGCTGTTTTGCAGAAATGAATACTTATCTCACAAACCCAAACGCACAAGAATATTCCAGTGACGAAATTGTGCCTATAAATACTCAGAAAAAAAACAGCAAAACTTTGGTGTAAATCCCTAAACTTCGAAAAAAGAACAATTAAATTTTTGTACACAGCGAACTTTTAAAACAAGCGAACGCAGGCTTGGCCTCATCGTCGTTCACTCGTGAACTTCATTACTCCAGTTATCACTCGCGCACCCCGCCGTGGTCTGAGCCCAAGGACGCGAGTTCTATTCCCCGTCATACATAACTTTCCTTGAGGATACCGTGAACTGTCTATGATAACAACAGTAGAACAGCAATGTGGAATGCAGAGAATTCCACAAGGAGCAAACGCGCATCTACGCTCTATTAAAACAGGTGAAAACAGTTCTTTCACTGCAAAAGAACTCCGTACGCCAGTCCAAGGCGCCGCCGCTCACACGAACTGAACGAACGAACAAACGAAGAAAACAATGAAGAAAGACAAACTGAAGCGCTGATTAACAACTCATCTTTACTGCACAGGGTCACAAAAAGAAAGAACGAGCCTGACACTGCTTCACGCCACTACAAAAAAAAAAAAAAGAGAAACCGAACAAATTAGTGGGCTGGCGTGCCGCTTGTTACACTCCGAACCGCTCTCTCGCTAACGATGTCAACACGTCCGCGGACTACGTTTCTCAAACACAAGCGCCTAGCAAATATCTTGCGCCCGCAAGCAGATCAAGAACTTTGAAGCTGTTTTCAAAGATTGGACTTTCCAGAATTCTTCCGTCCTCTCTCCTGCTGCAGTTCGCGCCGAAGCGGGCGCCCGGACACAAAAGACGTGCCATCCACCTCCACACCCGGCGATAACCAGTTCTTTTGGTTCCTCTGGCACCCTCCCACGCTAAGCTGAAGTGACCGCGCTGCATGCCGCGCTGTCACGAATGTCTAGTACGCGGCGTTGCCACTGCCGCCAGTGGCGCTGACAGCCAACATTGCGACCTCGGCGGAGTTCGGTTATCTGCAATATAATATTATTACTGCTGCTAGAGGGGTTGGTAATAATTCTATAAAAGATTATTGTAAATATTAACATAGGACTCACAAGCCGCCGTAGGTTTTTTTGATATCTCGTGTCAATGTTTTCACGCTCAGTTTTCACAAGAATGCGTAGCTGTGGCATAGCCATCGCAAACCGACTTGAAACCAAGCCAATGTCGCTTGGTCGCAATCCCGGATGTGCGGGGTCCGGCGTGGTGCGGTCGTGCGGTCGTTCTCGCTGTTCTGTGCAAATTTATAGCTTTCCTCGTGTTGTTGGCGATTTATGTGCCGTGTGCGAATCTTTTCAACCAGCATCGAAGGTCAGACATTGCAGTGCAGCTGGCGATACATCGAATTTATTGAAGGAAAAGCCATCGTATGCGCTCTTCTACCGCCGGTGAACATCCTTTGTGTGTCGTGTTGTGTTTGTGCGCTGTGATCGTACGGTGAAGAAGCTTGCGAAGTGAGGTGTTACCATCCCTGTTAGCCACGCTTTGGAATCCGTCAATTTCACCACGCTGGGAGCCCCGCTGGGAGCGACGTTGTTATAAGGTAAGTTCATTCTTTCCGAGCGCTCCTGTGCAGTGCGCGTCAGGCTTGTCAAGGGCAAGCGAGCACGCGGCTTCGGAGCATGCTGGCGACATCTGCTGATAGCTGCTGGGTTAGAGATAGCTTGCCATTGCGCGTGCGT
Organism: Haemaphysalis longicornis; assembly: GCA_013339765.2. Taxonomy (NCBI): domain Eukaryota; kingdom Metazoa; phylum Arthropoda; class Arachnida; order Ixodida; family Ixodidae; genus Haemaphysalis; species Haemaphysalis longicornis. Next base: position 190,221,593 of record CM023450.1, on the reverse strand, counting down.
GGATCTCGGACAGGCCCTGGCCGGTCGTCGTTCAGCTTTGGCCTCTAAAATTTGGAGACACCACCACCCGCAACGGGTGCTTCTTTTCTTCGTGCCAGCCGTGAGCGGTGACGCCGGAGATCAGTGCGTTATTTGACGCGGTGCATTATCACCCCAGGGACTTACGTAATCGCACAACAGGTTCGACCGAAATCCCTGCAGTGAATTCTTGTTGCGTGCTTTCCGTTTGGTGCGCTTGAGATGCAGAAGATTGGCGCTCGTTGCTTTATGCGATTACGTAACTGCCTGCGATAAACGCGTCAAACGGCGCGTCTATCTGGCCTGTCACCGCTCATGGCTGGCACTGGGGAAGACCAGTGCCCCTCGTGGGTGGTGGCGTCTGCAAATAACAGTGGCCCATGCGAAATGACGACCGGCCCGACCCTGTCCGAGATCCGCGCACGCGCAATGGCAAGCTATCTCTAACCCAGCAGTTATCAGCAGATGTCGCCAGCACGCTCCGGAGCCGTGCGCTCGCTTGCCCTAGACAAGCCTGACGCACACTGTACATTTCATCATGACAAATGTTGTGCAGACCTTCCTGAATGGCGATACTCACGACTTGGTTATTTGTCGGTATATGAACAGTGTTTTTATTCCCGCCGTCTCCAGATCGACCTAAAGGGTATGATTTCACTTCAGCCTTGCAAAAATACTGTACGTAAGTGTAACAAATTGAAGGGGGAGGCTATTGTACCGGCACACAACATTTTGACATCAATCAGTGTTTTATTGTCTTCCGCGCTGCTGTATTGCTTTCGCGTGTTCTATATTTGTATGTATCTTAAGCTAAAGATCTAACAAAACCTTTGAAGGCAATTGACGAATGAATAAAATCCCAGATGCAGTGCCGCTACAGAACGGAGCAGCAGCCATGAATTACCTAGTACGAAGTGTCATAAAAAAAGAAAGAACACCATGATGAAGATAAATAAAATGTTTGACGAACGAAGTTAACGAAAATGAAAAAAAAAAATGAAAGAGGTTGAATCGAACAAGTGCCTGTCGGATCAATAACAAACGCACGAATACTGTGCCATGCAAGCACACCTGACAGCGCTAGGCTGAGAGGCAGATCTACCAGTCACAAACAGGATAGTGTGTTCAACCAGTTAGGAGACATGGCGGTAAAATATACTTGCAAGCTAAAGTGCTGGCAGCCAGCAATATATTTGCGTATTAATTTGAACGATTGCTTGGAGAAAGAGCGTTCCCTGAGTGCAGAGCAGTGACAAATGTGGCCTAAACCGTATTTCATCCCAGCTAAAAAAATAATGCCCAAGAATATAACAAATTCATTGATTGCTTTTGGAAAATAGAGACTATGTATCCGCAGAAGGTAGGGTTTAAACCCAAAACATCTTTACACAAGTCTGATGTGTTACCTCGGCACCCTAAAGGCAAGCAGACACTTTGGCTTTAAAACCAATGCAGAAAAAAACCTGCTGCGTTAGTAGTAGTTGGAAACAGACTGCACACTGTTGTCATATATTAGTCTTTTACCACTAAGTGCCAATTCTCTCCATGTATCTTTCCGTGAATTTCTCATTTGCCAATTTTTGTCACAGGTGCTAGGCAGCTTGCGCTAGAACATGCACAGGCGTCAAACTTTCAAACTGATGAATACCAGTTTTGACTTAAGCACTTGCTCGACTTGCTAGCGTAAATTGAAATTTGCCATTGCTTCTAATCACAACCTGCTGACTGCCTTTCTCGGAGCAGTTTTGAATAAGTTGGGCTGAATGTGGTGTGAGTAATAGCAAAATCACTGAATAACATTTTGGCTGAATGTGGCATCAGACGTGCCACTGACTGATGCTACACCGGCATTGCGCGAGGGCTTAGTCAATCTGTTTTGACAGATGTTCTGCCTCTAGGAATTACCCAAATGATTGGTCGGCATGGTATCACTATACTGTTTTAGTGCTGCTAGTGTATAGAAAATCTCGCCAAGCAAAGGGATACAAGCTTTTAAATTATTTCTCATTTACAGAAACTGATGTTTTTCCCCTCACCAAACAAAACTGTTTCGTGTTCTCCTTGTGTGTAAACTGGCATTAGACGGCCTTGTTATACTGGTATACCCCTCTGGCATTGTTATGATGAAGGCAAAAATGTGGATATACCCATGTCTCATATGATCCCTTTAAGCTGCTGCTTAGTGCTACTTGTTTGGTAAACGTACTGCAAGGCACACACCATACTTCAGCGTTACAAGAGTGTAAAAGACTGCGAAATTCAAGTTATGTATTTTTCCTGTCACGTTCTTTTTGCCACGTTTTTTTTCCATCACGGTTCATGTATTTTTTTCCACTAGTCGGTAAGCACAAAGTATTATGTGCTCATCCATTCATAAAGCCATTTGCGATGATTGCCTGATGTAGTAACTTTAGATTACAGTACCATCTGATCCTAGTTTTTTTTAATCAAGGCTTGTTTTGTAAACAAGTTCATGCAAGTTGACAATTTTCTAATTTTGTTTTACGAGATTTCAAGCATTAAAATTTCAAAAAACAAAATCCACAGGTTGACAGGTATGCTTTTGCACAGGTTTGGGGTTTCTCCTGTCAGGTAGTGGCTCTACCAGTCTTTATAGGCCTATTTGGATTTCTTTTGGGCCTGAAAGATGTGGAAGACACGATTACGGACCCATGCGGGTGATTTTTTGGCTCCCTGCCGCCTTGAAACATAGTCGTTCCTGTAGATTTCAGGCGCCTTAATGCGGAAGGCATTCAACTAAAGGCATTCCACTCCCTACCAATTGTAGAATTAATTGATGCGGCTAGCTTGGCTTACGGCATTAAAATCTGAGGAAAGCTTATACATTTGTTGAACTGCTATCTCCCTGCTTTCCAAACATACAAGCCAGGTAACTTTTAAAATAGCCAGGTACTTAAACCAGCATGCTTAATGAGAAGGGATGCAATCATCATTTCGTACTTGACTGGTGCAAACAAACAAGTCTGTTTCTTGTATTTTGCAGGCTACACAGTCAAGTAGGCAAGTGGACCCTGCGAGGCTCCAGCCCTCCCGTGATGCTTTCGTGAGCAATAAAGCAAGCTTTGCCATGCAACACCTCACTATTTCGCCTGCTCATTGGACACCTTGACGACAGTTTTTAGAATGTTTTTGCAATATTGAAGCAGACTTAGTATATATTTAGTACAGTTAACTGAACTTTACTATGCAATTGTTGAAATAACTTGACAAAAAACTAACAGGAAATCAAACGGGCTGTCTTGAATATGCTCAGTAGGTTTTCATTTGACATTTCTCAACAGGAACTCAACAGGAGAATGAATAGAGAGTCAACACAGACTCAACTGGAACTCAACAGACTTTTCTCAATAGACTTTCAATTGACACGTCACAACAGGAACTCAACAGGAAAAGTGTATTGAGACTCAACAGAAAGTCAATTGAAAATCAACAGACATGTTGACTATAGTCAATAGACTTTCAATTGAAACTCAGCGTTGAGTTTCAATTGAAACGCGGCGGCCAATTTTCAACGAGAACTCAATACAAAATTTCTATTCAAAGTCAATTGACTGTCAACACAATGTACTGAGTAAAGTCAATTGACTTTCAATTCAATCTCAATAACCATTTTTGTAAGGGCGTGTTGGTAAAGTAATTACATTGTGAAACCCATTGTGTTGAAGTATTCCTCAAAAATCTGCTGTAGGCATTGATTGGCTTAAAATATCTATGTTAAAATCCCCACCAAGAACTAGAGTATATCCCATTTCATTGGCGTACGACAGAATACCGTCAAGGAAATCCAAAAATGCACGCATACGTCCTGCAGCCGGTCGATAAACGACTGCAAACACTTTTTCGCGTTGCTTAATACACAGTACTTTATAATCATCAGTTATTTTGCTAAAAGGCTCCACCATTTCACAGCCGGTGACGGCCGTCAGGATACAGACACCGCCCCCTCTACTGTCTGTGCGGTTCAAGTAGAAATGTTTAAACCCTTTTGGTACATAAAATTCGGAATCGTTGTTGTACCATGTGTACGTGAGCATTAGCACATCAAATTTAAACTTGCAGGAAATAAGCAGAACAGAAATTTCGTCTCGATTCGGTTGTACAGATCAGGCATTCAAGTGGAGAAGTTTAACCCATGGTTCAATATTTTTGTCACCACACACTTTGCCGATGTCCTGTGGAAGAACGTAATCACTAGCCATGACAGATGATCAACCCGACGTTGCGCATGTATCTGTTTCGAGGGTATTACTTTGTGTGCACAGGGCAAATTTTGTCGAGATCACTTTCGCGGTTGATGCGTATTATCTGCGATTTCTCGGTTCGTCGGGCGAAAATGACGCCGTTCTTGACCCAGCAAAGTTCCATGCATGTTTGTGCTTGCGTGCACCAGCCATGCCAAGAAGCCGTTTCATTGCAGGGCAAAGATGCTCATTTATGTAGATCAAGGCGTCGCACTGGGAACCGAGTAAATCATTCTTTAGCCTCATCTTACGTGCTTTTTCAGGAAACTGGTCTCGTTGTTCCCGGCTTTGAAACTGTACAATAATATTCGTTTTAGTATCATCTTTCGTCCGTACTCTGTGGCACACGTCCACGTCCCCAGGTGACAGGGCTTCGCCAACGGCCTCCCCTAGTTTTTTAAGTATATCTGAAAGGTCCTCCACAGGTTCCTGCGGGATGCCTTTGATTTCCACACTTTTCTTCTTCGTGTATTGCTCAGATTTCAATAGCTCACCCTGGCTTGTAGTCAAGTCTGTTTCCAATGCGTGAACCCCGCTCCGAAGTTCTTCGTTTTCTTTTTTCAAAGCTTTGTTTTCCCTGGTTGTGCTTTTGATACGGCCGTTCGCGTCATCAAGGCATTTCCTCATGAGATCCACGCTTTTTTTTATTTCGTGTATTTCGGTGCGAAGGCTTTTTTCGTCAAGGCCAAAGTTTTGTTCCAGGGAATCCTTTAAAAGCGTCATCTCTGCCTTCAGTTCATCTTTAAGCTCAAGGATGAGTCTCACTACTTTTTTACTCATCTCAAAACATCAACAGGAACACAACAAGTAAAAAAACACCGGGCAGCTGTAACAGCGTTACATAAATAAGGTATAAATCGAGGTTTTCTGACAGGGTTGTCAAGCACTAACCTGTAGTGCACAGAATGGGATTTTCAGGGCATTGTTCGCCGCGCTGTCACTCCTGCCAGTAGCGGGGCTCCGGGATTCCGCCGTCTTTATACGTGCGGTAGGTGACCACGTGGGTATACCCCGGCTGCACGCTGGCGTTCCTGTCCGAAGCACGGTGACGAGTTGAGCTGCGCAGTATTGCCCGTCGTTCTCAGTTGTGCGTCGCCGTCGTCCAGAGCTGGCCCCTGCAGTGAACAGAATGGAATTTTCAGGGCAGTGTTCGCCGCACTGTCACTGCTGCCAACGTTCGCATTTCCCTTCCTTCGGCGCAACGGCAAGAGCGAGGATAGTGGAGATCAGCTCGCTACATGCCTGGCCAAGAAGCGGAGGGGCACAACTTCGCAAAGTCTTGCGGCCACTCGCCTAGCCGCCCGCGAGTCATGGAAGTATCGTATACCTTCCTCAAACTGCGGGTGCTCACCACCATAAAACTCTCAGGGGGAATTCCTTTGGGTGGTACAAATTCCGGCGAGAGACATTAAGCGTGTAGCAGATACGAATCCGAGAGATAAAAAAAAAAAACGCGCCTGCAGCAGTACGAGCTGCATTGATTGATTGATTGATTGTAGGGTTTAACGCGCCGACGCAACGCAGGCGATGAGGCGCGCATGAAAGGGGTCAAATTTTGACCCCCTGGGGTCTTTTAAAGTGCGCCAACTAGATAAGGAGCAGTTGGTAAGGACAATAATAATGATAGTTTCACTAATGTGTGACACACCAACAAGCTGCCCAAAAATTCTGGGGACTTTGGGCCTACATAGGTTACATGCTTTTTTTCCCTGACAAGATGATATGCACACATACTACCTCTTGTCGACAAAAACTGGCTTAAAACTTGAAATTTGCAGGGGGATGGGGGTTTCACCATGTTCTATGACCTAAAATGTATGTGCAATATAGAAAACTCACGAGCATTTATAGCGGTTTTAACGTATGCCACCTCTCACAACCACCCATCTACTTTTACTGCCGATGCCAGCGCATGCTTTCCTAAGCTTCACTAGGCCGCGAAGCAAGCACAGGTTATGCCCAGGAAAATGGCATATCAGCGTCAAACATGTTGTTTTTAACGTTACTCAAGATTGGTCTTGAGTAACTCAACTATGTACCGATTATTTTATTTGTTTTGGTTCTGCGCCACGCCGAGTGCTCCTATCGCCGTCACCTAGAATCATGTATGGCTATGCCGTGATCAATCTGTTTGTTGACGAATTCGCCGTGTGACTGCTAGTTTTTGAAAAGGTTTTCCCTTTGAAATAAATGCCTACATACTAAACGCCACGTCATTTGACCGATTTGCTCTCTAGTTTCCACGTGTAATATTGCCACGAAGCCAGAGATGACGCAGTTGTGTTGAAGGAAAACACGTTTATTGGACTGAACTTGTGCTCCCCTAACAACTCAAATAATACACGTGCGGCGAAGAAGCAGTCAGCAATGTATGTAACGTACTTAAGTGAGCGTCGGAGATCAAATGCGGCGGCGTCTGTTGTACAGGCTTTTATCTTTCGGCGCAAGTGTTTCTGGAACCGTCGATTCACATCCAGAACATTGTAGATCACAGAAGATTATTCTGGGCTAGTGACGTTAGGGCGAAACAGTCTGCTTATCTGAGTGTGATAGCCCGTGCGGCATAAAAGTAAAGAATGGAAGACGCGCTTTGTTTAGAACGCAGATAACACAGCCGGGTGTGGCCCGGCTGTAAAGACAAACAATAAACAAACAAACCCATACATGATCCGCGGCATTACCCCCCCTCTAAGAATGCATCAACCCGAAGCTAAAATAAAACACATTCCGAACAAACAACAAAAAAGTGCGTCATCTTCCACAGTAAGGTTTCAATCGAACACGTGAACCACTTCGGGCCGCGTGCGTCGTCGTGATGTTCCGGGAACACCATCGGGGATCGCCCCGTAGGTAAGTTGGCCGACACGTCATAGAATCTGGTAGGGCCCGAAATGCGTCGCAGAAGCTTTTCACTTAGTCCGGTCGATGGATGGGAGTCCAAACCAATACACAATCCCCAGGGTGGTAATGGGCGTCTCGGCGTCAGAGGTTGTAGCGCCCGGCATCCACCAGCTGCTGGTCCGTTGTACGAACTCGAGCCAGCTGGCGGGCCTCCTCCGCACGCTGAAGGTACCCTTGGACTTCTACCTTGAGTGCATCGTCGTCTACGTGCGGAAGCATGGCTTCGAGCATCGTAGTCGGCCGTCTTCCGTAGACAAGCTCGAACGGCGTCATCTGCCTATTTTTCTGGATAGCCGTATTGTACGCAAAGCTGACACACGGGAGCACTTCGTCCAAAGTCTTGTGTTCAACGTCGACGTACATTGACAGCATATCCACGATTGTCGTGTTCAGGCGTTCCGTTAGTCCGTTAGTTTGGGGGTGGTAGGCCGTCGTTCTTCGGCGATCCGTGTTGCGGTAGCGCAATATCCCTTGCATCAGCTCCGCAGTAAAGGCCGTTCCGCGATGCGTGATTAGGACTTCCGGGGCCCCATGTCGCAGCCCAACTTGGCTTATGAAAAAATTTGCGACTTTTTGTGCACTCCCCCTCGGAAAAGCGGCGGTCTCTGCGTAGCGCGTCATGTAGTCTGTAGCTAAAACAATCCACTTGTTCTCAGATCGGGATGTAAGGAACGGGCCCAGAAGTTCCATTCCGATCTGTTGGAAGGGCCCAGATGGGACGCGGATCAGCTGCAGAAGTCCGGCGGGTATCGACGGTGGCGTTTTTCGTCGCTGGCAGTCACGGCAGCTTTGGACGTAGTGGGTGACATCGGATGCAAGGCAGTAGTACTTCATTTTGATTTTCTCAATTGTGCGAGCTGTGCCGAGATTTCCGGAAGACGGGTGGTCGTGGCACGCTTCCAAAATTTTGTCATGAAGATGGGCCGGGATGACAAGAAGATAATTCGCTCTCGTTCAGGGGCTGAAATTATTCTTCGCGAGGACGGAGTTTTTCGGGCTGAATGCGTGTAAGTTGCGTTTGAAGGCCCTGGGCACGGCTACGTTGCATCCTTGGAGGTAGTCGATCATTACGCGTAGATCGGGGTCGGCACGCAGCTGGGTGGCCAGGTCGCTCTCAGTCACGACTCCGATGAACGCGCTGTCTTCATCGGAGTCTTGTGGTGGTGGGTCGATGGGGGCACGGGACAGGCCGTCGGCGTCGGAGTGTTTCGTCCCGGATTTATAGACTACTGTATCGTCGAATTCTTAAAGGGGCAAGCTCCACCTACCAAGACGGCCAGAGGGGTCCTTCAAATTGGCGAGCCAACACAGCGCATGGTGGTCTGTCACAACCTTGAATGGTCTTCCATACACGTATGGGTGAAATTCTGAATTAGCCCATATATTCACGAGACATTCTTTCTCAGAGGCTGAGTAGTTTCTTTCTTTCTTGGACAGAGCACGGCTGGCATAGGCGATTACTTTGTGGCACTCGCTTTGCTTTTGTACGAGGAAGGCACCCAAGCTTATATCACTGGCGTCCGAGTGCATTTCCGTTTCGGCGTTTTCGTCGAAATGCGCGAGCACAGGCGTGCTTTGCAGTCATTGCTGCAGCCCGCAGAAGGCTGTTTCTTGGCCATTTTTCCAGATGAAAGGGGTGCTATCCTTTGTCAAGCGGGTGGGTGGCTCTTCAATGCGCGCGAAGTTTGTGACGAAGCCCCTGTATTATGCGCATAGTTCGAGATATCTCTGCTCGCCCTTCTGATCATTAGGTCTTGATGGGTTTGCTATGGCTGAAGTTTTCGCCGGATCAGACCGGACTACCGCGCCGTGGAGGACATGGCCCTAAAACTTAAGTTCCTCGTACGCAAAGCGGCACTTTTCAGGCTTCGGCGTTAACCCCGACGTACGGATGGCCTCGAGTACAGACTGAAACCTTGCAAGGTGTTCGTCGAAAGTCTGGGAGAATACCACAACATCGTCGAGGTATACGAGGCAGTTGTGCCACTTCAGGCCAGCTAGCACCGTGTCCATGACTCGTTGAAACGTTGCTGGCGCCGCGCACCCCCCCAACGGCATCACCTTGAACTCGTATAGGCCGTCCGGGGTTTTAAATGCAGTCTTCTCTCGGTCTCTTTCATCCACTTCAATTTGCCAGTAGCCGGTCTTCAGATTTATCGATGAAACGTACGTCGTGTGGCAGAGGTGGTCGAGGGCGTTGTCGATTCGGAGAAGAGGGTACACGTCCTTTTTGGTGATTTTGTTGAGTCGCCGGTAGTCAATGGGCCGTCTTTTTTCTTCACGAGCACGACCGGCGTAGCCTAGGGGCTTTTCGATGGCTGTATAATGTGGTTGCTGAGCATGTCGTCGACCTGAGTCCGCGTGGCTTTCCGCTGGTGAGAAGTGACGCTGTACGGTGACTGTGGGGTAGGTCGCGCTCCATCTTTGGTTATTATTCGGTGCTTCGCTAGAGGTGTCTGGCGTAGTTTTGTGTTCGACGAAAAACACTCTCTCTAGCGATGCAGCAAATCGAATAATTTCTTCCGTCCTTCTTGCGGTAACGCCAGTTTCACGTCGAAGGTATTCGGAAGCTTGAGGGTATCTTCGGGTGCGCGTTCAAAGTGGGCAACCACGATCACGTCACTCGCTTCTTGCGTTTCTTCGAGGAACGTAATTGCAGCGCCCCTGTTTAGATGCTGGTATACCTCGCTGAAATTATTGACGAAAACTTGGGATTGGCGTTGCGTAAAGCGCGCATTGCCTCTTGCAACAGAGACACCGTTGTCGAGGAGCAACCTTTGGTCACTCTCTACGATAGCATCGACATCAGGAACCGCATCTTCACAGTACACTGTGATCATCAAGATTGCGCGCGGTGGCAGTGTGACATGATCATCGGCGATCCTTAAAGCAGCACGGTGTTCGGGATTCGGTTCTGGCGTCATGGAGTGACCGTAGGAAAAAGTTATTGACTTGGTCTGCAGATCAATTATTGCGCAGTTGTCTGTGAAAAAGTCTATTCCAATAATTACGTTGCGAAAGCATTTAGGCAAAATGACGAATGGTACAGAGTACGTTGTGCCGTGTATGGTGACGCGCGATGCGCACGTTCCACTTGGCGTCACGAGGTGGCCTCCTGCTGTGCGAATGTGCGGATCGTCCCATCTGGTCAAAACTTCCTTCAGCTTAGACGCAAAAGGTCCGCTCATGACTGAGTAGTCGGCTCCCGTGGTTCTAGGGCGACTACTTCAAAGCCGTCGATGGACAGCTGAACGTTGGACGCTGCGTTCGAGTTCTGGGTGCGCCGTGGCGTCGTATTTTGGCTTCTGCGTGTTGTGACGGTCGGGAACTGTGCGTTGTGGTCGTTGTTGTATTCTCATCGGCAGGTTCGGTCATGTCGGGGACGCGTCGCACCGCTTTGCTGTCGTCGTGGTCGGGAGTCACGTCAGGGTTAGATTGGGTCGTCGGGGTCGGGCCATGTCATGAATCAGGGTCTTCAGCGAGTCGCTGGGTCGTTCGAGGGTTTCCATTTTTCCGCCGTTTTGCAACTTTACCTCGCGTCGTTGCTGCTTTAAGTTTCCCCCGCGTGCGCTGGGGGACCTTTCACGTGCGAAATCAGCATTGATACGGTGGTTGGGCGACTGGTATGGGTAGGGCGACGGCGATCGGTTGAAGCGGGCTGGTCTTCTGTTGGTTTTGGTCAGGTATTCGTCGATCTCAGTAGGGCGCTGCCCGCATCGGGGTCATAAGGCGTCGACGGAAAAACCACGCAGTCCGAGTCTCCTGTACGGTCAGCGACGATAGATGTGATCGGCCTCTCCGCAGTGGCGGCACAGCGAATGATCATCGGCGGTTCGCCACACGTCCGTCTTCTTTGGTGCCTGGTTTTGGCCTGCAGGGGATAGGGCGGCGACAGTGGACGGCGGTACGGCGGGACTTCTTGATGACGGGTTGGAGCAGGGCAGGGTCGTCAAACAGCCGCGGAGTAGGTCATAGCTTGATGCTCACCTGGTACTTTGGAAGGCGTAGAAGTCTCCAAAGCCAGTTGAATTTCTTCCCCGATCACGTCGCTCATACAGGTGAGTTGGGGTTGCGGCGTTATTTGGAAGAGTTTTCGCCATTCTTTTCTGACGACAGCGCCGATTGTCTCACCTAGTGTGTCAGAGCTAAGAGCCCCGGCATCGATCGTGTCCACAACTAGCGCATTGATGGGATGGTCGTACTGCCTCGTGCGAATTTCCAACGTCTTCTCCATAGTGGCTGCCTCTGACGCGAGTTCGGCCACCGATTTAGGGGGGTCACGGACAAGGCAAGCAAAAAGTTCTTGCTTTACTCCTCGCATCAGAAACCTCAGTTTTTTTTCTTCCGTCATATCCGGGTCCGCGCGACGAAGTAGCCGCTTCATTTCCTCAACAAAGATCACGACTCCTCCGTTCGGGTGTTGCGTTCGAGTTGCGTTCCAGAAAAAGCCCAGCTCGTTCTTTTCTCAACACGGTGGTGAAGGTCTTAGGAAATCGCTTTTGAATTGCATCCAGTTGGTCAAGGCGCTCTCGTGGTTCCCGAACCAAGTTCGAGCTGCATCATCCTAGTAAAAGAAAACATGCCGGAAGGTTTCTTCATCGTCCCACCTATTGAAGATCCGCACGCGCTTGAGCTTCTCCAACCATTCCTCCGGGTCTTCAGCGGGTGCTCCTCGTAATGTTGGATGTTCCCGGGGCTGCTGCAGCAGGATTGGCGACGTTGGTTCTTGCACCATGGGGGTGGTTGCAGCAGTCATTGTCTTGGGTCTCTCTGGCAGGAGGCCGAAGTCGGGCGGCAATCCTTGCAGTCGGAGGCTGGCTCTAGTTGGACTGCGCTGGCGGCTTGCAGAGGTCTTCATAAACGATGCGTACCCAGCCTCTCCTCCAGATGTCACGAAGCCAGAGACAACGCAGTTGTCTTGAAGGAAAACACGTTTATTGGAGCGAGCTTGTTCTCCCCTAACAACTCAAATAATACACGGGGGGCGAAGCAGCAGTCAGCAAAGTGACCTACTACAGCGAGTGTCGGAGATCGGATGACGCGGCGTCTGCTGTGCAGGCTTTTATATTTCAGCGCAAGTGTTTCTGGAACCGTCGATTCGCATCCAGAACATTGTAATCACACAAGATTATTGTGGGATAATGACGTTAGGGCGAAACAGTTTGCTTATCTGAATGTGGTAGCCCGTGCGGCATACAAGTAAACAATGGAAGCCGCGCTTCGTTTGGAACGCAGATAACACAGCCGGGCGTGGCCCGGCAGTAAAAAAAAACTATAAATAAACAAACTCATACATAGTTCGCGGCAATATTACAGGTTCCTCGACGCCTGCTTCGTTACCATGCAGTTATGGTAGGGCAAAGGTTCACTCGAGCGCTGAAGGGAGATCGAGCGGTCGTGGCTGAAGCCTTTCGTCAGCTTCGCCGCTGATTATATTTTGAAGCTGACATTACGGCTACGTGAACGACCTACACGTACCCATTTGTAGACGGGAAACAACATGGGAGAGCCTTGCCTGAGAAGCTATGCTGACCGTTCACATGCGGTTAACCAATGTACTGTACCTTGCCAATGTTGAAGCAATGCGCACATACGACGGGTCGGCATACGACTCCGAGACGAGCTTGTGGCTGCGCTCACAAGTATATCCGTACGAACTGGAATCACCCAAACCTTAAAAGTAGGGGCCTAAGCGCCTCTCTAAAAATCAACCTGGTAGCAAGGATAAATACTTCGACCAGTGAATCGGGTTATTGGCCATTTTAACAGAGTGCCGGGCCAGACTAGCTTGGTGAATGAACGCGGGTGTTGCGCGAAGAAGACACCGAACACAGGACGGACGGGACGAGCGCAAATTGGACGACTGTTGGATGAGCGCAAACGGGACGAGCTCGTCGTGTGCGTCCTGTGGGTGGTGTCTTTTTCGCGCAAGGCCCGTGTTCATTCACCATGATGCACCAACTCGGCCAACAACAAGTTCTTCAAGAATAGCTCACTTGAGCACCACACCAGTATTACGCCGTCTGAAAGTAATGCCGACGCAAGGGAAATATCGATGGTCATGATGGTAGGTTACGTTGCCACACTGACTTTTCCAAAGTGTGTATTGTGCACAGATTTTGTGTTGCGACCTCAACCGCACAGAGTTGTGCCAGCTTCCAAGTTTACTGCATCATTTCAAATTAATCTATGTTTGCTGGTATTTTGGAAGCACCAGTAAACTGCCCAGGTTAACACTAAAAGTATGTTATCACGGGGCAACTGAGTTTAACAAGGGTGTTGACATAGACGCTTGCAGTGCTCATGGAGGTTGTAGTTTAAAGGTTGCAGCATGGTGTTCTGCTCTTTTTTTGCTATGTTGATGTTATAAAGAGCTTGGTATTTATATGGGTCATAAAAGTTCAGACAAGGCACTAGCTGGAAGTCATTGCTGTCTCTCCTCTTTGCTACTCTTGGTAGTCATGCTCTTTGTTTCAAAAACATTAGAAACTAGCTACTGTAATTGCAATTGTTGAAGTAATTTTCTGTCAGGGAAATGCTGCGTTGTGCCTGATAAAAAATATACCCTCTTTTAGATACACCCACCGTAAGGCAAGATAGCAATGCAATACACACAGAGCCCGTGCACAAGCTGTGCCTGCATTCGTCTGACCCACAAAGTCGACAGGAACAGCTCCCCAGCATTGATCCCGAGCAAAGGTTCTGGCTGACTCATGCCCCCCCACTTCACAGAAGTAAATGAAACATTGCTAGCAAGGCTGCGGCTTAGAGTAGCAGTGCCTTGAAAGTATCTGCACAAAATCGCACGCGAGGATAGCCCAGACTTCCTTTTGTGTGGTTGTACACAGACAATTGATCATATGCGTAGTGTTTGCCCAAGGTATACTAGTGAGTGAAAAGACCTTGAGGAAGCCTTACTACACTTGAACGCTTGCCCTCTGTTCAAACAAAACATTTTGGGCACGTGGTCTGACACGAAGAAGCAAACTCGAGCCGTAAAAGCGCTACTTATATACCTTAGAGAATCCTGTAGGACTCTTGGCTCTGGGTAGTGAAATTTCACAAGCTGTGGACTAATTTCATTTTATTTTTGTATGGGCGATAAATATGTCATGTGAATTGTACAGTGATTAGTCTGTTTCGGCGCCCCATTGCATGGTATATGTGCTTTAGGTGTACTGAGATCATTGGCTGATTTCACTGTTATTCCTCATACCCTCTGTATTCAATCCTTTCTCTCTGTCTCTTGTACGTTCCTCGTCCCAGTGGGAAATGACGGGCCCAAGTTCAGTTTCTGAGGTCGACCTCTTCCACATTCAAAAATCTTTCATTCTCCCTTCCTCTATATTCCCTAAATGCCAAATACTTGTAACGGTTTGCTAGAATTCTCAATGGTCCGCATAGGACAGAAATTTCTTGTGACTACTTTTTCACTGAAGTTGTCTGCACTCAATGTACTAGGGTGGCTGGTGCACAATCGTAACTATGGCTGCAGACAAACTACAGTTTCTAAAGCCCACTTTGAAATCTTGCCTTGTTCTTGCTCGTTCTTCCCTTGACTTCGATAAGGCGGTCGCAAATGGGTGGATCCTGTTACTTATGAGGACCACAAATGGGTTGATGAACCAAGCATACTGGAAGGGATGTTTTTCTACACTGTGAAATAATGGTTGATCAATGCACAGACTTGTGACTATGGAAACATGGAAACAGTAAACCATTCGCACCATCCTTCCTTGTTATCTCTTGACACCTAGTGCAACCAATGGGCTAGTCAAAGCTATGGCCTAAGTGTCACATGTGTTTTCAGTATATAATGGTTCATTCTACTTGTTGCCAAAGCGAACTGCAGAAAACTTGTTATATTTTATTAATTTATTTATTTCAGATTTACTGCCAGCCTTTGAAAAAAAGGGCTTTGGCAGGAGCGGGCAGAACAGATAAAAGAATGCGAAAAAATACGCATCATACATGCACCGATGGCATCAACATCCACAAAGCAACCGCAACAATGAGCACGAAAAAAATAAAAAAAAATATGGGATTGCACAATCAACAAAGTGAACAGCAGGTGCTATAAGTATCCCCATACTAAAACAGTCGGCAGTTCGACAACAACAAAAAAGCAACCCAAGTGGTACCAAGCCAGACTCATACTGATAGAATAAATAAATATATACAAGACATGAATAATCCTAATTGTACAATGAGGACACTGTAAATAGTAACAGCACCGAGGTGTACCGCAAAAAGGAAGCAGAGCCAGAGTGTAAGACAAAACACACGTTAGAGCGACATTACTGTTTCACAATTACATGTGAGTTGTTGATGTCGCGATACTAAGAAAGCGGAGTGACGAAGAAGATAAAAAAAACTACAGATAATCTGACAATGCTTTGGCCAAGGAATTTAGAGTACTGCAATCAATACCATTAGGTGGAAGTCGATTCCATTCGCGCTTTGTTATCGGGAAAAAAGAGTTTTTAAACGTGTCTGTTTTACAGCTGACCTCCTTTAGCTTTTTCGTGTGGTGTGATGGCGTCGAGCGCTTACTAACCAGGTCGATAAAATTACTCTTGTCTATTGTCATCTTATCATGGTAAAGGAAGTACGAAAACTTCTGCCGGTGTCGCTGACGTCTCTTTCGCAATGTACCAAGCTCTGATTCAGCCAAGAGCGAAGGTACAGATACTCGCCAGCAATAGTAATTTTGAACAAACCTGATGGCTTTCCTTTGAACAAGTTCTATTTTATCAATATTGTTTTTTGTGTACGGGTCCCAGATAACCGATGCATATTCGAGGGGGGGCCTAATGAAAGATTTGTGAGCTAGTAACTTTATTTCTTTTGTTGATTTTCGCAATGACCTTCGAAGATATCCGAGTTTCCGTCTGGCTTTATTTTTAATGTACGAAATGTGTTCATTCCACATAAGGTCTCAGGTAATAATTATGCCTAAATATTTGTACCTTTCTACAACGGAAAGAGTGCGATTATTTATGGAATAAGGAAAGCTTAGGGGATGCTGCTTACGCGTAATTGACATGGCTACTGTTTTAGTCTTGTTAACGCTCATTTGCCACGTTGAGCACTAAGTTTGTATTTTCGCTAAAGAAGAATTCAAAAGAACTTGGTCGCAGGGGCTTTGAACTTCATGGTAGACGAAGCACTAATGCAGTGCTGGCGATGGTCTTTTGTGGTCTCTAAAGGCAAAATGTACTGGTTGGCGATCAAATAAAGTGAGTCAATTCTAAATGTTCTTCCCACTGCCTCTCGGGTTTTCTTGTTGGTTGTGTGTTTGCTTAGCCTTTTTGAGAACAGTAGGACACATGTGTTAGAAATTAGACTAATCAGCATTTTAAGCTTCCCGGGCCAGATACAACTTGTACACCTGGTGAATGAAAGGATAGAACTATTTCATTTTCGATTTTCTGGCAAAATGTACCTAGAGTACAATTAGGTTTTAAAATTTAGCAGCAGTTTTTATCCGACAACCCTGTATAGTGCCCATTGTGAAAAGAATATTTATTTAGGAATAGTTATACAATGTCAAAAATGTTCCATTTACGGTAAATGTTGCTAGTGTTAAGACCGAAAAGATAAGTTTGTAGTATAACCTTCTGAAGCAGCACCATCAGTATAAGGCAAGCCATGGTGGAGGGCATTAAATGAACTTGTGTCACCTAGAAGTGTTTATTCAACAGCAAGATCACTTATTCACAGACAGCTGTTTTCCTCCTCCTTCAGAAAAACTGGTATGCCCAGGAAACCTGCTGCCTTATGTTCAGTTGTGCAACACCTCAGCCCATGGGCTGCTACTGTGGATTTGTGTGAATTTTGACACTGCATACGTTTACTGCTCTTGAATTTTGCATCAGTTTTTACGAGTGCCCTTCCATGTGCATGGATTGACGGGGTAGGTCTAGCTGGCCAGTTTGGACATGGGCTCGTTATTTTTCCAGCTCAGCACCTTTCTCAAATACCTTTTGACGTAATTTATTTTAAACAATGAGAAACGACCAATTCATTTACCACCCCCCAAGCTTAGTTGTAACAACCCTAGTGTTTTAAATATACGTATTATATTCCTTTAAAAGAGCTTCCTAATAAATACTCTTTCCTTTATCTCTGTTTCAAAAATACTGCGTATGAGTCGGTAAAAGCTGTTGGGGTAGAAGCTTAGGAGATAAGTGCATGCAGACATTAGTAACGGGTGAAAACATCTAGGGAGGCAACGCAGGCGGCCGTCGTCCGAGAAGATGCTAAATATTTACTCTATGTACAGAGAACCGGATGCAACAAAGCCATGTCGTCACCACGCCTGGTCGTCTTACTTATCGCCTATGTGACTGCTGAGCTGGGTGCCATGTTTATCTTTGTCTTTCATAAAAGTTTCAACAGTAACTTTCATACACAGTGCCATGCACGAACATAAAATTGTGTATTAATACATCTAAACGAATGCACGTTTCCTGGGTAGCCAGACTCAGTCATTCTTAATAGTAGAGTCAATTTTGCAATTGTAATTGTAGTGCTTTGAAAACTTGCAAGTGTACAGAACACAATTGTTTGTTAATTGACAAGGTTGAAGCTGGAGAAGATCTATTCAATTTTTTACCCTTTGCAACAGTTTTCAAACACGCTGGCTATCTCTCGTCAATACCGAACTGCCTCCCAATGTAAGCAAGTGTATTGAATTCTGTGTTTTCTGTTCTTGTTTTGTTCAAGCCGTTCTCTTTTATATTATCTTAGCACAAATTTCTACACAACAGATGTCTTGCAAGACATTCACATGACAATATCTTTCTGCAAAGCTACAGTGATCTAAGCAACGCGCTTTTCAACTTCCCATCTATGTTTTAAACATCCGGTTGAAATGTTTACACTAACAGACCAAATGTAAATAAACCAGATGTGCATTATTTATTCATCTTTTCTTTCAACCTTTGTGTTTTGCAGAAATATATCCCTTGTTTATTTGGCGCCTGTGCAAAACATCGCAGTGCAAAAACGGTTTCGATTGCACAACACGGCCTGGCCTGGTTTTTCTGTAGAGCTTTGGTGTCATGCAAGAAGACATCGCTTGTTTATTAGTCTTTTACAGCGAAGGTATGTGGCCCGGCAGCCGAGGCCACATAGCTTCGCTGTAGCTTCGCTGACCCTGCAGCCGCTTCAGCCGAGGCGGAGGGGAGTGTGAACAATGTGTGGCTTTTACCATTAGAGCCATGGTGAGGGGAACAGGGCGTGGTGGCAACATTAAAGCAATTCAAGGCTTGGGAGAGCGAGGAGAGAGTGGGGCGTTGGGCTGCACTAGACTGGGTTGTTGATTAGACCCGAGAAAGGGAGAGAGAGTACAATAACATTCGAGGTGCGAAAGAGGGTTGATAAAGAAACAAATTAAGATAGGCAATAGCTCATGCGCGATATCACTTCGCCTTCGCAATAGACAGGGATGTGAACAGGCGCGCGTTTTGAAAGGAGGTTACTATGAATGTGCCATAGCGTCTCCTTTTCTCGCGCAGTTGGTTTGTCGTCGCTGCAGTAATTTATAAGCATATTAAAAGGGTCCTGAACAGGGTACTAAACGTCACGATTTTACTTGCGCAAAAGCCTGGAGTACTATCCAAAGAACGTCTAGTCGCAAAAATTGTTTAAAGGCGTTTAGTATTAGCCGATTTATCGGTGGATGCACAGCCGACTTTGCAAAAAACTGGCGGAATTCATTTAAAAAACTGAACTGTATATATAGTTCTGTGTAGTGCACCCACATCACATTGTGTGCATTTTGTTTTTTGCTTTTCTTCTGTGTCGTACACCTGTCCTGTTTTCTTCATTGTTCTGTTTTATATGCTTGTGGCAAATAGGTGCAATAAAGAAAAGGGCCATCAATAATGCCGAGGGCTCCTCAATCTCATCGCGCCTCCAAAGCACTGTAGACAGAAGCGCTGACGTCACCGATAAGGTGCAAGTCCGCTATAAAAAGTATATAAGACGAAAAAAATATATCCCGAAAATTTTGTGCCAGTACTCCAGTAAGTTAGTATATCAACAATACCTTAATTTGTATACTCCTGTACATAAAAACCTCGACGGCGAGACGACGACATGGTGGAAATACTGCTTTGCATATTTGATTACTGCGCCGGCACAAAAACGCAAAGTACAGCAAGTTGCCGGGCACAAGCAGGCAACAAACAGCAGGAGTCAAGCAGGTGGCACCAAACCTACAAATATTGCTATAAGCTTCACTAGGATGAAGGAGAGTACGGAAAACATGCATTAAAATTGGAAAAAAATTACTTTAAGAAAATGGGGCAGCTTCGCACCAGCGTCGCGAAGACTGGACAAACAGCAAAACTGGTGCCCCACCTAGCTATTCCTGGTTCGTTAAGTTTAGGCGTGGGTATGAATAGAGACTGGGACAAGTTTTCTGCGTAGTATATGCTTCCATAATTGGCCAACTTTTCAATGTTCTGTCGTTAAACCTCCAAAAGGCAATTAGCACTCGTACCTTTAAAGTAGAGTGGAAACCCGATCTAACGACGTTGCCGGGAACCATGGAGCATTTTCTTAATAGAGACCTTCGTAATACCCGGACTGTCGTTTTAAAAGCAATTCATTTTATTGTTACGCTAGGATCGCGCAGAACTCAGTGAGAAGACTGCTGGACGCACACACCGGACGAAGTGTACTTACAACATATTCAGCCATGCAAAGAAAATTACGGTAACTCAAAAGAAATGTTCAAAAAGCGGGTTCGGTTAGCTTTCCGCAGCACTGGCTGGCGCTAGGACCGCAAAACAGTTACGTTAAGCACGGCTCACCGGGAGCGCAGTTGGAGCGCAGTGGTCCTCGAGGGTGAGGGCCGCAAAATTGGCCGGCCGCTTCACAGACAGGTCACCAGCGAGGTGGTGTGAGACGTTCCAGAACCCCTCCGCGACCCAGCAGACCAGGACCGGACGTCGTGGCCAAGACTCAGCCAACCGGCGGTCCAAGCTGGAGCATGGGGCCGGTGATGCACCACGAAGGTGGGTCTCACAGCAGCAGGAACCCTGGCTCGAGCCGGAACGGGACGACGAGGCAGAGACTTGCGATCACTCGTGCCCGAGCCGCACCCAGACGGAAGCTCGCCTTGGTCACCGATGGCGATGGTCTCCTAACGGAAGGCACGTCGACTGGACGTCTGACGTGGGAATGCCCAGTCCCACCATGCCCTGTCTCAGTCGCCCTGCGCTTCCCGAGTTCGCCACTCTTGCTCGCACCACGCCATCGTCTTCCTCTTCTCGGTGATGTCTTTTTCCCAGTGCCCGCTTGGTGTCTCGCGAGATGTGAAAACTTCTTTCACTACTTTCACCGTGGTCCCTCCGAGCCACTTATCACATCTATAACACAACGTCTGAAAGGAGGCGCATAACAGCAGCTACCATGACATCGTAACGTCAGAGGCCACGCAGAGCTTGTTTATCTTGTAGAGCTCAGTAAAAAAACTCGATGCCCGTTTTTTTCTAGGCGAGCTGCAATTGCCTCCGTGGCACGGGGACGAAACGCATTCGAAATTGCTTTTTGTCTTTTTTTGGAAATAATTCGTTATATCAAGAATAGCACTCAATCTGTTTCATTAGTACTAATGAATTTAGAAAAGCATTGAACCGCATTTCTGGAGAACCAGAATTTGTTCATTAGATCGGAAATATTCTCAGGATCGGGTTTCGTTTTGACTGTATACAATGTGTTGCTTTGTTTTCAGTAGGATTCCTTCTTTCGTCATGCGAAGGCACTTCACAGGGCAAGTCTTCATGTAGCATGCCTTCACCGTGGTAAAACTAAAACGTTTCAGGGTGACTTCCTATATCTGCTTCCGAAAACGAAGTGGTACAGGGAGACTTCCGCCGGTCATCTTTTGAGGAACGTGATGCGGCTTGCGAACTGTCATAATACAGTCACCTTCAGTTCACGGATCGGGAGCACTGGGTGCAACGCGTGCTCGTGCATCTGACAGCGACTTGTATACGCACAAGGTGGACGCACCATGGGTGTTCTGCAGACGCTGCCAATGTCTGGACACGCGACACGTCCCGTCGAGGGCGCTTGGAAGAGGAGGTGATGTGGCAGAGTACTGTGTGAGAAAAGCCCGCTCTGGTGGTTTACGCGCAGCACAAGAACTCGGTCGGTAGCTCCCAGCTGTCAGAGAATGGTTTGGGAACCCTCCCTTACTCTTTTGCGCTAGGAAACGTTCGACGACCAGGTCGTGGTTCTTGTGGTGAAGGCGACGAGTCCTCTGAACACTTGATTTTAAGCAGTGCAGGTCTCTGACACTCTGGCAATATTCACAAAAATGGTCCGCCCCCGGCCCATCAGGAAGCTCTAGGCTTCGGGGACGCCACAGGTCAGGTGGGCGTGCACGCTGTCGCCTGTACAAAGTGCCGCCTGGAATGCTGGTGGGCGACGGCAGCCCGGGGACGTTAGTTGTACATTCCCTGAATATTCAGTCTGTTATGCTGTATTTTTGTTTGTTTCTCGTATGTGCCTCGGTTGTGTTCCCTGTTGTTGTTTCATAAGTTTGTGTCTGATGATGATGTTTGGTGTTTTATGGCGCATAAGTTTGTGTCTCGTTCGTGCCACTTTATAATCCTGTGTTATATTTGTCATGCGCTTTTTCTCTCGCTGTTCGTCCTGACTAGTACATGTGTGGTGCACACACACCCGGTTCAAAAGGTACAGCCTAAATATCATCATCATGCCATCGGAAGTGTTTTACAAAGGGCGGTACCGGCATCCCGGTGCCGTCATCGCTCGGTTCGGTTTTGCTGCGCATGTTCAACGGCCTAACCACCAAGGCCTGCGTCACGTGGGTCAAATCAGCACGACTGAAAACGCGTCGCGCGGTGGCTCACTCCTCGCTTCATCTACTGGACGTGGCTTATGAAGTGCGGCGCCGGCGCCCCCGATTACGTCATTGTTCGGCGAGGTTTGGCCTGAGATTGGGTTAGTTGGTTGAACATACCAGGGAAAAACAGCGTAGGGCCGATGGCAAAGGAAGGGAAAAAAGACAACTGGCCAGCCGAGCGACGTTTCTCCGTGTCATTTGACGGCGAGGAGCCGCTGTGTCATGTTCGACGCTACACTCTATTCCAATTTCTTTAATTTGCTGCTGGGTGGATGTTAGGACGTGACGAAGCCGGGCTGCACTACAGCAGAAGTGGCTCTAGTGCAGCATTGACGCAGAACTCTCCACCCCTCTCCCACGCCACGCGCGCTTCCTCGCAACGCGGCTCTAATGCAGTGCTAACAGCCACTATTCAACGCCCTCTCCACCTCTTTGTACCTCTAACTCTATTGTCACATTCGCAATTTCTGTCCGCGAATGTGTTTTATACACGGTTACCTTCTGGCTCGGATACTTCCACTGGTTACGAATACGGATGCTGGACACAGGTGCCAGGCGCAAACAGCTTCTCTGTCAAAAAACACAACAGAAATTTATGTCGCACAACAGAATTTTTTTTGGTTTAACATGAATATTTGTCGTAGAAAAGCAATGTCTGCAGGAACTACACGACGGTCTCTTGTGTGACACAAATCTCTGTAGTAGAACTAGAAAATGTCTGTCGTACAACCGACATTTCGGTTGTACAAATGACAGGGGTACTGACACCATTTTTTGTGTTAAAGTTATTACACATTTCGCTTCGTTTACTCAAAAAAATACCCTGGCATTTCAGGAAATATGAGCAGCCTGCGACATGCAGAACATACTTATATTCGATCGGATTTATCGTGGTAATGGGATTTATCGCAGCAAGCAGAGTGGTGCGAGAACATTTACACCAGCGTGATGTCGTTCCGTGAGAGGAAAAATAAGTGATGGAGCCATCTGCCTCCCACACTCGTCTGAAAGTTGTGCCATCGCTTCAAGCGCGCCGCCCGGTGAGCGGCGATTGGGTGCAGGCGCGTTCACGAAGCCGGACCTACCGGCATAAGAGCTGCTCGGAAAGGCACTCTTGCCAAAAGTTAGGTTCCGTACGCGCGAAAGAGAGAGACAAACATTTAATATACTGGTTAGCAGGAGGATGTTTGTTTTTTTCTGATCGCCCCAATTGTTTCTTTCATAATATACCGCCCTTTCTTCCCCATTCTATCCACCTATCCCCATAATAATGTGTAGGGTAACCAACCGGACTCTGCCCTGCTAGATCTGCCTACCTTTACCATGCTGTTTCTCCCTTTATTTTTTTCATCTGTGTGTACAGGTAAACTGCTGGGCTTCAGGTAAGCGAAGACGTTCAACATTTCGATTGAGATTGATGCACTTGCATTCAGGCAATGTTTTGGATAGTTTGTTCCTTTACCGAACACCACAAATTCCTCATCATCTTGGGTATACTTTCCACAAAGGCGAACCAATATTATAGCAATTAAAGTAGGCTTTGCCAGACGACATACCAACTTCAAAGCTTTACCTCTCTGCCTGCCTTTGTGGGCTGGCGGGTTTGCGTGATGCCGAAGCTGAGCAAAAAATCCTAACACTGGTTAGCCTTGCGAGAAAAAGGTGCATTATCACGCAGGTGCATATGTGCTGACATGTAACGGTAGTTGAGTAAAATTTATAAATAGCAGTTAACTGTTGTGGTAGCAGAATTGAACAATCAAGAATTACTTGTTGACTCGCCGTAAGGTAATACCAGCCTCTGACATGCAAAACTAGGGTTCCTGTTTCAATGACTGGAGGGACTGCAGCCTGTATTCACAACACGTTGTGGAAAGAACCTGTTGCTCTTCATTGCAATGCATACCAAATTTTTTTTTCACTGATTTCCCACCTTGTCTTTATGTTGCTTTTAGTTTTTTGTACCAGTTTTCTCACTCAATACTCAAATGTGTTCAGTCCTCACTACCTAAGATATAATTTTTATTGTTGTTCTAGCTCTATATGTACACAAGAAAATATTTATGGTCGGAAATATTTGATTCGCAGTTAGCCTTTTTTCAGTGAGACCTCACTAAGGCCATGTTCAGTCTACCGACGCAAAAGCCATATCGTGATCTATGGACATAAAAAAACGGCTTGACACACATTTCAGTTGGCTGAGATATGAAATGACGGCATTCTTTAAAGTTATATGGCAGTTGCGGGTACAGTCTGAACCCGGCTAAACTCCAGCTGAAGGGGGCGCGTGGAAAGTACGTACTAACCAGCGCTACGGTTTATCCGAATACACTAGGTTAAAACCGAACCAAGTCAGGGATTCAGGTAAAAGTACGTATAAAAAGAAACTATGGAATATGAGGGTACGTTTTAACGAGATACAACTGTATTTGTATTTGTTTAGTAGTCCTAAATTTTATATTGGCACATCTCTAGTTAAGAAGCAGTTCACTAATGGTGTATAATGTAAATACTATAACAGCGAATTCTCGTTCTGGGGTTCTCGTTCACACACCTCATTTTCCACAACGTTCCATAGCATCCCACCCCAGCTGCTATTGTTTTTGTGTCTATACATATATTACAATGACCTTCGCCTAATACACAACACCTTCTATACATTTGAGAGCACTTCTACCCATTTTGGCAATTCTGGGCCTCCTCAATTGGGATGTCCGATCATCTGCCAGAACTGTTTGGGCAGGGATCCCCATAGGAATACAAGTAGCATACCCAACAGCATCTCGGACACCCCGCCGTGATCGAGGATGGATCTCATAATCGAGGAAGGCCAGTATCACATTTATGGCACGTTTACATTTTCAACAGGCACCGTAAATTTTACATATGAAAACATCCCATCCATACTGTGAGTGCTATCGCGTTTAACCATTGTTCTCATCAGCCCACTCTATGTCCATTGCAGGATGATGGCCTCAATCATTGAGTTCCAACTTCGCCTATTCTGCATTGTCCTAATCCATCCTCTACCACTTCCCCGCAGGAGGCACATTGACTAGTCAAGGTGTATGGTGAGTAGCGTCCCCACCGCCCCAAGCTTCGCAAGAGTGCTTACAGCTGTAGGCATTTGGTATTTGCCAAACCATGGACCTCAGCACATGTGGGTTGGGCCCACCCACGCCCCGGCTGTGCATTGCTTAGCTGTGACATTCGGAAAGGGCATCCTGGTGGCTGAGCAAAACCCCGGGTTGTTTTGAACCATCACGGGCACCTGGCAGCGGTAACTCACCACTTTGGCGTCCGCTTCTCGCAGACGGTTCCCCCTGTCTGACCGCCCTGGGGGAATCAGCCAGTCGCCTTTTTCTGCCCTCCTCTCAATTCTTTCTCTTTCCTATTTCCTTGCCTAACCCTGTCCTGTCATCTCCTTTCTTCTGTATTACTATGCTTTTCCAGGCGGCGAGGGTTAATCCTGTGCAGACATCACCCTCAATTCTAAGCAGATAGGATTATAGTAGCAAGGTAAGGTTAGCGTCGGATCCATAGTCGCGTTTCCTTGTTGGGCTCCGTGGTGGGTGACCAGCCTTGCCACCGAATGAACACCATCAATTTATGGCTTTCTTTTTCACCCCTCAAGAAAAATCGATCGGTCTTTAAACAGAGGCCACACAGAAGTAATTAATTCCAAACCAGCTCTACCAGCTGTAACCTTCTGCAAATACATAGTCATACACTCAGAAGAAAATTTATCTGTAGCGAAAACGTGCGTGTTCCTCATTGCAAAATACCTTGAGAGAATCGTTGGGAGAGACTATCATGCAAAGAAACTTGTCTCGGGGGACGCGATCGTAGAAGTACACAAAAAAACCAAAGCAAAAACAGCCTGAAACAGCACACCCCGGCTCTGGTAAAAGTGACAGTCAGACCACATTGTAGTCTAAATACAACCAAGGGCGTTATCTCTGAACGAGAGCTACTTCATGGGTGAAGCTAATCTCCTCGAAGGACTTAAAGACAAAGGCGTCAAAGCTGTGAGAAGGAGAACCATGCATCACGCAGGCGAGGAAATTGGAATAGTGAACGTTCCTTTGACTTTCAATCATCCAACACTTTCCGAATCTGTCCATGCGGCATTTATTGTCTGTACAGTGCAGCCATACATACCTAAACCGCGAAGGTGCTTCAAGTGCGAGAAGTATGGCCATGGTACTCTGTCCCTCCGTGGCCGACCCATCTGTGCTCACTGCGCAAGCACTGACCACAGCAGTGACGAGTAAAACAAGCAACAAGTGCAATGCCCGAATTGCAGGGGACCATACCCTGTCTACTCATGTGCATGTTCATCATTCAAGAAAAAAATCATCCGAATGAAAATAACTGAAAACCTAACGTTCTCACAAACGCGCCTGAAGCACACCTTGCTATCGGGCACAAATACACAAACGCTGCTCACGGGGGGGATGTTGTGAAATAAGTGGATATCCTTCTCTCGCGTTCCACTATCATTATCACAAGTATGTTCGAGTAAAGGCATCATCAGGAGTGGTCTCGAGGGCTCGTCCCTTTCTCCACATATTTTGGACGCTGGTGCCGAAAACCCGCCCATGCTCCCGGTTCCTTCCTTCATGGAGCACGAACGGCGAGTTCGGGGGTCCCTGCGCAGCACCATCACGAAGGCGATCGCCGCGCTTGACGCTCTCCTCTATGATCCCGCTGCCGCCGAGACCCGAATTCAGGGCTACGTCACCCCACTTACTGAGAAGCAGACAGAGCTGCGTACCCTGGACGCCAAGATCCGGGCTCAACTCTCGGAAGAGGCCTTTCAGGCGGTCTACGCCACGGCATGGTTCTACGAGCTCAGCATTTGCGAAATTCGGGACTGCGTGCACACCTCCCCATCATCGCCCTCTGCCGCCTCTGGTCCCTCGAGCTCTGCTGCTGGTGGACATACGCAAGATCGAAGGGTGCGCGAATCCACGGCTCCTCCCGCCGTGCCAGTACCCGCATCGCCCTCCCCAAGCTGCAAATTGCACCGTTCTCTGGGGACCGTCGCGAATGGCAGGAATTCTGGGAAAAATTCGACGCCACCATACATGAAAACCAACACTTGACGAAAATCGATGTACCTCCGCTCGTACATGACCGGCCCCGCTAAGACCGCCATTGAGGGCATCAGGCCTGCGGAGGATGGATACGATGCTGCGATCAAGATCCCAAAAAACCGTTTTGACCGCTGAGACCTATTGATGGCGGATCATGTCGGTGCCCTCCTCACCCGTGCCCTCCTCCGGTGAAGACATCTGCGGACGTCGCGGGGCTGCGGCGCTTGCATGACGACATCGGGGTTCGACTAAACGCTTTGGAGGCACTAGGCATCGCGTCCGACCATTAAGCCATCATATTCTATGATGATGATGGTTGCATTTTAATGGCGCAAGGCCAGCTGGGGCAAAGAGCGCCAAAAACAGATGGTTAGCTACAACAGAATAAAAGTGTATACTAAAATTGAATAGCAACAGAGGTAAAAACAAATAAAGACAATGGAGATGGCTGGGGTAGAGGGCCAGGTTGTGATTATTTTATTTTATTATGCATGATATGATATGAGTATCAGAAATCAACTTCTTATAGATACTTAAAAACACGTTTGACAGTAAACATTGGTTCATCGCCTGAGAAGTACGATGGGTGGAATAGGATTTCTTGTCTGTAGATTTCTGGAAAGTGTTTGGGTCGTGTGGTGTGGAGTGCCTTGAATGTGATTACTATGTGAACTACAGATAGGCCCTCTACACACCTGCTGCACATGGGTCTCCGAGACCCAGTGAGCAAGTGTAAGTGTGTTGCATAAGTGTGGCCTGTCCGTAGCCTGGCTAAGGCTACTTCCGTGTGTCTGTCTTGTTTCTCTGTTATGTATCTATCTAAGTGTGGCTTTATAGTGTAGCGTTTGTTCTCTGTGTGTCCCATGTTTTCTGCCAAGATTTGCGCAAGGCTGTCCGTACCAGTGGCTTCAGGTCGAGGTAGGGAACGCATGGTACATATATGCTACTGCGGAGAGCAGCCACCGCGGCACCCTGGCCAGTGATTTGTTTCCCCAGAATGCCACTGTGACCTGGAACCCAGCAAATAATTATTTTTAGTTTTTAGTTTTGAGCAAAGGTTAAGGCTTTGATTAGATGCTGGAGGACAATGTTTTTTGTAGGTCTGAAGCAATGTAAGGCTGTTACCACACCTAAAGAGTCTGTAAAGATAATGGAGTGTTCTGTTCTAATTTGTGTGATGTGTTGTACTGCTAATAAGATATCATGTGCTTCAGGCGTAAACATGCTGCTATTTCTGTGTATGTAACGTCTTCGTACTGGTAAACTCGGGGCCGTGTGCAGCGCATTGGACGGCTAAAGAAGACTTCGAAGCATCGGTGTAGAATGTGGTGTGGGGGTATTTGTGTTGTAACTGAAGAAAGTGCAGTAGTATAAGTTCTCTGGGCGCATTTCGTTTGTTGATATATTTAAAAGAAACATCACACGAAATTGCTGACCTCTCCCAAGGCGAAATGAGGTCAGCAATCGAACACTTCATGCTCTCCTCAAATGAGATCCCTAGTTCCTCAGCGAGGGCTCTCACTCGGATAAAGAAAGGAGCGGGTATCGATGGCCGTACTGTGAACAACAGATCGGATGAGGTGTTACTTATGATAAATATAGATGTGTGGTTTTTTACAGAATTCGCCTTAATCGCGAACAGCAATGAAGTATACGAACGCTGGTGTTCAAGGCTCCACCTATCGCACTCTGCATACAGGCTTTCAATGGGACTCGTCCGGAACGATCCACATGCAAGACGGAGACCCAAGTGCAGCACTGGATCCAACATTTTCATAGCCGTTTTACAGGCGAACCCATACACGACACTCCCGCAGTCCAACCATGAGCCAATAAGGCTGGTAAAAACGCAGAGGAGTATTTGTTTGTCCGCTCCGTAGGAGCAGTGCGAAAGGATCTTCAGAATATTCATGGCTTTAAGGCTTTTCTGTTTCAGGTGTTTTATATGAGGAACAAATGTCAGTTTTTTACCTAGTACCACGCCTAAAAATCTGGGTTCCTTTTTGGGAGGGATTGAGACACCTTTAAGCATATATTACGATCAGCATGGATTCCGCGCCTCCTTGAAAATACAACACAAGTACACTTGTCTGGATTAAGCTTAAATCCATTCCTGTCTGCCCAGTGAACGAGTTTGTTGACACCAAGCTAGATTTGCCTCTCGCAAACGGACAGAATACCTAATTTGAAGGAGATTTGAACGTCGTCTACATATAGTGACTAAGAAATGGTTGGTGGCAATCCTTTTCCCAGCGAGTTAATTTTTATAATAAACAGCGTGCAGCTCATAACGCCACCTTGAGGAACACCGTTTTCCTGGACGTGAACTCGGGCATGTCTATTTCCCACTCTCACACGAAAAGATCTCTCCGACATGTAGCACGCAAGAGTATTTAACATGTTGCGTGACAAACCAAAAGACTTAAGGTCGCTAAGAATTCCATAGCGCCATGCAGTACCATACGCTTTTTCTATAGCAAAAAATACTGTCATGAATACTGTTAATGAATATTAATATGAATACTGTCAAAAATACGGTTTATGAATAAATGAATCTTTGATGTAGGATTATAAGGCAACGAGTTGGTCATCTGTAGACCGCCCTGGCCTGAAGCCTGCCTGTCAGCTCTCGACAAGTCCATTGTACTCCAGGAAGTACACAAGCCTCCGGTTAATCATCTCCAAAAGCTTGCAAAGGCAGCTCGTCAGGGCAATGGGTCGATAGATAGCTGGAGAGGAACGGTCCTTCCCTTCTTTCAAGAATGCTACAACTATGGCCTCCCTCCAAGACTTTCCAATGTGCCCCGAAAGAAATATCTTGTTGTAAGGGTAAAGGAGTGTTACAAGATGGTCTGTGTGTAAGTGCTGTATCATTGTATATGTAATGTTGTCTGGGCCTGGAGCTTAGGGTTTACACGTGCTTAGAGCAGCCCTCAGCTCATGTAGTGAAAACAGGGAGTTGTAAGAAGTCTGTGATTTGTTGTTGTAGCGTAGGGACTTCTTTTCACAAGAGGCTTTATGTTTCAGGAAAGTGTTTGTGTAGTGTGCAGAGCTTGTGACGTGTTGAAAGTGTTGTGCAAGTGTGTTAGCCTGATCTTCTAGTGTGTCCCCAGTCGTGCTGACCAAGGGCAGGCTATGTGTATGTTGTCCTTTAAGTTTACGTATTCGTGTCCATACCTTGCGTGTGTCTGTGGATGTAAAGACGGTGCGCCAACTCTCTCGTTTTGCCTCACGGCGCACACGTTTTCCGAACGCCTTGACCCGTTTGAACAAATAGAGGTTACCCGACGTGGGGTACCGCCGGAGGATACCCCACGCCTTGTTCTGGGCCTCCCGCGCCCGCTTACAGTCCTCATTCCACCATGGCCTCCGCTGGTTGCGCGGGGCACCAGAGGCGTGGGGAATAAACTTTTCGCCAGCGGTGAGAATGTGCGCCTTGAGGAATTGAGCGGCTTCATCCACGTTTCGGTGTCTTATGGTTGTGTAGTGTAGTTTCGATGGCTCTGTAAATGTGTTCCAGTTAGCTCGTGCTTCATTGAACCTTCTATGGGAAGATGAACTGCTTGGGCCTTTACCTATATAAGTAAGTGAGGTGGGGAAGTGGTCACTGCCATATGGGTCAGTTCCCACACCCCACTCGAGAAGAAGAAAGAGAACTGCGGAGCCAATAGCCAAGTCAAGGTATGAGTATGTGTTGTGTCCTATGTTATGGTATGTAGGCTGTTTATTGTTGAAAAGTCATGCTCCTGAAGATGTAAGGAATTTCTCTATCATGCGACCTCGGGCATCTGTACGAGTAGAGCCCCAAACAGAATTGTGTGCATTAATCACTGATGTAGACCTGGAGATCAACGGCAGTGACCTAGCGCAGCTGCTTTCGTCAACGGTCCGAACCCTGGACATTCATCGTATCGGTCGCATTAAGGTCGCCTGTTTGGATGTATGGTTCGGGCAGCTGGTCGACCAACGCCTCGAAGTCAGAGCTTGAAAGAGCAACATCAGGAGAAATGTATATGGAGCATACCGTTATCAACCTATAAGATATTATTGTTCGAATTGCTACAGCCTCAAGGACAGTGTTCAAAGTGATAGGGTGGCATGCTAAAGATTTCCGCAGAAGAGTGTGTGCAGCCGTCCTTGTCCTTTCTGTATACCAGGTAACTATTCAAGAAGTTCGTGTGTAGAATTCAAATGTGTTTTCTGAACACACATTGCACTTGGCTGATTACCATGCAGTATTTCGTTTACATCGTCAAGATTTTTAAAGAGGCCTCTGCAGTTCCATTGTACTAAGTTCTCTCTTCCCATTATGAAGTGTTCGGTGCTACTGGACTGTGTTGTTTATGTGTCATCTTTCGGGGCTGTGCCTCTCGTCTTTTTTGGCTTGTTGGGGGGCTTTGGCGTCGGGATGCGTTCCTTGCGGTGCACCGCAGACAAGAACGCACCGACGTCCATTTCATCCTCGGATGTCCTCGGAGAGCCTGAGCAATCAGGCTCCTTGGACCGCGAACCCTTTTGGGCGCGCTTTTCCTTGCCCGCAACCACCGACGGATTCAGGAACGCCTCGGATGGCGCAGGTGGTGCAGTGGGGGTGGGAGCTGCCGCTGGTTCCCCCGTCTCCATCTCCTCTGCGCCCTCGCCGGTGATTTGGGACGCTGGAGCAGACGTTGGGGATGCAGTATCACTCCCACCAGACGTGGTTGCCACCACAGCCGCTGCTGGCTCAGCGAGCGGTGCGGAGGCGGGTCAGGCTGCAAGAGGCAATCCAGGGGGGGCGGCAGGCGGGACCAAGTCTGACTCTCGGTACTGGGTCAAGCCGAAGCAAGACGCCCCTCCGCGGCGTACCTCCCCGCGGGGAAAGAGGCGAACCTTTTTCGCGCCTCGGGGAAGGTGATGTTTTCAGTGACTTTGATGTTAATTACTTTCTTTTCTAATTGGAACTATTCACATTTTCTGGAATAGGCCGCATGTGGACCCTGGCAGTTTACGCAAAGAAATTGTTGAACGTTGCAGTTGTCGGACGGGTGGTCGTGCTGGGCGCATTTTGCGCAGGTAAGTCGGCCGCGACAGGAGTTTGTGCCGTGCCCGAAGCGTTGGCACTTGAAACAGCGCCGCGTGTTCGGGATGTACGGCCAGACTGAATATCGGATGTAACCTGCGTTGATGAATTCTGGAAGGGTGGACTTGTCGTAGGTTAGGATGAGGTGCTTAGTCGGTATTTGTTTATCTTCTCCGTGGATGGTTATGCGCCTGATCGCGGTAACGCCCTGACTAGGAAGGCCCTCCAGCAGGTCAGTTTCAGATTCATTTAGTAGGTGATAGTCGGAAATCACGCCCTGGGAACTGTTTAGGCTGTGGTGGGGCGTGACTCGGATTGGCAGATAGGCGATGCTGGTTTGAGCAATAAGTGTATTGGCATGTTCCTGGCTACTGACTTCGACAAGGATTTCACCGGTTCGATGTTTTTGGCCTTATACGACCCTCCAACAACACCTTCAAGAAACTTTGAAATGAGAAATACCGACTGTGAAGCAAGAGGTTTTGATTGGTCTACAGATGTCATCACGATGAAGCAAGGATAGTTGTTCGGTTTCGGAGGACCAAAGTCAGGAAGTGGTCGGCCCCTTTTCGGGGGCCGATCACGTTTGGGGGGGAGTTTAGAAAATGCCATTTAGCATAGTTTAAAAGCAGGGAGACGGGGGTACTCTCTCCTTTAACCTCCTTTAATCTCCTTTATAGTCAAAGAGGTCCCGGAGCTCCCTGCCTGGTAGACAGGCAGGGAGCCCATCGGCCGGAGCATGACCAAGTCTCCGACGGCCACCGTTTACGGCTTCTAACCCTTCACCTATCAACTTCTAGCCACGGTAGGTCACAGCTTAAGTATGGGGGCTTGGGGTACGAGGTGTAGCCACTCACCGTCACCAAGATTACTCAAGGTGCCCTGTGCGGGGGCCTTCATAATCTACCGGGTCCTGCTGAAGGCGTTGCGGCATGACAACGCTCTTCTTTACCGACAACGGATGAAGGAATCAGCCGCGAATGAGGTGACCGGTGAAGCCAAGCAAGTTTATGAGATCTTGGATTTTCTCCGTATTCAGGTGGAAACTCGGAAAGAAGGGCACAGCGACAGCACCAGTCCTCAGGTTGGATGCCCTCAAGCAACCTTGCCGACACCGCATGAAGAGTTTTCTCCACCGTCAGCCGCAGCGCTATAGGCGGAGTCATCGCCACCTCTTCGTCGAGACTGTTGCCCCCTTTGTGACGGGCGAGGCCATGGGATCGCGCGATGCACCGCGAATGTGCCACCAGAAGAGAAGCGACGGCGACAGCAAGCAAGAAGACATTGCTTCCGCTCCGGCAAGCAGAATCACGTTGCACGTGCTTGCCAGACTGCTAGAACGTTGTCCTGCAGCCGCTGTTACGCCAGCATCTAACGTCACTGTGCGACGTGGCTCAGCCAGGTTAAGCACACGCTACCTGGTCAACCCACTCGGCTGGTCAAGGGGGCCCGCCCACAGTGCCCAAACCGTCCAACGCTGCATCGTCGGTGGTTACAGCATCAGCTAGAACAACACTGCCCACTGCACTCTACCTGCAGACTTGCCGCGCATGGGCGACGGGTCCCAACTGTCAGCTTCTGGTGAGGGCTCTGCTAGACACGGAAAGCCAGCGGACGTTTGAAAAAGGACAATTGTAAGAAGTGTGCGCCATGTTGTTATCAAGCAGGGACTTTTTTTCTACAGATGTTTTGTGTTTCTTGAAAGTGTTTGTGTAGTGCGCTGAACCGGACACGTGTTGGAAGTTTCGCGCCTACGGGAAGGTGATGTTATTAGTTACCTTGATGTTGATTACCTCTTTTTCCAGTTTGAATTTTTCACACTTTCGGGAGTACGCTGCATGCGGCCCAACGAAGTTCACACAAGGCAGGGTATCGGATGGACAATTGTCGCCCGGATCATCATGCGCTGCGCATTTCGCACATGTCGTTCGGTCGCGGCAAGAGTTTGTACCATGGCTGAACCGCTGGTACTTAAAACAGCGCCGCGGGTTCGGGATGTACGGATGGATGGAGCAACGAATAAAACCTGCATTTATTTGTTGTGGAAGAACTGCGCGGTGAAAATTCAAGATAATGTGCTTGAAGGGAATCTCCTTGTCGTCTCTGCGGATAGTGATGCGTCTCCCTGCCATGACGCCCTGATCGTTCAAGCCGGAAAGGAGATCCCCATCCGTTTCGTTCAGGAGATCTGTCTCGGATATCACACCCTGGGAGCTGTTGAGGCTCCGATCGTGTGTAACCCTGATGTCGAGATCAGCCACTCTAGTCTGAGCTAGAAGCTTTGCAGACTGCTGCTTGTCATTTATTTCGATTAGACGTTCACCAGACCTTTGTTTTTTGCACTTATACGATTTTCCCATTATGGCTTCAAGATACTGGGCGATCACGAAGACTGACTGAGATGCAAGAATGTGGGTTAGATTGAGAGACTCCATGACAAGAAATGGAGAGAAATGATCTGGTTCAGGAAGTGTCAAAAATTGCAACGTGGGAAACAATACTTCGGTGCGGCCCCTATTATGGGGCCGATCACGGTTGGGGGGGGGGGGGTTTAAAATTACCATTCCGCATAGTATAAAAGCAGGGAGTCGGGGGTACTTTCTCCTTTGACCTTACGCTGGTAGTCAAAGAGGTCCCGCAGCTCCCTGCCTGGTAGACAAGCAGGGAGCCCATCGGCTGGAGCTTGCCCAGGCTCCGATGGCCACCGTTTACGGCTTCTACCCTTCACGTTTAAACAGCTCGCCACGGTTGGACACGGCTTTTGTATGGAAGCTCGGGGTCCGCGGTGTCGGTGCTTACCGTCACCATGAATACTCAAGGTGCCCCGTGGGGGGGCTGCTCCGATGAAGGCGTTGAGGACCTCCAGTTGGTCACATTCTCCAAGAGCCAACATGCAGCAGCTGACATTTATCCTCGCGTGTCTGTCACGGTGGACAGCCAGAACAATAGCAAGCAGGTGGCCATCGACACCCTGGAGGTCCCAAGTATCTGCGTCGTTTCGAGTCCCCCAATCACCGATGACACGCTTAGAATAATGCACAACCAAGGTCTTTTCGCCACTGACACTTCGCCCGCGTCGGCTTATATTCTAAATGGGTCATATTTGTACTGGTAAGTTACCTTAGGGAACATTTCACGGCTGACTCCGCACCTGACCGCCGTAGAAACATTGTTCGGCTGGACTCTCCTGGGTGCACACTCCGACGAAACTGGCGGTACTTCGGGATTATCTAGTGCTTTATTCCTGGCCCTCTGGGAGCCCTCGCTGGATGACGCAGCGGCAGATAACGAGTTATCGTCACTGTGGAGACTGGTTGCTATCCGGATCGAAGAAAGACCTGATGCGTCAGTGCTGGACCACGCGGCCGTAGAGCAATTCGAGAGTGACGTGAAGAATTGCGCCCAGTACAAGGTTCCACTCATGATCCGGAAGCCAGGGCTGGACGCCAGCGCTGCCAACTGTAGACTCGTTTGCATGGGCAGCGTTTGCGTGTGCAGATGCGGCACTTTCGTGGTCAGCCTCAGCTGCTGTCCCAGTACGACAACGCAATCCAGTACGTATTTAACGACGGGCACGCCGAACGAGTTCACGAGAATGACCGCGACCAACGGTCGACAACCAGGTACTACATGCCGCATCACAGGGTGGTTCGTCGGGACGCCATCACAACCAAGGTGAGGGTGGTTTTCGGTGCCTCATCACAAGTGTCGGGGCAACCTTCGCGGTACAGCATCCTCTGTAAGGGGCCCAAGTTGGATGCGGACCTATTAAAGCTTATTCCTAAATTCAGGTGGTATCTTGGGGTCATGTCCGGAGTATAAAAAAGGCCTACCTCCAGATGATTGTTCGGGAACAGGGCAGGGACACGCTACGTTTTTTGTGGGTCGAGCTTCTTCCTACACCGAAGGAGCCCTTTCCTCCAGTAGTGAAGTGGTGAATGACACGGGTTCCTTTTGGTGCAAGGGCGAGTCTTTTTTTGCTCACCGCCACTTTGCACCATCATCTGCGAGTCTCACAAAATTTTTGCCGACACCGCCGCCATCTTGCGAGAGTCTTTCTATGCCGACGACCTCATCATTGGCATGGACAACGTCGACCAAGCTAATCAGATATATTCGGAAGCAAGGGCTTCCAACATCTCTTCCCTGCGGGACTTGTTCATA
Organism: Haemaphysalis longicornis; assembly: GCA_013339765.2. Lineage (NCBI taxonomy): Eukaryota > Metazoa > Arthropoda > Arachnida > Ixodida > Ixodidae > Haemaphysalis > Haemaphysalis longicornis. The sequence continues at coordinate 190,185,203 of CM023450.1, read as the reverse complement.
AGAGATAAGCTCGCTTTGGAGGATGAAGGTTGCGACACCACCACAATAAAAGATCTCGGGGTGTGCTGGAACCACATTGACGACACGATGCTCCTCAGCACAGGAAACATGGCCGCGTTTATCAACACCAAGCCCACAACCAAGCGAACCCTACTACAAACATTTGCAAGAATCTACCATCCGCTAGGCTTCTTGGCACCCATAACGGTCCGGGCAGTGGTTATATTTCAAGATTTATGGAAGCTGCGGCACCCCTGGGACAGTTCTCTACAACGTGAGCAACTCATCGCCTGGAACGGATGGTGCTCCCAACTAACCTAACTGCAACACCTTTGTTTGTCACGAAACGTATCAGACAACCAAGGTTACCCGGAGCGGTTCATCGAAATCCACTTCTTCGCGGTTGCTAGCCCGAGAGCATATGGCAGAGCTGTCTACGTCCGCCGAAGCTCCGCGCATGGTGACCTGTTTGAGGCAAATCTGCTGATCAGCAAAGGTCGTGTGGCCCGTATGAAGGCGACGAAGTTGCCTCGCCTCGAGCTCCTTGCCTGCCTCATCGCAGCGCGCCTTTACGACTGCCTAATGCGAGTTCCTGGCCTGCCAGCCACACGCGCGTTATTCTGGTCGAACGCGCAGATTGCTCTGCACTGTATATGCGGGGGACCTAGCCGGTGGCCACCCTTCGTCCGGAATTTCGTCGAAGAGATCTAGCGCCTGACAAAGGGATGCAGATGGGGGCATTGCAGCAGCAGCAAGGACAATCCTGCCGACCTCATCACACGCGGAACAAGTGCAACAGTCCTCAAAACCTCAGAGCTTTGGTGACATAAACCATCATGGATCGCCCACCCTAAAAAATGTGGCCATTGAACCAGCCCCAGGAAGTCACTGACTTCGTTGACCCGTCACCAGCCTTGGTGTCATCTTGCCCGGTGGGGTCTTTGCCACCGGAACCGCTATGCCAAATTTTAGATTACAGCTGGTACTCACGGCTACTTAGAGTGACGGCCTGGGTTCGACGCTTCGTAAATAACGCTTTACCGCAATGGCCATCCATGACCCCGTCACTGGTTGCTAACGAAGTCCAAGAAGCTCAACTTTACTGGATTCCCCAGGTACAGCAGGAAGCATTTCCCCAAGACCGGGAAGCTCTATCGAACAGCCAGCTTGGTGTGGGGACTCCCGACTGCTTCGTCTACAGCCCTTTTTGGACTCCGCTGGCGTTATCCACGTGGCGGGACGAATACACTGCTTACAATCTCCTTTTGAAGTGCGACATCCGATCATTCTGCCCGGAAAGAATGATTTAACCGGGCTGCTTATTCTGGCAACGGACGAGCGCTTTTGCATGCTGGAACAGAAGCCACGCTCACGGAGATCCGCCAGCGCTATTGAATCATTCGAGGACGCCAGACTGACAGCGTCTGGTAGATGCGGGCACCCAGTGCAGTGAGGTTGACCTGGCCTTGCCGCAGACCCCCACTCATCCCCAGAAAGTCGCAACTGTGGCTTCTGCTGCTGCACTTGGACCTAGTGCTGGGCCAAATGCCGCCAGCACGACTTCTGTCCAGGTCAGCGATGCTGACTCGCTTCGTCTCAATCTCCTGTGCAATAGCAGGAAGTTGCCCCTGTGGCCAGTGGTGTTGCTGCTGTGTCCAGGGTTCAGGGTATGGCCTCTAGCACAAACTGTGGTCCCCACGAATCACTTTCACGCTCAGAAACCGCGGTTGAGGCCATGAATGTCTGCCCAGTCACGTGTACTCGTGAAGCATCAGAAGAACGCCGAGCCGAAATAGCTCGTTGTAAACCGACCAAACCAAAGTCGTGTAAGGTCATTGCACACGGAACGGACTCCGCAACCGACCGAAGCTGTTAAGTAGGGCTCCCAAAACACGGCGTAATAAAAATAGCACTTAAAAAATATTTCCTTTTTCTTTTTTGTTGATTGTCGTGGCTGCTGAAAATGTTATGCACTTGAATTTTAAGGGGTTGTTAGGCAATCTTGACGATATTTATGACATACTCTGCAATCGCAAATAAGAAATATCGTGCCTCCAAGAAACACACCTGCACCAGTCACAAGCAAACTTTTTAACTCATTACGTTGTCTTCTGTAAGGACAATTCAGCAATATGCCTCACAATTGGCTCTGCAATCTTACTGCCTAAACTTCAATAGAACGTAATTAACAACCCCTATGGCAGTGAACATATTGCCGTAAAACTAATAGCTACAAACAATGACTTTCAAATCACAGAACCCATTCAGACATTTCAATTACAAGCAGCTGACTGGAAAACATACCAAGAACTTTCCAGGCTACCCCCTAAAACAATAGGCCATTTAAATATTGAAACAGCCAATTCACTGATGACGGCCCATATTCTTGACTATGTGCCGAAACGCATTCTATAGACAACATCCAAAACTTTCCCAAAACCAAGACCATGGTGGAATGAGAACTGCAGACGTGCACAGTCTAAACAGAGCAAGGTGTTAGCCATCCTACGATGCTATCGCATGGCCGACAACCTGCTCAACTTCAAACGGGCAAAAGCCAAGGAAAGCGTAAACATCGTATGGCTAAAAATGAAAGTTGGACAAGGTTTATATCGTCTCTAAACTCTGATACAGATTCTAGGGAAGAAACTAAAAAGGCTACACGACCAATCCTATTCACCTAGTAATTAGTGTAGGGAACACTGTAAAAGATCAAGCAGATGCTCTTTAGAAACACATTGAACATGTATTTATTTCTTCACATTATACACATAAATTTTGGCAGCACAAGAAGACAGTTGAGCGTCAGCCCTAACGTGTGAAGCAGCGTACGGATGTAGAATACAATGCCCCATTTAACATGCTTGAATTGATGGGTGCACTCACTGCATGTGACAAGTCAGCCCATGGAGCGGATAGAATTAGCTATGACGTGATTAGACACCTACACAGGGACACTTTCAATGCAATCCTGTATTTTAGCAAAATATGGCAAACTGGTCACTTTCTAAGAACATAAAGAGGCTATCGTTGTACCACTTCTTAAAGAAGGAAAAGAATCCTGTCGCGCTGCTAGTTACCGGCTTATCTCCTTGACTGGTTGTTCATGTAAGCTCCTGGAAAAAGTGATAAATAAGCTGCTTTTTTTATTTTCTCGAGTTTTATGGTGTTTTAGAGAAAAATCAGACGGGTTTTAAGACCGGAAGATTCACTACAGATAGTCTGGTCGCTTTTGAAGTGTACGTGAAAGATGCCTTCATCCATAAACAACCATGCTTCTCTGTGTTCTTTAACGTGCAGAACGTATATGACAGAAAAAAAGTGATATGGTATATTGCTGGATTTGCAGTCATTGGGCCTTACCGGTAATATGGTCAATGTCGTTAAGGACTACCTCTATGATCGCACATTTCGTGTTCGTGTGGGTAAAGTGCTGTTCAGAACCTTTGTTCAAGAAAATGGCACACCTCAGGGGGGAGTGCTGAGCGATCACTTTTCCTTGTTAAAATGAATTCGATAAAAATGTTCTACCCCGAACTGTCTTGTACTCCTTCTATGTCGAAGACGTTCAAGTTAGCTTTAAGTCCTATAAATCATCTAAATGCGAACGCCACATCCAATTAAGTGTCAATAGACTGGTCACATGGACGTAGAAAAACGGGTTAACAGTTATCGCGGATTAAAGCGCTTTTGTGATATTTTGTAGGAAATGCAGTGTCCATCACCTTCCCTACATTGCGGTAAAAGTTCAGCTTATACCTGTAAAAATGAGCACAAGTTTACACATTTATTCCGCATATCAATATGGAAGCCTGAAAACTGAACATTTTAAAAGTACCATCCGATCAGTCATGGGGAACGCACACGAAGCGTCTGCTCGCACTTTTAAATAGCCTTGTCAGGTCATGAATAGACTATGGATGTATTGTATACCAGTCTGCAAGCAAAACAGCCGTAAAAATGTTGGACCCAGTATACAACTTGGGGAATCGCTTGGCCACACGGGCATATCGAACGAGCCCCATTCCACCCCTGCACGTTGAATGCAATCAGTGGTCTTTTGCACAGACAGAGTGCGCTTAGGTACACTTAAACAGTGTGTAAGTGCTGTGTAAGTGCGCTAAGCTGTGTAATGCGCTAAGAAGTGCACTTACACAGGTGTTATGTATGATCGAAAGATCACTTCTCTGAAGAAACACCCTTTGAATACCATCATGAAGAATAACACTAGCATTCAATTTTTTTGATAAACGATCATCCATAGCACCTTCCTTTCTTTTAGCAGTGTCACGCCTTGTAAAAGACTTCCAAGTTCTTAGTGATGCTTACTGCACCTCTATTCATTAAGCGGTTGCTCCTTGGGGCTCTTGCCCAATGAATGTGACATGTCCTCCAGAGAAATACGAAAGAATATAGTACCAAATTTTGTTACTGCTCAGCACTTTCTGTCACTCAGGGACAAATACATGGCAGCTGAATTCTACACGGATGCCTCGAAGACTTCTGCAGCCGTGTCTTGTGCTGAAAATGGCCCCCTATTAACTTCGTCCAAAGCCATGAACAGGAACACAAATATATTTATTGCAGGGGCGTATCTTTGAAACTGCTAGCTTTGAACCACATTCTCCAACACAAACTTAAGAGCTTAGTCTTAAATACACAGACTGTCTGAGTGTTGTTTCAACGCTTTCATCTTTGAAGGTTAGTAGAAACCTAACTTTTGATGCTGTTTTAAGAGTGGCGACTGTGGTATTCTGGAAAATGAAGCCGCCGACGAAAGTGCTGCAGAAGCGGCTCTTCATCACACCATAGACCTAAATGCTGCTCCATATCAAGACCTAAAACCATTTGTGAGGAGAAAACCTCGAAACCACTGACAAAAACAGTAGGATAAAGCAATTGATAATAAATTACATGTTAATAAACCTAAAATAGAAAAGCCTCCTGCTAAGAAACACACCAGCTTCGTATAGGTGGCCTTATGCAGGCTTAGAATTGGCCACACACACATCGCGCATGCATACTTGTTAGCTGACACAGTGCCATCGATGTGGAGGTCAGCGTTCTGTCCTTATATGCTTATTAACTGTGACATGTGCAACATTGAAAGGAAAAGTCATTTTAATGAAGCCTATACATATGACATTCCCTTGCACCCTTCATTATTTTTATCAGACCATCCCATGTTCTCTTACAGAAACGTTTTTCATTATCTAGCAGATGTAAACTTTTTAAAGACATACCTTACGATCCATAACCTCACCTGTGTTCATTATGTGTTTTAAAACTGTGGCTTCACACCTTAGGTCCTTGCACCCACTGTTTATATGCCCCTATACACAATTTCTCTTAGTATACTCACTGATTTTATGATGGCTCTATACACCAACCCCCTGAGAAACGTTTTCGAACTAGTGCCGCCTTTATGAATCCTTCTTCCTCATCTATTTTATTATTGCCATGGCGCTTTTTGCCTTTGTCAGCCTTGCGCCACTAAAACGCAAATGATAATCATGATCATCCTCTACGAGCAAAATATTTCTCACCCTGATCTGGGTAGTTATTGGTCTTCCCGCAACCAATCTCTACTTAGCCACTCTATTCCTGGGGATTAACGGAGAGGTATTTAAAAACTGGTTACTGCCAATTTTAGCCTACGTCTCAGCTCTTCGTTCACAGCAGGCTTCAGTGTTGACGTCCGCACCATGCCTAGAGTGCTGCTAGTTTTGTTTCTACATGCTTATCGATTTCAAAAAGTGAATCGTCTTCTTTGGTGTGAGCAATAGGTAAACAAGCAAAACTGCAACGACCCTGTAGTTCGTGTCTAGCAGATGGAAGCATTGAAATTTAAGGTTTATGGCAATATAAGGAAGGTTGCCATTTCTCAAACCTCAGCCGAAAAAAATTTGTTCTTAATTTCAACTGCAACATGTATGCCGAAGCTTTTAGGCGAACTCAATTTCTTGGCTTTAGTTCTGCAAATTAAATTTTTATAATACAAGGCTGTAGTATGAACATTATACAAGGCCGTATTATGAAAACTTTAGTACTTGCATTGAAAGTTTTTATATTACGGCCTTGTATTATAAAATTGTTAATTCAAGGTATGTAAAGTCAGTAGTCATTGCAAGAAATACTACTGTTATGTAGCTGAAGTTTACCGCACATTTGTTATAGTTTTCTAGCATGCAGCAGGCCAATTTAAGCAGACGCTTTCTAAAACACGAGCTACCAACAAAATTTTCCAACATTGACTGAATAATTGTAGGGTTTAACATTCCGATGCAATGCCGGCAATGACCACTGCAACCAAAAGACCCTTCCTTCGTCCCCCGCACCCTGACCGGCTCCTCGGGGGCCCCCCTACAACCGGTCACGGGAGGGGGTCCGCTGCGACACGCCTGCACGGCGGCGGCAAGACGGCACGGCCGCAGGAGAAAGAGGGAACCCCCCTCCCCCTTCTCGCCTGAGCGGAAGGCGGCGAGGAATAGGGACAGCGCCGAGACTCCGGGCTTCCCACAGCCTCATATCACCCAACATTTAAACTACCATTGTCTTTTAATGGTCATAAAACTTACATGCGAAAAAAAAATAATCGCTAAACATTATCACATCTTAACGTTGATGATCCAGAAAGAGGGAAACAATATGTGGTGAAGCATTAGTTAATTCAGGGTCCCACAAAACAGCTTCGATCCAAGAGGATCAAAGAACAATCACTGGGACATCGTTTAGCTTGTACAAGCCAACAGTGCAGACAAAAACTGGTTGCATTTGCTTCAGATTTCATTTTTATTACAGTAGTGTGAGCAGTGCTGCATGAATGATAAATATTGTCCCGTAACCAAGGATGATGCAGGTTTCTTCAAAAATCAAAGTTTAATAATGCAAAATTGGGCTGCGCTAACAACTCAAAAAACACAAATGCAGCGAGGAAGCAGTTAATAAAGTGACCTGCACAGGAAAGTGTTGGCGAATCTACTGCCGCATCCTTTGCCCTGCGGCCATTTCTTTTCCATACAATTCATCCTGAAACTGTGGAATTGGTTTGAGACCAATGGTGATCAGAGAACATTCTATCCTACTGCCGATTGAGGGATACATTATGTCTATCAAATAAAATAGCCTGCGCGGCATAGAAAAGGGAAATGTAACACGTGCTTCACTTCAAACACAGATGACACAGCCCGGCATGGCCAGGCGCTGAAAACAAAACATAAGTAAACAAATACCAAGAAATGCTTTACAGACATATGTCGTTAGCACAAGAGTTACTTGACATAGGAGTTGCGAAGCTCCACATAAACCTCATGCATTCAAAAGTGGCCGTATAATTGCTCCACCGTTTTCATTTTTCATAGAGTGGCGCCATCTGTTGGTGACAAGACAAACTATACAATGTGCTTAGCTGCACGATGACCTAGGTGAAAAATGCTATTTGGGTGGTAACGTAAATCTGTTGGACCGAAGGAGCTGAATGTTTTCAACCATGCAAGTGTTTTATGCGCATTCGAATCCACAGTAGTAAAAATGGCTCCGTATCTGCTCGTTTCTTTGCAAATGTCGCTGAAAGAGGATAATCCATTGGCACCTTTTGCAAATAAAGGCATCCCTTCTATTTCCAGCTAACCTCTCATGCTGTTTCTTTCCCGTCTCGTTCCCGAAAAACACGCTAAAGTTTTGCTCAAATCAGTTTAAAGTTACCGCGTTATACTGCTCCAAGTGGGGTGTCTCGATGCCAGCGCTGCCTTACGGTGGAGACGCACAAGAATGGAGGAACCACTGCAACATGTATAGAACCACAATACCCTACTGCACGAGCGCTCCAAGCAGATTGTGTATCCTACCTAGTGGAACCTTTCATTTCTATTGCCTTTTGATTTCTTAAATGCCGCCAGGAGATAGCACTGGCAACAGCAGGCGGCGGTTTTCCGCCATGTATGCATTATTTTATTTGCTATGCAAAAACCAAGCATTCATCAGTTTTAATAAAGGAACACTACAACTATTACTTATGTATTGATTTTGTGCCCTAAATCCGGTAATGTCTTGTTCTTGTTCAACAATGTAGGAAAGCATGAACACGAACACCAGACTTAAACATTTAGATTTGGCCGTGAGTATATAAGACTATTGAGCAGATTTCATTTCACTTTGGCCTGGTGGCTGAATCGTGTCATGCACAGACAGAAAGACCAAACTTTCTCCGTTTTAGTAGCCCAAGAAAGACTATCGTCTTTAAAAAATGGCGAAAGTGTGGTGAGCGAGATGTGCCATCGATTGTACATTGTCGCCTTCTGCGGTTTTCCGGGGGCACAAACAAAAGTTAAAAATTCGCTTATACGGCTTTATGAAAGACTGAAGGGCACATTTAGATACACTTGGTCAGCTTACTGTCAGTCGTATACAATGTACTTATCAAGGTAATCGCGAACTGGATTTCTTCTACCTTAGATCTCAGTCAAGCTAATGAACAAGCAGGGTTTCGTAAAGGGTATTCAACAATGAACCACATCCACACAATCAATCAGTTGATAGGGAAGTGCGCGGAGTATACTCAACCCTTGCATATAGCCTTTATAGATTATGAGAAAGCATTTGACTCCGTCGAAACTTAGGATAACTACAATGAGTCCACAGCTTCCATCATCCTCTATAAGGAAGCAGTAAAATACCTGTGAGGAAGGCCATCAGACAAGGAGACGCAATCTCACCAATGTTATTCCCACCATGTTTACAAAAGGTATTCATAACATTGGACTGTGAACAGGTGGACGTAAAGGTTGATAGAGAATAACCCAGTAACCTCAGATTTGCTGATGACGTTGCCTTCCTAAGACTCTCGGGGAACTAATTGCAAAGCATGCTTACCACACTGGACAAGCAGAGTAGAATCATGGGCCTGAACATTATTACGCAGCAACGTAAAGTAATCGTTACTAACCACGGGAAAGCACAGAGGTTGGAGATAGGTAACGGAGACAATGGAAGTGGCAACGAGTATATCTACTTAGGGTAGTTTGTGACCCCAGATCCGAAATTTGAGGCAGAGATTAGGAGGATAAGAATGGGGTGGAGTGCATTCGGCAGGCATTCTCAAATAATGAATGGGAGCCTACCATTGTTTCTAACGAAGAATGTGTATGACAGCTGCATCTAACTTGTACTCACCTACGGGGCAGAAAATTGGAGGCTCACTAAAAGGGTTCAACTTAATTTGAGGATGACTCAGCGAGCAATGAAATGGAAGATAAGTGTAATGTTAAAGGACAAGAAAAAATGGACAATCAAGGAGAAATGAGAAATCAAGAAAACATTGTCGTGGGCAGTGCATGAAATTTGAAGGCAAGATAACTGTTTGTTATTAGGGTAACAGAGTGGATACCTAGAGAAGGCAAGCATGACAGGAGGCGGCAGAAAGTTAGGCCAAGAAGTTTTCGGGAATAAATGGGTCGCAGTTAGCACAGGACCAGGATAACTGGAGATCCATAATAACTGGGTAAGTGGATAACTGGACCAGGATAACTGGAGATAAGTGGAGATCCAGAAATAGGCCTTTGCCCTGGAGTCGGCGTAGACAGGCTGCTGCTGCTGATGATGCTGATGATTATGATCGTGGGCTGGATTAGTCTCGGCATAGGATGTGCTGTAGGCGGAGCAACAGCTGGACATTTACTATTTTATGTTGGACCTATGCTGCACCGGAGTGCCCAAACAACTGCTATTTGTTTGAGGCCATTGCGGAGGTGCAGAAACAATCGCAACATAAAAACTGGAGTTAAAAAACAATGAATAACCAAATAAAGTACAGAAATAAAGAATTATGCACCTTAAAAAAGTGACATTAAATAATCAGTTTGAATAGTTTGTGTGCTTTTTGGATAGTGCATGCGGTGGCCACAGTGGCGCCACCGTAAGCACGATCCCAAGTGGGGGGTTCCAGGTGTGACCCATTTTTTGAGGCTGAGTTTTGCAGCTGCAAACATCGAGGAGCTATGGTTAGCATGGTGGCCTGGACACTAGTGCACCTCTTGGGGCCTGTAAGGAGAGACGTTAGTATCAATGTATCAATGTGCATAAGCAGTCAAAGAAACCCTTGACGGTGATTCCGAGGAATACACTCCGCAGAAATACTTTGCACACTGGTTTAAAATCTATAAAAAATGTTTATGGCGACCTTTATTGCTTCATGCTCAGTATCAGTTTCGATGAAGCATCTGCTTCCTACATGACTAGGCAAGAAGGGTATATAAAAGAAAAATGCTCATTTGTCAGAAAGATTCTTTAGAGAATTTAGAATATTAGAGTTATATCGCTAGTACAAACTATGCATCAGATTGTAATGATGCAGAGTTTATTAGTTTGTGCAGCGAACATAAAGGTGCCGTGCACACAAAATGCAGGTTTGGTTTATTTTTAAAACTGGCTTGATAGAAGAACACTAAGATCAATTTTAGCACAAACTTCACTCAGACAGGCTATATTATTAGGAAAAGAAGAATGACCATGAGACCCGCTAGCGCATTTCTCTCACTAGAACCACTCACGTATTATTGGGAGCTGTGCGATTGGCTGAGGCAGGCAAACGCAAATGCCACGTTGGCAGGACTTATAGGCTCGCAGAACGAGCCACCCAGACAACACAAAACGTACTAAGGACATCCCAAAAAAGGACCAAGATCCCCTGTCCCAAATAGAACAGCCTATGAGCATCCCTGGGACTTTCGCACTGGGAGAGTCCTACAAATGTCCAAGAATGGCTCTGATTTGGACGTGTGAGGAAAGGCGTGCGTGCTTTTGTGTTGATTCGGTCAGCACAATGTTGTATTGTTATGTATAGAAGAATAAAATGTATAGGAGCGCACAATGGGCGTGAAGGAGATACAGCTATACAGCAAATGCCTTGCGCGTGGAGCTATAATATCAAGCACACCCATAGGTAGCCCGTAATTGTTACAAGAAGTGCTTCAAAGAAAGGCTATAAAATCAAGTGAAAACGCTGCTTTTGAGCACGGCAACTTTCTCAGGGAGGAAAGCACCGGCCCAATTAGATGGCCTGCTGTTTGGTTCTGGTATAGTGCCTGGAATATATTCTAGGCACTATAGTTCTGAATAAAGTTTTAGATTAATTTTGGTTCTGGGTCTGCCTAGCGCCACTAAATAAGCTTTCAGGTAGTGACGCTATGTCAACCTGGTGGCCATTTGATTTCGGATCTACGTAAAATATTTAAAAATATAAGTTTGACATCATAATTAAATATATTTTATATTTATGATATCTCCATACATTTTATGATATCTCAATACAACAAGCAATACATTGATTGTTATTTACACCATTAGAGACGTCTGTGCACGTTTTACAAAACTGTCATACAGCCGATTCAGGCTCGTCAGTTTATAAACATGGCCGACCGCGGATGGAAATGTCGCGCCAATTCTGCAGGAACGTACGTCATTTCGCAAGGTAACTATTGCGAGTCTTTTCTATATATCACTCAGTGTTTAAACCGTTCCGATGCCCTTCATGTGTTTTATGCATGATTTCTCCCTCTGTGGTCGAAAGTGAGTGTTCAGTGCGGAAACAGTCGAAAAGCTCCCGGGGAGGTGGGAAAAGTGCAACGTTCGCTTCACTGTTTTCCGTAGCTCAACTTGTTTTGTACATATAGCAGTTGAATATTTTACATGAATTTATAATACAACTAGTGTTGTAGGGGCATCACCGGGACAGAGCAAAAAAAAATGCCCCAGATGCCAGAAAGCCCAGCATGGACAAGTCTAGTCAAAGAAACATTATTGGGCCTCAATAGTGTCATTAACTAAAGCTGTGAGTGGATCCTAATTCATGGTTCTAGGCCTCAATTACCAGTCCCGCGCAACGCGGAATCATTTCTCACTCATTTCTCGCTCGTGTTTATGTAACTGTCAAACCCTGTCTAAGGTTTGACAGTTTGAATGGTTTGAATGGTAGAGCGGCGTAACGTGGGCATTATTCGTTATAATTTACGCGTTTCACATTTTTCAATGAGTCAGTGTGTGATGTGGTTCATTTACTATTCTCGCGTGATCGCGTGCCCTTAATAACTGTTCTGCAGTCGAAAGGTGGCTTGCTGCCACAACTTCACAGCCGTTTAGAGATTTGCATGTTTGCGACTACGCAACCTCCCCAGAAAACTGAATTCCGGCAAACTATGCAACAAATGGCGGCGTAATCTTGGCCGTTTTGAATAGCCGGTTTTCCGTGCTCGTTTCCCCTCACCTGTTTGACTACCGTTTTAAAGAATTCATCACTGTTGGGGTAGTTGTCCATCATGGTTAAAGGGCTGCGAAGGCTGTCTTCACAGTGCAGTTACTATTACAGAGACCGATCAATTTGTCACGAGCAGTAAAAACAACGTTTCACTCAATTTGTTTGTAATCTTTCTCAAGTCGCTCATGTGCTCTGACTATAGATATCGCAGTCAGTATTTACCTGCCAAGCAGCTCTTTTTCTTTTTTTGCCAGTTTCCTGTAGGCTTTTGTCAGCAAGCAGAGACTCAGAGATTCAGTTGACAGTTTTACAGTCAGCTTTAAACCTGCCGGGCATGACCAGAAAACTGCGACTCCCGTGTCTAGTGTCATCCTTGTTATTGTTACTCTGTTATCATTCATTGTGATTTGCACCAATGGATCTTAGGGAAGACTAATGTAATGGCGCATTTGTCAAACGTTTATGGTAATAGCTGAAGTAGCTTGCGTGTGTATGATGTGCCATCAACCAAGCGGGACTGTAAGAGCTAGTTCAAAATCTAAAACATCCATTTTATTGAGTGAAAGTGTTTGAGTAAAACTGTTTTATTTTCATCTGAAGCAGGCGAAACGTTTTACCAATCACGGAATGTAAATGGCATGTCAATGAAACAACTATAGTGAATATTCACAAATACAAATAGCCAACCTTTTTGTCAAAAATCCAATTTCTGCGTGAAAAAACCAGCAAGCTCCTCAAAGTTTCGCGTGGCAGCGGACTGCCGGAGTGTTGTGGGAGTTCTGGCCGCAAGGTTTATTATGACAGTAGCGCAATCACGACAGCATGCATTAGGACAGAAATTGTGAGAGATCAGCGAAGCTGGGCACGTATAAAACTAACATGTACTTTAAAGCATCCCGCTTTACCATGGTGTGAAATCACTGGATTAACATTATGTTTGTTGTTGCTGGGCCTTTTACATAATCGTAGCAGTATGAAGTAAAGCCTCGCTAAGCATGCCTTGTTTATCTGTACACTTTGGTAATGCTTGAGTTGTTTCCTTACTGGCAGTGTTCAAGCTAACCCATGTCCGAAGAGTCATTCGAATTCATTACAAATTGTGTTCTAAATTAGGTGCAGGCAGCTTCACAGACCATGTAAAGCCTCCTCAGCCACATGGAACGTCAAAGGATAAGAAGACAGCAACACGGCTCGGACGTGCTACGGAAAGAGCTGTGGCACACTAGAAAACCTTTGGAGCTGCAATGCAGTCAGTGCCGAGGAGTATGAAAGTCGTTAAGCTCATTTTCTTGATTTTTTATTCCGCTGTTTCCGGAATGTTTCCCGACGCTGATATGAGCCATGTTTACTTTAATGTGTTAAGGTACTACACTCAAACCCGGTCATAGCGAACTCCAATATGCCCTACGATTGGTGTGTGATATAGCCAATAGTTTGAAATAGCCGAACCCGCCCTAACGAGTTTTTTGTGGCGAGTTTGCAATACTCGGGAACCCCTCACCCTCTCCTACTGCCATCCCCGCACGCAGAAACGAGCACAATAAACTATGCCACTACTATACACAACACTATTTATTGCAAGCAATAAAGCTACTTTCCACTGTAACTACATACCTTAACAAAAAGCGGTGATTCTGGTTTTAACGTTTGTTTTGGTGGCGTCAACTAGCACAGCATTTTCTAAATGAGACATTTGCATCACTTGGAATCCGTGTCCTTCAATATCTCCGCAATATTGTTGGAACACATTGATGACCGAAAGCGCTTCATTTAGCATCGGACGGCTTTCACTCGCGGGTTCCTCCGCCTCCTCGGTGCCTCCAGCATCGCCAGCAGCCATGACATTGGTGATGGTGTCGGCGTTCGAGGGGCTCGCAGTTAAGGCAACGTCGTCGTCGACACTCAGGCAATACTCGAAGGGCACTACTTTCAGCACAATATCGGGAACGTTGGCGAGCGCTTCCAATAGTTCATCAATGCTTCCATCTTGGCGCGGACTCGCTGATTTGGAGGGTGTAGTACTTAGGCGCGTCGGAAGCAGTTATGGAAAGTGGCGGGAGTTAGTAGCTACAGGGGAGGCTCAACATCTCCATCTCATCCAATCAACATCTCAATCGCCGCTCCGAGACCATGCATTTTGGCGGCAATTCTAGGCGCGCCGAGTGCGATATATCGGATCTGAACTTCATTAAACGAATATTTTTCGCGGGTATTTTCGTAACGGTGTCTTTGTTCAATATATAACATACTTCACTTAATCCGGGTTCCTTATGATCAGGTTTGACTGCACGTGGTAAAAAAACTACGGAATTCAGCGCATCATCCTATATTAATGTGCATGCCAGTACTCCCTCAGTGTGTGCTTGTCCGTTTTAGACGTTTCTATGGTCACTGCTGTGCGTGAGCTAGCACCACATACATGGCTAATGTACCATTACAAATAGCAGCCTGTCTAGTTTTGAGTGATTTCAATATTACTTATCTTATTACATGAGAGACAAATCCAAATTTCAAACTCGAGAAATCCTATTTTGCTTCACTACCCTCTGCATTTTCGAAAAGTTTTAGAAAACAATTCAACAGAAATTGCGGTTTGCTGTGCATTCACAAAACATACCAATGGGAGGCTGCATAACAAAGTAATTGGTTCTAAATTTCTTCATTTATAAATAGATATTCACACCTGAATTTACATGACTCACAGCAGAGCAGTGATAGGTTTTGTACACGTTTGCTGTAAACTGATTTTGTTGCCGTCAAAATTTCGCTGCATTAATTCCAAATTTTTAATTGCCAAGGTCCAAATACTGCAATATACATTCATTCACGGTCCCACATTTTCAACGCTGACTCATTAGGTATACATGCACGAATATTGCCACATTTAGACGTTAGTACGTAAAATTTTAAATGCATAAAATTATGCGTACAGCCAACACGTGCAAACTGTTCTTCTTTTCTAAGCTGTGTAATGTTACCTGTGAATCAGTTTTCTTCTGTTCGCCTTTGTTTGCCTTTTAGCAGACAGCGAAAACCTATTTGGCTGAAAACAATTTGCTGTCGTCATGTGGCCAATTGGCATGTCTTCTAAGCACACGAAAAATGTCCTCCCTTTACATTCAATAGTTTTCTACAATTCTTGTTGAATGTAGTTACAGCTGATCCAAAATTTGATTTTATAAGTTCAAAATTATGTGCTTTTTTCACTTGCAATAAATTTTAAATATTAGTATTTTATATCAATCAGAACTAATCATCTGGCCTTTCAAATGATTTTTATGTGTGTGGTGCAGAGTGCTGCCTCACGGTAGCCCCGTATTGTTTAAAAGTGGCGGCACACCCTGAGAGGGTGTGACTGCCATGTTAAAGGGGCCACGCAGACAAAATACGATTTTGTTTTATTCGAAGGAATTGGGGTTTTATATGCCCTCAGCGCTTGTCCGGCAGCAAATGATGCATTATTTGCCGAGAAATAATCAATTTAAGTTAAAATTTTGATCCTCCTGCCAAATCGTGTGTTTTGTGATATCTGTCATAACATCACAAGGAAGGGTATTCAAGCGAAATTCAAGTGCGCAGTCCCGTCTGCAGCAGACTGTGGAGCCTTATTTGCCATCAATATTCCCAGACGTCACCGCCATACTGCTCTGCACCGCACTTCACCTTTGCTATGTGTTTTTACTGTATTTGCACCTGCCTTGTTTTTTATTACGGTAGGTACTAATTGTTTCGTGAAACCTTGGGTACCTCGCCAATTAGTGTGTCGCTTACACCTATCAGCCAGTGTCGCCTGAGAACCCCAATGCGCCGCAGTGCTGTGCTGCTATAACAAGCACAGTGCCCACATGCAGTACCAACAGAACGCACTGGTTCTTCTTTCGTAACTTCCATTGTTTCACGCCACCATTCTTACTGCTTTAAAATTAATGTGCGCTACACTTCTGCGAAAACAGCTCATTCTGCAGCATATAAGCCCTGCCTAACTTGTGTTTGCTTTTGCTGCCCTCAGCCAATCGCACGGCTGTGCGTATGGTGTCGTATGTTCTAGTGCGGGAAATGAGATAGGGAGACGCGTTGCCGTTTCCCTTCTTTTCCTAATTTTTAGCTTATTTGCGTGAAGTTTACGGTTAAAGTTGTGTCAGTAATATTCAATCGGGCAATCTTTCTAATGAATCAAACTTGTGTTTTGTTTACACGCCCCTTTTAATGGTTTTAGTAACTTTCTGCGCACTAATGTGCTTTTCGTGTGTCATGAAACAAGTTTCAGCTTTTGGTATTTCAGATAGCGAAGCACTTTCAGACCCTATTCAGACCTTATGCAATAAGTTGATTAAAAATTAGGCTGCTGTAATTGTAAATAAATGTTTCAGATGCATGGTACACTTCTGATATAAAAGATAACAGACGACTCTTATCTTTCTGTGCATAACTTGTACTACCTTTTTAAATTTTTCATGTGAAATTTCACTTCTACTTAAGCTAGTGAATTTATTGTCAGAAACAGAACACTAGGTCATGCATAAAGCTGTAAAGAACTTTTATTTGGGGTATTAGAAGTGTATGATGTACTTTTATAGCGCTGATTGATTTTGCCACTGGAGGCTGTGTGTATAAAATTCGTTCAATAAATTGTTTTGCAAGGTTTTGCACCAATTAAATGTGTGCGCCTGAGTGGAAGAAAACCACATGCATAATCACGTCCTAAAAAGGACCTACGAGCACCTTTCTGGAACATCCAAAAATTTCCTTCCTTTGTTTACATGGGATGTTAGACCTCCTAGGAAAGTCCTAGTATGGAACATCCCAGTGAGCTCTTTTTTTGTGTGTGACATGGGTTTTTGGAATTTGATTGGGATGTCTTTGAGAGTTCCCAAACTCCCAGGCATCCTAGCACCTACCTAGGATATATGTGCGTTGTCTGGATATTTGCACTAAATTCAAAGCAGCGTCCTTTTATAGTAGTAAGAATGCTGGGGTAAACAATGAAAGTTATGAAAGTAAAGGTAGAAGCATCAATGCATGCTGCTATTGGTACTGTACGCGCTATGCTTGTTATAGCTGCACATCAATGCGGCGCTTTGGGGTTGTCTCGCACAATGCTGGCCGACTGGCAGAAGCCACATTGTCTTACGTGACCCTGTTTGTCGAGCATACCGAATGTTTCACGAAAAAATCACAACAAACCGTAGCATAAACAAGGCAGGTGCAAATACGGTCAGAAACAAAGCGACCGTGGACAGAGGTCCTGACCGTATGGGGGCACCATCGAGGAGGACTAATGATAGACAAAGTGTTTTGCGGTAAGTTGCAGACTAAACAGCGCACTAACATTCACTTGAACACTTATGGCATCCTCGATAAACGGTACTGCTGTGCACCGGGGCACACGAGTGCCCCTTTTCATCTTCAATAAACTGCACCGCTGCGCACAATCTATCCCACATAGACACGGGTGCACTGTCGCGGGGCAATTTTTGGTCACCGTCGTGCACCGCGAGAGTCAACAGAACGCAGGGGTACAATCCCGAAATGCTTCACGAATGGCGTTGGTGAAGCAGTTTTCTCCGCCATCTTCATGATTGTCTGCTGCAGTGACGGCACGTCTATGCACTCGTGTAAATACAAAAAACGGCTGTATATCGCTATTTACAACGACCAGTTGCTTGCGAATTCTTCATGCTGGGTGCTAATAACGACCAGAGAATGCAATGAGTGCCCAAACACTATGTGTTATGTGGGAATTTCGCTGACTGCAAAGTCTGCATGCACCAGCCTGAAGGTTTAAATATTGGAGCTTTGCATTCGTATTGCTTGAATGAGGCATCAGGCACAGTCGCTAGAGTGCCTAGACCGTGAAGGGCCTACATATTTTTCCGTAGCTCGAGGGATGTCCGTGACTGCAGGCAGTCACGGTAATGCGGCTCTCAGATGACGAGGAGCGGCTTTTAGGTGGCTGTTCATTATCAGTGCGTCGTGGCACATGTGTGCGGCATATAGGTTGTGTAGTTTCTTTCAATAAATATTAGTTTGTAGCAGTGCTATGTCATACTGAGCTATTTTATTGGGACATCTACGCTTTTACGAGTTGCTCTCGTAGCCCAAACGATGGCTGCGAAACGTAGACGTTGTAGCACCGCTCTTTTATTCCTCCATCAACGCTTCGTGCGGGTGCGCACCGTCATAGAGAACTGTGCATAGCACTGGTTTTGGGGCAACACCAGTGTGTGTTTATCAATGAGGCTATCCCCTGGACCATGTACATCTTCACAGGCCTCACGAAACACATTACCTAGCATGAACTCAAGGTTTTGCCCTAAATTGTAATTTTTCAGAAAAAAAAGTGTCATTTGCTGCCGCACAACCGCTTCGGGCAACATAAAGCACCACATCGTCTGAATTAAACAAATATTTTGTCTGCATGGCCCCTTGTACAATGGACTTTGCCCAATAAGGCCCAAACAGCAGACCGAACTAACAAGTTATCAGTTTGAAATAATGTAATGGCACACACATTAAAATTTGCGAGACCTGCAATTTCAGAACTACAAATCAAACGTGCGAGACATTTAATTTATTTTAGTTAGAGTAAAAAAGTTGTTACCCAACTGGGAGCAGTCAACAATACCCGTCAAAAATATTTTTAAGTCGCATCACTCGATTTTCAATGATGAAAGGAAAAACAATGACACGCGAAAGAAAACGAAAGCCTCCGAGCTTCTCCCCCTCTTTTTTCTCCTCTCCTCCTCTCCCTCCGCGGTCTCCTCTTTCTTCTTATTCTCGTTTATTTATTTGTTTATCTATTTATTTATATATTTATTTATTTATTTATTTATTTTTTTTATTTATTTATTGATTTATTTATTTTATTTATTTATTTATTTATTTTGTTTCAATATTGAATAATTTCCAAACTCGATTCCTCACACAGAAGAAGAAAAAAAAGCTTCCAAAATTTTCTAATTTTCCTCGAATCATCCACCTAGGGAGTAATCTCATTCGAATAAACGACTGATGTTTGGCCGATCCCCTGATTGGGTATGCGCCAATATAGTGAAGGAACAACAACAACTACAACAATCTTTCTTTTTGGACAACAAACGTCACATGGTTGGCAGGTTCTTCATCACTTGCAGTGGTAGGCTGTTGGACACCTGCTGTCATGACCAGAAGCAGCCCTACTAAAATGATGTTTGTAATTATGAGCAACGTTTTATGGATCTTGTGTTGACAGGAGCTGTGGGCATGGTTTATGGGGAAGACATTGTTGGCGCTACATTTGCTACCTTTATCAGCGTGTGGTACAGCGCTGTGCTCTTGCTATTGATTACCAACACAATTTGTCAACGGTGTCTTAAATTGGCGAAATGAAGTCCAGGGTTTCTCCTGAATGGGTGGGTGCTTCCTGGTTTGCAGAAGGATCAACATTTGGGCGAGTTGGTACTGGTTATGTATCATCTTGACGAAACAGCGTAAAAAACGGGGACACTAGGAGAGAAAGACGACAGGACGACGCTGTACTCAAAACTATTTTTTAATAAACTGCAACACGCATATATATACTATGTCCCCAAAACCCACGTGCACTCACAACATGACGCATATCGAGATTATCACTAAACACCAAACTCTAAGTCACGGACTTATCTAGAAATAAGAATTCTTTTTCATGTAGTGCTATCGACGGCTCACTTATGCAGATATCGCCTCTTTTTCTAATGTAAAATGCTTCGATAACTTCCCTAGTCATCTGATTAGTGTGAACCGAAAGGATGGTGGTGTCATGAAAAAGCGGAAAGCACCCATGCTCGGAACAGTGTCTGGTAATATGTGAATCTTTCTTTTTTTAGTGAGTTTTTGTGCTCTAATAATCTTATATTAATGCAACGACCGGTTTGCCCAACATATACTTGGCCACAATTAAACGGAATTTGATAGACCACCCCCGTTTTATACTCGACTAGAGGGGACCTGTGCTTAACAGAGCATTTCTTTTTAACTGCAATATTAGATTCTGCCAATTTTTTTCTATTCGACCACAAATTTTTCCCATCTTAATGGGGGCTGAAAAAAAAACCTTTATACCAAATCTACCAGCTAAATTTTTGATCCCAAGTGATTTTATGCTTATACGGAATTACTACCACTTTTTTCTTTTTACAAGGTTCACCCTCCCTTGGTTCTACCGAGGTAACTTCTTTTATCCGCCTAGGAAGCTTTCTTCTTGTCCCACAAAGAACATGCTCAGGAAAACCTGCCGTTCTTAACCGCTCCATTTGTACTACAAAACGTTTTGAAACCTGATAAAAGCAAGACCTGGAGAGGGCCGATAACAAGCACGAGAAGGCAATGCCATTTTTTACTATCTTGGAATGCGAGGAATTAAAATTGAGTATGGGTTTTTCCGACCTCGGGCTGTATTCCCAGCACACATGCGCATTAGTTAAATAGAGTTTAACATCTAAAAATTGCAACTGATTATTATTTGGTACTTCATGAGTCAACTGTAGACCAAAGCCATTATTATGGAAAATTTGAACCACCTCTGTAACAGTCTGTTTGAAATCACACTTCTTCACAAAAACAAGAAAATCGTCTACGTATCTTAGAACTTTAATTACTACGTCTTCCCCCCTTTTATCAACATTCCTATCCACCCTGGCCAGAAAAATATTGCTGAGTACTGGTGCAAATTTTGACCCGATGCACACCCCCGACCGTTGGCGGTACATATTCCCTCCCCACTTCACACAGGTAGACGCTAAATAGAAAGAAAGTATTTCAAGAAAACTGCTGACCGACACACCGCTACTATTACAGAACTTTAGCCCATCATTATCTGCGGTTGTACGTATTTTTACACTTTTGATTAATGCATTATGCGGTATGCTATAATATAAGTCTTGTACATTAACACTGAACATATTACACTCTCCCGGGTTTGACTGAATAAGAAAATCGACAAGAACACTAGAGTTTTCTACTAAGAAAGGGTCAACAATTACTAAAGACTGGAGATGTTTTTGAAGGTACCCTGACACTGCTCGCTGCCACGTATCTCTTTCCGTGGCTATTGCCCTGAACGGAATATCAGGTTTGTGGGTTTTTGCAGAAAAGAATATATCCAAACACCCTTTACTTGCTTTACTTACTGTGTCTGCTAACTTCTGTAGGTTGTGCGAGTGAAGCAATGAGACCGCGTGTTCCTTCGCCTCTGCCGGCTTAAAATCTACTTCGTTGAAACTTTTTTCCACGGCAGCTAACGCTTTCCTGCTACATACACTCCCAGGCACGACTACAAAGAACCTTCCTTGTCTGAGGTCATAACATGAAGATCCCTACTCACGGCGTAGTTCACCACATCTCTCACAGTCCTATTGACAGAACTCTTTGCTTCCACTCGTTCTAGTACGTCCACACACTCGGCGGTGAAGCGATGCCTTTCTTCATTGGTACTTCCACGGGTGACTGACCAGGCCGAAGTCACCAACTCCGGAAGGCTGGGGCTTGGCTCGTGGGCGAACTTTGGGCCTAGGGCAAGAGCTCTTATGTGCCTATCAGGTAGTGTTGCATCCCCCAGGACCAGAACCTTTGCTCCTTGCGGCTTGCTTTTTTTCTCTTTGGGGAGGGTAGGCCGGGTGCTATTCCACATCCATTCCGCAGTCTGGTTAGACGTCTTCCGCCAATTCAGAAAATCCCGTCTGCTCCTGCCTCTATCTTCCTCCCTCCAACAGGCTGTCCGAAGGCAGTCTTCCAGAAACCGAGCTTGATTCATCCACTCTGCCCTTAGGATTCTACACAAGCGTCTGCTGTGTCCGAAAGAAGGCTGAAGGAATCCACACAGCAACTGCACATCACTCGGGCACAATACATACCTAGCATGCCGTGCTAGGACCCTGCTGTTGTATACACAGACCGCCATCATCGATGCGAGTGCACTTGGGTTACATAGGTCATAGTGGTTAGGACGGAGAACAGAGCCAGTTGTAATAGAAATATACTGCAGATGGATCAACATATGGATCAACAGTTGGTACTGGTTATGTATCATCTTGACGAAACAGCGTAAAAAACGGGGACACTAGGAGAGAAAGACGACAGGACGACGCTGTACTCACAACTATTTTTAATAAACTGCAACACGCATATATATACTATGTCCCCAAAACCTACGTGCGCTCACAACATGACGCACATCGAGATTATCACTACAAAGTAACACCAAACTCTAAGTCACGAACGTATCTAGAAATAAGCATTCTTTTTCATGTAATGCTATCGACGGCTCACTTATGCAGATATCGCCTCTTTTTCAATTGTGAAATGCTTCGATAACTTCCCTAGTGATCTGATTAGTGTGGACCGAAAGGATGGTGGTGTCATGAAAAAGCGGAAAGCACCATGCTCGGAACAGTGTCTGGTGATATGTTAACCTTTCTTGTTTTTTTAGTGAGTTTTTGTGCTCTAATAATCTTATATTAATGCAACGACCGGTTTGCCCAACATATACGTGGCCCCAATTAAACGGAATTTGATAGACCACCCCCGCTTTACACTCGACTAGAGGGGACCTGTGCTTAACAGAGCATTTCTTTTTAACTGCAATAGCAGATTCTGCCAATTTTCTTTCTATTCGACCACAAATTTTTCCCATCTTAATGGGTGCTGAAAAAACAACATTTATACCAAATCTACCAGCTACATTTTTGAGCCCATGTGACAATTTATGCTTATACGGAATTACTACCACTTTTTTCTTTTTACAAGGTTCACCCTCCCTCGGTTATACCGAGGTAACTTCTTTTATCCGCCTAAGAAGCTTTCTTGTTGTCGCACAAAGAACATGCCCAGGAAAACCTGCCGTTCTTAACCGCTTCATTTGTACTACAAAACTTTTTGAAACCTGATGAAAGCAATACCTGGAGAGGGCCGATAACAAGCACGAGAAGGCAATGCCATTTTTTACTATCTTGGAATGCGAGGAATTAAAATTGAGTATGGGTTTTAAAATTGAGGAATTAAAATTGAGTATGGGAATACAGCCCGAGATCGGAAAAACCCATACTAAATTTTAATTCCTCTCATTCCAAGATAGTAAAAAATGGCATTGCCTTCTCGTGCTTGTTATCGGCCCTCTACAGGTCTTGATTTCATCAGGTTTCAAAAAGTTTTGTAGTACAAATGAAGCGGTTAAGAACGGCAGGTTTTCCTGAGCATGTTCTTTGTGCGACAACAAGAAAGCTTCTCAGGCGGATAAAAGAAGTTACCTCGGTAGAACCAAGGGAGGGTGAACCTTGTAAAAAGAAAAAAAGTGGTAGTAATTCCGTATAAGCATAAATTGTCACATGGGCTCAAAAATGTAGCTGGTAGATTTGGTATAAATGTTGTTTTTTCAGCACCCATTAAGATGGGAAAAATTTATGGTCGAATAGAAAGAAAATTGGCAGAATCTGATATTGCAGTTAAAAAGAAATGCTCTGTTAAGCACAGGTCCCCTCTAGTCGAGTGTAAAACGGGGGTGGTCTATCAAATTTCGTTTATTTGTGGTCACGTGTATGTTGGGCAAACCGGTCGTTGCATTAATAATAAGATTATTAGAGCACATAAACTCACTAAAAAACAAGAAAGGTTAACATATCACCAGACACTGTTCCGAGCATGGGTGCTTTCCGCTTTTTTATGACACCACCATCCTTTCGGTTCACACTAATCAGATCACTAGGAAAGTTATCGAAGCATTTCACATTAGAAAAAGAGCGATATCTGCATAAGTGAGCCTTCGATAGCATTACATGAAAAAGAATTCTTATTTTTAGATAAGTCCGTGACTTAGAGTTTGGTGTTACTTTGTAGTGATAATCTCGATATGCGTCTTGTTGTGAGCGCACGTGGGTTTTGGGGACATAGTATATATATGCGTGTTGCAGTTTATTAAAAAAAAGTTGTGAGTACAGCGTCGTCCTGTCGTCTTTCTCTCCTAGTGTCCCGGTTTTTACGCTGTTTCGTCAAGATGATACACTTCCTGGTTTGGCATTACTCTTCCAAGGCCATTACTAACAAAGGTGGCAAGTTTGTGGTTGTGCAAGGAATGCCATTTTCGGTCACTTTGGGATCTGTACTTGTAGCACTGCAGCGTATCCCTTGGAAGTTTGGAAGCTCGGAGAAGTTGGTACAAAATTGACCGAAAATACGGGGTTAGGGGAATTAGAAAAAACGGCATTAATATTTACTCCAAACATCTTTTTGCCACATCCACAACACTTTACTCAGGCCTTTTGTCCCAGATACACTGTCTCCACTTCCAAAATTAAGGCACCTTCTGGTCTTTATATGCAAAGTATAGTGATGTTATAACACATTTCCGACTGGTGCGTGAAAACTACGGATAAAAATGCTCATGTGCATCAGTGCACCACAGCCGCTAAGAGTGCGCTACAGCCACTAAATAAGCCACTAAAGCCACTAAATGAAGCCAATAAAGTACGTATGTGGCAGATCCCGTGTGCACCACAGAGATATAAAATGGGAACATAAAATGGGAATCCAACACAACTGTTGCCACCTCAGGGCCTTTACATCTTTTTTTGCGCCTATTTTTTGCTCCACACGAAACAGAGTCTATGGTTTAAATGGGAGCAAGCGCAGCAGTCAGGCGAACGCGCAGTGCACGCAGACTGCTCATGCATCAGTATTTGGACCTTTGCCAGCAGCCTTTCAGCCAGTGCCCACGTTTGAGGACTCAGACCCACCTACGCACACAAAACCCCCGGAAGAAGTGCGGTACACGGCAAGAGCTGGCAAACTTACTTGGAAAACGTGCAACGCTATCCTCCACTCGGAGTAGTTTTGTCTGGCCCGCAAGTGTGCCGGAGATAACTCAAGTCTTAATGACAGCCGATGCACTAAGGAGGAGAGTTATCACTCAGCGCTTACAGCGTCGGTATCTTAGAAACTACAGGCACGGCCGCAATCATGCTGGTTGCGGCGATCAACAAGGACAAGCAAATCCAAGTAAGAATAAAAAAGAAAGGTGACATCATTTCCGTGCGGTGCTCCAGCCGTCAGCGGTCGGGCGAGGCGGGAGCACTCCGGGGAAAAGGGTCCCGGTCTGCAATTGTGCTGCTGAGGCCAAGGACGCGGGTTCTTTTTTCAGGCACGGCGACCGCTTTTCTGATGAAGGCGTAAAGAGAAAACGGCAGTGTTTTTGAGAATTAAGTGAGCGTATGATACCCAGGGGATCGAAATTATTCCGGCCCCTTCCCCGATGGCGCGCCTCAGCGGCTGTGTGTCGTCAGCGCATACAGCATACACCTTATTATTGATATAGAGCTCCAGCAAGTCTGGATCAATAATGAGGGGTACGCGCTGACGACACAGAGCCGATGAGGCACGCCATCGTGGAAGGGGTCGGAATAATTTTGATCACCTTGGTGTCTTTAACGTGCACCTACATCTCAAACACACAGGTGTTTCTCTTTACGCCTCCACCAGAAAAGCGGCCACCGTGGGTGAAAATCGAAGCCGTGTGCTTGGGCTCAGCAGCACAATCCAAGCAGACCCCATTGCCAAGTGTGCGGCTCCATACCCACACTTACACACACTTACTGGACCTGTCCCAGAGGCCACACGCCACAACGTCGCTCACTACACCATCACATTTCATCTTGGGAGGTCTGGGTTGCCCACCTAGGGAAGACGACGTCTTCGTGGACAACTCTCCTTCAGCGCCTGCTCACCATCAGGGGGGTGTCCTTTTATCTCAACCTCCTAGAGCGCGCACCCAACCCGGACATGGGTCGTATTAATAAACGTTTACTCTCTCTGCCTCTTATTATTGATCATCATCATCATCATCATCACCACCAGCCTATCTACGCCCACTGCAGGGCAAAGGCCTCTCCCATTATTCTCCAATTACCTCGGTCCTGTGCCAACTGTGACCAATTTATCCCCGCAAAATTCTTGATCTCATCTGCCCATCTAACTTTCTGCCGCCCCCTGCAACGCTTGCCTTCTCTAGGGATCCACTCTGTTACCCTTAATGACCAGCGGTTATCTTGCCTTCGCATTACATGCCCTGCCCACGTCCATTTCTTCTTCTTAATTTCTACTAATATGTCTTTAACACCAGTTTGCTCCCTGACCCACTCCGCTCTTTTCTTTTCCCTTAATGTTACACCTATCATTTTCCGCTCCATTGCCCGCTGAGTCGTTCTCAATTTAAGTTGAACCCTCTTAGTGAGCCTCCAAGTTTCTGCCCCGTAGGTGAGTACCGGTAAGATGCAGCTGTCATACACTTTCTTCTTCAGCGACAATGGTAGGCTGCTATTCATTATCTGAGAATGTCTGCCATATGCACCCCACCCCATTCTGATCCTTCTAATTATCTCTGCCTCATGGTTGGGATCTGGGGTCACAACTTGGCCTAAGTATATATATTCGCTTACCACTTCCACTGCGTCGCCATCTATCTCAAACTGCTGTGCTTTCCCGAGGTTATTGATCATTACTTTAGTTTTCTGCATATTAATTTTCAGGCCCACGGTTCTACTCTGTTCGCCCAGTGCGGAAAGCATGCTTTGCAATTCGTCCCCCGAGTTACTTAGCAAGGCAACGTCATCAGCAAATCTGAGGTTACTGAGGTATTCTCCATTAACCCTTACTCCCACCTGTTCCCAATCCAACGTTCTGAATACTTCTTGTAAGCAAGCTGTGAATAACATTGGAGAGATTGTGTCTCCTTGTCTGACACCCTTCCTTATAGGTATTTTACTGCTCTCCTTATGGAGGATGATGGTAGCTGTAGACCCATTATAGATATCCTCTAGTATTCTTACATAATGTTCATCTACCCCCTGGTTCCGCAATGCCTGAATGACTGCTAGGGTTTCGACCGAGTCAAATGCTTTCTCATAATCTATGAAGGCTATATATAGGGGTTCAGTATACTCAGCGCACTTCTCTATCACCTGATTGATCGTGTGAATATGGTCCATTGTAGAATAACATTTACGGAACCCTGCTTGCTCTTTAGGTTGACTGAAATCTAAGGTTGCAGGTATTCGGTTAGCGATTACCTTGGTAAATACCTTGTAGACGACTGACAGTAAGCTGATTGGCCTGTAATTTTTCAAGTCCTTCATGTCGCCTTTCTTATGGATTAGGATGATATTCGCGTTCTTCCAAGATTCCGGTACCATTGCGGTCATCAGGCATTGCGTATACAAGTTTGCCAGTTTTTCAAGTACAATTTCTCCGCCATCCTTCAAGAGGTCTGCTGTTATCTGTTCCTCACCAGGTGCTTTGCCCCCTTTCATTTCTTTCAAAGCCTTCCTTACTTCTTCCGTCGTTACTGGTGGGATGTCTATCTCCTCTGAGCTACTGTCTCGTTCGGCATTATCCTGTATGTCCCGGCTACTGTACAGATCCCTATAGAACTCCTCGGCCACTGTGACTATTTTATCTCTATTTGTGATGACATTGCCTTGCTTATCCTTAAGTTTTTATTATTGATTATTGCTTATTATTGATAGACGCTGTCAAAGCGCGTAGGTGAAAACCTATATTTATGTTGTAGGATATTCGGCGGGCATAGAACAGCTTTGCTAGATGCAAATGAAGTATGCAGTATTCCTTAAGTTTTGGCTAAGCCTGTTTTCTGCAGTACGCATTTCCAGTGGTTGCATGTATCGTATTGAGACGTACCCCACTGGATCTGCCAAGCTTAGAATCGGGCTACTTGGTGTTTAAAGTATTACAAATATAGGGGGATTTAGCCTTGCCAATCAGGCTTTCGGTGCGTGAAGTTACCTCCCTCCACAACTGCCAGTCACCGTGTGGATTTATCGTGTATAAAGGCCCATTCACACTTTATTGCGATAGGAGCAACAAAAGTGGTGCTGATTTCTTTTCTTGCGGCTGCGAAGAATATTGGTCAATATCAATCAGCAAGAGTGATGTCAGCTTTGCAATAGGAGCGATGCCAAATGAATAGACTGACAGAAATCGCGTCGCTTTTTCGCTCCAGTTGCAAGGGTGAATAGACCTTCAGGCCTTCTTTCGTTATGGTTAACAGTCTGTACTTTGCAATGTGAATCCTGGACACTTTTTTGTCGCACATTCTGTGCTACGCAGTACTCTCCGGCTGTCACTTGCCTTGGGGAATAATTTGCCCTTGTTCCTCAAACACATGCCATACCTATTTTACCTCATCCTTGAGATCTACTGTGCAACTCTCAAATCGATTTGTAGTTTTTAAGCTCATAATTAAAGGCTCCTCCTTCTGAAAGGTGTTGATGTGTCGTCCGTCCTTCTGCCTTCCACGGGAATACAGGTATGTCGTGGTTTTGTTATGCCATATTCTAGCGCACTGTTTATCCTTGTTAGTTATAGACAAAACATTTGAAACATATTTGTTAAAGATTAACATTTATGTTTGGCAGGCACACTGCTCGCAAAAAATTATGTGCTGGAATGCAGAGTTTCCCCAACTGAACTGGTGTTTTGAGGCAACACCAAATGCACATTGGAATGATTTTGTTTGTTTGTTTGGTAAGTGTTTCAAACATTACATACTGATTGTGTGGTGTAATGGCAAATACAGTTGACAAACGATTTTTCGGACGCGTAATGTTTTCGGCATGCTGGGCTATTTGAACTTTTTCCCCGCCAGATTTGGTTTTTTGGACTGCCTGATTTTTTCGGACATTTTCGCGGTTCCTTAAGTACGAATATTCCGTCGTCGATTATATTATAACTCTGACCTTGTTACAAGAAAAGAGGCAACAAGAGTACACAAAGGTGCGGATTGTCAACTTCGTTTTTACCTGGAAAACACATGCATATACTGATAGATGGGTGAGTTGGTAAATCATTGCGGGGGAAAACTACACAGCGCGCAAAAAATGGGGTGACAGAAACTGGCAGAACACAAGCGCTGACTCACAACTAGTTTTTAATTAACATCCAAAGAGTATGTATTGGCAAGTTCGCGCATGAGCACACGGGCCAGTGCGAACTGCTGCGGCTCAGAATAGGATAAAGCCCACACAAAACCCACACAAGAAATCACGAAAACAGCATGTGCAGAAGGGCTGATGGCTCGTGTGAGCATATGGTGGACTATCTGGGCTTCTGTTTCATAGTGCGTGATCCAGGCTTGACTTACCGCAGTCATCTTGATAAAGGTCAATGTAGACAGGTTCAATTATCTCCCGAACCTTCGGATATTTGTGCTCGAAGAGCACCTCGCAATTACCGAAACTGTGTTCGCATACACACTTCTGATGTGCAGGCAAATTGGCATACGTCCAGTTTTTCATCGTTCCTACATGGTTTCGTTTTTCCTGCATGCTTTCGTCTTTCCTTTAGGCAGCGCTCAGGTTGCCGTAAGTACACTGTTTTACAAGGCAATAGTATGTGGTAGACAGCATGTATTTTGCAAAGCACAACAGCACGCCTCAGTTTGACAGCGCACGTGCTATGGCTGGCACCATGTGGACGTTTCTTTTTGTTGTTAACCAAGGAACAAAGCCTGCCCATTTTGTTATTAGCGGAGAAAAGAACTTGCACACCATATCGAAAACACCAACCTTTCCAAGAACCGACGTGCAAAACGAAAAAGAAGTGGGAAAAAGCAAGCTGTCATGCCCTACATAGACAACATGGCACACAGGCTGAGAAATGTGGGGTCCCGATATGGTGTGAGAGCTTTTTTTTCCTGGCTAAGCACAAAATCGACAAGTGTTGTTCCTTGGTGAACAACAAAAAGAAATGTCCAAATGGTGCCAGCCGTAGCAAGTGCGGTGCCAAACACAGGCAGGTTTTTTGTTTCTTGCAAAATTTGTGTTGTCTACCGCACATTGTAATGTAAAGGAGTGTACGTTTGGCAGACGGATGCCCCCCTATGTGAGCTTGCAGGGACGATAAAAACTGCGCCTATGCCAACTTGCATGCACATTGCAAGAAGTTCGGATGCGAACACAGTTTCGGTGATTACGAGGTGCTCTTCTAGCACAGAAATTCCAAGGTACAAGTCTAACTGAAATAACCTTTATCAAGATGATTGCATAGGCCAGATCTTGATCAGGCTCTACAAAAGGGAGACCCAGATAGTCGGCCATGTGGTCATATGAGTTCATCAATCCTCACTGCTCTCTATGCACATGTGCACGCTTGCCTCTATAAGATAAACCTGGATATAACAAAGTTGACAAAAAGACGCAATTTTTCGTCACATGCAGGTTTCAAGTTAAGGTTCGCGTGAATGAAGGAGAAACAAAACCAATTTGCTAGGCATCAGAGATCGTGAACTCACCACTCAAGGATTTATTTCACGGTTTAAAACTGTGTTATTTGCGCCTTCTGCTTTCCCACAAGCTTAGGAACTACACGGCACTTCAAGAAGCAAGGTCTCTTACTCTCGTATTCGCAAGTGTAACTTAAGGATCAATTTTGACACTTGTCGGTACATTAACCCGTTTCAAGGACAAAACTGATGTTCAAAGGGCGCCTTTTCGGGAACTTGGGGCTCTTTTTGACACTCCAAATTTCTGAGAGGGTGCTAGCTAGGATGCTGTACCGGGCGGCGACGTTTTTCTTTCTGGTCAGCGGAGACGGCATTTAAAATTGCAATTTTGCCTTGAAAAGACTAATATTTTGTTGCTGAAGAACTCATCATCCACGACCCGATAATACAGAAAGCAGTTGAGATGCGCGACTACACGCCGGCTGGGAGGCCTAGCACCTATCCGACCCCGCACTCACACTGAAAACGCATGGCCGTTTGCGGCGCGGTCGAAGCTCGCACCGACTGTGGTGTGATGAGACTCCAGCTGTGGTGTGCTGAGATAAACCGGCATAATTTTATGTACCATAACAACTAGCAAAACTCCTCCCGGTTTCTATGAAAACAAAAACCCCGGTTTTTATGAGAAAGTTGTACCTCTCTTACACATCCATAAAACACCTATACAACCGGCAGCCGTACTGTGGCAGCCGTACTGTGGAGCTCAGAATGTGACAAGGGCATCTCGACTCTGATAGGGTCCGACTTCTACTGGGATATTGTCACGGGGAACGTTCTGACAGTTGGACACAGAATCAAAGCCATCGGAACACGATTGGGCTGGAAGGTTCAAGGACCTGTCCGAACTCGAAGAAAGGTAGTCCACTGCAAGAACGTCGTTGTTTTGCAAGCGAGCTCGTCTGACGTTACTTCCGTTGTTGAACAATTTTGGGAATTCAAGGTGACTGTAAAAAATATTCAGTACACGCTTCAACAATGGTTCACGTCTCCGACGACGCACGATACGAACATCCTCTTCCTCGGAAACAGGACACCGACCTATCCGACAACTTCGAAGCAGAAGAGCGAAGATGTGACCAGTTAAGATCTTGGTGGCCGGGAAGATGTAGAATCTCTTTCAATGGGTCGCAGCCGCATCGTCATCGACCGCCATATTCCTGGTGTGGCCAGCTATTGTCTTGAAGGGTCACAGGTAAATCTCCCTGTGCTGTGGCATCATCGGCATGTCTAGGGGCGCACGAGTGCACGCATTGCTTCTTCGTCTTCCCTTCCCCCTGACGTTCCATTAAAATGCAGACCTTGATGGTCGCTT
This sequence comes from Haemaphysalis longicornis, assembly GCA_013339765.2. Taxonomy (NCBI): domain Eukaryota; kingdom Metazoa; phylum Arthropoda; class Arachnida; order Ixodida; family Ixodidae; genus Haemaphysalis; species Haemaphysalis longicornis. The sequence continues at coordinate 190,153,337 of CM023450.1, read as the reverse complement.
CTCTCTCCCCTTGACGCTCGAGTCTCGTCCTTGGGGGTCTATGGATCCAACAGTAGAGTAACCAGGTCGAAAGCCAAATTGATTAGATGACAGAATTATAAATTTTGAGAAATAGCAGGATAAACGACTAACAAACAGCTTTTCAATAAGTTTGCTGAAGAACGACAAAATAGCAATTGGGCGATAGTTTGAAAATACTGTCTTGTTTTTGAAAACACTAATAATTTTGGCTATCTTCAGGCAACTAGGAAAAACGCAAGTTTTGATAACTGGGTTTATTATGTGTGAAAGCGCATTACTGATAAGATGTGCTATAAGCTTTGTAAGAAAAGAATTAAAGTTCCCTAAGCCAGCACCTGTATTTTTAGACTGAGAATGGTCATGCGCATTTCATCTGTTGGAAACAGGTCTCAGAAAGAAACTGTGTGGCAGACGATGGTAAGCGTTGGCAGTTGGAAGCGAAAACTCTGTCTGATCAGGATAGAAGGAAGCTACGGAGGCATTGGCAATGGCTGCGAAATATTTAACGCTTGCTCAGCAACCTGAATTGCAGTTATACAGGGTGTGACGGTGCCCAGTTTAAAAATTCGTTAATTATTTTCCACTGTTTTCTTGAATCGTTGCCAGAACGGTCGATTGCTTTTTCATAGTACTTTTTCTTAGCGTTTTTATGTAGCCTAACCAAAAATATTCTAATAGCACTTGTAATGTGTCACCAGGGTCGAATTGAAAGGCTTCTTTTCTATCGGTCATCCATGAACCTCGAGGTGAAGCAAACCTTTTCTTGCTGGTTGTTATGGTGGTCGACTCAGAAATAGCGTTAGAAATTATGTTACAAACTCTTTCAAAAGCGAGTTCAGGATCATTTTTTTTATTATTTACAGATACTGCACGCCCTTCTTGGGCCCATGCAGGAGTGAAGACAAAGAAATACATGGGCAGAAATTCAACATACAACTCGACAATACATCAGTGCTGCTTGACGTAATTTTAAAACGTACAACACAGATAGGTGGAGGCGTAAATATGCTTATACAATCGCGTGTGGAAAAGAAAAAATAATAATGTCTTCCAATTGTGCATTTATTATCAATACGCTGAGAAAACACTTCTAATGACCCAGAGTTCACCGTCTCTTCAGGTAAAATATTCCAGTAAGAAATTGCTCGAGCAAACAAAGAAAATTTATGCAAATTATTATAACTGATCGGTTGCCTAATAGTCTTAGCGTGATGAGTTCTCGCTGAATGTTTCAAAGGCTCTTGGATGTAGTTTTCCCGCGACAATTTGAAATGAGCGTAATAAAGCTGATAAAGAAATTTTAAGCTAGATATGAACCTACGCTGCTCGTATTTTTGGAGGTTTGCCCTATTACGTAAAGTGGTTACGCTCGTATTGACGCGAATGAACAGAATAAATCAAGCCCAGAGCTAAATTCTGTACTCTTTCAATTTTACTTATCAAGTATTGTTGGTAAGGGCTCCAAATGACATCTGCATACTCCAACTTAGGTCGTACTAGTGCTTTGTAAGCGTTTAATTTCACAGCAGGAGGGGTATTGCGCAACTTTCTTCTCAAAAATGCCAATTTCTTAAGTGCACCCTGACAGACGTTATCAATGTGCGTTTCCCAACTGAGGTTACTTGTAAGTGTGACGCCCAGATATTTAACCTGATCAGATTTGTCGATGGTAGCATTACCTAAAGAATAACTAAAGCCGAGGGGCCTCTTTTTGTTGCTGAATGTAATAGAAGTTGTCTTAGCAGGATTTATTCTTAAACCCCACTTTGTACACCATGTCTCAATTGAGTGCAAAGCATTATTTAATTTAATTTCGTCATCTCGGGTTTTAATGGCTGTGTACAGCACGCATTCATCCGCAAATAATTTAATAAGAATAGGGGTTCAACAGTAAGATAAATATCATTTAAATACACTAAAAAAGGAGCGGGCCCAGTACAGAGACCTGTGAAACTAAAGAGTACACGTCCAACTCTTCAGACATACACTCATTAATGGCGACACACTGTCTTCTATTTCTTAACTAACATTCTATCCATGCGACTACTTTTCGTTCGATGCCAATTGCGAGTAGTTTTGTAATCAGATCGGGATGGGGGACGACATCGAACGCCTTTGACAAATCTAGAAATATAGCGTCGGTTTGCCCATTTGTATTCATTGTACTAATTAAATCTTCTTTTATTTCAGATAGTTGGGTAACGGTTGATAAGCCAGATCTAAAACCTTGCTGTTTGGAATAAAGCAAATGGTTGTATTCTAGGTAAGTAATGATGGCCATATAGATAATATGCTCGAATAGTTTACAACAACTACTCCTTAAGGAAACTGGCCTGTAGTTGTCAATTTCTAGACAGCCAGATTTATGCACGGGAATAATTTTTGCCGAGCGCCAGTCATCGGGAATAGTTGAAGTGCGTAAGGACGTCACGTAAATTTGATGTAGATATTTAGCTACCCATGCAGCATATCTACTAAAAAAGTATTGGACAGTTGATCGGGGCCAGCTGATTTCTTCACGTCTTGTTTATGCAAAAGGCTGAGGACACCATCCTCTGTCATTTCTACTTCAGGCATAGGACAATCAAAAACAGATGACGGCAGCGCAGCGTGCGAAGCTGTCCGCGTGAACACAGATTGGAAAAAGGCATTAAATTAATTAGAAATGGTAGTCGCGTCAACAATACTTTCGCCTGAAACATTTATCTCCGAAATGAGTTGTTTATCTTTTGAGAGATAGCGCCAAAAATTTTTGAGGTTGGTTGTTCATGAATGACTTTTGTTCACGAATGATTTTTGACATTGCACTCTATTCGCACAAATATTGGGTACTGATCCGTTAATAAAACTTCAATGGCACCAGATCCAAGAGTAACCAAAAGGTTGGACAATGAGTAACGTAAAAGAAATGCTCCTTTTCCAATCGTGTTTTTTTTCTTCTGGTAGAAACAAGGCTTTGTAGGTCGCTTGTGTTACCACGTTTGCGATGTCGCTTAATTTTTCGTTTTTAAATGAATCATTTCTCGCGAGAACCAAAGGTGTTCTCTATTAATGCGTTTTCTCTTTAACGGTACATACTCTCGCTCGCAGAAGAAAACAATTTTTTTAAAGTCTGACAACATTTATTTAACACCCGTGATTAGGCTAAAACTAACGAAGCGCGATTCCAAATATTTTAAAACAGCATTGTCGTCCGCATGAGTGTAGTATAATTTTGTGCAGTATAGGGCACCAATCAGAATTAGCACTTTGGTTAGGAAATGAAGCCTTGTTTATAATATTTCTTTAAACATGGATATCCGGATTTTTGACATTGCACTTTATTCGCACAAATATTGGGTACTGATCGGTTAATAAAACATCAATGGCACCAGATCCAAGAGTAACCAAAAGGTTGGACAATGCGTGATCAATTACTGTGTCCTGTCCTCTAATATTCGGTCGAGCCGGTATTCAAGGTCAAGTGATTCAAGGCCATGTCCATTCAAAGTATCTGTATTAGCAGCATGGAAAGAGTTCTTAAAGTCTAATAGAATAATGTTGACGTCCCCCATAATAACTGTGTTTGTTCGTTCCAGTGAGAGTGTGTGCAAAACCTTGTTTAATTCTAAGCAAAAATTCGAAACTGACGATGAAGGAGAGCGATAAATACACCCGATAATTACGCTTTTGGAAAGAATATTGAGAAATGACGAATCAAGCTCAAGCCACACAGACTGGCAATTCTGTCGATTATTTGATAAGTCTCGACGCCTGGAATATTGTAACTCTGTGGAAATGAAAACCGCTGCGCCACCATGACAGCTGCCGCTCCGGTGACAGTATTCGGGCTGAATAATATGAAAAAAGTATAGGTGGCCATTAGCTTCACTGAGCGAAGTTTCACTGACACATATGATCGAGAATTGGGGATTGATCGATGCTAGGAATGTAGTTATGTCGTCAGAATGTTTTCGTAAGCTACGAGCATTAAAATGCACAAGAGACCGGCAAGGTGTTTCAAGATATGAATCAAGATCGGACGGTGTGAAGTATGAAGCTATGATGAGAGTGTTTAGAAAAAATGAACACTAGAAAAAAGATTGCATTCAAGTGAAAATAGAGAGGTCAGCTACAGAATAAATGCGATGAACCCAGCTGTCCTCAGATTTGCGAGCGTGAGATTCGACAGTTCTTTGGCCACAGGAAGCGCCATCCCTTTTCTTTTTGTAGCGCTAAGGCCTGAGCAAACAGCTTCTTGTTGTCGGGTGTTAGGTGCTCAATAATGAAAATGGGTTCGTGTCCTATCCTGTGAATCCAAGACTGCGAATGACCAGCCTAGCCTTGCGAACCTTCGCCAGAAATTCGTTTTTTTGGCGCGTGAGCAGAACGGTGCAATGATGTTTTGATAACCAGACTTAGTGGGAACACGATGCGCAATGGCGAGTTCAACCAGAAAAAGAGGGCATGATGCCTTTTCAGCGATGGCAGTCAGAACGGCCACACACTCTTCATCCTTACAAAACGGCACACCTTTCATTTCAACATTGTTGATCCTGAAATATTGTTCCATCTCGGAAATCTGTTTTCTAAGAGCCTCATTTTCAGCCAGCAAAGCCTTGTTTGAGGCGACCAACTCGGCCTGCCGGGTACGCGTATTCTCGACAATGTCGTTAGGCATGCTTAACCCACCATCCATATAGGTAACTTTGTTAAGTAGGGTGCTGTTATCCAGTCCAGCTTCCTGCAGCTTTTCTTTCACGTCGTCAACAAGTTTCTCAACAAGGTTGTTCAAGCGTTCTTGAAACTGCGCCTCGAGGTCATCGAGTCGCTTGGCCAATTCGGCATTAGTCGGTATAGTGAAAGAGAACAGCAAACTTGCAAAAATACAAAATAAGCAACGCAATCAACAGCAGCAGCAGCAGCAGCAGTTGCGGTCGCAAATATTTTTACGCTATTTCCATAAAAAATAGCCACCAACCTGTGGAACGTATAACGGCTTAGAAATGCGCCTGCTTCGACCGCAACCGCTGCCGCTGTGATGATGCTGTCCAGCCGACGGGAGCTTTTAAAGCTGCGATGGTCCGGCGCAGGGGCTCTGCATGAGATCCGTTGATACGCAGCGCAGCCACGACACACCCGTAGGCGCGCCGATTACTGCGACGTGCCGTAGGGCGCAGCAAACAGCTTCTTCGGCAGATGATAGCTCAGGTCAGCATTTTTTTTGTGAAACGTAGAACAACGGCTTAGAAAAGCGCCCACTTCGACCACAACCGCTGCCGCTGTGAAGGTGATGAACTTGGTAATTTTATGATGTATATGTGCTTTAAAACCAGAAACATGTCATAGGCTTCGGCCGTAAAAATGCTGCTTTTCGAGTTCAGGGTATTACCCCGGACGGGGCACCTTGAGTATTCATGGTGACGGTGTTGGCGACACCGTGGACCCCGAGCCCCCAACATAACCTGTAACCTACCGTGGTGATGTGTTTAAAGGTGAAGGGTAGAAGCCTCAAACGGTGGCCGTCGGAGCCCAAGTCAAGCTCCGGCGGATGGGCTCCCGGTCTGTTTACCAGGCAGGAGCTCCGGGACCTCTCAGGCTATCAGGGTAAGGTTTGAGAAGAAAGTACCCCCGTCCCCTGCTTTTTTTCTATGCCGTATGGAAAATTCAAAACCCCCCTCCAAACGTGATCGGTCCCTGAAAAGGGGCCGCACCGAAGTATCTTTCCCTCCACTTCCAAGCATGAGCTTCCCAAAGCCAGACAAATACTCTCGTTTCCTTGTTATCGAATCTCTTGACACAGCCCGCCCTCTTGCTTCACAATCAGTATTTTTGATTACAAAATACCTTGATGGAATAATTGGGAAAACCTATAATGCCAAAAAACAACGCACAGGTGAAATCCTTGTTGAAGTAAAAAACCAGCAGCAGGCAACCACACTTCTTGGTCAGACGAAAATGGTCGATCTGGACTTCAGGGTCACACCCCACCGCAGCCTGAATAGCTCGCAGGGTGTGGTCTCTGAGGCAGATCTCTTAATGAGACAGATGCCGACATTCTTGAAGGTCTAAAGGATCAGGGTGTCACAGCCGTGCGCCGCATCACGATGCGTAGAGATGATAAGGTAATCCCCACGAAACATATTATCCTGACCTTCAACTGCTCCTCACTTCCTGACCATATCAACGCAGGGTTCATCCGATGCTCCATTCGTCCTTACATTCCAAACCCGCGCCGCTGCTTTAAGTGCCAGCGGTTCGGGCACGGAACCAACTCCTGCCGTGGTCGTCTGACCTGAGCAAAGTGCGCTCAGCATGTTCATCCTTCTGATAATTGTCCATCGTCAACCCTCACCTGCGCCAACTGCCAGGGACCCCATGCCGCCTACTCTCGAACGTGCGAGAAGTTTAGCAGGAGAAGGCGATCAAATTAAAGGTAACGAGAACATCACCTTCCCAGAGGGGGAAAAGAGGTTCGCCTCTTTCCCCTTGGGGAGGTACGCCGACGCTGCTCCCCGGGGAGGCGGAGCGGCGTCTGGTGTCCACAGGGACGCATTTTCAGCGAGTCGACCTGGCCCTTCCCCCCCCCCCCCCCCCGGGGTGCCTCAGGCAGCCCATTCCGTCGCCACGCCGCTTGCTGAGGCACAGCGGTTGTGGTGCCCGTCTTCTGTGGGACCGGTGCCGCTCCCCCCTCTGTCTCCCCGTCCTCCAGTGCGTTGGAGGGTACCGAGGGATGGACACCGGGCCCCGCACCGCTCCACCGCCACCGCACCGCCCGGGGACCTCTGGGGCCCCCGGGCGGGCGGTCAAACGAAGGCTCCCGAGGGGGGGAAAAACCCGGGGGGCCCCCCGTCGGGCACCCCTCGACATCCGACGAGATGGATGTCGCACCGTTCCTGCCTGCAACGCGCGCAAGGAGGGCCTCCGATGTCCAAGCCGCCAAAAGGCCTAGAAATCCTAGAATAACAGCCCCAAAAGAGACAAAATGAACAAAACACACACCAACCCCAGTTATTCTTAAATTTAAATAATGGGAACGAAAACATCATCCAATGGAACTGCAGAGGCCTCCTTAAAAATTTTGGGCGATGTGTATGAGATGCTGCATGCCAATCAGCCAAGTATCATGTGCTCCAGGAAACCCACCTCAATCTAAACAAAAAAATTTCTTAAATAGGTACATGGTATTTAAAAAGGACAGGGTTGGCTGCACACACTCTTCAGGAGGTGTGGCAATTGTCGCCCGGAAATCCTCAGCCTGCCACCCTGTCACTCTGAACACTGTCCTCGAGGCTATAGAATCCGTACGAAATATTTAATAGGTTGATAACGGTATGCTCCATTTACATTCCTCCTGATCATGCCCTTCGAGCTCTGACTTCGAGGCGCTGGTCGACCAGCTGCCCGAACCATACATCCTAACAGGCGACCTCAATGCCACAACTCTTTTGGGGCCCCTCCGAACGGATGCCCGAGGTCGCCTATAGGAAATTCCTAAATCTTCAGGAGCATGCCTTTTCAACAAAAAACAGCCTACATACCATAACTTAGGACACAATACATACTCGCATTTGACTTGGCTATTGGCTCTGCAATTCTTTTTCCCATGTCTTGAGTAGGGCGGGGCACGGACCATATGGTAGTGACCACTTCCCCCTTTTCTAACGTAATAGGTAAAGGCCCCTGCAGTCCATCTTCCCCGAACAGGTTTAATGAATCAAAGAAACTGGAACATTCACAGAAAACATCTAAACTACACCACCCAACCATAAAACACCTACACGTGGAGGAAGCAGCCCAATCGTCACGGCACCATACTCGACGCCGCCGAAAAATCCTGCCCCAGGCCTCCAGTGCGTCCCGCAACCCAAGGAGGCCCTGGTGGAACGAGGACTGTAGGCGGGTGCGAGAGGCCCAGAACAAGGGGTGGGTTCCTTCGCCGGTACCCCACGCCAGATAAACTCATTTCCTTCAAACGGTAAAAGGCTCTAGGGAAGCGTGTGCGTCGTGAGGCGAAAAAGGGGGAGTTGGCGCACCTTCCTTACTTCCATCAACTCATACACTGACACACACAAAGTCTGGACACGAAAACGTAAACCCAAAGGACAACAGACACAAGCCTGCCCCTGGTCAGTACAACAGGGACACACTAGAAGACCAGGCTAACACCTTGCACAACACTTCCAACACTTTCCAGCTCTGCACACCACAAAACTTTCCTGAAACATAAAACAGCGTGTGAAAAAAAGTCCCTATGACATAACAGGTCAAAATTGGTTACAATTCTGAATTTACACTTATGAGTTGAGGGTTTCCCCGAGCACATGTAAAACCCTTTAGCTCCAGGGCAGATAAGATTTCATACACCATGATACAACACCTACACCCAGACACTCTTGAAACACTCCTACACCTATACAATAAAATATTCTTTCGGGGCAGATTCACACTCTTGGAGGGAGGATAGTAGTGGCGTTTGAGGAGGGAAGGACCCTTCCTCTCCCGCCAGTTATTCCCCTCGCCCGACAAGCTGCCTGTGCAAGCTGCTCGAGAAGATGATAAATCGCAGGCTCGTGTACTTCCTTGAGTACAACGGTCTTCTCGAGAGCTCCCGGCAGGCTTTAGGGTGGGGCGATCCACCAACGATCAAATTGTTGCGTTGGAATCCTTCATAAAAGATGCATTTGCTCATAAGCAGTTCTACCTTACGGTATTCTTTGATATTGAAAAGGCTTACGACACAGCCTGGCGATACGGCATCCTTAGTGACCTGAAGTCCTTTGGTGTGTCAGGTAACAGGTAACATGTCGAGCGGCAGCACGACAGCGGCAATGTCGCATGACCACGCATGGCTTGTTTTGCAGATTCTGCCGCTTATCGTCAGCAATGCGGTGGCCCAGTACAGCAGCGGTGGACGTCACTTGGATGAGCCAATCGGACCATCAGCAGGAGTGACATCGGCAGCGGGCAGCGGGCATATAAAGCTGGCACCTCAACCAGCTACCTTCAGTGGGAGCGGCAGACACGACAGCGCATGTCGCATGACCACCCATGGCTTGTTTTGCAGATTCTGCCGCTTATCGTCAGCAATGCGGTGCCCAGTAGAGCAGCGGTGGATGTCACTTGGATGAGTCAATCGGACCATCAAGCAGGAGTGACATCGGCAGCGGGCAGCGGGCATATAAAGCTGGCACCTCAACCAGCTACCTTCAGTGGGAGCGGCAGCCACGACAGCGGCACTGTCGCATGACCACGCATGGCTTGTTTTGCAGGTTGGTTATTACTTCTCCCGTATCACGATTGCGGTCATATTGCCTTTGTCGGTTGGTGCTGCCGCTCCCTGTGAAGTGTCTTGAGATTTTGAGCATGTTGTGGTTGGACCTGAAGGTCTTGCTTTCTGGGGACGTAGAAATGAGCCCTGGTCCAACTGTGGAAGAATTGCTGGAACATATTTTGGAAAAGCAAAATCAAATGGACAACAGGCTTGCCAATTTGGAAGAAAGCCTCACTCAAATTGTGAATCAATGTGCTCGGGTGGAAATTTTAGAAAGAACAGTTGAAGACGTTAAACGAACAGTTCAGCATCAACAGCACCGACTAATTGATTTGGAAGACCGGGCACGGCGCAATAATGTTATTGTATTTGGTGTCCCCGAGAGTGAAAACGAAACGCGTGAGGACATCGAGCAGAAGGTTGTAAAAAATATCTTTTCTGAGAAACTTGGCGTCATGGTTCTCGTCAGTTGAAAGAATACATAGGCTTGGTCAAAAGAAACAGTCGCGTGATAGGCCTGTTATACTAAAATTGTACGATTTCAACGAAAAGGTGGCAATCTTCAAGAACTGCAAAAACTCAAAGGAACAAAATCAGTATTTCTGATGACTACTCCCCGGAAACAGTTGAAAAAAGAAGGCTACTTTGGAAATCGACGCAGACTGAGAAAGGCACCGGTGCAAAGGTCAACCTGTTCACGATAAGCTTTTATCAATAGCATTGCTTATACATGGAATTTCGAGCAGAACGTGCGCGTGAGACTGCGCAACGAGCGGCCACTTGCTTCCGAAAAAGTTGACTGACGCGCAAGGCAGCCACAGATAAGATTACTGAACATAAATGCCCGAAGCATTGTGAATAAGGTAGAACAACTTCAATACTTGTCATTGCTTCACGACGCGGAGCTAATTGCCATAACAGAAACGTGGTTGCACAGTGACGTTAAGGACGAGGAAGTATTCCCAGGCAATTACAGTGTGATCCGCAAAGATAGAGCAACACGAGGTGGTGGCGTAGCACGATTAGTGAAGAAGCCACTCAGATACGAAACTGTGTCTTCCATAAACGGGCATGAAAGTGTTTGGTGCAAACTGTTTTTTGATACCACCATTTTGATGGTGGGCGTTATCTATAGAACCCCCAGAAGCCCAGTTGAGTTTTTGTATACTCTTGACCAGCACTTAAATACTATAAGGAATGCCAGAAGTAGAATTATTTTAGCAGGGGACTTTAATTTACCTGGTGTCGATTGGAATGCGAGAATTACGGGATAGTTGAAAAGCCTAGCGCTGATACAATGTTAGAGATCATGCTTAAGCGTAACCTTGTTCAGGTGGTCAAGGAACCAACCAGGACACAAGGACAAAATAAATATACGCTGGATTTGCTTTTCTTCACAGACGGGACCTTCAATTGTATATCGACATACAGGATGGCATATCAGATCATAAAACAGTCGTAGAACTTTAACTATGGGTAATATGCATCTAGAAAGAAATCCCTCTGTACATGTGTATAATTTTAATCGTGCTGACGACACGTCAGTTACGGACTACTTAGAATGCGCTCTTGATAATATCCCTGTCGAAGATGATATAAATAGCTTTGGAAATACTTGTGTCAGTTGTACGCGCCTGCTTAGAAAAATATGTGCCTAAGAAGGCCAAACGCATGGGAAGACGCAGCCCATGGGGTAACTAGGGACATCATTCATTTGAAGCGACGACTGAATCGTGCGCGTAAAAGGATGCAAGGAGAAGTGGAGAAATAGCTACTCTCGGCACGCAACTCAGAAAGAACTAAAAAGTGCTAAGGCGACCTTTTTTTCGACAACGCTTGTGGATTATATGCAAAACTCGCCTCAAACATTCTGGACATACTTATCGGATTCTAAGCGCGACATTAATGAAATCAAGGTAAACGGAAGCGTCTGTAGTAAGCCAGATTTGATCGCTCATGCTTTTAACAGTATGTTTAATTCGGTATTTACACCTAGCAGTAATATGCACCCCTCAGATACGACTGATGCTTTGTCAGTGTGGGGAGATACTAACGATATCGATATTTCCCGAGATGGCATTGTAGCCTTGTTGCTGAAACTGGATACCAAAAAATCTTGTGGTCCCGATGAAATACCCAATCAGTTCCTGAGGCGCTATTGCGAATGGATATCCCATTTCTTGTTGAGAATTTTTGCGGTGTCCTTTCGTACTGGAGGTGTACCGAAGACTGGCTCTTATTGCCGGAAAATTATAGACCAATTTCCATTACATGCGCAGCGTGAAAAATGTTAGAACATATAATATCGAAACATCTAGTTGAATACATTGAAACTAACAACTTATTCTACGGAAAACAGCATGGTTTTCGCCGACGCTTGTCGACAGTAACGCAGCTTTTTGAAGTGTCCCATGCGTTCGGCCTTGCAATTAACAACAAGGAGCAAATCGATGTAATAGCCATTGATTTTTCAAAGGCTTTTGACCGGGTGTGTCACACTAAACTTATTGAGAAATTATATAAACTTGGAGTTAACAAGCAAATCGTGAAATGGATTCACGCGTACCTTTCCAATAGAAAACAGTATGTCCAAATAGCTGGTGAACGATCATCTTTTTTGCCGGTTTTGTCGGGTGTGCCGCAAGGGTCGGTTTAAGGACCAATTTTGTTTCTATTATATGTTAATGACATTGCTAATGACATTGATTATTAGATTGAACTACGTCTATTTGCGGATGATTGCATCATTTATTGTCGCGTCAAGAATATTCAAGATCAAGTGCTGTTAAACGAAAGCCTTCAAAAAATTTACGACTGGTGTGTTACATGGGACATGAAAATTAATTTTGATACATCGGCTTACATGACTGTATCTAGCAAGAAACCCGTTGCCTTTTACTTACGTAATAAATAATATTCCACTTCTGCATGCCAGTAAGCTTAAGTATCTCGGGGTCACAATAACGAACAATTTGAACTGGAACGAGCATATTGATAACATCTGCGGATCTGCTCAACGCAAACTTGGTCTGTTAAGGCGAAAGTTAAAAGATGCTACACCTGAGGTCAGCTCAAGGCGTACCAATCAATTATACGGCCGACACTGGAGTACGCTAGTATAGTGTGGGATCCGCACAAGTGGGTTTGATAAACAAATTGGAACGGATTCAAAGGCTAGCCGCAAGGTTTATCTTCGGTGCGTACCGAAGAACGCAATCTGTATCTGCACTATTATCTCGGGCCGGTTTGCCCGAACTCTGAGTGCGCAGAAAAATAGCTAGGCTGAAATTCTTGTACCAATTGTATAATAATAAATTCAACTTGTATTCCAGGCTATACTTGTACCCCCCAGGGCGAGTGTCGCCACGAACAGGTCACTCTCATGCTGTGATGCCGTATGTGCCACGCGTTGATGTGTTCAAATTTTCTTTCTTGTAAAAATTATAGTTGAGTGGAACAACCTTGATGCAGATGTATTTATTGACACACCCACGACTGAATCATTTGAGCGTAAGCTGTCATTGTGTGTTCTCTGAATGCATCGCTTGTCTATCGCGGAACTGGTGTTACATGTTTGTGGAAAATTATTTTCCTCCCACCTCTGTAACAGCCCGCAAGGGCTAACAGTATTGGAAATAAATAAATAAAATAAAACATGTTAAATACCATTTCTAGCTACATGTCCACGAGGACATTTCGTGTTAAGGTTGGGTCATCCCTGTCCGGGATACATGTGCAGGAAAATGGTGTGCCGCAAGGTGGAGTTTTAAGCTGCACATTGTTTATAGTTAAGATGAACTCCTTCCGAAAGGCATTGCCACCAAACATTTCCTGTTCCATCTATGTAGACGATGTTCAAATATCTTTTAAATCCTGTAACCTGTCAATTTGCGAACGTCAAGTACAGCTCGGTGTTAAGAAGCTTGCTGGATGGGCGGACCTTAACGGTTTTAAACTGAACCCGGGCAAAAGTACTTGTGTTCTGTTCTACCGCAAGCGCGGGCTTAGTGCGTACCCTTAGATTGCTCTTGGCCGTGCATCTATTCCTTTTAAAAGGGAGCACAAGTTTTTAGGCGTCATATTTGATAACAAGCTCACGTTCATACCTCATGTCAAAGCACTTAAACATAAATGCCTAAAAACACTAAACATTCTCAAGGTGCACTCCCACCAATCCTATGGTGCATACAAGGAACTACTTCTCCGGGTCTTTACCGCCTTAGTCGGGTCCGGTTAGACCACGGCAGCGTCGTGTATGGGTCGGCATCAAAAACCGCACTAAAAATGCTGGACCTAGTACTCCACTTGGGCCTCGGCCTTGCGTCGGGTGCGTTCCGCACTAGCCCGGCAAAGAGTCTATACGTTGAATGTAACAAATGGTGCCTTGAGGACCAACGAACGTACATGGACTAGCTCTACGCTTTCAAAATTTCATCGATGAATAACCATCCTTTTAAACCTGTTTTTAATGATGCATCCACATCACTAGTGTTTGTAAATCGCCCGTCCGTTCCCTTGCCATTCTCACTTAGAGTGAGACAGGAAGCTTCAGAGTTCAACATCTCCTTTTCAGAGATTTACACATCTTCCTTTACTGATGTTTTACCACCCTGGCAGCTTCAACCTGTGTGTTGTGACTTGTCTTTCATGAATATTGATAAAACCAGGGTACCACAAACTGCAATTTTGCAGCACTTCTTCTCCCTGCAGTACAAGTATCAATGTGCAGAGTTTTATAGTGACGCATCAAAAACCGCAAGCATAGTGTCTTGCGCTACTCATGGACCAAACTTTGATGCATGCAGAACCATGAGCACATACACCACAATTTACTCAGCTGAAGCATATGGCATCTTACTAATTGCACAACACATTCTTGAACACAAAATCTCGAAGTCCATCATATATACAGATTCCTTGAGCGTTGTGCGCGCATTGGCATCATACAAGCCATGCAAAAACAGAATTGTCCATATGGTTTTCAACACTATTATGTCTATATATGCCCAAAAACTTGTTCTGGTGTTGTGCGGGTTCCAGGCCATGCTGGAATTGCTGGCAATGAGGTTGCGGATCAGAAGGCCGCAGTTGCTGCACTCAGGAACACAGTAGATATAACAATACTACCACAGAGTGACCTTAAGCCACAAATTCGACAATACCTTCGTAGGAAATGGCAAACACACTGGGAGAACAGACAGACAACAAACTATATGTAATAAAGCCACACTTGGGACGGTACACATATGACTCACACAAGAGACGCACGGAAGTCGCCTTGGGTAGGCTGCGGATAGGGCACACCCATGCGACGCACTCGTATCTGCTGACAGGATCTTCTAGACCCCAGTGCAGCAGGTGCGGAGAGGCCCTATCCGTAGTGCACATACTAATCACATGCAAGGCACTTCACACAACACGACACAAACACTTCAGAGAACTCTACAGACAACATATTCCCCTACATCCATCGTTTTCTCTAGGTGACGAAGCCATTGTTTTCGTGAAACGTGTGTTTGAGTATTTGTCAGAAGTCAAGTTTTTAAACCTCATTTCCTATCACGAATCATGAAATCTGGCCCTATACACCAGCCATGCTCGTTGTCGTTTTGTGATTTTACGTTTGTTTTTGCTGATTTTACTTAGTAGTTTAAGGTATCACCTCTCATATACGACTATTGTTTTGGCGCTCTTTGCCCCAGTTGGCCTTGCGCCATAAACATCAAACCATCATCATCGACTTCAGGGTATTAAATACCCTAAACTCCGGTATGTGCATATCGCACGACACGGAAAGGGCTGTTTCTGACACATCGCTAAAACATTTTGCACAGTTGTATTGGTCTCAGTAGACGTTTTTTATCCTCTGCTGCAAAAGACAAGTCGCACGACACCGGACGAAGCGGCCATGGTGGTGAAAAAGTGAGAAAAGGTTGGTTTGTAGGTGTCTGAAAAGGAGAAAGATAGTTCTGACACTTCCTGTCTCAATATATCTGAGAACGTAGCAGAAATAGATGGACGATTGAGAAGTTTGGACATCGGAGTGTCACAAATAAAACGTTTGAAAGGATGGTGGGTTAATGGCGAAATTTCAAAAGAATAAAGATCCCTATACGTTGGCTGGTGATCTAGGGAAAATTTTTCACACTGGACGAATAGGCTTCGTACAGCACTGGTGCGGAAAGCGCCTTACGGGAGGCGAAGCAAGAAGTGCAGCACTAGGTCTAGGGTTTTCAGAGCTATTTTAGTTGCCGAACCACACTTCCATAGTTCAAGTGAGACCCTACAAAGCTTGTGAAGACACGTAAGAGGAGTTACTTGTCCACACTGTAGGATTGGTGTAAAATGACCTTTAGAATGTTTATTGTCTTGAGGCATTTAGGTTTTCGTTGTTTGATGTGAGAAATGAGTGTGTTTTTTGTCTAACACAATGCCTAAAAACGTGTGTTCCTTTTTTACAAAAATGAAATCACCATTCAGCTTAATTTCTGGATCGGGGTGGATACCGTGCCTTTGAGAAGAGGACAGAAGTACTTTTCTCAGGATTAAGCTAAAACTTTTTTGATCTGCCCAGCGAGTAAGTTTGTTAACCCCAAGCTGGTCGTGTCATTCACATCTCGACATATTAAAAGTTTTACAAGATATGTGCATGTTGTCCACCTTCATCAAACAAGAAATTCTGGGTTGCAATGCCTTCTGAACTGAATTCATCTTGACTATAAACAAGGTGCAGCTTAAACGTCACCTTGGGGCATGCCATTCTCCTGCACATGAACGTTTGATTGTGCTGACCTAACTCTGACACAAAATGTTCATTCACACATGCAACTAGACAGCGTTTTCAGCATTTTACCTGATATACCAAAATATTGACATGCTCATGATGAATGAAATGGGTTTATTTACAGTGGTGTGGTCCGGGAAGAGCCAAGCGAACAGATCTGGAAGCGGCCGGCACAGTAACCACCTCAACCTCCTCTTCTACCAAACCACAGTGGGCTTGGTCAATCCCTTTCCATTAAAACCTCTGCGACAATATCCTTTGTAGAAACTGCACTGTAACACTTCCCCTGGGCGAGACGAAGCTCACCAAGCGAGTTGAAGTTGTCGGGGTTGGCAAGGCTTCAGGCGGGCGACGTGAACAACTTGAGTCTTGCGGGATCGACGATCTTGAGACATCACTTTAGCGATTTCATAATTTAGCTCGCGTAATTTTCGCACAACTATAAAGGGGCCGGTATAGGTTGACAAAAACTTCTGGCACAAACCAAGTTTGCGTAGCGGCGTCCAGAGCTAGACAAGGTCACTGGTAAAGTACGAAGCTGGTGCGTGTCGTCGGTCATATGGCGCCTTAGTCTTCGCCTAAGCCGTCAAAGTCCGTAGTCGGGCAAGGCGGCGCGCCTCTTCAGCACGACAGAGAGTCCGCGCTATAGAAACCTCGTCATGGTAAAAAAGGACAGGATAGTGTCGAGGAAGGTACTTGGCAGTCGCATGTATAAAAGAAAAAAAGGTGCGTATCCCGTGACCTCGTGCTTAGCGGTATTGTAAGCGTATGTGATTAAAGGTCCCAGTTTCTGTGATGGATACGTACATGGCCAACATGTTTGTCAGTGTACGATTGGTTCGCTCACTAAGGCCATTGGTTTGTGGGTGATATGGCGTACTGCGTCCGTACTCTGACCCACAGAGACGAAGGAGCTCTCCAACGATATCCGCTGTGAATTGTCGTCCGCGATCACTGAGAACCACACGGGGGTACCGTGGCGCGGTATGATGAAGTGCAGAAAAAAGTGTGCGACCTCGGAAGCTGAAGCAGATGGCAGAGCAGTCGTTTCACGTATCTTGTCAGGTAATTGACAAAGACAATTATCCACTGATTCCCGGCCACCGACTTTGGAAACGGGCCGAGCAAGTCAACTCCAACTTTTTCAAAAGGTGACGTTGGTGGACGCACCGGGTGAAAATGTCCTGAAAGAGGAACTGTGGGATGCTTGTATCGCTGACATACCTGAAATCCGTCGACGTACTGCTTCGTCGTCTTTCGGAGGCGAGGCCAGTAGAAACGTTGACGGAGTCGGTAAAGCGTGAGGGCAAAGCCAAGATGTCCTGAGGTGACGTCGTCGTGCGTATCATGCAAGACGACAGGCCGAAGGCTCTCAGGCATGACGAGCAGAAAACGAGCACCATCGGACGAATAATTCCGTCTACAGAGCAAGCCATCTCGGACGACGAACGGTAAAGTCGACGGTTGGGACGCCTGTGCGGAGACAAAAAAATGGCTTCAAGCTGCTACCTTTTTGTTGCTCTTCCTGAATTACCAGTGCATTGAGGTGCGTGGTCGAGATGCAAGCTAAGGAATCGGCATGGTGTTCTTCCTGAAATAGCTCCGCTTGCTGAGGAACGCGTGATAAACAGTCAGCGTCAGTGGGGCGGCACCCGCTCTTGTAGACAACAGCGAAATCGAATTCCTGAAGCCGTGAAGACCAGCGAGCGAGTCGACCAGAGGGGTCACGTAGTCCGACAAGCCAGCACAGGGAGTGATGGTCTGTTACAATGGTAAAATGACGTCCATAAATGTAGGGTCTGAAGTTTTGAATTGCGAAAATCATCGCAAGGCATTCTAGTTCGGTCACAGTGTAGTTACGCTCTGCTTTCGTGAGGGTACGGCTTTCGTAGACGACAGCGCTATGCGCACCTCCATGCGGCTCGACCAGCACAGCCCCAACACCGATGGCACTGGCCTCTGAGTGAATCTTAATGGGGGCCGAGGGGTCGAAGTGGCGCAACAGAGGGCCGGATGTCAACAAATGCTTAAACTCCGTGAAAGACGAGTCACTTTCGGGAGTACACCCAAAGGGCGTGTCTTTACGAGCAACGGCTGTGAGGGAACAGGCGAACTTGGCGAAGTCTTTGATAAACCGACGAAAGTATGAGCACAGTCCAAGGAAGCTCCGCAGGTCCTTAAGGATCAGGGTTTTTGAATATCACGAACCGCCGCAATTTTTGGGGGGTCGGGTCTGTTTCCATCGTGGTCAACAAGAAAGCCAAGCGCAAGCGCCTGGCGCTCTCCGAAATGGCACTTCGCATTCAGGACCAGGCCAGCCTGTGCGATGCGCTGGAGAACAACATTAGGCCACTGGTTATGCTCGTCGAACGCCCTGCAGAAAATGTGACGTCATCTAGATAACACAAGCAGGCTTGCCCCTTCATGCCCCGCGGGACAGAGTTTATGAATCTTGCGAATGTTGCAGGCGCGTTGCACAGGCCGAACGGCATAACAATAAATTCGAACAAGCCACCTGGTGTGACGATTGCTGTCTTCTTGTCGTCCGGGTGTATAGGAATATGCCCTATGGAAGATCAACAGATGGAAAGTAGGAGGCAGAATGCCGACAATCGATGGCGTCGTCAATCCGAGGAAGTGGGTAGACGTCCTTCTTCGTCACATTATTAAGTCTACGGTAGTCAATGCAAAATCGCCTCGTGTCCTTCTTTCTGACCAGTATAACAGGGGCGGCCCATGGGCTGGTAGATTCCTGAATCACACCGTTCCGGAGCATTTCCTCAGTCTGTTCATTTATAGCGCTGCGCTCAGCACGAAACACGCGGTAAGGTTTCTGCCGGATGTGTGCTGCATCACCGGTGTTGCGTCCGAGAGTCTGGCGGCGCAGGGGGGTATTTACCCTGCGCCAAATCGAACACCAAAGCGTGCCGAGCCCGCAATTTTTGCAATGCGTGTCGTTGCTCGGACAGCAACGATTTGTTAACCATTTTGATGAAATTGGCTGTATAGTCCGGTTCCACATTAGTCGGAGTGCCAGCCATAGAAATAGCGTCCAGTGAAGTATCTAAATTATCCGCATAAGTTGTGAGCGTGAGGCCCTGGGGGAGAAGAACGGATTCTGAGCTTGCGTTTACTGTCCCCACGTGAGTAAAGCCACCCTCCTGATGAACCAAAGCCCAAGGTACGAACACATTTTTCTTCATCACTGTGTCCAGTTCGGGCTGAACTAACGCCACACAGGAGCTACCCGTGCTCATATAGCTGCACTTCACGGGAACGAACATGGCTGACATAGGAGGCAATAGCGTATCATCGGCAACAGCGAATACTGCTCAGCTGGTTTCGGTGGCTTACTCAATACAGACAGGCAATACAGGCCCCACATTCTTTCAAAAAGTCGATACCCAGGATGACATTGTGCGTTGCGTACTCTAATACGGTAAACTCAGTTCTGACAGTGTCTCGGCCAAGCACAACGTCTGCGGAGATAAATCCAACTAGCCGCAGAGGCACACCACTAACGCCACGGAAATGTCTAGTTCCATCAAACGAAACATTACTTTATGTCCAAGGCGATCTTTAAATGACAACCTCATCACTGACAGAGCAGCACCAGTATCCACCAAAGCAGTTGCGTTCACACCGTCGACACAAATACACACCTTGTTCTCTACCATCACTACTGACAGGGGATTTCGTAAAACCGTCCGTTCCGCGACCTCACCCCTGTCAGCCTCACCAGCTAGTTTCCCAGAGGGGGGTCCCGGACCGGCGGCGAGGCCACAGGCGACCGGCCCTCGCGAAGCGGTGGCGTGATGCTACGGTCAGAGACGGCGGGAGACGCATTGCGGTTGGTTAGCGGAGCCGGGTGGTGGAAAAGGGTATCCTGGTGGATTGGGCCATCGCGTCGGCTGGGCGAACAAGAAGCAAAGAACCACGTAGCTTGCTGCTGACGACGGCGGCAGAAGCGAGCGATGTGCCCACTTACGCCACAGAAATAGCAAACAGGTGGTTCCCGATAGCGTTCTTGGTCGCCTTCTTGCAGATAGTGGGCTGGTTCGACTTGTTGGCGTGGGTAGCCAGCGACAACTCTACGGGATTCATTCTCGTAGCCGAGTCATCGGGATGGCGCTAGGAAGCTCTGAACATTGATGCCATCTTGCAAAAACGTACCCCAGGACTCTGCGTAACGGAGTTGTGGTCTGGATGCTGGTACTTGAAAACAAGGCTCATGAACGGCACACTGGTGGTACACGCAATATAATGTGGCGAACCAAGGATGCGATATCCTCAGATGGACCAGTGTCCACGCTAGCGACCGTGGGAACGTTTGAAAGATGGCCAAATTTGGGGCAAATCCGCCGAAGCTTGAGAGCTTCAAATGTGCGGCAGTGGTTGGCCACGTCTGCTGCAGAGGCTAGGTTTTCCGTTGTAATCAAGAAGTTGCATACGTCTTCCGCTGTACCTTTAAGCAAATGGCCCAGCTTGTCCTCCTTAGTCGTGGTCGGAATTTTAAGAGAGCCGAGTTTAATGACATCTTGTATGTATGCCGTACAAGTCTCGCCCGCTACCTGTGCTCGCTGTATGAGTGTTTGCTCGGCCTTTTTTCCGCGGGAAATGGGGTCGCCAAAAGATTTCTTCAGCTCCTCGAAGAAGATAGCCTATGTCGTGGGCTTTGCTTCATTGATTTAGAACCAGGTTAAAGCTGTTCTGACGAGATACACCACTACATAGGCTAGTTGCGCTGCTGTGTCGCAGCGATTGTATTTGCTCACCCATTCGTAGTGTTTCAGCCATTCCTCGACATGTTCGTCATTGTTCCCAGAGCACCGCCAGCATGTCCTACGCTCGGCTGCTCAGGCAACGGCGGAGCAAGTAAGCCCGCTCCAACTCTACTCGAAGAAACAATCCCACCGCAAGCGACCGGCTCAGCGGACACCGCCGGCGACGCCACTCCCGGCAACTGATATCAAAATTGTCCTACGTCCCCGAGGAGGCCTGGCCCTTGCGTCACTAGCCCAGGCTATACTTGCCGACGCCATACACGTTCAAGCTCACGTTGCGCCGAACCGTGAAGACCAAGTTCGAGTGCAACAAACCGCTAACTACATCGTCATTAACACCCCATCGGAGGAACGTGCCCACAAGTACGCAAGTATGACCTCCTTGACGGTCCGCGGGAAGCAATATGAGGTCTCTGCTCACGTAGCAGCTCCAGCCAACAGCGTACTCGGTGTCATATTTAATATCCCAGAAGACGACACGCCTGAGCAAGTGTTCGACAGCATATGTAGCTACAATCCGGACCTTCACATTCTTGACGCTAAGCGGCTGAACTCGTCAAACATGGCCCAGATCCTGTTTGATGGTCAGAAAGTCCCCTTTTGGATTCGGTATCGGTCTTCGCTCTACCGATGCAAGCCGTTTCGCCGCAAGACGGAAGCGTGTTATGCCTGCTGGTCCACGGGACACCGACAAGATGTGTGCCCCAATGCTCAAGTAGCCCCCCGCTGCCCCCGTTGCGGTGGCACTAACCCCGCCGAACCCCACGACTGCTCCCCACGATGTATAGTCCGTGAAGGCCCCCACATCACCGGATCGGCTGACTGCCCACGTCGATATCAACCACGACGGCGGGCACCTACATACGCCCAAGTTGTCACAACGGGTGCTCCAGCCTTATCAAACCAAGGCCAAAGCGATAGACAGCAGTTTCCACCCCTGCTGAAAACCGGACCCGCCGGCCGCCAAGGTCTCCTCAAGGGATCCCCCATCAAGCCACCAGCCGGCCAACCACAAGGACTTCATACCAAGCATAAGCATGCGCCTGCAGGTGAACAACAAGCCACCCCGGATCACCAGGTGAGCTGCCCGGTAGCGCCTGCCCACTGCTCGTCAATCAATCCCCCACCGCCTCCCCTTAGCCCCTCACTGGATATCCTTCGGGAACTCAATGCTATCCGGGCTGAAATCTCCCTCCTCCGCCAAGAGAATGCGGCTCTGCGACAGGAAAACCAAGCTCTCAAGTAGCTAATATCCCCTAGGCAAGAGGATACCAATTCTCCCACCCCTCCTCCCCCTAACCGCAAGCCGGTCTCAGACGACTCGCCCTCATCTGAATCGCCCCTTACACCAGACGAACAAGTCCAAAACCAAATTACTGAGGTGGAGGTATCCTGTAAGCAGGCGCTGACGGAGCAAAAAGCCGAATGCTCAAATATTCATCAAGCCCTGCAAGCCGGCATATCCAATGTCCATGCTAACGTAGAGGCCTTACGCTTAGAATTGCGCAACAGCGTTCAAGAGCTCGTGAACAAAATTAATACCCTCTGCAATCCTAATCCGGCCCTCGTTTTAAATTATGACATCTCCAGGGAATAAGAAGGACCCGCGGCCCATTCGGGTCTGGCAGTGGAATTGCAGGGGGTATCGGCGAAAACGACAGGCTCTGCAACTTCTAACCCAGGCAACGGAAACTCCCCCTACGGTAATTGCGTTACAAGAAGTAGGCTCATTAGTTAAGCTCCCTGGCTATAAGGCATTTCAGGGTAACGGCAACCTCACAACAGCAGTACTAGTTCATCGCAATATTCCTGCTGAACGCACTTAGTTTGATGGCATCGCTGTTCCCCATGATTTGCTGACTCTCTTTCCGAGCAAAAGAGACGCTGAGCGGCTGTATCCGGAGCGGCAGTATCGCGCTGGATCCGGAAATTCCTTCAGATGTGGTTGATTCCACTACAGCATTTGTGGGCTGCATATCGCAGTATACAACGTAGATGGTGCAAACAGAAAGACAACAGAAAACTGCGCTCTAAACTATCTGGCCTCAATGCTGAAATTGAGCAGTACTCCGCCCAGCTTGCCCAAGATCAGTGGCATTAAATCTGTAATCAAATGAAGGGAAACCTCGGAATGAAACGCACTTGGTACCTCCTCAGGCATCTATTAGACCCCTCTCGTGCGAAGACCGAGCAGACCCATCGGCTTACAATGGTCACACAAAATTTCCCGGGTACCAATGAAGACCTACTCGACAAAGTTTGCTCACTATATGTTCCCACTGGTGACACCCAACAGCTCCCACTATATAAAGGACCCCCCAATACTGATCTTGATGCAGATATTACAGAAGCAGAGGTACGCAGCGCCCTCCTTGCTCTCCGCCCCGGGTCAGCCCCGGGGCCGGATGGAATAACGAATAAGATGCTCCGCAATCTGGACGACTCCTCAATATCGGCTCTTACAGATTATTTTAACCCCTTTGGAAGCTCGGTTATCTCCCCCAGGCATGGAGGCACGCCCAGATCACCCTCATTCCGAAACAAGGTAAGCCTCTTACCATCGATCACCTCAGACCCATCTCACTCACCTCATGCATAGGTAGAGTCATGGAGCACATCATCCTCTCTCGCCTCACGCTCCACCTTACATCTACTGATGATCTTCCTCACTCAATGATTGGCTTTAGGCCCGGGTTATCCACCCAGGACGTCCTGCTCCAATTATCTCGAGACGTAATAACACCAACCACCAAGCGCGACACAGCAGCAATATTGGCTCTGGACCTTACAAAAGCCTTCGATCGGGTCTCGCACGCCGCCATCATGCGCGGTCTAGAATCGATGGCCCCTGGGGAACGCACTTACAACTACGTGCGTGCGTTCCTAACGTCGCGCACGGCGTTTCTCCAAGTAGGAGATCTCAAATCGAAAATTCTCACTCTTCCTTCCATTGGTACCCCGCAAGGGGCCGTATTATCACCCCTACTCTTTAATTTGGCCATTCTTAATATTCCCAAACGCCTAGAAGTAATACCCCACCTTCACTACAGTCTCTATGCGGACGATATAACGCTATGGGTAACAGGTGGTAGTGACGCACAAATCGAGGACACCTTGCAGCAAGGGGCCCAAGCAGTCGCCGAAGAAGCTTTGCTGGCAGGCCTTGCGTGCTCACCCGCCAAATCCGAACTGCTCCTTCTACCATCTAAATTCGGATCGCGAAGCCCCCCAAACATCGCAGTTTTCTTAGATGGTCACCTGATCCCAGAGGTGCCTGCCCTTAAAGTGCTAGGGCTGGTAATACAACGCAACCGAGGCAACACACAGTACATCTCAAAATTAAGCTCCCATGTAAATCAAACGATTGGACTCCTTAAACGAATTTCCGGTCGAAATCATGGGCTCAAAGAACAGGAGAGGCTACGGCTCGTACAGGCGTTTGTCGTCAGCCGGATTACTTATTCCCTCCCCTACCTTAGAGTCACCAATGCGGATCTGGCGAAAGTTAATAATCTAATTAGAAAGGCATACAGGGCAGCACTGTGAATTCCCCAGAATGCACCCACTGCCAGACTTAAATGCCTAGGCCTCCACAATACGGCTCAGGAGCTGATTGAAGCCCATCACATCAACCAACTCCGACGACTTTCCACTACATCCACTGGTGAGCACATTCTAAAACGTTTGGGTATCCGCGCACCCGAGATCTCCGAGCCGAAGGTCCCCATCCCAAGAACCACCCATGCCTGTCTCCGCGTTCGTCCCCTCCCACGGAACATGCACCCCGAGTACCATAGGGCTCGCAGGGAGGAGCGGGCGCGAGCCCTGGCGAGGAAATTGCCCATCCGACCAGACATCATGTATGTCGACGCGGCAGAATACCGCCATCACGAAGGCTATGCCCTCGCAGCCATCAACAGCCCGGATAGCCCCCCTGTTACCTCTCTTACCGTGCGTACCACCTCCCCAGCGGCGGCGGAGGAGGCTGCAATAGCACTTGCGCTAACGACCCGGCCTACCCCAACAATTATAATCACAGATTCGAAAACGGCCATTCAAAATTTCGCCGTGGGTCAATTTCCCTCGTGGCATCCAAAATCCTCTCCAAAAATCCCCCGACCTCTCCGGTCGAACTCATTTGGACCCCGGCGCACACTGGTCTGGGAGGGAACGGGCGGCCCACAATGTGGCACGAGGGCTTACTATCCGTGCCGGGGCTAGCATCACCCCCTACCAGTGGTGCTCGATCCGCGAGGGACTGACTTATCACCTATCACGACATCGTCGTGCATTACCGCCTCGCCCCGCCGCCATTATCCCCCCGCTCATCCAGGGCTTACCAACTATCAGGAACGCTCGGGCGACTTTTACCAACGAATACCCTCGCTTGTCGGGCAGTACTGCCATCGCATCTATCCCGCTCAGTATCCCTCACCGAACTGCCTCCTCTGTGGCGCCCCCCGCCACACTTGTCCACTCCATGTGGGCATGCCCCCAAGACCCCTTCCAGTATGTAAATAGTGATGAGCAGTGGGAGCGTGCGCTGGGCAGCTCGGACGTGGACGTGCAAACACTCCTGGTCACAAGAGCTGCCACCCTCGCCGCCAGACTCCAACCGGTGGCCACCACGCTTTGCTAAACCACAAAACTCAATAAAAGTGTTTCTCTCTCTCTCTCCTTGTGGGGCCAACCGTTGACCACCACTGGGGAAGAGTTTTCACCATTCCGGGGCGGCGCCACGTCAGCTGGATCAGAGCCGGCGATTCGCCTACTCCAACGGAGAACGCTGGATTTCGCTGGGTCCACAGGGTCCAGGACGTTGATACCCAGCACTCTACCACGTGACATGGTCTTGATGGATGCAATGGGTTTATTTACAGTGATGTGGTCCAGGAAGAGCCGAGCGAACAGATTGGGAAGCGGCCGGCAGAGTAACCACCTGAACCTCCTCTTCTACCAAACCACAGTGGGCTTGGCCAATCCCTTTCCATTAGAAACCCCTGAGAGAATATTCTTCGTAGAAACTGCGCTGTAACAATATTTTAAATTGCTGAGAATGCCATAGTGCCATTGAGTATCACATGCATTTCTAATATCAAAAAGCACCGTCATGCAATACTGCCTATGTAGGTAGCCATCTGATGAATTACGCTTGTAGTTCATCATTTATGGATCTGGCAGCTCTCGAGAAGCTTGATGTACTAAAAGAAGTATATGAGCCTCTTGTTAATCACCTTCGCGGGGAGATTGCACAGGCAGTTTGTAAGGGCGATTGGTCAATAACTGGTAGGAGTGGTTGGGTCCTTCGCCTCTTTCAGGAAAGCCGCTACGATGGCCTCAATCCAATGCCCTAGAAGGTGCCCCAATATAAATATTTTGTTGTAGAGGTGAAGGAGTGTTTCAAGTGTGTCTGCGTGGGTGGTTTCATAGTGTATATAATTTTGTCTGCGCCTGGAGCTTAAAGATTACAAGTACTGAGTGCGATCTTCAGCTCCTGAAGTGAAAAGGCGAAGTTATATGAGGTTATGCAATGACCTCTTTCTAAAGGGTGTTTTGTGTTGCATGAAAATTAGTGTAGTGTGCTGAACTGGACACGGGTTGGAAGTGTTGTGCAAGTGTTTTAGCAGGGTCTTTCAGTGTGTTTCCTGTGGTACTAACCAGGGGCAGGCTGTGTGTCTGATGTCATTTGATTTTTCGTAGACGTGTCCAGACTTTGTGTGTGTGCGTATATAAGTTTGTCGATGTCAAGAATGTGCGCCAACTCTCTCGTTTTGCCTCACGGCACACACTGCACACACGTTTTTTTAATGCTAAGATGCACGGCTTTCTGGCCACCAACCCTAAGCAGTTCTGGACTCACATCACGCAAAAAGAAATACTCTGTAAGGCAAAATTACAATAAACGACAGGGTCCGATTAAAATAAAGTGCCCGATGCCTGCACGATATCAAGGGCTTTGAATGCCTTGTTTTCGTCTATATTTGTACGTGGAACCCAGTGCTGCACTCATTTCAATATTACTGGCTTTGACATTCCCGATATAACTATAACAGAGGCGGAAATATTTTCGGCTTTCCTTACCTTGACCATAAAAAGTCCGCAGGTTCTGACAAAATACCAAATGCATTCTTTACCGATATGCTGAATGGTTCTCGAAATACCTTTACATTATGTTTAAAGAAAGTTTACTAAGCGGTGTGGTTCCAGACGATTGGAAAACTGCAAAAGTTACTCCTGTGCATAAATCCGGTGATAAACTCTCTGTGAAAAACTACCGCCCCATATCCCTTTTTTGTACAGCCGGTAAAGGTTTGCAACAGTTTATATTTAAACACCAACCAACGTTTCTTGAGAGCACATGCTTTTTATGAGCAATCACCGCGGTTTTTCGACGTGGATTTTCTACGGTTACGCAACTAATACACACGACTAACAACACCTGAACAGTTTTAAATAAGGAGGAGGAGGGGGAATTGACGCTATATTCACCCCAGAGCAACCTAATGTTGAAAATCTAAACTTGGTCAAAAATGAGAAAATAACTCCCTGGTTGGACTCCTACTTATCAAGCCGGTATCAGTACGTTCAAATAGGCGAGTATACCTCTCACTTGTCGTCAGTAGTTTCTGGAGTCCCACAGGGCTCCGTCTTAGGTCCGTTGCTTTTCATTATCTATTTAAACGATTTACAGTTCGACTGTCCGGTGCGTTTCCGTTTCTTGGCCGATGACTGCGTTGTATATCTCCTTTTTGAATCGGCCAATGGCCAGAAAGTTCTCAAAAAATACTTAACAGCTGTTAGTAATTGGTATGCCGATTAGAACATGAGTCTCAATACAACAAAGTGCCGCCAAATGGCAATAACGCGCAAAAAGTGTCCGCTTCAATATGCTTATAAATTTGACAATGTTGAATTTGAGGTTGTTAACGAGTTCAAATATTTGGGTGTAACCATGACATCAAACTTCACCTGGAACCAACACATACAAAACATAAAATCATCAGCACTGCGCAGACTTTGCCTACTAAGACACCTACTTTAGCACTGTACAAGCAGAACGAAGACCGTTGCGTATACTACGCTGGTCCTCCCCTTGCTCGAATATGCAGACGTTGTTTGGGACCCACACACAGACGGATTCAGCGATGCTCGAAGGGGTACAAAAGAAAGCGTTGCGATTTATTCACAATGCATAGAGCTTGCGAGTATCCGTGAAAGAACTGCGCAGGCGTTCTGACCTACAAACACTAAAGTCCCACCGCAAATTACAACGACCTAAATTATTACACACCATAGTCAATGGTGGTTCAAAGCTTGACTTCAATACCGACCTGAAATTCAACGTCACGCCCCACACGGAACAAGCACAACAAAACAATCCTAATGCCTTTACCGAGAACAAACGCTCACCGTCTATCCTTTTTCCCGAGGACGATAGCAGAATAAAACACTTTGCTACGCGACGTTACTAACTTAACAAATCAAAATGTTTTTTCAACGGCTGTCCAAATTGTGTATGATTGAAGTGCTAGTCGTGTTCCCCTTCTGCTCTCTTGAACTAATGTATTAAACGTGTTATCTGGCAACCATGCTATTAACGCACACTGCTCGTTTTTTGCGCAGTGTTTTTCTATCTTTACATGGCAACGTCAGTTTTTTTCGCACTTCCTGGGCAATGCGCGTAGAGTTCTTTGTTGTGTTTTCCATTTAACTAGCATTGCCGGTTTTATTGTATAACCACGTAGGCATTTCATTTGTAACGAGAATGAGTGCTGGTTTGCGAATCGTGGGCCGTGTACTGATTGCGTGCGCTTGTGTTTCGTAACACTGTGTAAGCTTACTGCATTATTGCTTCCCTGTGAACCGCGGGCCATTTTACTGGTCGCGTGTAAACTCTGTGTTCGTACTCTGCACTGTACCACTCCTGCTCTGGCTGCCAAAGACGGCTGGCAGTATTGAATAAATAAATAAATAAAATAAAATAAATAAAATGACTTTGCCCATTTGAACAAAAGTAGGTTATCCTATGTGGGGTACTGGCGAAGGATACCCCACGCATTGTTCTGGGCCTCTCGCGCCCGCCTACAGTCCTCATTTCACCACGGCCTCCTCTGGTTGCGTAGGGCACCAGAGGCGTGGGCAATGGAATTTTCGGCGGCATCGGGGATGCGCGCCACGAGTGGGTGGGTTGCCTGTCCAACGTGAAAAATCAGTTTTGTAGTTTTGATGTCTCCCTAAATGTATCCAGTTTGCTCTTGCTTTATTGAACCTGTTCTGGGGAGATAAACGACTCGGGCCTTTACATATGTATGTTAGGGAAGGGGTCACTACCGTATGGGTCGGTGCCTACACACAGCTCCTGACATGAAATGAGAACTGCAGAACCAATAGCCAAGTCAAGGGGCGAATACATATTGTGTCTTTTAATATCGCATGTAGGCTGTTTCTGGTTGAAAAGGCATGCCCCCGGCGATATTGAGAATTTCTCAATGTGGCGGCGTCGGGCATCTGTACGAGCAGAGCCCAAAGGACAGTTATACGCATTTAAATCGCATATGAGGATGTACGGTTCGGGTAGCTTGTCTACCAGACCCTCGAAGTCTGAGCTCGAGAGCTGGAAGTCAGGAGGAATGTAAAAAGAGCATAGCGTTATAAGCCTGTAGTGGCCACTTCGTCATCGACATCAAGCGCCCACAATAATCATCAGCAGATTGGCCAGCTGGCACGGAGGACACGCAGCACTCGACACCCGGTCTGGAGCAGCACCCCTGTTCTACTCACCTCGTCCTAACCATGGCATGGCCAGCGCAACCTGAATAAACGTAGGCTCAGCCGCACCGCCTCATCGGCCGCCTACAATTTGGTGACCGGACAAGCGGCTTCGCCATTGCATCGCACCGCTCCTTCCTCAGCCACAATGCGGACAAGGACAATGCGACGAACGTCCATCGCCCTCCCCGAGCTACCAGGGCTGATTCCCTTTGGATCAACTGATCGCTACCACACCGCGTGGTTCGTGATCCTGGAGAGTCATGTCTATGTCAACAACATCCAGTCCCCGGAAACCAGGTACCTCATCACTTTAGAGAAGTTACCTGCTGACCTCAGAGCACGCATTCAGCTGCCGGCCACAGGGCCAAGTGCATACGACGGTCTGAAGGCCAGTGTCCTAAACCACTATGGTATAAGAACGCCTTTGTGTACACCAACACGCCGTCCAACGGCATCCGTAGATTTCACGTCGCCAGCAGGGCCACCCCAACAAACGCGACCCCGACTACGACTTGCGGCATTTCCGAGTTGGCGTTTCACACAGTGAACTCGACGCAACACCATGGCGCAGTCCCACACGTTGTTACGTCTGCTGCACAACCGCACCCCTGCAGCAATCTGTCCACCACCGCAGCGGTGATGCCTCCACGCCCTGCTGAATCACTAGCGTGGTGTTTAAGGCAACCGCATTTACCACCTTTCGTGAAAGCGGCACCTGTCAACCCAAATGCAATTTCGGCAACCACTGCACCATTTCCCCCGACACGGCTGGAGGCATCAGCCGAAGACGCCGCTTTGCGACGCATGTCTACCATCTGTGAGGTGGCGGACGCGTCTACTCCAGCTTCACTGCAGTCGCTGCATAGTACGCTCGAGAAGCACACTGTCGTACTCGTTACCGACGACGATGAAAGCCAATCCGCCGACGAACTGCTTCCCCAGCCCATGTGACCGGTCGTTACAACAAAGCCGACATCAAGGTCTGTGTCACCGACAACCCTCTGGCCCAAACAACACACCCTGGCCATACGAGTCTGAGGTGTAGCTCTAACAGGACCAGCATGGCTGAGTGGACGCAAAGTTCACGAGACACAAGTCATGTACCTCCAACGGACCAGCCACATGGTCAACATGACAACAACGAACCCTCTCGGCCATTGAAGGGTCGTCAACCAGCCGTCACTAGCGCCGTCAAGCTTAAACGTCGCAGCCGACGTCGCAAGCACCGACCATGACGACCGCCTCCACCGAGGGGGGGCGCTGCGAGCGCGCCATCGTATCGGATGCGCAGCTCACCGGCTCCGACAATTTTCGCTCGGCACCCCAGAGTAGCTCTTCTAACGTCCTAAAAAATATCTGCACCGTCACCGGAAGGAGATCCGGTTCATCTGGATACCACATTTCGGCAGGTGGGCCCCTCCAACATTTTTTACGGGCGATTTACGTCTCGACCACGCCGGAGGCGTCTCTAGGCCTAACGGCATTGGCGCCTCCCGGTAGAAAGGACGGCCGGCCCAGCACCGCAGCCGCAACCGTGGCGGACACCCAAACTGGATGTGATCCTCACAGCATGGTTTGGACCTCCATCCCGACTTCGGACAGCCCACCGGAGTTACCCCAATCCTTCAAGAGCGCCGCGCTTACTTCCGCGGTCGCTCGTCGAGAGCAGGCGAGCAACGCACTTAGGGCGGCCTCCACCAACGCTGCGTCCCTGGCCACGGCTGCCGACCCGGACGCTGACGCCTGCTCCTCAACAATTTCGCCGCCTGCGAAGCGCTCCGCGGGCCCGCAGCGGGGGAACAAGAGGTTTTTGTGGCATCCTCAACACCTGCCGAAGCCAAAAGCAACGGACTTTGTCGTTGTGCTCAAACCGCGGACTCAGCTGTCCCTCGCCAACGGTTTCCCCGAGAACGGGGCTGGTCGCGCGCTCATCGCCCACCTCGGAGCGACCGCGACACGGCTAGTCACTGTTGTGATGGTGCGGGAACGAAATCTCATCTTAGTTTACACCTCGCACCCGTACATAGCGGACAAACTTATCGGTAAGTTTGCAGTTCCCTCACCCGCCGGACGGCGCCCTTGTTCGGGTACTTGCGCGCAGACACTCATGACTCCTGTTATGGAGTAGTGACGATGCGCAGCTCCGACACCGAAGCCGAACTTTGTGAGGGCCTTTACTGGCCTGAAGGCGAGATTCTACACGTCCGGCGACTGGGCTCCTCTAATAAGGTGCGCCTCACCTTTTCCGGCAAGGTGAAGCCCAGGTACGTCTCCTACGACGCCCTGCTGATCCCCGTGCAGCCGTACAAGATAACTGTTCCAGCCTGCGGTCGGTGCGGCTATGTTGGACATCGAACCGACGCCTGTCCCGGACCCAAGCCTGACCTTTGTGGCATCTGCGGAAAGGCGGTGCCGCTCACGGATGGCGCCCATGCCCCACATGAGTGCACGCCCAGGTGGGCTCTGTGTGCTGGTTCCCACGTCACCGGGGACCGGCACCGTAAGGAACGCTACAGGGCGCCGCCACCCAAGCCATCCACTCCTCCATCGGAAGGTCAAGCCGGCCGCAAGAAGCGAAAGCGTCGACGCCCACGGAAGCCGCGGAAGTCGGGCTCTCGGGAATCGCCGCAGGGGGCTCAGCCTCCTGCCACCAACACTGACCCGCCACCGCGCCCTGGAGCGGTGGCTATCGGGATTTTCCGGCGAGGCCCAACTCCTGATGGACCTACGACCAAGAAGCCTAACACAGGGCAGGCTCCTTCCGCCCCATCTAAACCGATCCAGCCATCACCTGAGCTCAAACCCGCTGCCCAGGGGGATTCATCGTGGGCCGCCCGCGTTCGGAAAGGATCCCAGGTGAGCGGCTCGGGCGGGGCAGCCTTTTCGCCCACACCCTACGTGATCTCCCAACCCAAACCGCCAATCCCTTCCACTCCCACAGGGGAACAAATTAAATTCCGCAGGTTAAAGGCCCAACTTGCCTCGTTAACGCAGACGGTGGAGGCGCTTGTGAACCGCTCGTCCTCACCTAATTCGGCACCACTCGGGCAGGTGCCGGAGGCGATGGATAGTTCCCCCTCCGAAGAAAGGGAAACCGCTGCGAACCTCGGCCCGCTTGAGGAGCGCCTAAGCAACCTAGAGGCCCAGATGGCGTCCATAGGAACCATGATCGAGAATCGATTGGCGGCCGCCCTCAAAACCGCTTTTGACCGCATCCCGGGCAAGATAGCGGCCCAGATGTCCCAACTCACTGTTAGCACCCGCCGAGCTAAGCTTAAGCGACGATCTCGTTCTCAAGCATCCCGGCCCCTTTCCAAGGTGACGGAGGTAGACGAGCAGTCTCACAGTTCGACTGCGACCTCGGAAGTGAGCACCGGATCGAGCAGCAGAGCCCCTATGCAGCCCTTTGCTCTCCTGGAGGCCCCCCACACGTTTACTTCTAACGATGGCGGGCAACGGCCCTAGATCGCGCTGCGACCCTGCAAATTCGGCTATTTTTACAATCCTACAGTGGAATTGCCGCGGATTTAGGGCACGCAATAAGCGGGCTGCTCTCCAGCTACACTTAGAAACCTATCCGCAGTTGCCCGTGGTAGTGGCCCTTCAAGAGACGGGCGAGCACGTAGGTCTCACAAATTATACCGTGTACCAAAGGGATTCACAAACCGTACTCAGCGTACATGAAAATTACACCGCCAAACTTGCGGATCTCGACTGCGATCCGCTTTATTCGTACGTTATGGTGACACTCCTCCCGCTTAGGAAGCAAGATCCGTCCATACACATCCTCAAAATCTACAGTTCTCGCAAACTGCCAAACGTAACTTACGCTGATGTGTTTACCAAAGCCGTTACGGTGCCAGGTAGGGAGCCGCTTGTCATTGTAGGTGACTTTAATGCCCCTAGTCCTCACTGGGGTTACCGTAAGGAGGAACAGCGTGGTAGAAAGTTGGCGGAACTTATTTCCACCTTGGTCATCACTATCCAAACGGACCCCGCACTCCCAACCCGCAGTGGCAACACTGTAACTCGGGACACATGTCCTGATCTTACACTTACCAAGCACATCAGGCATGCAGAATGGCTCAACACCGATGAAACCCTCGGCAGCGACCACTGCATTCTTCTCACTACAATTCGGACGCATCCCCTTACCCGTCCCCATCAACAAGCGAAACTTCCGGACTGGAACAAGTTCTGTTCGGACTACACGACTTCGGCCCCCATAGCTCAACAAGGCTACGCCACTTGGTCTCAACACCTTGTGACGTCGCTTCGTTAAACTGAGCAGACGGTTCAGCTCTCAAAGGCCACGCCGGCGGTGGATAAACATCTACTGCATATCTTGAAGGCTCGGCGTAGCCTTGTCCGCCGTTCGCGCCGACAGAAGCATAACCGCAAGCTCAAACTCCGCGTAGCAGCCCTCACTCAGGAAACGGCCGAGTACGCGGCCCAGCTCGCTGACTCCAATTGGGTAGAACCCTGCCACAATGCCGCCAAGCATATGTCCAACCGCAGCACGTGGCGTTTCTTCAGGCTCTCATCGGCCCTAGCCAAACGCGCACAGAAACGCAAAAAACATCTTCAACGTGCGCTCCACGCTTACGCGGGT
Organism: Haemaphysalis longicornis; assembly: GCA_013339765.2. Lineage (NCBI taxonomy): Eukaryota > Metazoa > Arthropoda > Arachnida > Ixodida > Ixodidae > Haemaphysalis > Haemaphysalis longicornis. Next base: position 190,119,111 of record CM023450.1, on the reverse strand, counting down.
GACGCAGATAAAATGGCACAGGCTCTCAGGGATAAATATATCTGTGGCCCGCAGGATTCCATCGAACCGGCGTTCTCATATGCAGGCTCGGAGAACGCAGGCTTGGATCGTTGCTTTGAACTCCATGATCTGAAGGCGGCCCCTGTCGAAAATGAAGCGAGGAACGGCGCCAGGTCGGGATCAAGTGACTGTTAAGCTTCTAGCCAACCTCCCAGACCAGCATACTTCACCTCCTCGACTACTTCAATAAATATTGTGAGGGGCGGCGAACCGATTCCAATTGATTGGAAAACGGCTCTGGTAACTTTTATCCCCAAAACCGGGCAAGTCTAATCGACATCGAAAATCTACGCCCCATTTGTTAACCTCGTGTGTGGGGAAGAGAGAGAGAGAGAGAGAATGGTTTTAATGACACTGACGAGGTTGTCCAGCAAAGGGCCTGACATGCACGTCAGGTGAAAAATGAAACGATTGAGACAAAAAAAACAAGAGAAAAATAATAATAATAAAAGCAAGAAGGGGAGATAGAAAGAAGGAAAAATCCGAGAAAGAAAAAGTATGTGACAATTGGGATCGCAAGCAGTTCAAGAGTTTGGTAATAAAAGAAAAATGTTGAAGTATACTCGAGGAAATGTTCGCTTGAAGATGACAGAGTTCTGAGTTCACGGAGTAGTCTCCACGGAACGTGGCACATTCAGCGTTACCATCGCAGCCATGATGAAGACATACACACGCGAAATGTTCACTTTGACATACCACAGAGGTTTAAAAGTTTTAAGATGAGGACCGTGGTTCTATATCACACGTATGGCCGATGTTCACTACTGTTTAAAGAGTGTTGACGAGACCTGAACTACGGAGGAAGCTGAGAAAGGCTTTCGTCACACGTGAGGCCATTTAGCAGATGACCAGGGGCCAAGCACATCATGCAGCGTAAGACGTGATGTGGGTAGTTTGCCCAGAGTCACTGTCAAAGAGAGTCTGGGTGTATCGTATCGTCTACACACCACAGATGACATGGTGGACGTCTTCTGGACGTCTTTTTCCGTGTGACAGGTGGGCTGGCTGCCTGCAGTGTCACAGCAAGGAGGGGCGTGCATTTCAGTCTATCACCTGGCAGCGGCAAGAACCCTGCTCATGGTGCGCCGTCCCCGAATTGCCAGCTGTAGAAAAGGGGGATTTGCATCGGTTGTGGGAGTGGCTGCCCGCCACAGATGCCAGCCCCCTCTCCCAGGGGACGCCCCCCCCCGAACCGCAGCGGCTCAGTGGCTGCATGGCGCGCGCAGCTGCTGGGGCCGAAATCGGGGACCGGCCACGCGGCTGCGGCGAGGGCGAAATTCACCCATCAATGGGTCAATGCATGCGCGCTCGTGTGCTCGTGCTTGTATGCACGTTAAAGACCCCACCATGCATGTTGGTGGTGAAATTGCGGAGGCATCGGCCGCCCAGTGCGGCAATTGTAACCAATTAGGCAAAAATTTCTTATTACTGCACTAAATTGCTCCAGAGTAGTCTCACATATTGTTTGGAGAGCTGTAGAAGCCAGCCACTCGCTCAACCGGCAGGCGTCATAGGGGAACTTTGAATAGTTGTGGGGAAGCTTATGGAAACAATGGTTAGGGATAGGCTTTCCGATTACCTCGAGGTCCAGCACACTTTTGCCGACACTATGCACGGCTTTCGTCCACATCGCTCTGCTCAGGACATTCTCCTACAACTCCATCGTGACGTCATTGAGCCGATCGAGCATCCAAGTAACGATAAGGTAGTCCTCGCCTTCCATCTTAAGGGGGCTTTTGATAACGTTACCCACAAAATCATTCTTACCCATCTTTCCCAAACGAACTGTGGGTATAATGCTTTCAGGTACATCCGTCAGTTCCTGACTGAACGGCAGTCGTACCTCCGCATTCAAGGCAAGGAGCATGGCCCATACCCTCTGGGTACTCGAGGAACACCACAGGGAGCGGTCCTCTCTCCTCTTTTGTTATATCTCGCTATGGCTCATCTCCCCCCACTGCTGAAGGATATCCCCGGCGTACGGCACGCTCTGTACGCCCACGATATCACGCTGTGGGCAACCCAGGGTTCCCATGGCAGCATTGAGGCCAGCCTGCAGCATGCAGCATCGGTCATAGATGAATACGCACGCCGCTGCGGCATCGAATGTTCCCCTGAAAAATTGTAGTACGTGCATCATCGCCCCAAACCAAACCAAAAGATACGACTCAAATCGCACTTTCCTTGCGAGCCGGGACAATCCCGGAACGCGAAGAAATCCGTGTCTTGGGATTCTTCATACACAACAGCAGGAAAGTCGACACAACCCTGCGCAAGTTACGTATGGTCGGGAATCAAGTGGGCCCCATGGTCCGTCGGGTCTCAAACAAGCGGGGGGGTCTCAGAAGCCGCGATGCTTTGCGCCTCGCCAACGCTTTCGTGACCATTCGGATCCTATATTCGACACCCTACCTACGTTTGCGCAAATGTTATGTGCACACGCTCGAAGGAATTCTCCGCAAGATATACAAGCGCGCCCTCGACCTCCCGATCTCGACGCCTAACCAGCGTCTTGCAGATTTGGGCATGACCAACACGTACGGAGAACTCAAAGAGGCCCATCTCCATAACCAGTATCTGCGGCTTACCAAGTCGCACGCTGGGAGATGCCTCTTACAACGCCTCCACATCTCCTACACATATCAGGCAGAAGAGCGAACCCCGATCCCATTGGACTGGCATGGTGCGTTGGATATCCAGCCTCTACCGCAAAATATGGCTAGAGGTACTCACGAAGGCAGGCGAACTGCGCGGGTTACAGCCTTGCAAGGGCGCTAGGGGTCCCGGCCTGGAGTATTCCACACGGACGCGTCTGGCCCTCACCATGGGGGGCGGTACACGGCAGCCGTAATCCATCAAAACGTGCCTGTTCAAGGACTCACTTTTCGAGCACCGGACATTTCTCATGCGGAGGAAGTCGCCATAGCTCTCGCCGCAGCGGACCACGCATCTCGGATTCTTATTACCGATTCGCGGAGTGCGTGCCAAAATCTTATCAAAGGTCGCATCACCATTCGCGCTGCTCGAATCCTCAAGGGCTGTTATTATAGGAACCGCCCAAATACACGTTCCGTCATCTGGACTCCAGCTCACGCAGGACTAGGTGGTAACGAGGCTGCCGATGCCTCAGCCCGCGCGCTTGATTCCCGGGACCCTCCTCGCCCTCCATCTCTTGACGATCAAGCACCTAACCCGGTCAGCTCATTTCGCGACATCACAGTGATGTACAAATTGAACAGGCTCCGATTTCCGCCTCCGGCGCCGGGCCTGACTAAGGCTGACGAGCGCTGGCTCTTACGGCTATACGCTAACATGGTATTGTGCCCGCGATACTCAAGCACTTCAATCCGGCCTTCTCCAGGGAATGCCCACACTGTGACCATCCGTTTGCGGATACTTTTCACACGGTGTGGGCATGCCCATCCAACCCGGCGGTCCCCCCAATCACGTCCCTTTCCCCGCCTACCCGTGAGAGCTGGGAGGTTGCCCTGCTCGGCTGCTCGACCTTGGAGGGCCACGAGCCCTCGTGGCCAGGGCGCGCGCCGCCGCGGAAGCCACAGGGGTCCCGGACTAGAGACTCCTCCTAGAGTTTGTACAGGGTCGGCCCTTATGGCCGCCCCTATCTCTCACTTGTATATAGACCTAATAAATGTTTTTCACCACCACCACATCCACCGAGGGCGAAATGCCAAGTTAACCGTTTCCTCCGGCTATGCTGACTCCCGTGGTACCATTATTTGAAACGCAACAAAAGCACACGGACAAAAAACAGAGTAAACGAGACAGGCGCTAACTTCCAAATATTTAATTTAGCTACGCATGTTCTTATATTCCCTAGGAAAAGAGACGGTGAGAAAAAAGGAGCACAGATGATAACAAAAACACATATGTTTACAGAACTTTTTTTCAGAAAAATCATTTCGCTACTCTACAGAGCAATTTCCTGCGATACATCTGTGGTGCATGCTTGGCTCTCTTGCCCATCTCACACTCTGTACAGAGCGATCGAGGTATCACTTATACAGTCATCCGCTCTCTCCCTGATATAAAACGCTTCGGCTAATTGTCTCGCAGCCCTGGTTTTTGCTTCGGTTCAGTATTCTTATCTCTTCGAACCGTGGCTCACAAAACCATGTAAATACCATGTAATTTCTCAAGAAATTTGTGTGTTTGGAATTGAGGCACATCATACCTGTTGATTGGAATGCAATATTTGATAGACATAAACAAGTTATTTAAAGAGGCGTCCGCAGTTCTATTAGATTGTACTATCTCTTCCCATTACAGATATTTAAGAGCTACAGGAATGTGTGTGAGTGTTCATGTTTAGTCTTTCGGGGCTTGTATTCTGGGATTTGGCTTTTTAGGCTTCTCTGTCGGCTCTGACGCCGCAGCTCCTTCTTTACGCTGCGATGCAGGCAGGAATCGCCCGACATCCATCTCATGGTCAGGGCACCCATGCAGGTTCCCTTTCTTTTGTGAGCCGCTACCGCTGAAGGTGTCTGGAGCACCATAGGTGGCATGGGCAGTGCGGCGGGGGAGGAAGCCGTTGCGACACCTCCCGTGTCCATCGCCTCCGGATCCTCCCATGGAACCAGGGAGGCTGAAGAAGCAGGGGCCGCGGCGGCATCGGTCCCAAGGGTGACTGTTGCCACCACAGCCGCTGTTAGGTCAGCGAGTGTTGTGGTGATGGGTTGGGCTGCCTGAGGCAAGACAGTGGGGATTGGGGGTGAGACCCCAGCCGAAAAAATCTTTGGCCTACCGATTTGTCCAATTTACAATCGAATGAATCAAAATAGAAACCCAGTGGGCCAATTTTGAAGCGCACTGAGTCCGATTGGACCTATTGGAGCATTCTAAATTGAGCCCATTGGCCCGAATAGGATGGCCGGTTGGCCCAATCGGGCCCATTGGCTCCAAGATGATGACCAAATTGGCGAGCCATTTGGTATAGTATTCGGATAGTATTAAATTACGATAACTATTGTTAAGTTACTTCTCTCTCTCAACATTCACTTGAAACCTTCAGAAATATTCGAAACTTCAACCTTGAGATATTGATATTTATGAAGCAATCAATTTTGAATATTACAATAAGCAATTAAAAATAAGTTCTCAAAAAACATGATAACAAGCCAACATTCAAAAAAGCTTTCTGACACGAGTAGCAAATTGTTTTGAAATACATCCACAATCTAATTCAATCCAATCCATAAACGTACCGTTGATAAGTGGCATTCCACGTGGTGTTAGCGGTTTAGGCGCATTGGTGGATTGCACACGCAGTACTCTCTGACGGTACATTGCATTGGAAATGTAAGTTGATGTGGAAGAGCGTGAGAGAAGGGCCGACGATGATGTTGTACACCCATACCAGTGGTGTTTCAGGGTGCATCTTTACACTGAACGCCGCTAAGCCTCGGGCCGAAGGAAGAGAGTCCCTGTTTATGTGAGTAACATAGCTGGTTCCTTTGTCCTTGCCACTTTCACTCCTCGGAGGGTGAGTGGTATTATTAGAAATTATTTGTCTGCGTAAATATATTTCAGTGCTGTTCATGTTGCGACTGACGGGTTTGCGACATCGCCGCGCACCGCAATTCGCCATGCATGGGACTTTGTTGAAGAGGGGGAGCTCACGCCAGTCAACATTTCTGCACCAAGATGGCAAGCTGGGCCGAGTTGGTATTGGTTCATGGTGATACAAAACAACCAGCGCAAGAAAGACGACGGCGAGGAGGTAACACGAGGAAGGCCGCGCTGCGTCTGTTACCTTCCTCGTGCTCGTCTTTATTGCGCTGGTTGTTTTCCATCACCATGAATCAACATTTCTGTGTTATGTTGTTTTGTAGCTAAAAACTGCGGTTTATTTTAACCTAACCTTTTTTTCGCTTTTGCCACTCACTTTGTGAAGGTCCAGCGAGCCTTCCGCGAGCGAAGCACGGCATGAACAATGGCCTGTGAAAATTGTTTTAAAGGATGAACTGCCTGCATACCGTGTCTACAAACGCAGCAATGAAGGTATTCATCCAGTCCAAGAGTTCTTGTATTTGTGATACAGGTAATCAACGCACTGAAGGGGCAACTGTGATGGAGTGGCTTTGTCAATGGTATACAACCGACTAAAAGTGCAACAAGTTGGCGGCCAATCCGAAATCTAATGGGGCATCCAATGGGAAGACCTATTGGCGCTCAAGTGGGCTGTCCGAAAGGTTGCCGGGGTAGCCGGCCAATGAGAACGCCAGTGGGTGCCTAATACATAATAGGCCGACCTATTAATTTCAATAGGCCGGCCAATGGTTTTTGTTTTGTTGAAACAGACTCGCTGAAATGGATCCCTGTAGAAACCAGACGCTGCTCTGCCTGCCGAAGAACTGCGTCGGCGTATCGCCCCAGCGGCAGAGGCGAACCTTTTTCGCCCCTTTGGGAAGGGGATGTTCTCAGTGACCTTCATGCTAGCGGTATTTTTTTTCCAGATGAAAATTTTCATGTTTGCGGGAGATGCTTTATGCGCCCCATGGCAGTTCACACAAGTGAACTGCCGTGGGGCGCAGATGAACAATTGTAGCCTGTGTTGCATGAACAGTTGTCGCCTGGATGATCTTGTGCCGCGCGTTTTGCGCAGGTTGTTCGGTCAAGGCAAGAGTTAGTTTGTACCATGCCCGAACCGCTCGCACTTAAAACTGCGCTGTGCGTTCGGAATGCAGAGACGGATGGAGCAGCGGATCAAGCCTGTATTAATATGTTGAGGGAGTGCTGAGCGGTAAAAGGTCAATAAGATGTGTTGGTGGGATTCCCCTTGTCGTCTTTGTGGATGGTGATGCGCCTCACGGCAGAGACGCCCTGATCCTTCAAGCCTTAAAAGAAATCCGCATGCGTTTCGTTCAGCAGATCTAGCTCCTAAGATCACACCTTGCGAGCTGTTGAGGGTCGTGTGTGGTGTGACCCAGACGTCCAGTCATCTATTAGAGTTTAAACTAGAAGCTTTGTGGCTTGGTACTTGTCATTTACCTCGATGAGAAGTTCACCAGGCCTTAGTTTTTAGCCTGCTACAATTTTCCTACTATGTCTCCAAGGCGTTTTGCAGTCAAGAACACTGATTTCATTGCAAGAGAGTGGGCTGTATCACGGGATTTTATAACAACAAATCTAGAGTAATTTTCTGGTTCAGCAAAGCTTAAGGATTGCAATGGTGAAAAAGATACTTCGGTGAGGCCTGTTTTCAGGGACCGATTATAGTTGCGGAAGGGTGTTTAGGCAGTACCATTTAGAATAGTATATAAGTAGGGGATGGGGGTACTTTCTTCCTTCAGGCTACCCTGATACCGAGTGAGGTGCCGGAGCTCCCTGCTTGGCAGACAGGGATCCCATCCGCCGGGGCTTGACCTGGGCTGCGACGGCCAACGTTTGTGCCTTCTTACCCTTCACGTTTAAACACATCACCATGGTAGGTTACAGCTTATGTTAGGGGGCTCGGTGTCCGCAGTGTCGCCAATACCGTCACCAAGATTACTCAAGGTGCCCCGTCTCAGGATCCTGCTTCTCAACCTAATAGAGTAATCGTACGGCTAAAAAGGAACATATTTTATGCGGATTCGTATGGATGAAAGGCCCCAATTTGTTTCCCAAAATAAATTACTCGGAATAAATACAGAAAATCTATTTAAATATCTAAAGCTCTATCCAATCAATCATATGATGTAGGTGAGATATGCCTGCTCCCTCAATTCAAACGTTGACAGTGGGCAAACACACATTAAGCAAGTGGTTGTAATAGTGTGCCTCAATAACGGCTTGAACGATATTGAATCCAGTATTGCATCTAGGCGCTCTGTCTAGAGTCTGGGGCTTTTCCGGACAGGTTTGATTGAAAGCCTGTACATTGAAACTGATCAGGGCTGCTTAGAGCACGAACCTACGTAAATGGCTCTTTTTTTGCGAAAATGGGACATCCATTGAAGTCATCCGTTCAATAGTGTCTTTTCGAGCACATGCTCTAAAATCCTGTTTTAAGCCGTCGGTCACTTCTTCCTTTTGCTTTTCCAGTGAGAGCAAAGGCAAACTTGGGGTTACCCCACCAGAAACCGACAATAACTTTAGTAGGTTTATTATGCATTGGCATCTGCTCCCTGTCATTTGTGACACGTCTTTCAAGGAAGTAGACAAAAGACACGCACCTAAGAAACTTATTCGATAACACGTTTTACGCTTCCAATAAAATACATATACAGTTTCCGCCCACTCTGCCCTAATTAACTGTTCCGAAGGCCTACTCCATCTTGAGCTGCCGTGTTCCGATGCCGCGATTGACGAAATTCGGCAGAAGTCCCGGTTCGTATCCGGAGACCACACCCGGTTATTACCGTATACTGCCGCTTATATCCCATTGACGCCGAGCCCTCCTGTTGCAGACGGCGTATACGAGGTTTAGCCCATTGTTGAGGTGCTCCTCACGCGGAATGTGGCGCTGCCTCACACCCTGGTCACTATAACTGACAACCACGTTGAACTACCGTTCATCAACTTCGGCCCCTCTGCACAGCTCCTACCAGAGGGCATGTCTCTCGCAACGATTTCCCTTCTCCAAGACTACCACGTTGCCGCCCTGACCGTCGATGATAACCTTGATCATTCCAACGATGAACCACGAACTCCAAAACCCGACCTGAACTACGCTGCGATGATTTCCACCGACCTACCACCCGCACACGCCTGTGTGCTCCTCAATCTCCTTTACTGTTACCGAGACATTTTCGACTTTGACAACCGTCCACTCGGCAAGGCAACCGCTGTGAAACATCGCATCAACACCGGCGATGCCAGCCCCATTCACCGAAGGCCTTACCGCGTGTCCCACACTGAGCGTAAAATCATCCAGGAGGAAGTGGACACCATGCTCCGCAGAGATATAGTAGAGCCTTCTTGAAGTCCTTGGGCCTCCCCCGTCGTCTTAGTAAAGAAGAAAGATGGCAGCTGGCGCTTTTGTGTCGATTACCGCCACTTAAACAAGATTACCAAGAAAGACGTGTACCCTCTGCCTCGTATAGATGATGCACTTGATTGCCTCTACGGTGCCAAATACTTCTCCATCGACCTCCGATCCGGATACTGGCAAATTGCGATTGACGACCTTGACCGAAAGATTACAGCCTTTGTAACACCAGATCGCCTCTCTCAATTCAAAGTCATGCCGTTCGGCCTCTGCAATGCGCCCGCCACATTTGAACGCATGATGGACTCTCTATTACATGGTTTAAAGTGGTCCACATGCCTCTGTTACCTAGATGATGTCGTCGTATTTTCCCCCGATTTCGACACTCACCTTCACCGACTTGCCGACGTACTTGACGTGTTCCGACGGGCGGGTCTTCAGTTAAACTCGAACAAATGTCGCTTTGCGCACCGCGAAATAACCATTCTTGGCCACCTTGTTGACGCCAATGGAGTCAGACCTAATCCTGAGAAAATTCGCGCCGTCCAGCACTTTCCTAAGCCGCAGTCAACCAAAGATGTGCGCAGCTTTGTCGGCCAGTGCTCACACTTTCGTCGCTTTATAGCAGACTTCGCCACTATCGCCCGTTACCCCACCGAGCTCCTCCAAAAAAACGCGACTTTTTCTTGGGGCCCCGATCAAGCAGAAGCATTCTCAACCTTGGTTTCTCTGCTTACAGCATCGCCTATATTGGGGCATTTCGATCCATCCGCACAAACGGAGGTCCGGACAGACGCCAGTGGCCACGGCATAGGTGCTGTTCTAGCACAAAAACAACATGGTCGCGAGCGCGTTATTGTACATGCCAGTCGTCTCCTGTCCACATCCGAGCAAAATTACTCGATCACAGAGCGCGAGTGTCTCGCCTTGGTGTGGGCAGTTGCAAAATTTCGCGCCTACCTCTACGGCCGACCTTTCTCTGTTGTAACGGACCACCATGCAATATGCTGGTTTTCCTCGTAGAAGGATCCGACAGGACGTCTGGGCAGCCGGGCTTTAAGCCTTCAAGAATATACCTTCTCCGTCGCGTACAAGTCTGGCCGTCTACACCAAGATGCCGTCTGTCTCTCCCGCCTCCCCGTCGACCCACCTGATACGTGCACGTTTGATTCCGACGCGTGTGTCATGGCCTTATCTGATTTCCTGCACATAGGGCAGGAGCAACGCCGCGACCCTTCATTGCGACGCATAATTGAACAGATTGAGTCTGCAAATGCCGACCCGTCGCTTCACGCCTTCTTACTCCAGGATGGCGTGCTGTACCGCGGGAACTTTCGCTCTGATGGTCCCGCCTTGCTTCTTGCTGTTCCCGAGCACATGCAGTTGTCGGTACTACAGCAGCCCCATGACGTTCCCACAGCTGGTCACCTTGGTTTAACTCGCACCTATGGCCACGCGCCCCGGCGCTTCTACTGGCCTGGCCTGTACAAGTCAGTGCGCCGCTACATCCAAGCATGTGACTCCTGTCAACGGCGCAAGACCCCGCCTGTGCCGCCAGCCGGGCTGCTACAACCGATAGACGTCCCCAATGAACCATTCCATCGGGTTGGCGTCGACTTACTAGGTCCCTTTCCTGAATCTACCTCGGGCAACAAATGGGTTGCGGTTGCAACGGACTACACCACGCGTTTCGCCATTACCCGTGCCCTTACGACAAGCTGTGCGACTGACGTTGCAGATTTTCTACTCCGTGACAACATTCTCCAGCATGGCGCCCCTCGACAGCTTCTTACCGACCGAGGTCGGTACTTTCTGTCCCGAGTTGTCAGCGACATTCTTCGTTCCTCTTCTACCGCCCACAAGATTTCGACCGCCTACCATCCTCAAACAAATGGTCTTACGGAACGCCTTAACCGACCACTCACGGACATGCTTTCGATGTACGTGTCAGCTGACTATCGAGACTGGGACAATGCGTTACCGTATGTACATTTGCCTACAACTCTTCCCGGCATGACACGAATGGATTTTCACCCTTTTATCTTCTTTACGGACGTGAGCCGATATTACCGATGGACACATTGCTTCCTTCCTGCCCGGTTGCTACGGAATACGCCAACGAAGCAATCACACGGGCACATATCGCACGCGAAGTGCCTCGTGCAAAACTCTCAGCGTCCCAAACGGCGCAAAAGATTCGGTATGAACGCAGCCACAGGAGTGTTAGCTATTCCCCTGGAACACTCGTTTTGTTGTGGTCACCGAGTCGTCGTTTGGGCCTGTCTCAGAAACTTCTGTGGTTGTACAACGGTCCGTACCGTGTTTTGCGCCAGGTAACAGATGTGACCTACGAGATTTCGCCAGTACTGCCAATGGGCTCGCCAAGTTGCCGTCAATCAGATATCGTCCATGTCACACGACTCTAGCCCTACCACGCGCCCACACCTGTACCTGTTCCCTAGCACCGGGACGGTGCTTTTCGTCCCGGGGGTTGTGTACCTCGGATAATGTGGTGAAACCTCATATCTGCCGCCTGAGAGACCATGGGGCTATGTGCCCGTGCCATGCCAGCTATGCGCCTAGCGCTGACAGGGAACGAAGAGGAAGACGAGGATTTGTCTCTCGCTCGTATCGCGGCCATCTTGCCGGACTGGTGACTATTTCCACTGGGACTGATTTTGTGTAAATACCTTCTAATACACTAGTATTCCTTGCGCCTTCCTCGTAACAATACGAAAGCTGTGACGTCTGACACTGCTGTAATGTGCGTGGCGCAGGGTCCCAACTTTTACAGCATCAGAACAATAAACAATAACATTAGTATATTTACTGTTGAGGCACATACTATATAATTGGAGTAGAACTCATAACTCAAACAAAGGTGCAAGAATCCTTTCTATTTACAGGCCTGATTGGCGTTGTACCGCCATATCGCTTAGGTTTGAAAAGTGAAAACTTGATGTTGAACTAGGTCTTTAAGAAGGGAATATCAGCCCATGTTTTAAACAGACCGTAATGGCACTTTAGTTGCCTCGACAGAGTGGACTTCCTGGCCACAAACGCACTGAACATAGCGGCGCTGCAGCAGCACACCAAGATGCAGTCAATATCCACAGCTGCCAATCTTGATTTGAACCACCTATTCGAAGGGCACTTCGATAATGCTGGAAGCCACAGTGGCTTAGAAAAACACAAAAATCCCCACACCTAAATATAAAACCCCAATTAGTCAGCTACTCCACAGAAACACTTACAAGGAGCTAAGAAGATTACACGTGGAAATTACAAACAAGCCATGCTTGCGCTACAAATCTGCACTTCTAAATGGAGCACCACCGCCTTAATACGACATATGTGACATCGCCCTTCAGTCATGCACGTGAAAGCGTATGTCGGTACTTCCACAGTGCAAGGAATATGCACTTTTGTAACTACTTCTTAAGCGCCAAAAACTACAGGGACATAGAATGAGACAGGGAGGCGCGCTAACTTCCAACTAAATTTTATTGAGCAAGCGTGAAATATACACATGAAAAATAGTCAATAGGAGATACAGAAAACAATTCCACACAAGAGATAACAGATAAACTCGGTGCTGTTCCACACGTGTCAGGCACTACCATGACCAGTTTTTTTCAAGAACACTGCTTCATTTACTGACAAGGCTATCGACGTTGTGCTGACGCATTCGAAATCAACTAATTGCATTTCAGCTGCTTCAACTATTTCACGCGTGCGTTGATCAGAATCATGAAACAAGGTGACCGAATTTGAAAAGTAGGGTTCGCACCCCTGGAATTCAGCACAGTGATTTGAGAGGTTCCCATTTTTTTAGTACATTATTCTGGTGTTCACGTAGCCTTGAGTTGATGCATCTGCCAGTCTGTCCTACATATACTCTACCACAAGCCAACGGCACACGGTACACTACGCCGCCATCACATTCGACATAATTGTTATGTCCAACATTACAGCCACTCTTTTACATTACAGCCACTGTACAGCCTTGTCAGTAAAGTAAGCAGTGTTCTTGAAAACGAACTGGTCATGGTAGTGCCTGACACCTGTGGAACAGCACCGAGTTTATCTGTTATCTCTTGTGTGTAATTCTTTTCTGTATCTCCTATCGACTAGTTTTCATGTATATATTTCACGCTTGCTCAATAAAATTTAGTTGGAAGTTAGCGCGTGTCCCTGTCTCATTCTATGATTCTGTAGTTTTTGGCGCTTAAGAAGTAGTTATGGCACACCAACTAGCCCGAACGCAAGCCCTTCTTCATGCACTTTTGCGAACTGTACACATGCAAGACAACGTCACCCTCGATTGCTTTAAGTTATCAACCCTCATTCATAGTAAGGTATAGGAGTTCGCCTTAGGGGCATAAGATTTTAAAAGACATTTCATAATCTGCGCCTCTCAAAGCGGATGGTAGTTTTGAGTCAACTATAATCCTTTACTGTAACCCATTCCCATTCTGATAGCTTTCAAGATTGAGTTTGCGTTTGAAATTAGGGCTTATTCGGTTCATACAAACAAGTTTTCAACCCTTCGCGCATACAACCCTGTTTTAAACGAGAGATACCGCGCCATAAATGAGAGCTTGTGTTTGCGCCCTTTGGCTTTCGTTGCCCTGGCAACAGAATACACGCACACATACATACAACTGGACCCTTTATTGCCCTTATAGAGCGCTGAAGGCTGGCTGTGACTTTACTTTAAATAGAAATAAACATAAAAAATAACATAAGTGCATGCAATGTTCAATGATGCAACATAAATTTCAAATACCATTTGTTATGGCGTAATCACTGTAGGAGAGAATTGCAGCATCCGGCCGAGCATTTATTCGTCCACATGCGGCACAAGTGTACGCATTTGTGTTTGTGTGTGTGGCCTGTTAGCTTGCTCAATGCCGGTTATCTTTTTATTCACGGCTACGCCGGTATTTACCAATGTGGCCGATGGTGGAGCCAGTCTATGGTCACACTGTGTTATTAGAGTGAGACATAATAAACGACTACTTTTTGGTGCATGCCCGGTGAGATTTGGAATGGCCACTACTTGAGTCGAGTGGGAGCTACGGCCTACAAAGGGCCAGCAACGACTCCGCAGTAAAAACATCTTGGACTTAAAGGACTTACAAGTGAATCTTTTTAATGTCCACTAAACTGTAGTTTCACCAGGTAATAACTTTTTTCTAAAACATTACTTCGGCATGCTCTTCTTTACACGTAGCAGGAAGGAAGATCTAACAGTGCTCTGAAAACGTTGCTTTCACTAAGAGTCGGAACCGAAACACAAAACGGCTGTTTTCAGATATATTACTTCAATTCTTTTTAGAGGAATGCATCCATGATTGCATTTCTCTTAAATATCTCCATCGCCGTATCCCAATTTTTACTAAAAGAATTTACCAAAAAGGCATTGATATTAATACACAACTCTTTTATGAGGAACTACTGTAGTCACGGATTTGTGGTAGGCTCATGGCCTACCAGTGATGATGCGCTGCTGGAAATGTATCTGTTATAATTTATTCTTCTGATCAACGCAAAAGCTGAGGAAGCATTACCAAATTATTAAAAAGTCAAACAATATGAATTTCAATTGTTTCTCAATTCTTCCAGCTAAACAGCGGATCCCAAACCAGTTACAGACTTGCCATCACCGTAAGTATATAAAATACCTCAATGAGAAATGATGTGTTTGTACACCACAGTGTTGTTAAAAGTGGGTGAAGCATAGTTTGTGAAACCATTATCAGAATTTAGAAACGGGTAACATGCTCCTGGTAGTAGGAGATATCCTAAGAAAGTCTACAGAATAATTAGAGGACTGACATCTGGTATTCAAAGAATCAATGCCGCGTTCACAATATTTAGCTACTGTTTATAATTTACTGGAACTTGTTTCTGTTGTTCCTGCATTGTCTAAACAGCGTAAATATATTTTATAACATTACTTGAACACATAAAGCTTCAGGCTAGAAAATATAAAATACAATACACTACATTGTCTTTAAGGCCACTGCAGCAATGGCATCTCAAAATTGTAAATCCGAAGCGAACAGACTTCGTTATTGTTAGCAAACTATTTTTCTAAACACTCCAATGATAGGCAATTTCGTCTTACCCCTAATCCCTCAGATGTTTGTATCGCAGCAAAAATGACCAGCAAATATATTCATTGCTCTGGATAGTGGCTTTCAGGCGTCTTTAAGGTTGCACGGCCTGGAGATCTGCAAAAACGAATATTTGCGCCCAACCAGCTTCCTTAAATAAGTATTTTTTTGTTTTTATTAGTTACGTCGTAATACTGCTTCACAAGTGTTATTCCACAAACATGTTAGGGTACTTCGAAATAATCCCGCATGAAAGCTTTTTATTTGCACGTTTTATTACCTAATTACACCTTTTGTTCTCCTTTCGCTACCCAAACCAGTAGCTGTAATAATAATCACACTAAAGGAAGATTCTTTGCACAACACTAAAATAGCACAATGTTTATATAACGCTAGCAAGTCGAGCACCAACAAAGGTTACATACGTGAGGAGTATTGTTGAACTAGCTAAGGTGTTTGTTCCTTTTCGTAATTACACATGTCTTCTGCATTAAATAACTTTGGCGAAGAACCAAGCAGGTATCATTATGCTTCCCTGAATTCCAACTCTACTCAGGTTTTCGCGGGTAAAATTCTCAAGCTTTGCTTGTTTTGCTCCTGTCCATTTAGGCCCGAAATGATTTGAGGGTGCAGTTTTGTGCCGTTTATGGTACTAAGCATAAATTTAAATAGGCCCCTTGCCCGAAGATGATCGTACCCTTCTTCTTGAAACATATACGTTTATGCGCTTATACCCAAGTCCTTAAACATACGTCTGGCAATCTTGCAGGGGAAAGGAGAGAAACGCAAAAGCCACGATAGGTGCTTCAGATGTATACGATGAGTGCTTCAGAAAAGAAAAACAATTATCTTTCTTGGTATATAAACAGAGGACACTGCTAGCAATTGACTAAGAAAACAGGCTGCAGGAAAGTGATGAAAGCTTCAATTATTGCAGGCAAAAGTTTGCAAAAACACCAGGGAAATGTTAAAACTGGTGTTCTCTCTTCATTTTGTTTGAGAGTGAGGCAAAAAGTGTGATATTGAGCTAAGAAAATGCCCTGTAAGCAGACCCCAGAGGCTTGCCACCAAAAGATTACAAGAACACTGGGAAAATTAAACCTTATGTCTCTCCTAGTTGCGTTCTCGAATGTTCAGGCCAAAAACGTATGATAATCAGCCATTCAATTGTTCCGTAAGAAGACCCCGGTGTCTTCAAAATTCACTAGGTAAAGGGGATACATAGCATTTAAAACAAAAAGTTGCATTTGTCCAGTCACCACTTATCTGAGGGGTGATTTCTCCTGGAAAGTTTGGTTTTTTGCTGCGTTCTACAAAAAATATTTAAACCTCTATTGCGTGGTATACCTGAAGGCAAAACAAAATGTGCCTGATGGGGCAATCCGGCCAATTACAACAAAGAGCACCGCAATTACAGAAAACGATAAAATTTTTCTTCAGAAAAACCAGAGACAAGAAGAGAAACAAAAATGCAATGAAATCATTTTGTTGCCGTGTTTGGAAAAAAGGTATAAAATAGAGTATTCTTTCTCGAGAAATTACAGTGATGCGAATTTTCCAGAACCAGCAAGTTAGGAAACGGAAAAATAATTCCTTAAAAGATGTTGTGAGCTAGGCGAGTTGGTATGGCGTCATTCTGATTAATAGTGCGAAAAAAGGCGTTGACAAAGGAAACAGACCACATGAGCGCTAACTCACAACATGTTTATTTACGGGATGCGTGCCGAACATAAATGTTTGCCGCAGAAAAAGAGAGGAAAAAAGACAGTGTTCAAAACACTTCTTCACCTGAAAGCCTTCACCTGAAACTCAAGAATAAACAAAGGGCCACTACCGGGCTGATATCAGGGTTACAAAAGAGAACATCAACCTGGCAGCCGTGCTGGTTGAGAACGCGTGTTCTTTGTCACAAAGCGCTATCTTCGTTTTGCTTACACAATCGTCTACCAGTTTTATTATGTGAAACGTTTCAATAATTTCCCTGCCTGTCTGCCTGGCATGCCTGGAAAGAAAAGTTGTTTGTTTTAGTACACGGTAACAGCCAAATGCAAGGCAGTGGTTTGCAAGCCGGGAGTATGTGGTTGCTTTTAAAGACCGTCTATGCTCACCTAGGGCGGGTACTGACGCACCGGCCACTCTTACCAACTTTGGTCTTGCCAACAATACATAGGAAGGCAAAAAATTGTTCCCGTCTATTCGGGACAAACCGTTGGTTTGTGTTGCACGCCACAACTACCCGTCTGAGATCTTGGCCCCTGCGCAACTGTGCGATCCCGCACATATCTTGGCAAGCTGTCGTCGGGGCGAAAAAAACCCCACCGACACCGTAGCGCTGCGCTGCACGTTTTAGCCCTTGGGATCGCGGATGTGCACATGGCCCGGTATTGTTACCATCAAAAAATGTTTCCGCTGTTTTCTTGATTTTGTTAAAAGTGTTGCCAATAAGGATACCTAGGATATGATGATGTCCTAAGATATCTTGAATGTGAGCAGTATATTCTACGGGCATGTTCTCAGTTCATACTGTTACGTAGCCACAGACGATGCAATTTTGTTCTCTCAACAAAATGTATTAGAGCGAGCACGGGCTCCACCAAGCTTGCTCGAGGCTTTCGGTTTTTGCTTGAAGGTTTATTATTAATCCCTATTTGTTTTGGCTTTCACTCATTGCTTGTTGTTTTGCTTCATTGAAACGTCTGTTCACTTCTACTTCTCCTTCAAAAACAGGAAATGTATTTTTAATCAACCGACAATCTTTTCCTATGGTATTAGGCTGCAGTTGTTTTGCTTTTAAGTAGTCACATGGTGTTGCATTCAAATTAAAATTATGCTCGCTTCTACTGCTTTTCTGCCCCATGTGTTACCTTTTATCCTTTTTTCTGCCCCATGTATTACCTTTTATTTAACCTTTTATTTGTGTACTCCTAGCACTCCTTCTTTAGTTGTACAGTATTTAGCTTTTGTTGTTTTAGATTTTCGCAATTGCTAGTTTTTACTCGCTTCTACTACTCTTCTGACCCACGTAATATCTTTTTGTTCAAGGCACTTTTTCTTATTTCTCTTTTTCTTCTCTGGTGCTAGACTGTAGGCACTTTGGCTCGAGGTAACTGCTTGTTTCTTCTTTTTATATGAAACATTTTCTTCCTTTTATTGCGCTTTTGACCGAAATAATAGGTTCTTGTTCTACTAAAAATTGTTTTTCCCAATTTATATTTACAATATGAAGCTGCTTTTTTGAATTTACATCATTCCTTGTAGGTTTGTCCCGGCGAATAATTTACTAACTTCCACTGCTCCCCTGACCCAACCTATATATTGTTTTTTCCATTAAATCCAGGGTTGGACGGAAACCTGTCTGGTCAGGAAAACACATGACAATAAAAACAGGTACCGACAAAGAATGTTTAAAATCCAAGAAAGATGTTTCGGCTCCAGTACGGGTGCAAGTGGTCCGCGAACAGATATCACTTGCTTCAAAGTGGTGCTTGAAGAGGTCCCACCTGTGGTGAAATAGTGACTTAGTACAGCGCTTCTACAATTGTTTTGGGTATAACTCCCTCTTTTCCCCCCCTACCCCCTTTGTATCCCTAAGTAGGCAATGTGAATATCGATCGAATTTGTAGTACTGGACGTGTAAACTTTATATTTATATAACAATTTCAGGTTGTTTTTTTGTCATACTAAGGAAATACCATTTAAAATCTTTCCAGATAAAATTGTTTTAGCTCTTTTTAAATCTCATGTCATACAATCTAACTTGCTATCTAGCATGGCGTAGAGAGAGAGAGAAGAAACATTTATTAGAGCAGACGGTGGTGGTTGAGCCGTCACTCGGTGGGGTGGGTTCACCTCAGTCCAGGTACCCTTGGGCCTTGGCTGCAGCCCTGGCACGGGTGACCAGAAAGATCTGGTCAGCGTGACGGGAGCTGGTCAGCAGGCCCTCCCACTGCTCTGGGGAAGATCTGGGATTGGGGGTAAGCGATGGGGTGTTTTGACAGGCCCACACCATGTGGTAGGTAGTATTAAGAGAGGGGCAGAATTGGCAGGTGAGGGTGTATTGGGTAGGGGAGATAGCGTGGAGGATGGGTGCGTTGTAATATGTGTTTGTTTGTAATCGACGCCAGATGACTGCTTCCTCCTTGGTTAGTTGAGGGTGAGGTTGAGGCAAAATGAGGCGAAGGTTGCGATAATGGTGCAGGATGTCGTGGTAGCGTGATGGAACAGCGGGAGTTGGAGGAGGCTGGACCGTAGGTTCTGTTCCTGAGGGAAATGCCCGGTGCGGAAGGGCGCGGGCAGCGGCGTGAGCCGCCTCATTTCCCTCGAGGGACGAGTGGCCAGGGGTCCAGACGATGTACAGGTCGGGGAGGGGATTGATTGATGCGAGTATGCGTAATGCAGGAAGTGAGATGCGTCCACGTTGAATGTTACGGCAGGCTTGCTGGGAATCTGTTATTATTGTAAGGTATTCGGAGCCAGTTGTAGCGGCGATGGCTATGGCAATTTCTTCGGAGAGGAATGCATCCATGATTGCATTTCTCTTAAATATCTCCATCGCCGTATCCCAATTTTTACTAAAAGAATTTACCAAAAAGGCATTGATATTAATACACAACTCTTTTATGAGGAACTACTGTAGTCACGGATTTGTGGTAGGCTCATGGCCTACCAGTGATGATGCGCTGCTGGAAATGTATCTGTTATAATTTATTCTTCTGATCAACGCAAAAGCTGAGGAAGCATTACCAAATTATTAAAAAGTCAAACAATATGAATTTCAATTGTTTCTCAATTCTTCCAGCTAAACAGCGGATCCCAAACCAGTTACAGACTTGCCATCACCGTAAGTATATAAAATACCTCAATGAGAAATGATGTGTTTGTACACCACAGTGTTGTTAAAAGTGGGTGAAGCATAGTTTGTGAAACCATTATCAGAATTTAGAAACGGGTAACATGCTCCTGGTAGTAGGAGATATCCTAAGAAAGTCTACAGAATAATTAGAGGACTGACATCTGGTATTCAAAGAATCAATGACGCGTTCACAATATTTAGCTACTGTATTATAATTTACTGGAACTTGTTTCTGTTGTTCCTGCATTGTCTAACAGCGTAAATATATTTTATAACATTACTTGACCACATAAAGCTTCAGGCTAGAAAATATAAAATACAATACACTACATTGTCTTTAAGGCCACTGCAGCAATGGCATCTCAAAATTGTAAATCCGAAGCGAACAGACTTCGTTATTGTTAGCAAACTATTTTTCTAAACACTCCAATGATAGGCAATTTCGTCTTACCCCTAATCCCTCAGATGTTTGTATCGCAGCAAAAATGACCACAAATATATTCATTGCTCTGGATAGTGGCTTTCAGGCGTCTTTAAGGTTGCACGGCCTGGAGATCTGCAAAAACGAATATTTGCGCCCAACCAGCTTCCTTAAATAAGTATTTTTTGTTTTTATTAGTTACTCGTAATACTGCTTCACAAGTGTTATTCCACAAACATGTTAGGGTACTTCGAAATAATCCCGCATGAAAGCTTTTTATTTGCACGTTTTATTACCTAATTACACCTTTTGTTCTCCTTTCGCTACCCAAACCAGTAGCTGTAATAATAATCACACTGAAAGGAAGATTCTTTGCACAACACTAAAATAAGCACAATGTTTATATAACGCTAGCAAGTCGAGCACCAACAAAGGTTACATACGTGAGGAGTATTGTTGAACTAGCTAAGGTGTTTGTTCCTTTTCGTAATTACACATGTCTTCTGCATTAAATAACTTTGGCGAAGAACCAAGCAGGTATCATTATGCTTCCCTGAATTCCAACTCTACTCAGGTTTTCGCGGGTAAAATTCTCAAGCTTTGCTTGTTTTGCTCCTGTCCATTTAGGCCCGAAATGATTTGAGGGTGCAGTTTTGTGCCGTTTATGGTACTAAGCATAAATTTAAATAGGCCCCTTGCCCGAAGATGATCGTACCCTTCTTCTTGAAACATATACGTTTATGCGCTTATACCCAAGTCCTTAAACATACGTCTGGCAATCTTGCAGGGGAAAGGAGAGAAACGCAAAAGCCACGATAGGTGCTTCAGATGTATACGATGAGTGCTTCAGAAAAGAAAAACAATTATCTTTCTTGGTATATAAACAGAGGACACTGCTAGCAATGACTAAGAAAACAGGCTGCAGGAAAGTGATGAAAGCTTCAATTATTGCAGCCAAAAGTTTGCAAAAACACCAGGGAAATGTAAAACTGTGTTCTCTCTTCATTTTGTTTGAGAGTTGAGGCAAAAAGTGTGATATTGAGCTAAGAAAATGCCCTGTAAGCAGACCCCAGAGGCTTGCCACCAAAAGATTACAAGAACACTGGGAAAATTAAACCTTATGTTCTCTCCTAGTTGCGTTCGAATGTTCAGCCAAAACGTATGATAATCAGCCATTCAATTGTTCCGTAAGAAGACCCCGGTGTCTTCAAAATTCACTAGGTAAAGGGGATACATAGCATTTAAAACAAAAAGTTGCATTTTCCAGTCACCACTTATCTGAGGGGTGATTTCTCCTGGAAAGTTTGGTTTTTTTGCTGCGTTCTACAAAAAATATTTAAACCTCTATTGCGTGGTATACCTGAAGGCAAAACAAAATGTGCCTGATGGGGCAATCCGGCCAATTACAACAAAGAGCACCGCAATTACAGAAAACGATAAAATTTTTCTTCAGAAAAACCAGAGACAAGAAGAGAAACAAAAAATGCAATGAAATCATTTTGTTGCCGTGTTTGGAAAAAAGGTATAAATATAGAGTATTCTTTCTCGAGAAATTACAGTGATGCGAATTTTTCCAGAACCAGCAAGTTAGGAAACGGAAAAATAATTCCTTAAAAGAGTTGTGAGCTAGGCGAGTTGGTATGGCGTCATTCTGATTAATAGTGCGAAAAAAGGCGTTGACAAAGGAAACAGACCACATGAGCGCTAACTCACAACATGTTTATTTACGGGATGCGTGCCGAACATAAATGTTTGCCGCAGAAAAAGAGAGGAAAAAAGACAGTGTTCAAAACACTTCTTCACCTGAAAGCCTTCACCTGAAACTCAAGAATAAACAAAGGGCCACTACCGGGCTGATATCAGGGTTACAAAAGAGAACATCAACCTGGCAGCCGTGCTGGTTGAGAACGCGTGTTCTTTGTCACAAAGCGCTATCTTCGTTTTGCTTACACAATCGTCTACCAGTTTTATTATGTGAAACGTTTCAATAATTTCCCTGCCTGTCTGCCTGGCATGCCTGGAAAGAAAAGTTGTTTGTTTTAGTACACGGTAACAGCCAAATGCAAGGCAGTGGTTTGCAAGCCGGGAGTATGTGGTTGCTTTTAAAGACCGTCTATGCTCACCTAGGCGGGTACTGACGCACCGGCCACTCTTACCAACTTTGGTCTTGCCACAATACATAGGAAGGCAAAAAATTGTTCCCGTCTTATTCGGGACAAACGTTGGTTTGTGTTGCACGCCACAACTACCCGTCTGAGATCTTGGCCCCTGCGCAACTGTGCGATCCCGCACATATCTTGGCAAGCTGTCGTCGGGGCGAAAAAAACCCCACCGACACCGTAGCGCTGCGCTGCACGTTTTAGCCCTTGGGATCGCGGATGTGCACATGGAACAACAGCCAACAGTTCATGCCTCACTGTTTGAAGACGTGTAAAGCATTCCATAAAGACGTTTAAATTATTCAGGCATGGAAGGGTCATCATAAAGCAGCATACCAGTGCTGTCCCCGGTATTGTTACCATCAAAAAATGTTTCCGCTGTTTTCTTGATTTTGTTAAAAGTGTTGCCAATAAGGATACCTAGGATATGATGATGTCCTAAGATATCTTGAATGTGAGCAGTATATTCTACGGGCATGTTCTCAGTTCATACTGTTACGTAGCCACAGACGATGCAATTTTGTTCTCTCAACAAAATGTATTAGAGCGAGCACGGGCTCCACCAAGCTTGCTCGAGGCTTTCGGTTTTTGCTTGAAGGTTTATTATTAATCCCTATTTGTTTTGGCTTTCACTCATTGCTTGTTGTTTTGCTTCATTGAAACGTCTGTTCACTTCTACTTCTCCTTCAAAAACAGGAAATGTATTTTTAATCAACCGACAATCTTTTCCTATGGTATTAGGCTGCAGTTGTTTTGCTTTTAAGTAGTCACATGGTGTTGCATTCAAATTAAAATTATGCTCGCTTCTACTGCTTTTCTGCCCCATGTGTTACCTTTTATCCTTTTTTCTGCCCCATGTATTACCTTTTATTTAACCTTTTATTTGTGTACTCCTAGCACTCCTTCTTTAGTTGTACAGTATTTAGCTTTTGTTGTTTTAGATTTTCGCAATTGCTAGTTTTTACTCGCTTCTACTACTCTTCTGACCCACGTAATATCTTTTTGTTCAAGGCACTTTTTCTTATTTCTCTTTTTCTTCTCTGGTGCTAGACTGTAGGCACTTTGGCTCGAGGTAACTGCTTGTTTCTTCTTTTTATATGAAACATTTTCTTCCTTTTATTGCGCTTTTGACCGAAATAATAGGTTCTTGTTCTACTAAAAATTGTTTTTCCCAATTTATATTTACAATATGAAGCTGCTTTTTTGAATTTACATCATTCCTTGTAGGTTTGTCCCGGCGAATAATTTACTAACTTCCACTGCTCCCCTGACCCAACCTATATATTGTTTTTTCCATTAAATCGAGGGTTGGACGGAAACCTGTCTGGTCAGGAAACACATGACAATAAAAACGGGTACCGACAAAGAATGTTTAAAATCCAAGAAAGACGTTTCGGCTCCGTAAGGGTGCAAGTGGTCCGCGAACAGATATCACTTGCTTCAAAGTGGTGCTTGAAGAGGTCCCACCTGTGGTGAAATAGTGACTTAGTACAGCGCTTCTACAATTGTTTTGGGTATAACTCCCTCTTTTCCCCCCCTACCCCCTTTGTATCCCTAAGTAGGCAATGTGAATATCGATCGAATTTGTAGTACTGGACGTGTAAACTTTATATTTATATAACAATTTCAGGTTGTTTTTTTGTCATACTAAGGAAATACCATTTAAAATCTTTCCAGATAAAATTGTTTTAGCTCTTTTTAAATCTCATGTCATACAATCTAACTTGCTATCTAGCATGGCGTAGAGAGAGAGAGAGAAGAAACATTTATTAGAGCAGACGGTGGTGGTTGAGCCGTAACTCGGTGGGGTGGGTTCACCTCAGTCCAGGTACCCTTGGGCCTTGGCTGCAGCCCTGGCACGGGTGACCAGAAAGATCTGGTCAGCGTGACGGGAGCTGGTCAGCAGGCCCTCCCACTGCTCTGGGGAAGGTCTGGGATTGGGGTAAGCGATGGGGTGTTTTGACAGGCCCACACCATGTGGTAGGTAGTATTAAGAGAGGGGCAGAATTGGCAGGTGAGGGTGTATTGGGTAGGGGAGATAGCGTGGAGGATGGGAGCGTTGTAATAGGTGTTTCTAATCGACGACAGATGATTGCTTCCTCCATGGTTAGTTGGAGATGAGGTTGAGGCAAAGTGAGGCGAAGGTTGCGATAATGATGCAGGATGTCGTGGTAGCGTCATGGAACAGCGGGAGTTGGAGGAGGCTGGACCGTAGGTTCTGTTCCTGAGGGAAATGCCTGGTGTGGAAGGGCGCGGGCAGCGGCGTGAGCCGCCTCATTTTTCTCTAGGGACGAGTAGCCAGGGGTCCAGACGATGTACAGGTCGGGGAGGGGATTGATTGATGCGAGTATGCTAATGCAGGAAGTGAGATGCGTCCACGTTGAATGTTACGGCAGGCTTGCTGGGAATCTGTGATAATTGTAAGGTATTCGAAGCCAGTGGGAGCGGTGATGGCTATGGCAATTTCTTCGGCAGTGGTGGTTGATGTCGAGAGAGTTGTGAGGGAGGTGAGAAGTGTGCCTTCTGAGTTTACAACCGCCAGAGCATGAGCCTGGCGTGTGGGGTAGAGGGCGGCGTCGGTGTAGCGAGTATCGGGGTGAAAGTGGAATTGTGAACGCAGATGCTTAACCCGGGAGAGCCTTCTACCTTGGTTGAATTCTGGGTGCATATTGTTAGGAATTTTGGATACAGTAATGTGGGACCGGATTGAAGATGGAATGCGCTGAAGGGCTTGTGAAGCAGGTGGGGTCGGGTATCCGAGAACCTGGAGGACGTGTCGGCCGGTGCTGGTAAGGAGGAGTCTGGTGAGTTGGCTGTTGCGTTGAGCTTCCAGGAGTTCTTCGAGGGTGTTGTGGATTCCGAGTTGGAAGAAACGACAGGTAGAGGTTTGAGCGGGGAGGCCAAGTCCAATTTTGAAAGCTTTTCGAATTAGTATATCGACTTTCTCCCGTTCTCTGGGTGTTGAGGGCGATGTATGGGGTGGAATATGTGATGCGACTAATTAAAAGTGCTTGAATTAGTCGTATTGTATCGTCTTCTTTGAGGCCCTGACGTTGGTTTGTGATGCGCTTGATGAGATGGGTAAGTTGGGTGACAGTGGCTTGAAGGTGGGGAAGAACTGCAGCGCCAGAGCCATCTTGATGGAATTGGACTCCGAGTATACGAAGGGTGTGTACTTTAGGAATGGGTGTGGAACCGATTGTTGGAGCAGGATCGGGTGTGGGAACTGGACATCGCCCACGAGTTCGGGAGCGGAGGATGAGGAGGGCTGATTTGCTGGGGGCACACGTGAGGCCTCGAGGGCGGAGATAAGCGAGAATGGTGTCGATGGCTTGTTGTAGGGTATCTTGTTGTGTGCCAGGAGATCCGGTGGTCGTCCAAAGAGTTAAATCATCAGCGTATAGGGCATGGTGGAGGCCAGGAATGGTTTGAAGGAGAGGTGGGAGCTTGAGGAGAGCGATGTTGAAGAGGAGGGGTGATATAACTGATCCTTGTGGGGTTCCCTTGGGAGGAGTGCGAAATGTGTCAGATCGAAGTGGTCCAATGCCAAGGGTGGCAGTTCGGTCGGTTAGAAAAGCCCGCACGTAGTTGTATGTACACGCACCGCACTGGGTTTCTCGAAGTCCTTCTAAGATGGCCTGATGGGTGACGTTATCAAAAGCGCCCTTTACGTCGAGGGCTAAGATGGCACTGGGATGAATTTTGCTGAGGTGATCGATGACTTGCTCTTTGATCTGTAGGAGAACATCTTGAGTTGAGAGGTGTGAGCGAAAGCCGAACATGGTGTGAGGGAATAGGTCGTTGTCTTCAAGGTGAGTAGTGAGGCGGGTGTGAACCATGCGTTCAAAGAGTTTACCGAGACAGGAGGTGAGGGAGATGGGGCGAAGGTTGGAGAGCTGGATTGGCTTGTTGGGCTTAGGAATTAGTGATATATCTGCGTGCCGCCATTGCGGAGGGAGGGTGCCGTTTGTCCAATGGTTGTTGAAGAAATCTAGTAAAGCAGTTAGAGGGGTATTGCCCAAGTTACGGATAGTTTTGTTAGTTATACGGTCGTGGCCAGGAGTGGTATTTTTAGTGAGATAAGAGATAGCTTGGTCGAGTTCTTGCAGCGTAAAGGGAGCGTCAAGGGCAGGATTTGGAGCGCCAGTGTAATCAGCGTGGCAGAAAGGAGAGGTATTGCTGTCGGTACCAAAAAGGGTGGTCTTGAGCTCTTTTAGTAGCTGATCATTCGAATGGGGATAGTTGTTAAGAAGACGGCGGACGTGATTGTGGGTGGCAGCTTTGGCAGGTTTCGAGCCAAGAAGACTACGGAGGAGGTGCCACGTGCGTTTACTGCTGAGTGTTCCTTGGAGCTGGTCGCAAAAGGTAGCCCAGTTTTGTTTGTGAAGGGTGTGCGCGTAGATAGCAGCTTCTTGGGTCAGGGCAGCAATTCGACGTTTCAGGGATCTATTATATTTCTGCCTCCGCCATCTACGAACGAGGCCGCGGCGAGCCTCCCATAGATGGAGAAGATGGGAGTCAACTGAGGGATTCTCCACCGTCAGAGGAATTGTCTTGGAATGCTTCTTGACAGCCGTGATTAATTGTGAAGTCCATTCTTCTAGGTTGGTGATAGTGTCTTGAAAGGGTTCAGGATCTTTACGAAAGGATTCCCAGTCGGTGAGTGTGGCTTGACCGATGCGAGGTTTGAGGGTGAGGCGGGGTATAGTGATACAGATAATGTGATGATCGCTGCCCAATGTGTCTTCAAGACACTGCCATTCCAGGTAGGAAATATTATGTGAAAAGGTGAGGTCGGGGTTCGTATCTCGTGATACACTGTTGCCCAGCCGTGTAGGGGTGGTAAGGTCGTTGCAGAGAGTGAGAACGTGCTGCTGTGTGGCGTTGAGTAAGGTTGCCCCTTTTTGGTTGCCTGATGATAGCCCCATGCTGGGTGCGGAGCGTTGAAGTCACCTAAAACAATGAGAGGAGCGGTACGAGAGGTGCGAATTGCGTTGTGGATGAGGTGGTCGATGGTGGTGAGGGAGTGCGTTGGAGGGCTGTAGATGTTGAGAATGAACAGGCTTGTGCTCTTCGGGTGGGAGGGAAGAATTTCCAGAAAGGTATGAGCGATGGGCGATGCAATGTCGTGTAGTTGGGCGGCGAGAGTCTTGGATACGAGCGTGGCGGTGCGGTGACTCGGATCTTGAGTGTAAGCTTCGTAGCCTCTGAGTTTTGGTGAAGGGGTGTCCGATTCTTGTAGGACCAAAATGTCAGGTTGGTGTTGCTGAGTATAATGGCCGAGTTGAAAGCGTTTGCTGAGGAAAGAGCGGCAATTCCATTGGAAGATTGTAACAGTGGAGGCGTTAGTCATCTGGAAGGGGGGTTATAGAGGCAAGTTGCTCGTCGCTGCTCTGATCGATTTTAGGCTTTTTGGGGTTTTGGGGTTGTTCGAGTTCAAGGCAATCGAGACGGAGATGAAGTGATTCAAGCATCTGGCCGATAGAGGAGTGAGACTGCTCTAGGGCTGTGATTCGGGCTGTGATGGTTTCTCCGAGCTGGACGATTGATTTGGTAGTTGTGGCTAGTGCTTGGTTCACTTCTACAAGAGCTACTTGTATCTTCCTATCTATGAGCGCCGAAATCTCTTCAGCAGTGATGATGGGTGGGGGAGGAGGAGCTGACGGGGATGAGGGCGCAGATTGTTCAACCTGAACATGATCTTCGTGCTGGCAAACGCGATCGCTACTGCGAGTGCGTGATTCTTGTTCAAGGGCTTCTATGCGTCGGAGGAGCATCGCGTTTTGATTGCGTAGTTCTGTGAGGAGGCCATCGATGGCGGACGAAGATGAGGTGGCAGGTGTGGTGTGTGTGTGTCGACGGTAGTGTGGGTACGAGTGCTTGATGGCGTGGGTGGAAGGGGAGGAAAATGTTGAGCAGTGGGAGCGCTACGAACGGCCTGTGACCAGCTCACCAGTTTGGTAGTTCGAGCCTGATTTGTTGTGTCCGGAAGCTTGCTATTGTAGGTCGAGACTGGTGGCTGCATTGGATGTTTCCGCTTGACCACGGGCGGCGTTGGAATCAGGCGTTGGGGGCAGTCCTTGGAAGCGGTGATGTGGGGAAGGTCACACAGCTTGCAATTTGGTGAGCATCGATGGTCATCGGTGGGATTAGGAGTTCCGGAGCCGGGACAGACTTGTTGGTCGGGGTGTGGGCAGACGTCCTGCCGATGGCCGACTTCTCCGCACAGTCGGCAGAACTGAACAGTTCTTCGAAACGGGCGGCAGCGGTAGATGAGACTGCCGACTTTTACATAAAAGGGGACGTGCGGGCCTTGAAATGTGAGGAGGGCTGACGTGGTTCGACCCAGCATGCGTGAGTGAAGAAGGCGAGGTTCATTAGCTATGAGGAGGTCCGGGAGGTTCTCGTTCGTGGTGCCGGGGTCAAGACCGTGAATGACTCCACGGCAGGTGTCAGGTGGAGGCTTCAGGTACGGGAGAAGTTCGTACAGGACAGAGTTGAGTTGAACAGAGGAGATGCGGCCCGTTATGGCGTGAGTTTCACTCGGCGTACTAGCTACAATGAGGTTTTGGAGTGTCTGAATTTGAATTGTAACTTGAGAGAAGAATTCCTGCTGCGGAATGTTGCTTGCCGTCGCTAAGCTTTGTGTGAGTAGGTGAGGCGACCAGCTGAAAGATTGAGGCCGGATCGGGGGCGATAGATCACGGTGTAATTATTGGGAGGCAGGCGTGGTAGAGGGTTGCGCCGCTGCGTGGAGGCATCTCGTGATGGCGCGGCTGGTAGCGATGCTGTCTTGGGGTTAGTAACGATGCTCGGGGCATGAGCCGTCTTCTTCTTGATGCGTGAGTGTAAAACTTGGATCCACGGGCTGTCGGCGTGAATGGTGCGACCACTGTGCGAGTCGAAGTCCATGGTCTCGGTAGAAGCGGCATGAGTGGTGGGAGAGGATTCCACGTCCGCCGGCATGCTTGCAAGTGCCACAACGGGAGCCGGGAACCGGCTCGCCGAAGCGTTAGGGTTAGCGCATGGACGCTCACTTGAGAACTTGATAGGCGATAATTCGGGGGAAAAGGCACACCGGGTGGTCACAGATGCAGCTTACCGTCAGGAAGTCGACGGTATAGTTTTTGGGTGGCTGGGGCTCGAAAATCAGCCTAAATAAAGGTTGAGAGCCGCGGCCCGTTCGCAGTAGAAACGCAAGGTGAGCTTCTTCGTCGTCGTTTTTCAGCATGGCGTAAATAAAAATTTTTAGACTGCCGAAACATTGCTGCCATAGCCCAGGTGCAGTACATTGATCAAAATAAACCAAAAAGAGTGTCGCAACCATCGACGCACCTGCCGATAGCACCACTCGTCTCAGCTCATGCTAATCAGCAGTTCAGGACTGTGACTGCGCACCTACATGAGGTTTAAATGATTGAGTAGTGCTATCGCGAGTGGCTGCTCCCAAATTACTTGACCTCCAAACAGTGCTTTTTATTTTCAAAATGAGTGGGACTGTTTTGTGCGGTAATTGTTAAGGTTGGTGTCATATTTCGATTATGTGATAGAGTCACAGCTGTGAAGCTCAAAAGGAGGGCTAAACACGTTTAAACGACGTCAAAAATTTGTGTTATCTTTTTACTGCAAGGAAAATACAACACAAAACTTCTTATAAGCGTTTATAACGCGATTCATGAACCCCGGTGGCAGTTTTGTACACATGCCAACACGTCACAACATGGCGTAGTTGTGGATGAGACTGGTGAGCGCGGTCGCGCTAGTCATCATCATGTATTTACCCTTAAAGGCCCTGTCTTGGGCATTACATATGGGGGGCAGAAACTAGGGCTGGCGATGGTCATGATAAATAAGTAAAAACACGGGAGCAATAATAAAACTACGTAAATACGAAAACAGCAAGAACAAGAAGCTTATAGAAACATGACAAGAGCAATAACAAGACAATTGCACATATGGTGGAAAGCGATAAACACACATGTTCGGAGAAACAAAAGAAAAACAAGACAGGATGAAAAGCAAATGGAACTCCAAAGAGCAAAAAGTCAGCCAACATATAAAGCAGGTTAAGACGTTATTTGGAGAGCAACAAGAAGGGAGTCATCCCAGCAGCCATTTGACTGCATGAGGTAACAAGAGCTTTAAAAAACCGAGGAAGAAAATACTACAGATTTAACATCATTTATAAAAGGGTGAGCCAGCAGTATGAAGGCGTACACAAGCAAGTTGGTGCACAACAGGCTTGAACAGTTTGACCGCATGTAATCACGAGAGAAAAAAAAGGAAAAAACAACACATGGGGCGCCAATAGTAGGACCCCGAGGAACATGGCACATGATTATGATTTCGCGGATTTGATGCTGTCGGCCGACCTCTGTGACCATTCCCGGGAAATCCCGCGATGGCCTCAACAAACAGCATCCTCCGCAGCCGCAGGAGCTGCTCGGGTGTTCCTCTCCACGGCCCCTACGCAACCACGAGTGCTTGCGGCTTGCGGGGCGACGAGAATTTGGGGAAGTTCCGACAGGTGACGCCGCGAGTTAAACTCCCATGCGCGGGTACCCCCCATGCGCCGGGCCTACGCAGATGCTGCGGCTTGCGAGGCAACAACAATTTCAGTAAGCTCCGGAATCCGTGAGCGCTCTCCGTCACGTGGCGCCACGCAGTACTTGAAGAACTGCAGGTGCAGGGATCTCAACGAGTTGGTGGCCGAAACACGCGGTGTGCAAGCAGCAATTGCGATTGCACGCGCGTATCGGCCACGGCCGCCTCCGGTGGAAACATTGGAAATAAGCTGTGCTTGGCGTGGCGTCAGGGGCAGCGGACGATTCGAGGACGGCTCGAGCCAGCGAGAAATGCTAGATCTCGGGGATCGAGCGTTGGACCTCTACTCGTATGATTTCAGCTACGCGGAAGTGATACGCCCGGAGGTCCTGCCAGCCCTGCACGCAGTGCACACACCAAACCGGTCAGGTGATCGGACGGTGAACGCACGCCCAATTGGGCTTCCCTACACAGGATCGGCGCTGCCGCAGTTGCCTACTGCCCCGTAGAACCGGTGCGGGCAGCTAGCCGTGGAGCGTAGGAGCAGCCTCGAACGGTGCACCAAGAAGCCCGGAATTCTGTTCGCTGTTTCAACTGTGGCCAAGTTGGTCACATAAGGCGAATCTGCCCAGGTGGGAAGGGAAAAGCAGCGAGCCTCCGGTGAAGTCGTCGCGGCTGATCAACGCGCCTGAAAAGAAAACATCACCGCACCCGCCGCATTCAGAGTCGGAGTTCCGACCAGCGCGCCTGCGCCCTTTCTCGACCTCCCAATAGCGAGGCGCAGTTTTAAGGCACTCCTGGACACTGGGGCAAGCACTTGATAACGCACGAGGTCGTTTTCAATCTCGAGCACAAAGCCGTTTGGCTGCGCGCGCGGAAGTTGCCGCTCCAGTTTGCGTGTGAGGATGTTACGTCAGGCGGTGACGTACGCCTCGTGCGTTGGAGTCAGCGTTGGAGTCCAATTGCCCGGACTGACGGTTGCAATCAGTCTGGGGTCAGACTGGGGTCAGTCTGGGGTTAAACTGGTGTCTGGGGTTAGAAAGCCAGTCAGTCAGACATTATGTCCAAGGTTAGACTGGTCGTGGACATCGGCAACGGAGGCTATCGGGAGGGAAGGTTTACGCCGATAAAGGCGTTCGCCGAGCCGTCGCCCGCAACGAGGTCGCTGTGTAAGCGCGCCGCCGAAACGTCGTGCGCGCCGAGGGAAGCAGAAGCTTCAAGCGCAGCCGATAGACGGCGCGCGCAGCAACCTTCGAGCTCGGTTGTTGCTGCTGCCGCCACGGCTGATCTTGCCTGTGCTGCCTTCCCTCCACCTCGAAATGAGAGCGAGGCCTTACGCGCTCCTAGCAGGTGCTACTGAGCTGAAAGCAGCGCAGCCTAACCGCGTCGTGGACAACGTTAACGGATGCTATGGGGAGGGCCCGTTTATGCCTAAAACCGTTTTCTGAGCCGCCTCACACAGTGAAGTCACTGAATGGGCGCGCCGCCGAAACTACGTCCTTCGCGCCGAGGGAAGCAAAAGCTTCATTTGGTGCCGGTAGCCGGCACGCGCAGAAACCTCCGAGCTCGGTGCTTGCTGCTGCCGCGGCGGATTTCTTGTCCGCTGCGCGCTTTCGACCCCAAGGTTAGGGCGAGGAACTACGCGGTCTCCTAGCAAGTGCTAGCGAGTTGACAGCAGCGCAGCGTGACCACGTCTTGTCGTTGTTAGGTGACTTCGGCGAGATATTCCCTGAGCAAGCAGGTTGCACCAGGTTGGTGCAGCACTGCATAGACACCGGCGATGCCAAACCATATAAATGCAATCCCCATCCCATCAGCCCCGCCAAGAAGCAGGCAACTGATGAGGCTCTGGAGGAACTGCTGAAAGGAGGGATTATACGCCGCTAGGCGAGCCATTGGGGATCCCCAGTCGTGCTCGTTCGAAAGAAAGACGGTAGCTGGCGTTTATGCGTTGATTTTCGGTTGCTGAATGCGGTCACAAAAAAAGATGCGTTCCCCTTCCCAGCGTTGACGAAATCGTCAAGAATCTCGGTGGCACAAAATGCTTCTTCATTTCGGAAGCCAGCAAGGGGTACCTTCAGCACGAGATGCCTCCCGGCGATGAATGGAAGACAGCGTTCACTTGCCATCGGGGGCTGTACGAGTTCGTACGTATGCCCTTCGGTTTGTGCGGAAGCCCAGCACATTCCAAGGCTTGATCAACCGGGTGCTTAGAGAGGCAGAGTGGCAGCATGCCCTCGCCTATTTGGATGCATATATCGCCTAGTCCCGCACCTTCGCGGATATGAACACATTCATCATCATCAAACATCATCACCAGCCTGTCTACGCCCACTGCAGGGCAAAGGCCTCTCCCATTATTCTCCAATTACCTCGCGGAACCGCGAAGGTGCGAAACTAGGCGATATGACCGATATATATGTCATATATGGCCCATATATAAATTATATGTGGCCATATATAGCTATATATGCGTTCATATCAGGCTATAACTTGCCATATATGTGGGCAAATAGGGTTGGTCAGCCCATATATGGAGCCAAATATGGCCATATGTGGCCCCACGTGGAGCCATATATGGCGCGTTCAACCCATATATGGCTCCAACTACATCCATATATGGCCCCCAAGTACAGCCGTATATGGCCTGGTCAACCCATATATGGCGCCTTCTACATTCATATATGGCGGTACGTTCTTCGTTTACAGGGTGTCCCAGCTATCGTGCACCAATATTTAAAAAAAAGAGCAATGGCGTTACTCAAAGAATACCTAGTGCACAATGTTTGCAGTACAGTGGAGAAGCAGACAGTAATTGTTTTGTTAATGATACTTAACTAATTAATTGTAAATAATTACCTAACTCTGGAATTACTGTCCTAATCACTGAAGTGTAAATTTAGGAACTTGTAGGTACCCACGAGGGGCATCTAACCGCGGTATTTTCACTTACGAACTAATTGCCTACTTATTTATTAAGGCTGACAAAGAAAACCCGCAAAATATGAAAAATACCATTTGAAGGCGCTTCCGCGCGCATTGTAAAGCAGCATCCCCATATAAGCTGATTGAAAGCAACTGCTTCCCTGTCACCTGCCCGAAGAGACAGCGCATCACCTTGATAATAGAATGCATGGATGGAGCAGCAACAGCAAGATTTGCGGGGCGCGTGTGCAGAGAAAGCACAAACTCGGTCGCGATTTCTTCTTTATTTCTTTTGTTTATTTCATTCTGGCTAACTCAGAGGCCGCCTTTTTGAGGGCGTTGCTTTACGATGCCGCGGAGGGCCGTCCCCTGGTATGTTTCGTATTTCGGGGGTTTTTTCTTTATCAGTCAAAATAAATGAGTACGCAATTGGTTCGCCGCTGAAAATACCCCCGTTAGATGCCCCTCCTGGGTACATGCAATTTCCTTGTTTACACTTTAGTGATTAGGACAGTACTTCTCGAGTTAGAAAATGTATTACAATTAATTAGTTAAGTCTCATTACAAAAAAAAATGCTGCCCACTTCTTCACAGTACTGCAAACATTAGGCACTAGTTTTCTTCGATTTACGCCATTTTTTTTTTTTAATTTTTGGTGTATGATATCGGGGACACCCTGTATGGCTTGAAAAACAGCTATATGACACAATAAGATTTATGTATTACACTAAATGCAGCCAGATATGCGGCCAATTACTGATATATACAATTGATTCACGAGTTCCAAAGTAATATATTTGCAAATACTCTAACTATTTAATTAACAATCACCAGAATATGAATCGCCTGTCAATATAAATTCTCCGAAAAAACTTTCTCTTTAATTACCCAGTTACGTTGCTGATACTTTTTCTATTATACAGAGATCTTTCCTTGCGTACTTCAAAACTGTAATTATATTTTTTTGCAGTTGCCTTAGTTCTTTATTTGTCATATTGCAACAGCATAACAAACAGTTTTTATTCTTTTTTTTTCAACCCAGCATTTATGTACAGCATCGTCCAATAGCTGGTTATGCTTGCTGTGAAAAACATTTTGCAGTTAACAGCCTTAATTAGAGAAAAAAAAATATTTTCAGTATAAAAAAAAATTAGTGGTGGGATTTGAAAGCTTGAAACCTGTTTAATTTAAACGGAGCGCTCTCGCGAGTATTTAAAATTGCGTTCAGTAGACAAAGAAAAAGTTCACAAATCACACTCCGGCCAGAACCTTCCCGTGTTTTACGAGATTTTGGCGCCCCGTTAAAGAACCCCCGGTGGTCAAAATTAATCCGGAGACCCCACTACGGCGGGATTATAGCCCGCGTTGCGTCGGCGCTTAAAAAACTACAATAAATTAATCTTTGAATTCTTTGCTATCGTGATTTCTTTTTCCCCTTTTAGAAAGATATGGTGTTCTTCCACATAAAATCATTGCCCCCTTTAATAAAAACTCTTTTTTTTAGTGTGTGTCATATTGCACTAAAAAATTTTTTGCAAAAATTGGGGGAAAGGAATTTTGGGAATTTGCCCCCTTTCACTAACGAAAAATTGGGTTTGGAATAGAAAGCCTTTGTCCTCCAATTCCCGTGCCCGGGCGCCCCCGCCCGGGGCACCCGTCCCCGCGCCGGTTTGGGGGGGCCCTTGGTGCCTTTTAAATTTTTGAAGGACGCCCCCCCCAAGGAGCAACTCCCCATCGGTTTGGTACCTAGGAGGGGCCCAAAGGGGGGGCCGGCCGCTGATACCCAAAAAGTTTGGGGTGGGTTACCTACCCCGGGGATTAGGGGGTGGCCGGGGGCGTTCAGGGGAAACAAAACAACCCTAACAGCGCTTCCCTTTTAAAGGGGAAAAAGGGGGCCTTTTCCCCGATTAAACCCGTGGGGGGCCGGCCCCCATTCCGGGGGCGCCCCCCCAAATCAAAAAGGGGGGATCCTAGTTTCCCCGGGGGGGGCAAAAGCTTTTTTCCACCTTGACGGTTTTTTTTTTCTCTTTTGGGGCTGGGTGGGGTCGAAAGGGAACACCGTTTGGGGAAGGGGGAGAAGGCGTGCAGGTGAAAAATTTCACCCGTAAAAAACCCGGGGGAAAAGGGTCACCGCCCTTTCCTGGTTCCGGAATCGAAAGTTGGGTGAAGGGGCCCCTTTTTGGGACCCACGTTCGGCCCTTCCCCGCGGTTTTTTTTTTCCCCGTGCCCTTTTTGGGTTAGGCGGTCGTTTTCTGGGTGTTTCCCTTAGGTTTGGGGCTCAAATTTTTGGGTGTAAAGGTGTCCTTGTCCGGTGCAAAGGGCCCCCGTAAGACGATGCCGGGGCTACCCGCGGCCCCCCAAGGACACCTTTTTTTCCGTTCCCCGGGAAAAAAAACTGAGAAAACCCTTTTTTTTCCGCGGTGTTTGGGGAAACCAAAAGGGGGCCTTCCCCTTTTCAAATTTTGGGGATTTAAAAATTTGGGTTTACAAGGGATCCGGGGGACGTGCTGGCTCCCCAAGGCCCCACGTATTTACAAGCCCGGGAAGGGGCCTTTTTGGAGGGAATATTTTTTCCCGGTATGCGAGCTTCACTTCGCGGATGCGGATATTATCCGCGAAGCCACGCATACAGATCAAGCCACTGGCCTTCGCTCTCGCGGGTACAACAAGTGTACTCCAACAACTGCGGTCCGAGCCTCGACCGGTATAAACACGCTAGAACCAGTGGAACCGGCGTGTGGTTCGAGAATCGCTTAACCTGGGTGGTGCATCTGATGCGTTCTTACATTCGATGCTTCCGAATTCTCTCGAAAAGTTGCCACGGCAACCCTACTTGTTTTAATAGAAGCGCTGTTTTACAGCTCACCCTCTCCGTCCCCTCCTCTGGTGAAGAAAATCGTATTAACGTAAGGGCTACTCGGAAATTTGTCGTGCGCGTACTTACGTGTTGAGGTTACAGCTAATGCGTTTCCAAAAGTTGTAAGAGTGGTAGCGCTCAGTTTTCTCAGAGCTGTTAACCTGGACACTCTGTTTCCCTGTTTTACCGCCTTTTCCTGCATCTATTTTTCAAAAACTTAGTGCGGGCCACTAGTTCGGTGGAGGTACAGTCCAATGCTTTATGTCAGTAAACACGGGAGTGCGTGCCGCTCAATACATGCACAGGACTGACGCGCCCTCGCAGTTTGTTCACTTAGTGGGCACACTCCCTGAAACCGCTTTATCGCGCGGCTGCCTGCTGCATTTGTTACGTCACGGAAGATAAGGCATTTTTTACCACTCAGTAGGGCAGCGAAAGTAAGCATTTTAATGCATTCGCTGGGTAATTTACCAAAACATGAGCACGTGAAAGAACAAAAGCATCGCTTGTTTGGCAAAACAGGTTTGCGGTCCCATTATTTGAAGGATGCGTTCTTTATCCGGTGGCTTTTCACAGCTCGGATGAGGATGAAGTTTTTCACAGTATCCACGCGCAAAAGGGCGTTTTCTACTGTGCTTTTTCGGACGTCGGTATTTTTTCCAGTTTCTTCAAAATAATGTTTATTTTAAAATTTTTTTTTACCCGTGCTACCCAAAATTTTCTTTCACCGATATAGCACACTGCTGAATTTTTAGTTTTGTTATAAAAAGAATTGCCATGAATTGGAGCGGACCAAACAAAGTTCGTGTTAAGTCGCTGCAGGTCCCCGCACGGGGCACCTTGAGCAATCTTGGTGACGGTACTGGCGATACCGCGGCCCCCGAGCCCCCAAACATACGCTGGATCCAACCGTGGCAATGTGTTTATAGGTGAAGGGTTAGAAACCATGAACGGTGGCCGTCGGACCCCAGGTCAAGCTCCGGCGGATGGGCTCCCTGTCTGTTCACCAGGCAGGGAGCTCCGGGACCTTTTTGGGCTACCAGGGTAAGGTAAAAAGAAGAAAGTACCCCCGTCCCCCTGTTTTCCAATGTATCATATGGCATTTTAAAAAACCCCCCCCCCAAACGTGATGGGCCCCCGAAAAGGGGCCGCACCGAAGCTTCTTTCCCACCCTTGCCAACAATTGCACCCCAAAAGCCAGATAACTATCCGCGCTTCTTGATTGTTGAATCTCTTGACAAGTCAAATCCATCTCCTCCCAGTCAGTGTTCCTTATCACCAAATTCCTTGAA
The DNA here is from genome assembly GCA_013339765.2 of Haemaphysalis longicornis. Lineage (NCBI taxonomy): Eukaryota > Metazoa > Arthropoda > Arachnida > Ixodida > Ixodidae > Haemaphysalis > Haemaphysalis longicornis. The sequence continues at coordinate 190,080,950 of CM023450.1, read as the reverse complement.
GGCATCCTTGGCAAGTCTTTCCAAGCCAAGAAACTGAGAACCGGCGAAGTTCTGGTCGGGTGAACACTCACCAGCAAGCCACAAGCCTCCTTACCCCGAATCGCATGGCAGATCTGGACATCAGAGTCACACCCCACCGTAGCCTCAATAGCTCTCAGGGTGTGATTTCTGAGCCAGATCTGATAAATGAGACGGGAAACCGATCTGCTCGAAGGTCTGAAAGGCGAGGGCGTGACGGCAGTGAGGCGCATCACCATGCGGCGAGATGATAACAAATCATGACAAAGCATATAAACTTGACATTTGACCGTTCCACACTCCCCCAAACCCTCAAAGCAGGTTTCATTCCTGTTCTGTCCGGCCTTACATCCCGAACCCGCGGCGCTGTTTAAGTGCCAACGGTTCGGGCATGGCACCACCTCCTGTCGCGGCAAAACAACGTGTGCAAAATGTTCATCCCAAGATCATGATACAGATAACTGCCAGGCTCAACAATTAATGTGCAGCAACTGTCATGGACCTCATGCTGCGTACTCCCGCACGTGTGAAAGGTTCCAGATGGAAAAGAAAATAAAATCTCAAAAATAAAACATCACCTTCCCAGAGGCGCGGAAGAGGTTCGCCTCTTTTCCCCTGGGGAGGTACGCCGACGCAGCTCGCCGGGGGGCGGAGCGGCGTCTTTTTTCGGCGGGGACCCAGTACCGAGAGTCGGACTTGGTCCCGCCGCCCCCCCCCCTGGGTTGCCTTTTTCAGCCCAACCCGCCTCCGCACCGCTCGCTGAGCCAGCAGCGGCTGTGGTGGCATCCACGTCCGGTGGGGATGCTGCTGCACCCACCGTTTCCTCCTCTCCACCGGCCCGAAGCACACGCAAGGGCCCGGACGAGATGGAGACGGAGGCAGTCGCAGCGACCCCTCCCCTACCTCACTGCCTGTGCCATCTGTCGTGCTCCCCACGCCTTCGGCACTGGCAGCGCAGGCAAAGAACGCCCGAAAGGGTACCACGTCAAGGGGGCCCAGTCCGCTGGGCACCCCCTTGCCATCAGATGACGACATGGACGTCGAGTCCTTCCGGCTTTCATCGCAGCGGAAGGAACGGGCTGCGACGTCCAGGTCAGTAGAGAAGGCCAGAAAGCCCCTCCCAAGAGTGCAAGCCCCGAAAGACCCTACATAATCACTCTCCAGTAGCTCTATCACATCATAATGGGAAGAGAAAACATAGTTCAATGGAACTGCAGAGGCCTTCTGAATAATCTTGACGACGTGCATGAGATTCTGCATGCCAACCAGCCAAGTTTAATGTGTGTCCAGGAAACACATCTGAATTCCAAACACACAAATTTCTTGAATAGTTACCTGGTATACAGGAAAGACAGGGATGGCTGCACACACTCTTCTGGCGGTGTGGCCATAATCGCCCGAAAATCCTTAGCATGCCACCCTGTCACCTTGAATACCGTCCTTGAGGCTGTAGCAATACGCTTAATAATATTTAATAGGTTGATAACGGTATGCTCCATCTACATTCCTCCTGATGTTACACTTTTGAGCTCTGACTTCGAGGCGCTGGTTGACCAGCTGCCCGAACCGTACATTCTAACAGGCGACCTTAATGCTCACAATTCTCTTTGGGGCTCTTCTCGTACGGATGCCCGGGTCGCCTGATAGAGAGGTTTCTTACATCCTCTGGAGCATGCCTTTTCAACAATAAACAGCCTACATATCATAACATAGGACACAACACATACTCATGTCTTGACTTGGCTATTGGTTCGGCAATTCTCTTTCCATGTCTTGAGTGGGGTGGTAGTGACCATTTCCCTACTTCATTAACGTACATAGGTACAGGCCCGAGCAGTCCATCTTCCCATAAAAGGTTTAATGAAGCAAGAGCTAACTGGAATACATTTACAGAGACATCCCAACTACACCACACATCCATAGGACACCTACACGCTGAAGAAGCTACCCAACTGCTCACGGCGCACATCCTCGACGCCGCCGAAAAGTCCATTCCCCACGCCTCTGGTGCCCCGCGCAACCAGCGGAGGCCGTGGTGGAATGAGGACTGTAGGCGGGCGCGAGAGGCCCAGAACAAGGCGTGGGGTGTCCTTCGTCGGTACCCCACGTCGGGTAACCTCATTTTGTTCAAACGGGCCAAGGCGTTAGGAAAACGTGTGCGCCGTGAGTCAAAACGAGAGAGTTGGCGTTCCTTCATAACATCCATAAACTCCTACACAGACACACGGAAAGTATGGACGAGAATACGCAAACTCAAAGGACAACAAACTCACAGCCTGCCTCTGGTCAGCACTACAGGGGACACACTCGAAGACCAGGCTGACACACTCGCACAACACTTCCAACACGTGTCCAGTTCAGCACACTACACGAACACTTTCCTGAGGTATAAGACTCTAGTGAAAAGAAGTCACTACACGACAACAACAAATCACAGACTTCTTACAACTCCCTGTTTTCACTACATGAGCTGAGGGCTGCTCTGAGCACGTGTAAACCCTCAGCTCCAGGCCCAGACAACATTACATATACAATGATACAACACCTGCACGCAGACACTCTTCTAACACTCTTACACCTATATAACAAGATATGGCTTTCGGGGCACATTCCAAACTCTTGGAGGAGGCTATAGTTGTAGCTTTCCTGAAGGAGGGAAAGGACCCGTCATCCCCCTCAGGTTACCGTCCTATTGCCCTGACGAGCTGCCTGTGCAAGCTCTTCGAGAAGATGATAAATCGCAGGCTCGTGTACTTCCTTGAGTACAACGGTCTTCTCGAGAGCTGCCAGGCAGGCTTCAGGGTGGGGCGATCGACGAACGATCAACTGTTAGCTCTTGACTCGTACATCAAGGATGCCTTCGCGCACAAGCAGTATTGTTTAACTGTGTTTTTCGACCTTGAGAAGGCATACGACACCGCTTGGCGTTATGGGATCCTTAGGGACCTCAAGTCATTCGGTGTTTCGGGTAACATGTTGAACACTCTTGTCAGTTACTTGTCAGACAGAACGTTCCGAGTAAGAGTCGGTGGTGCACTCTCAAAGGTTCACGTGCAAGAAAATGGCGTGCCACAAGGTGGCGTGTTGAGCTGCACTCTCTTCATAGTAAAAATGAACTCTCTTGGTAAGGCACTGCCACCTACAATCTCTTATTCCATGTATGTAGATGACGTCCAGATATCCTATAAATCATGCAATATGTCAATCTGCGAACGTCAAGTCCAGCTTGGTGTAAAGAAACTTGCCGGCTGGGCAGACAAGAATGGTTTTAAATTGAATCCTGTAAAAAGCTCCTGCGTTGTGTTCTCCAGGAAGCGCGGGGTCCATCCGGACCCAGACATTCTCTTAATGGCGTGTCGCTTCCTGTGAACAAGGAGCACAAGTTCTTAGGTGTTGTGTTTGATCACAAACTCACATTCATTCCCCACATCAAGGAACTTAAAAATAAATGTCTCAAAACAATGAATATACTTAAGGTTCTCTCCCACCAATCCTACGGTTCCGACAAAGAACTCCTGCTTCGCTTGTATAATGCTTTGGTTGGGTCTCGTTTAGACTATGGCAGTGTGGTGTATGGGTCGGCGACTAAAACAGCGATACGAATGCTTGACCCAGTGCTACACTTGGGGCTTCGTCTCGCCTCGGGTGCTTTTCGCACTAGCCCTGTCGAGAGTCTGTATGTCGAGTGTGATAAGTGGAGCCTTGAGAACCAACGAACGTACATGGACTTGCTATATGCTTTTAAAATTTCATCACTGAATAATCATCCTTTTTTTCCTGTCTTTAACGATACATCAACATCTCTGCTCTTTGCAAATCGCCCATCCGTTCCTCTGCCCTTTTCACTTAGAGTGAGAGAGCGAGCCTCGGATCTCAGTGCTTCGTTTTTAGATGTGTACAGGTCATCCTTTTCTAACAGTTTACCCCTTGGCAAGTTCGCTCCGTGTCGTGCGACCTTTCTTTTATGAGACTTGACAAAAATCGTGTACCACGAGCTGCAATACTGCAGCACTTTCTGTCTTTGCAGTTTAAATACACATGTGCAGAATTTTATAGTGACGCTTCTAAAACCTCCAGTATGGTGTCGTGCGCTGCTCATGGTCCTAATTTCAATGCAGCCAGAACCATGAGCGTGCACACATCAATTTTTTCAGCAGAAGCGTATGGGATTTTACTGATTGTACGACACATTCTTGAAACTCAAATTCCCAATTCCATCATCTATACAGATTCTTTGAGTGTTGTTCGCGCACTGTCATCGCACAAGCCCCCCAAAAACCACATAGTTAATCTTGTATTCACACTATCATGTCCGTGTATGCACAAAAGCATGAGCTGGTCCTCTGCTGGGTCCCAGGACATGCAGGGATCGCTGGGAACGAGTTGGCAGACGAGAGGGCCGGTGCTGCTGCACTCAGGAACACTGTGGACATTACAACGGTACCCTACACAGACCTCAAGCCACACATAAGACAACACCTGCGCAGAACATGGCAAACACACTGGGACGAACAGACAGACAACAAACTACATGTAATAAAGCCACACTTGGGACGGTACACATCTGACTCACACAACAGACACACTGAAGTCGCCTTGGGTAGGCTGCGGATAGGGCACACCATGCGACGCACTCGTATCTGCTGACGGGATCTTCTAGACCCCAGTGCAGCAGGTGCGGAGAGGCCCTATCCGTAGTGCACATACTAATCACATGCAAGGCACTTCACACAACACGACACAAACACTTCAGAGAACTCTACAGACAACATATTCCCCTACATCCATCGTTTTTCCTAGGTGATGATGCCATTGTTTCCGTGAAACGTGTGTTTGAGTATTTGTCCGACGTCAAGTTTTTAAACCTCATTTCCTATCACGCATCATGAAATCTGGCCCTATACACCAGCCATGCTCATTGTCGTGTTGTGATTTTACTTTTGTTTTTGCTGATTTTACTTAGTGTTTAAGGTTCCACCCCTATCATCGACTATTGCTTTGGCGCTCTTTGCCCCAGTTGGCCTTGCACCATAAACATCCAACGATCATCATCAAGTCGCTGCAGGTGATAATTCGCTATATTAGCGTTCGTTATAGCGTGGTTCATCTGTACACCGCTGGGCATTTAAATATAGCTTACGCATCTTAACAAAATAATATCTACGGGGCTTTCACTTACACTTAAAAGAAAAATCGGTGAATATAAATGCATGCTAATGAACTCTTAGTAGCACTATCGCCATGTCGAATCTGCCCGGTAAAAGTGTCCCTTGCATGAGCATGCTCTCCTGCTGAATGTGGTTAATAAATTTTCGATCATTTCTGTTTGTTGTTTTCGGTGTTAGCACTACAGTGGGGTTGAATAATGAGGGGCTTTTTTGCCTCGTCGCATTCTCCAGAAAGGGTTTAAAAGCCAAATGTTTGCACATTCCAGATCCAGCAGACAGCTCTCCATGCAGGAATTAATGCCATTTTGGGCCGCTTTTTTTTTCTTATCAACATAAGCAGAAAAAATGTTCTGTGGGCTGCAATGTGCATTTACATTTGACGAAGTTAATAGCTGAAGTGCATTTGTTTAAACCTCAAGCTGAATTGTCAAAATAACGAGTTCTCGATTTAAACAAATAAAATTTATTTTGTAAAAGTTGCATAAAGGTTTTAACATGGACTATGGTGACAAAATTGCAAGCAATTACCTTTCCGCATCACTAATAACAATTGCATTCTGTATCCTGTTTTGAAGAATGTAAGGCAGAATAAAAGTATTAGCAAGGGGTAGAAATTGGTTCAGGCCCTCTAATTATTTGAGGACGTTACAGTAGTTTTCACGAGATTTATTTGCACGAATAATGAAAAAAGAACTTGGACATTGACTACGGATAACTCTATTTGTTTCATTTCATTTGCAAGATTTAGTAAAGCCACAGCTAGATACAAGAGGTAAAACTAAATAAATGCAGTTAAAAACTTGTGCTTCCATCAAGGGGGCCAAGCTGGCCAAGAAGAATGCAGCCACTGACCCATCGCCACAACAAAGCAACCTGCAACCACCTTAATTCGCATTCACGCGCATCATTTTTGTAATAAAATGTGAAAGGTATGTCATGAAGTTTTTGTCAGCATTTGGGGTGCAGCATTATTGCAGCTGTTAACTGAAGCTCATTATATATACGATCCACGTAGTCATAAACTCACATCCATATATAGCCATATATGGCTTACCCATGTATGGCCTCGCCTATATATGGCCACGTCAGGAATTAGGCGTATAAGACCAGATATGGCCTACATTCATATATGGCCCCACCCATATATGGCCATGTTAGGAATTGGCATATATGGCCATATATGGCACACCCATATATGACCAGATATGCCCAATTCCTGACGTGACCATATATGGGAATTTTTATGTATGGCCATATATAGAATTTTCGTATGGGGAGCACCTCTGCCACCTGAGAGACGTCCTGGGAAGACTCACGGCGGCTGGCGTAACCATCAATCCTGCCAAGGCGCAAATATGTAGCGCTCAAGTGGGCCTGCTCGGCTATCGGATCGAACGCGGACAGGTGTCACCCGATCCCGAGAAACTTCGGGTGATCTTGGAGTTTCCCACCCCGAAGGATGTTGCCGGAGTTCGGCGATTTCTAGGAATGATCGTCTACTACCGCCCTTGACAAAGTTGTTGAGAATAGCCGCCGCTTCGGAGTGTGGAGAGGAACAGGAAAGCAGCCTACGCCAACTGGTGAAAGCTGTTGCAGTCACTGCATTGCTAAAAATGCCAGATGTGAACGGGCCCTTCGTGATCCTACCGGACGCAAGTGACCTCGGCGTAGGGGCAGTGCTCCACCAGGTGGATGGAGAACAACTGCGACCCGTGGCTTTTGCGAGCCATGCACTGACACCAGCAGAGGGAAACTACTCGGTCATCAAGAAGGATTGTCTGGCCATAATCTACGCACTTGGAAAGTTCAATATGTACATAAAGGAGGTCAAATTCACAATCGAGACTGATCACTTGGCCTTCACATGTCTTTCCCGCCTCCGCGAGCCAAGCGGGAGGCTCGCGCGATGAGCCGTGACATTGCAACGCTTCGAATTCGAAGTTCGCTACAGCCAAGCCGCCACGAATGTGGTTGCCGACGCGCTGTCACGGGCGCCGGTGGACGACACCCAACCGGCCGGAGAGGCCGAGGAGGACACTGAAGGTCAGCGATCGGCTCAGGAAGAGTGCGGAACGTGGGAAGACCCAAGTTTCGAAAGCTCAGCGCATGTCCTCCTCGTGGGGACAGGACTTCCGCTCGAGGTTGCGTTCAGTCGGGAATAGCTAGTCGCTGGTCAGCAGGAAGACGTGTTTTGTCGGGAGGTGACCGCCAGTCTTAGTGAAGACACAGACCCTCAGGCAAATCGAACACCGGAGAATGACGGGCGCAGGGAAGCTGCTGGTATTGCGGCTGGCGTGAGCTCTAATGCAGCTGGTTCTGCTGCGAGTGAGCTGGAAGGTTACCTGCTCGACGCCGACGGAGCTCTGCTGAAATTTGTGCTCGGCAAAAAGCACTCAAGTGAGTGTTTTAAAGCGGTTATCCCGCGCAACCTCAGGTGAGGTGCATTGCAGCACTACCGGGACGCAGACGATCATGGTAGCGCGCCAAAGACATGGCGGAAGCTTGGTCGGTATGCTACCTGGCCCGGAATAAAGGCACAAGTATCCCTAGAAAAATTCTGATAGAAACTTGTATTAGCCTTATGTATATTTGTATTGGGCGTATAAGACATGTATCATTCTTATACAAACTTGTATGAGTTTTACAAGTTTCATGTGCAAGATGTATTAGTTCGATACAAACGAAACTATTAGTTTGTATTAGTTTACAAATACAAATAGACCGCTAATAAGCTTCAGGATGATTAGTTTGTATGAGTCCAATACAAACTTACAGAGCCGTATTGGTTTATATAAAAATAATACAAATCGACCCACAAAGTGCGCTTTGCTAAATATTTTTATTTCCGAAAATCACTAGCAAAAGTTAGAAATGAAGACCCCTAATAAGCATTATTTTTTTTTCGTTTAAAATCATGAAGTGGAATAATATCGTTTTGCTACTGGTAAATCGCCGTAAATGTCTAACCAAATTAGGATGCAATTTAGGTCAACATTTTTTTCCCTTTCGCTCCTCAAAAGCCGCTGTAATAAAAAATGAAGAGAGCTGATGGGAGCTACAAGTGGTGCCCCTGCGAAGCCACAAGAGCAAGAAATCTAAGCCAGAAAGACTGCAGCGAAGTCAACCCAAGCCAAGCCATGCCATGCTCTTAGTTGGGTAGGTAATATGGCGACATCATCAAAACGTGGTTGGCGTATGTGTGCGTTCGGGAAGAAGACGGCAAGAAGCAAACGGCTTGTACCGTTATTTCGCATAAGACGCGTGCGCATCGCGTGATAAAGAAGTGTTGGAGATGGGTCTAACGCCCGCATGACTTTGGAAAGCATGATCTAGGCAGCAGCGGGACCCATCTTGGACCCGTAACCTCGCCGCTTCGAACGCCTTTGCTCCTTCTGCAATGCTGTGTAACGAACGCCTGACATCAAAGAAAGCGTGTGCATCACGTCAACGCTGGCGATGTGTCTACTGCCCGCCTATAATCGACAAATATGATCCGCCCCGCCGCCTGACCCCTCTTTGACCCGTCACCTCGCCGCTTCGGACGCCTTTGTTCATTCTCTACGAAATGCCCCACAACGAAGAGAATCCATTTTATTCGCGTGTTGCGGAAGGGTGAATGCCGTTTTGAAGTTGCATCACAATGGGAATGGTGTTCAATTTGCTATTATTGCGCTCGATGCGTCCCTAAGGCCGGTTTGACTTGAGTTTTTTTATTGCATGCTGCTGCGATTTTGTGGATTGATTGACATTCAATTTATTCGTTCGTTATTAATCAGGTTACGAACTTGTTCATCGTTAAATTATTCAGCCAGATTTATGTCAGCCAGAGGACTTTGCCTGTGTCCCATGATAATAAAATGTGTTGCCTTGTTTCATTGCTTTCTTCGAACTTGCAACAGCTTCTGATAGAACTAGTACACTCTGGTAGACCTATCAGATTAATACAATCTGATAGACCTGCCCGACTAATACACGCTGATAGACCTGATTGATTTGATTGATTGTAGGGTTCAGTGCGCAGACGCAAAGCAGTCGATGAGGCGCGCCGTAGTGGAGGGCGCCGGAATAATTTTTGCTACCTGGGGATCTTTAACGTGTGCCGAAATCTCGTACACAAGGGCGTTTTCCTTTTCGTGTCCGTCATAAAAGTGGCCGCCGCGGCCGGGAATCGAACCCGCGACCTCGTGCCACTGATACACCTAATAGCATAATACAGACCGACAGACCTAATAAACTAATACAGACTAATTTAATAGAATAATACAAACTGATGTCCTAATCCACTAATACAAACTGATAAGTGAGCACGAGGTCGCGGGTTCGATTCCGGCCGCGGCGGCCGCTTTTTTGATGGAGGCGAAAAGCAAAAACGCCCGTGTGTGCGAGATTTCGGCGCACGTTAAAGATACCCAGGTGGTCAAATTTAATCCGGAGCCCTCCACTACGGCGCGCCTCATCGCCTGCGTTGCGTCGGCGCGTTAAACCCTACAATCAAAATCAAAAATCAAACTGATAAGTCTACTTCTGGCAACAAGCATATACGTGTATTAGCATAGCTTTATTAAGAAAGGAATAGCAGAAAAGCTAGATGATGATTCTTGCGCGCTCAACGAGACAAGGCTTCTTATTCTTCATTTCTATAGGGCATTGCACAGGAGATCCGCTGATGATGATCTTCAGCACCTTGTTCGCCTCCGCTCCCCCCCCCTGGTATTCATGGACGCCAAAATTGTCCTCCCTTTCTTCCAATATACAAGGAAGCAAATCTCAATAGGCTGATAGGGACGTAAATTGAACAGACCAAATCTGCGGTCTCGTTACAGTGGTCTTCCAGTTTTACACATTAAAGCCATTACACATTAGGCATTACACATTAGAGGGGCACAAGTGGCACCCCCTCCCTTTACGGGGTGGCTGGAAACCAGCGCCCAGGGTCCCCCCAGCACCCCCTTAGCGACGCCACTGCCGGGAAGAGCCCGCACATTCCACAAATGTATGTTTCCCTCGGGGGCAGTTGTGCACCTGCTTGGCCAAGGGTAGCTACCCAGCCGCAGCTCCCGCATTTCACTACCGACATTCTTCCCCGAAATCCATAGCTCGCGCGGGTGCTAGACAGGAGGGTGGTTCTCCGCTCATGGGGAGTGGTGTATGTGAAGCCCGCTATCGCAGATTTTATTCACCACGTCTGTCGCGGCGTGGCCTCCGCGATCGGCTACCGGCGGCCCGCCGTTTCTGTGGCCTTCCCAATCGTCCGGAGAGAGCGAAAGTTGAAAAGGGGGCGTGGTCGCGTTTTCCGCCGCACCGCGGCGCGCGTAGCCCTAGGTCGCGTCAGTGCCCGTCAACGCAGAGTGGTCTCGCGTAGCAAATAATGTACCGAGGCGGCACCGAGAAGTGGTAGATCACTATGCAGGGCTTTTGCTCACGTGTTGAGCGAGAGTGGGCCCCTAACACCAACTAAAGAACCGGTTAAAGACGAGAGGAGGCGCCAAGTCATTGTTGTCGGCGACTGAAACATGAGCAGGGTAATAGAAACATTCAAGGGTAATGGGAGACGACGAACGCGTGAAGGTCAGCAAGCTTCCCGGAAAAAGAGTAGAGGAAGTGATTGAACAAGCAAAGGGGCAACTGTGGGACAGAATGGTGGACTGCAGCTTGGTAGCGATAATGGGGTAGAGTGAACGATGTGATGCGGGGACGCCGAGGAGGGTTCGGAAGCAGATTGCGAAGGTGGTCAGCGAGCTGCGGGTGGCCTCGGACGATGTGCAGATTGCGGTCTGCATGGTGGCGGAGGTTACAAAAAAGGGCGGTGGTTGCGGCAAACAGGGAGCTTTGTACCCTGAGTAAAACGATGAATTTGGCGGTGGTCAACCTCAACCGGGACCTGGACCGTGCAGGACTCTACAGGGCGTTTGTGTGTGACTGCATACACTTCAGTGACCGTATAGATGAGCCTGTAGGGCGGCGACTGGCAGACCGAACAGTGGGGTTTTTGGGGGGGTCACAAACGATCAAGACGAACGTGGACTGAGCGGAGGGGGTAACAAAAGGCAGGAAGGAGTTGGCACTGATGCACGACGGCGGTTACGTGAAGCAAAAAAAAGGAAAATAAACCGTGGAACTAAAATTAGTTATTTAAACATGCAATGCAGCCGCAAGCAGGAAAAATGGATTGAGACCCAAACCCAACTCGAGAAAGAAGAAATTGACGTGTACGTCCTGACTGAAACCCACCTCAGAGATATGCAGGAGCCACCAGTGATGGATGCCTACGTGTGGGTGGGGTGCAGCAGGGTGTCAGGAGATAGGAAAGGTGGAGACGTGGGCATATTAATTAGCCAAGGAGGGAACTGGCAAAGGGAGGATCAGGGCTGTCAGCAGCAGTTATGCGTTTGCGGAACGGTGGGCGGAAAAAGACACGGCTGGGATTGGTCCATCTGTGGACAGGGATTGACGCCAGAGACCAAAATAAAGAGTGACTGGACTGCCTCAGGTAGCACATAAAGAATTTCAAAGAATCTGGTGAGGTGGTATTATTAGGAGACCTAAATGCCCACATTGAGGATCTAGATGGATATAGGGACTATAACGGTGCCCTAGTTCTACATATGTCTAAAGAACGGCAACTGGTGATACTTAACCGGGAGCATAAATGCGATGGGCAGATAACGTATAAAAGCGGCAATAGGCAGTCTTGCCCCGCCGAGACCAGACGAACTGACCAGCGGCGACCAGACGTATAGCCGATGACATCCCCCGCCACGATCTCCGGCGCTTCTCCGAAAGCTTTGGAAGCTGCCTCGTGGGGTCCGCGGTGGTCACAGCTGTTCCCGGGGCCGGTGCTCATCGCGACCATCACCATCATCAGTGGCGGCAAAGACTTCATTGTACATTTTCTTATCGCTTTGCTCATCCGCGTCGCCACCCTGTCTTTGCCGTAGCTCCCACCGGGACGGTCGTCCTCCGCCTGCGGGGTGATGTCAAGGAACACCTATGTCGACAATGCCCCATAACGCCATAACCCGTCGCCGAAGACGACGAGGAGGATGCGGCTGCCCGAGCGATCATGGCCGCTTGTAAATAGTTCGCATCGCTCTGCGGCAACATCTTGTAAATACATCACTTCATCGTCGTCCATGTTTCGCCTCATCATGGTCCTGCCACCACGTAACAATACCTACATGGAGTCATTGCAAATACGTTTGGCCAAACACGCGAGATATCGGCTAACCAGATACAGGCGGTCAATGGGAGCAGGGCAGAAAAAAAATTTAATATCGACTTTTTGGACTGGAAAAAGGCAGAGCACAAAGTTCCCAAACATACGGCAAGAGTACGGGGTGGAAAAACAGTAGAGATTATCAACCATTTGGGACCAGCGGAAAAGGCGCACTTGTATACAGCCATCGAGCGCGCTATATAATCTGAGATTTCCACGCAATGGCGAGAAAGCAGAGAGTTTGATCTATAAAGGCAAGGGAGAGAGGACAAGGGTGCTTATATATACCGATTACAGTCATGTCAGTGCTCTATACATTAGCTATACAAGCCATCGAATCCGAGTTGTTGAAGTGGGTTCAAAGTAACGGTTTTTCAGGGGAACTGCAAAATAGATTTCGGCTGGGTCGGTGCTTAGAAGACAATATTTTCGTATTAGCCCATACCATGGAAATTTAGTCGGCTCAGGGAACCAACATGGCTACTGTTTCTGGACATAAATGGAGCCTATGACAACGTAGACAGGGAATTGTTGTGGCATATACTGGAAGAAGAGGGGATTGGGTCAGAATTTGTGGGGCTGCTAAGGGCAATATATGAGGATAACAAGGCGCATATTACATAGGAAGGACGTACAGGCAAAGAGCCCATGCACATTCGAAGAGGTTTAACACAGGGGGGCCCCCTTTCGCCATCGCTGTTCACACTTTACATTACACGAATGGAAAGATGATTGGAACTGAGTAGGTTAGGCTTTGACTTGTCGTACCGAAGCAGACATGGAGGAGCAATGGATTCTGGGATTGATGTACGCTGATAATATATTGTTGCTGGCAGATAATGCAAAATACCTTCAAAAACTGGCTGACATTTGTGGTTATGAGGCAACGTACCTAGGCCTACATTTTATTCAACACAAATCTGCAATCATGGTGTTTAACGAGGAAGCTACTACATCACCACTAAGGATTTAACAGGAAGCCATACCATTAGTAAATAGTACAAATACTTGGGGATCTGGCTTAATGACGGAAAACGCTACCTGAATGCCCAAACGGTACAACTAAAACTGAAAGGGAGACGAAATGTAACAGTAATAAAACATATATCACTTTGGGGATTCAATAAGTACGAGGTAGTGAGGCATCTGGAAACGGGTAATGGTTCCGGCACTCACGTTCTTTAATGCCGTTTTATGCTTAGTCAGATATCCTGGCGGGAGTGGAGGTTAACCAAAAGCAAGTGGGCAGATTAGCAATGGGAGCTCACAAGTAAGACTAAAGATTTATTTATTTTTTTATTTATGCGGCCAATTCCATGAGAGATAATTGCAGGAAGGGCAAAATATTACAACCTTTAACATTGTACAAACAAGCAGCATTTACACGTACAGCATTGTACAATATATAAAGAAGACAGTACTATTTTCTGCACCTATGTGCGTAACAGTTCAGTATTAGTACAACACAACAATCATGCAGCTGCCAATAGCGTCTCAAATACCAAAAACCAACAAACAAAAAGCACAAGATGATACGTTATAAGACGAAGCTACTATGACTGAATTACATCAATGTGCGCAGGTGATTTTCTAGCAAAGACGAAAAAGTTTCATAAGTAGGACTGCTTGTTAAGGAGGTAGGCAAGTTATTTTATTCATGTATGGCGAGTGGAAAGAAGAACTTAAAACATTCGGTGCGGCATTGGTATTCTCGAAATGCTAGTGAATGCGTGTGTCGTGTTGGTCTGGTTTCTACCTTTGATACATACATGGAGCTATCTATGTGTACTGCTTGCTTACTAATTGGTAAAACATCTTCTGCCGAGCCCGTTTTGCTCGCTGTTTGAGTAAATATTCCTGCTTTGTTTAAAAGTTCTTTTGGCGAGTCAGTTGACCTGCATTTGTTATAAATAAACCTAATAGCCTTCCTCTGCACCGTTCCAAGTCTTTCTATAAGTGTGTTAGTGTAAGGAAACAAGGTGACGTTTGCGTATTCCTAAGTAGGTTTTACGAATGTATTATATGCAAGTATTTTTGTTCCTGGTGGAGCCTGTTGTAGTTGTCTTTTTAGAAAAAAGAGTCGGCGTAAGGCAGCTGATGTGACATTGGCGACATCCGAGTCCCATCTAAGGTCATGTGTTAAAGTTAAGCCAAGATATTTCAGTAAATTCACGATTGTCTAGGGAATGTAATTAACGGTGTAGCAAAAATTTGATATCTGAAGTTTTCTGGTTGTTCTTAAAAGAGCTGATTTTGTTGTGTTCAAGGTCTTATGCCCGTCGGAGCACCAATCGGACACTGTTTGTAAAGCACTGTTAAGCAATAGATGTTCTTGGGAGGATTCGATTTCTTGGTAAATAATACAATCATCTGCAAAAGGCCTTATGTTAACTGGAATATTTTTGGGTAAGTCATTGATGAATATTCAAAATAAAATCGGTGCCAAAACACTATCTGGGGTACACCCGATGTGACTTTGACTATGGAGGACCTTTCTTGATGAATTGGAACGTACTGTAATAGGTTAGACAAGTAGTCTTTATTCCAGTCACTGATTGCGCCTTTTCCTATTGTTGCTTCTAGTTTTTTCAATAGTTTTGTATGAGGTACCCGGTCGAACGCTTTCGAGAAATCAAGCTTTATAAGGGCCATTTGTTTCTGCTGGTATACGCTTAAGGAGAGGTCATGAATCAATCAAGAAGTTGGGTGAAGGTTGACATACCTTGACGAAAACCGTGCTGATATGGCGATAAAACGCGCTGGGGTGCAAGAAAAGTTGCTATGTGTTTTAGGATAATATGTTCAAGTAGTTTACATGCGGTGCTTGTGAGGAAAATCAGCCTGAAGTTGGAGGCATCTGCTTCGCTGCCGCTTCTGTGTGCGGGGATTACTTTTGCCATTTTCCATTCGGCCGGTAGCGAGCTAGTTGACAAAGATTTGGTAAAACTTATGCACAAATACTTGTCCATTCATTCAACGTATCTTTTGAGAAACACATTAGGTATATTGTCGGGTCCAGCCCCTTTTTTAGTATCAAGCATTAACAAAAGGTGGAGAACACCGGCTTCGGACACTGTAAGTGGGTGAAGTTGCTGATTCAAAGGAATGAGGCGGTACAAGACGATATGAGTTGGGCTTCATTTGGGGCGAGGGAAACACAAAGTAACAAAGTAAAATACGTTTTGAGGAGCGGCTTAGACATTTCAATGAGCAGAACCGGGCTGCCAGAGTGCCCAGGTACCTGTAACCTAAAAGTGTGGACACCCAATGGCGGAAGAGGAGGCGTAAGCTGGAGACTAAATATAACGTCACCGCGGCGAATAAACAATGGGAGCTGTTAAAAAGCAAGTGAAGGAAACAGAGACGCTCATGTCGACAGAGAAGATGGAAAAGAAGGGATCACTGGGAATCTATAAAGCAGACAAACAAGAGATCCGGAGAGATAACTTTTAGGATAACTATAAAATTAGTGCGTTCCTGGTTGAAGCGCAGGCTGGCTGCTTGAGAACTCAAATTTACACGAGGAAATGTTCGTCCCAGAATAAGACATGCGTGGGATGCGGCAGGGATAAAGAAACAATCAACCACATAGTAATAAAATGCCAAAAGATTCAGCCGGCTAGAATTGGTGCGAAAGTCGTACTTCCTGAGGCACTGGGCTTCGCAGTTGATGGAAGCATTAACTGGTCAGCAGTAGGTTTTACTCAGCAGCGGTTGGTGGAAAAAAGCAGCGAAGTCGATAAGTGTCATCCCAGCCAGGGGTGGTAGCAGCTGGGCAGAATGAAAAAGAAATCCGAGCGGAGGGTTTACTAAAATTAAATTTAAATTACTAATATATACTAGATGGCCAAAGCTGCCCCCCCCCCAAATTCACAAGGGAGGCCTTTAATCATCATCACCATCATCAGTATCTGGATCACCGCTTTTTCTGGCGCGGGCGGGCGCAGGGAACCAAAACTCGCCCTTCGCAGCCTGTGTGCCACGTTTAATAAAAACATTTATCGCACACCAATGCAGGAGAAACATAGAAGTAGTTAGTGGGGCCATTAGTAGTCACCTGTGCTTTTGAATTTTCTACGTAGACTATGCCCGTGGTGACCCATAAGTGAATTCGTTGCAGAGCAGCATTCATTTTTGTAATGAAGCATGGTTCCAAAACAACACGTTCTCCATGTTTATTTATAAAAATCTCGTACATGTTTTTTGGAACGCACAGAACGCATGTTCCGTGCGTTCCGAGCAAGAACAAGATAATGGGAACTCAACCGACCGAAATCCATCCATTAATGAAAAATAAAATACCACCTATCTTGTTTCCTTTTTCTCCTTTATACGTGTGGTCTTTGACAGATAAATTAAATAACATGGCAACACTACTTGGAACATTTGCCGCAACTTTAACCGTGATATATTTACAAAGACGTGGTTTACTTCAGCATCACAAGTGTATACTGTCCAAATGACTATCAGTATTACTTCCGCAATAGGCAGGGTAAACGTGCCGCTGCCGTTTATTGGCATGCTAGCTTGCATATACAAACGCACAGAGACTTCCAGTCTACCATAAATGGACGGGGTTTTAAAAGTAATGTCATACAAATCTTTACCCGAGGTAGGATTGCTAGTTCTCGTTTTGGTGTGTTTATTACTACTATCCCGGACAACTTACTTACGGCCGAGGTTGTTCACACATATAATAGCGAAAACCTTAACTGGTTACCAAAAAAATAATATCCTTAATATGTCATGCCAACAAATTATGTGCAGAGTATTATCCCAGAAAATACAGAAATTCGGAAATATTCTTTCGAAAAAGTACACATGTAGAGTCGATAGCGGTGGGAAACGCATCGCGGAAAATCATGACCTTGTCACTCACGTGCAAAAATTTCGTAGCGAGTTTGCAGTAGGTACTTGAGACCCTTATGCATATTACAATTATGTGGTTATTAGAAAAACTATGTGGTTGTTAGAAAAGATAGGCCATCCCCTGGTGGCGGCGTGGCACTGCTGATACGACGCTCTATATCGTACACCCTTCTTCCGCAAGTGCCAAACGCTGAGGCAATCTTCTGCAAAATCATTTGCAACGGCTTTATATTTGTAGTCCGCTGTGTTTATCGTAGCCCCTCTTCTGACAACGACTGTATAACAAACATTCACGATTTTTTGGACATCATGTTCGTAGCTCCCGTATAATCCACATGGGTGACTTTAACCTTCCCGATGGACTAACATGTGCCGCACATCTCCCGGTTCAAATGCTCTCGTTGATTTATAGCTGCATTTTAACCTCCGCCAAGTTGTACTGCAACCGACGCGTGTTCAAGGCACAGCATCAAGCATCCTAGACTAAGGCTCGCACCGAAATCAACTAAGCTTTTAGCCTGCACCACCTACACCAGTATTAGAATACGCCAGCACCGTTTGGTTCCCTTATACTCTTACTAACATAAAAAGACTAGAGAAGGTACAGAGGCAAGCTGTTAGATTTATCTGCAATACATTTAAACGTACTGACTCACCAACTAATATGCTATTGGACTGTGGACTTCATACACTTCAGTTTACAGCTATAGAAGGCCGTCTAAATTTTCTGTTTCAACTATTGCACAATCATTATAAAATCGACGCATACAAGTTCATCCACCCTTCAGAATCTCGGCAAACAAGGCAAAAACACGCGCACACTTTGATTGAATATCCTTGCAATAATAACGCACTCAAATATTGTTTCTTCCCGGTTGCTATCCGCGAATGGAATCGCTTGGACCCACCGGTTACTAACACGGATTCACTTACTGATTTTTTGTCCAGAATTGCTAACATGACCAATTAGCAGGAAAGTCAAATATGCAACTCTAAATTGTATAAAGTGTGGACTCGGATATTATGTATTCTATACAGTTCAGGGCGAGGACCCCCAAACTAGTGTCTACGTAACGTACAGCATCATGTTCCCTCATTGCGAATTTTGGCGGTACTATCTTATCTGTAATATCTTTTCTGGGAATAAAATATGTATGACTTGCCTCACCATATTCGTTATCTTTTGTTTTCTTGCTTTGTAGTAAATACTATATACCCGAACGCGCCAACCTCCTGCGGTGTTTTTACTTGATTACTCATGGTTTTGAGATTTTTTTACGGTTCCGCTGGGCGCGGTAATATTCGTTATGGTTTGCGCAACGTAGGGTTAGTCTGTATACCAATCTTTTTTCTTTACACAAGTTGCTTTTTTTGGCTTATTTGAGTGCACTTTCCTTGTTGGTATTCTCTATAAACTGAGGAACCTGAAATTATTATCCTTGTATTATGCGTTGCTCAACCCTTCTACACGTTTCACTTCCTTTGTATCCTTTATAAATACGTGTAATCTAAAAATATGACGCGTAAGCCAGAGTTACTTAACCCTTCTTCTTGTTTTGACATTTCGTTCTTATTACTGTTGTACTACCTACCGACTAAGTACTTTTGTATCTATTTTGAATACACCCTTCTATGGCCGCCTGCCTTGGCCTCAAAAGAGACTGGCAGTATTTCAAATAAATAAATTGTACTGGAGATAGTTGTCCCCGACACGACTACATACCTTGCGCTTAGTGTGCGCCAATCTCCACTGTGCAACCGACGGGGTATGTGGCGGAGGAAGGACTGCTATGTGCCGCATGATGAGGGAAGGCGCCAGGCGCTGGGCGAGAGAAGAAGAGGAATGGTCAGCATCGTGAGTGGTTCACTTTAAGAGAACGCAAAGACACATCAGTCTGCGCTGCCTTGCCTGTTTCTGGTCTCCGCCTCTTTCAAAGCGTCTTGCTGGTCCCCAGCTATAATAGCCCTTATAAAATAAATAAATAAATAAATAAATAAATAAAACGCAAAAAATGATTGATTCGTACCCGTGGAAGCCTCACAGATTATTTGACTATCTTAGTCGCCTGCCTACAAACAATAACTGGGAGCTTATTTCTATTACGTATTACGCTTTTTTTGCGCACGCACACGCACGCGCACTCCGCGCGTGCGTGTGCACGCGTATGCGTGTGTGTGTGCGTGTGCGCACTCAGCACACACACACACCACATACACACACACAGGGGCATGGAACGGCAATAAACCTATCGAAAAATTGTTTCACGGTGAGCGCGCGATGATCCACGCGCGATCGCGCGCACACACACACACAGAGACAACACACAAAGGCACAGACACACACACACACACGCGCGCGCACACACACACACACACACACACACACACGACGGACACCTAGAGCATCCACAACAACTTAAAGCACAAAAAAGGCATATTTTCGCGCTGCGATATCTCGAGAAATTGCCGTAACGGCGAAAAAAGAATTCAGCACGCTGGCACTCACTCTGCCACAGAAAGAGAGAATAACTTAATTGAAGACCAGCGATGTTAGCCGAGGCGTCGGGCTTGCTTTCTACGCTACATAAGAGAAGAAAAACAAAAAGAAAAACGTGAAAAAAAAGTGAAACGACAACATGTCACTTGATTGGCCCAAAATTCTCAATCACAAAACTCTGCCCGAGATGACAGAACCCAGGGCTATGATATTCGGCTTTCAAACAAATGACCACTAAAGCTACGTTCAAAGACAATCGCGGGTGTTAAAAAACGTAAGTTAAGCACTTTTGTAGTTGTATGGTCGTGTCAAAACACATTGACCACACAGTGAAAGTTTTCTGGCATAAAAACGCGACAACGAAGGCTGATTTACAACTGAAAGTGCAGGCAGCGTAAGCCAGACAAGCGTCTTTTCATGATGATGATGATGATGATGATGTAGTGGCTTCACCCTGTGTATCGGGTGGACACCGAAAACTGGTGCAAGGAAGGGATTGGTTCTTTATTCGCCCCCCCCCCCCTTCTCTGCCCCAAAAATTCGCCCTCTCCAAAAGCAATCTCTGGGACCTGTACTGCCTGCAATTTACGTGCAAACAAAATTGTATGCAAGATGTTTACAGTTTTATTGCCTGGTTCAAAAAGACGGGTATACAAAATTTTGAGGAAAGCTGGGGTTGGCCGTATTTTTATTTGTATTATAGGTTTTTGTGGAAATGTAGCATTTTATAATTTTTTTTTTAATTTTTTAGAAGTGCCTATTACTATGTTTATGTTTATTCAAGATACGCTTACTGCTCCCCGGGCATTAATAAAGGGTGAGGAGCCTGAGCAGCTTGACCGAAGAATAATAACATCAGAGAATTCTGCCAAGCGTGTACAAGAAAAAACAAAAAAAAGTACAGCAGAAACGTTATTGTCCATACGCATACTAAAAAACGTACACGCAAGGGACACAATAATAGTATACTGTGTTTAAGCTATTTGGTCATTTGAATTTTGAATGGGAGGCTCCTAAGGAAATGTATGTAGTGCTTACCAGTTTTCAAAATGGTATTTCTTTTTTACTTTTCAGTGACAGAGGTCTCAACGAGCATCTGGACGCACCTACAACGTTTGTGCTGGGCACCTGTGACATCTGTCTTCTATGGCTGTGTGAAAACTAAAAACTGTCTCCTTCATTTGGTATATTTCTTTTACATAGTGCAGGAACGTGCAAATAGTAGGAATTATTGCAGGAACGTGTAAATAATGTGGAGGACAATACACGAGCATTTGCACGTCATCGACCCCTGGTCTCTTATCTAGTGTATATGCTGCAGTTTAAAAAACAAACTGCCAGGTAGCTATCATTTTAAAGTTTTACACAACCATTTCAAGTTTTATTTCTCAAGCTGCAAAGTTACAATTCGTTTGTCCTAGGAAAATTTTAAAGGTCTTCACAATAGCACATGAATGAAGATTGAGATGCTACACTGCAGGTTTACTTAAAACACCACGTTCTAAAAATATTTCACTTTAATAATGGCCTTCACATCTGCTCTTTGGAAGTCATCTAATGCTTGCTCTACATCGCCTAATACAAAGTCCTATTGTCATAGCAATGAAGCACATTGCAATAACACAAATTTGTTTAGACTTAGAGCCACTTAATAAGCTAAGGTACCATCTATCGCGAATAAATGTGCATTTAGGAATGACGTGATCTGGAAACTGACTTGAAGGGGCAATATCTCATCCTACGTTCTTTTTTAGTTTAAAAGTGGCACACTGCAAAGTAGAAGTGCTATTGCAATTACTGCTCTCCCCGTCCGGTACACGGGCGCGCTTCTAGAAAATCCCGCAGCTCTGCTCAGAATTTTTCTTTGATTTTGAAAGAAGCAAGAAATTGAAACGCACAGTTGATTCAGTGTTGGAGAAATAATGAAGAAGACGTCCTCCCGGTCGGATGATTGGTTGGTGCGGCGCAGCCGTAATAATAGGGCCACGCAGAGGAGAAAGAAAGTTTTAAGTTTTTAAGAATAAAGAAACCAGCGCAGGAGAAACTCGGGGCGATACCATTTACATGGTCAGGAATGCACGCTCCGCATTCATAAAAAAATATCGTCAAAACACCCGTCAAAACTAAAAGGAAGTGTCAGTTCTAGCTGTTTCTTGCGTCGTCTGGTGCTACACGCCAGCAATCAGTTTCTTACAGGGAATTGCCTAGGAGGCGACGAGGATTACAAAACAAGCCTGCTCACTGCAACAACAGACTGCCTAAATGTCTCTAACTTTTGTTCCAAACTGACAGTGGTTTCAGGAGCCAATCAAAATGTGGAATATTTTCATCCTTTTAGCTGCATGCCCAAAACATGACACAGGCACACCGCAGTAACATTCTCAGCCGACACCGGCCACTGTTTCAGAGTTGTCACTCAGTTTGGAGTGAATTTCGCCAGTCGACGAGCAAGAAGTCACCAAACTTACAAGTCACCAAACCGGAAACAAAGTAAGATGCTGTGCCTAGTGTTTCCTGCGCCATTCTTCGTACATGCGGCTGCCACCGAAAAGAGAAGCAAGGAGCGATGTCAGCTTTAAAAAAAGAAAGCGGGAACCCGCACCGCCCATATCGGCAAGATATCCAAAGCAGCAGCTAGTGAGTATACTGCTTGCGTTGAAGTTTTTTGACGCGATGCTTTCAGATAGTCGGTCACTTACGAAGTCCCTTGAAGAAGCTTGAAACACAGCGTAGAGCTCATCACATCAACGCCAGTCTTGGTGTTTCAAAATCCAGACTAAGCTATGACATTGGCGAGATTTCGTTGAACTCATATGTAGAAAGTTTCTAAAAGACGCTGCTGACCGACCACGCATTTTGATACGTCCGACAAGGATGCAGTGAGAAGGATATATTGTACCAATACAAGAAGTGCAGCAGGCGAAGTTGGGGCAAAGACAAACGAAGATTTATTTAGGCGTACTTGTGCCTCTTGAAAGAGAGCCACCAAAAAGACGTGGTCTCATGCAAAGTGCCGATGAGCCAAATCAGAGTTACAACGCACGAGCCGTTCCACGACCTCTCCTGCACGCGCCACGTGGATGATTCTTTCGTCGTCGCCGTCTTCGTGGCTCCCTCTCATAGCAGAAGCACTCGTGACATTTGCCCCCCTCTCCAAAGAGCATCGTCCCGATGCTCAGGGTAGTAGCTACACGTAGAAAATGGTAGAAAATGGGCACACTTCTGAGTGTGATGGCATGAACGTCGGCTCATCTTGGATAGTAGGTTTCCATGAGTGAAACGTAAGTGCAAAATTTTTTCACAGGGGCGAGAAAGGGAACGACACAGGCGCTTACTATCAACTGAAAGTTTTAATGAAAACGAATACACATTTATACCACCGCCAGACCGAACAACCCAGCACGTGTGCCCTTCGCACTTGCGTACGGTTGTACAAGAAAACCGCCCCATTCCCTTCTCGTTTCTCTTCTCCTTTCCCTCATTTTCTGCCCCCTCACATTAAGAAGTTGCACTTTTTTATTTAAATACTCAGGGACGGGTGACCTATACAATCGGGACCCTTAGTCCGTATATGGAAGGCTTCTGCAAGTTCCCTGGTGGCACGGTCTCTGTGCTTAAAAACTACTACCGTGTCCGTGAAGTGTGGCTGACAACGTGGCTGATAACCGCATTTAGAACAGTGCTGCGCAAGGTGTGTGTAGGGCTTTCCTTTCAAAGAGGAATGATACTCCCTCAGGCGTACATTAAGACAGCGGCCGGTCTGGCCGACGTACACCCGGCCACAGGACATGGGAATGCAGTACACAACATTGGTTATGCAACGAACAAATTGGAGCCCGTGTTTTATCAAACAACCTCGTGTGGGGGAATCGCCCCGGGAATCGAGCCTGTTGCTCACCATGGCGCATAAACTGCCCAGCCTGTTCCTGGCCGAGAACTCCACCTTGACGCCGAATCTGTCAGCTGTCTTCTTGAGGCGATGCGAAAACGCATGTACATAGGGAATGACTGCCACTTTTTTGCTCTGGTCGGTATCTGTTATGCGATGCGCGAACCCTTTCAAATGTTTCACAAGACGCCGACAGATTGCCTGGAGGACGGAGAGGGGAAACCCTGCGTTCTCTAGCCGAACTACTTGCGCATTAAAGCTTTGTTGCGCCAAATGATAACAGGACTTGCTGACTGCGGATTTGAGACACGTGTGGGCTATCCCGTTATTAACCAGCTTGGAATGAAAAGAAGCGAAGTTCAAGAGTGGCTTATTAAACGGGCGCGTACATCCAGCACGTATGGTGCCGTGAGAAACGAGCTCGAGTCCAAGAATTTCACATTCAAGGTGCCTTCAACGGGAACCTCGGTCGTGAACTTTAAACCTTTACATTTCGCATTGAAGGCATCAAAAACAGCACATTGGAAGGACTCCATTTGTATGTTGCAGCCCAGAACCAAAACATCGTCCATATAGCGGAAAACCTTAGTGGCAGCGCCCTGTAAAGCGAGTTGCAAATCACAGTCAACCTTGCCCAGAAAATGTTGCTCAGAACTGGAGCAACCTTAGACCCAATGCACACTCCCGACTTTTGTACGTATACCTTATCTTCAAACCCCACGACAGTACTCTGAAGGTAGAAACTGAGCAGCTCTAAAAACGCCTCCACGGGGATTCCACTTCGATTCACAAAGGCCAGCTCATGATTGTCGTTTGTGATGCAATCTCTAGTACGTCTCATCATCACATCGTGAGGCGGGAGTAAACAGGTCCTCAACGTCCACGCTAATTCCGAGCATTTCAAGCAACCAACAGAGGACAGATACTCCACAACTGCCTCAGAGTTCCGCACCAAAAACGGATCAATAATGGTCAAAGATTCTAAATGCTTCTGCAAAAAACCAGAAACAGCCACCTGCCACGACCCCCGCTCTGAAACGATAGAACGGAAGGGTACCCCCGGCTTGTGGGTTTTTGCCGCGAAAAACAGCCTCAGCGTGTGTTCCTTCTGCTTCTTTATAGCCGTGGCTAGGCTATCCAGATTCACGAAGTACACATGTCCAGGCCCGGTCCCTGGCTACCATGGCACTGACATGTACCTCTTTAAAATTCTTGCGCACCGCACCGAGTGCCCTTTCCGCGAACGCGGGCTACTCTAGGACAAAAAAATGGCCTTCCTTATCCGACTCGAGTAGACGGGCGCCTTTAGCCACCAAGCCACTGCAGATCAAGCTCAATGAAGCCTCCCTTCTACCCGCGGGGCTTTATTTATTCTACCCGCGGGGAATGGAGGCTTCATTGAGCTAAGGTTGCTCCAGTCCTGAGCAACAATTTCCTGGGCAAGGTTGACTGTGATTTGCAGCTCGCTTTACAGGGCGTTCCCACTAAGGTTTTCAGCTAAGTGGACGATTTTTTTGTTCTGGGCTGCAACGTACTACTGGAGTCCTTCCAATGTGCTGTACTTGATGCCTTCAATGCGAAAGGTAAAGGTTTAAAGTTCACGACCGAGGTTCCATTTCAAGGCACATTGAAATTTCTTGACCTCGAGCTTCGTTTCTCACGGCACCATACATCCTGGATGTACGCGCCCCGTTCTAATAAGCCACTCTTGAACTTCGCTTCTTTTCATTCCAAGCTTGTTAAGAACGGGATAGCCCACATGTGTCTCAAATCCGCAGTCAGCAAGTCCTGTTATCATTTGGCGCAACAAAGCTTTAATGCACAAGTAGTTCGGCTGGAGAACGCAGGGTTTCCCCTCTCCGTCCTCCAGGCAGTCTGTCAGCGTCTTGTGCAACAGTTGAAAGGGTTTGCGCATCGCATAACAGATACCGACCAGACCAAAAAAGTGGCAGTCATTCCGTATGTACATGCGCTGTCGCATCGCCTCAAGAAGACAGCTGACAGATTCGGCGTGAGGGTGGTGTTCTCTTCCAGGAACAAGCTGGGCAGTTTATGCGCCATGGTGAGCAACAGGCTCGATTCCCGGGACGATTCCCCCCCACGAAGTTGTTTGATAAAACATGGGCTCCAATTTGTTCGTTGCATGACCAATGTTGTGTACTGCATTCCCATGTCCTGTGGCCGGGTGTACGTCGGCCAGACCGGCCGCTGTCTTAATGTACGCCTGAGGGAGCATCATTCCTCTTTGAAAAGAAAGCCCTACACACAACTGGCGCAGCACTGGTCTAAATGCGGTTATAAGCCACGTTGCCAGCCACACTTCACGGGCACGGTAGTAGTTTTTAAGCACAGAGACCATGCCACCAGGGAACTTGCAGAAGCCTTCCATATCCGGATGAAGGGTCCCGATTGTATAGGTCACCCGTCGCTGAGTATTTTAGATAAAGAAGTGCAACTTCTGAAGGAGAGCGGTAGCGGATGAGGGAAAGGAGAAGAGAAACGAGAAAGGAATAGGGCGGTTCTCTTGTACGGCCGTACGCATGTGCGAAGGGCACACATGCTGGTTTGTTCGGTCTGGTGGTGGTATAAATGCGTATTCGTTTTTATTAAACCTTTCAGTTGATAGTAAGCGCCTGTGTCGTTCCCTTTCTCGTCCCTGTGAAAAATGTTTGCGCTTAAGTTTCACTCATGGAAATTCGAACCAACAAGCTCGTCTCTCCATTTTGCTTCAGTTTATTACTTGTTGCGCGAGACTGTTTCTGTGTTACCTAACCTCGACTTCAACAATCCCGCCACGTTGGCCCCCATCATCGCCCTGTGTGAGTGCAAAGCACGGGTCTATGGCTGGTACCTCAGAAGACGACTCTGCCCACCAGAAGTTCTGACCATCTTCGGCTTCCTACCCCCTTCGGTCTCTCATTCGACGAGGGTGTGCAAGATGGTTCGAGCTGAGTGCCGGAGTCAGAGAAGGCACTTCAGAGACTGTCTCAAAGTGGCCTGTGTGTCCCCATCTTCGGGGAAGCTAAATGTGGACTTTTTTCGCAAGTGGAGCTCGCACACCGAGAGACTGACCGAACTCGTCTGGAACTCTGTCCGTCCAACGCTGCCAGTCGTCAAAAAGAGTGCGCCTCCAGAAGGTAAACTCATGGTGATAGGAGACGTCTCATTGGACGCTCGTGAGGAATCTGTGTTAAAACTTGGACCAAAGTTTTGTTTGAATACTCCGTTGAAGACTGTTGAGCAGCTGGCTCTTGCGCGGAGTTTTGCAAAAGCCGTGACAGAGGTGGAAAGGGATCATTTTGTCGGTGAAAGTGTTGACGCTGTTGCCAGGCACGGCCCCGCGGGTAGAAGGGAGGCTTCATTGAGCTCGATCTGCAGTCGCTTGGTGGCAAAAGGCGCCCGTCTACTCGAGTCGGATAAGGAAGGCCATCTTGTTGTCCTTGAGCAGTCCGTATTCGCCGAAAGGGCACTCGGTGCAGTGCGCAAGAATTTCAAAGAGGTACATGTCAGTGGCATGGTAGCCAGGGACCGTGCCCTGGACATGTGTACTTCGTGGAATCTGGATAGTCTAGCCACGGCTATAAAGAATGAGAAGGAACACACGCTGCGGCTGTTTTTCGCGGCAAAACCCCACAAGCCGGGGTACCCTTCCGTTCTATCGTTTCAGAGCGAGGGCCGTGGCACGTGGCTGTTTCTGGTTTTTTGCAGAAGCATTTAGAATCTTTGACCATCATTCATCCGTTTTCGGTGCGGACCTCTGAGGCAGTTGTGGAGTGTCTGTCCTCTGTTGGTTGCTTGAACGTCTCGGGAATCAGCGTGGACGTAGATGACCTGTTTTACTCCCTGCCTCACGATGTGATGATGAGACGTAATAGAGATTGCATCACAAACGACAATGATGAGCTGGCCTTTGTGAATCGAAGTGGAATCCCCGTGAGGCGTTTTTAGAGCTGCTCAGTTTCTACCTTCAAAGTACTGTCGTAGGGTCGAAGATAAGGTATACGTACAAAAGTCGGGAGTGTGCATTGGGTCTAAGGTTGCTCCAGTCCTGAGTAACATTTTCCTGGGCAAGGTTGACTGTGATTTGCAGCTCGCTTTACAGAGCGTTGCCACTAAGGTTTTTCTCTATGTGGACGATTTTTTTCGGTTCTGGGCTGCAACGTACAAATGGAGCCCTTCCAATGTGCTGTACTTGATGCCTTCAATGCGAAAGGTAAAGGTTTAAAGTTCAGGACCGAGGTTCCACTTGAAGGCACCTTGACATTTCGTGGCCTCGAGCTTCGTTTCTCACGGGACCATACATGCTGGATGTACGCGCCCCGTTCTAATAAGCCACTCTTGAACTTCGCTTCTTTTCATTCCAAGCTGGTTAAGAACGGGATAGCCCACACGTGTCTCAAATCCGCAGTCAGCAAGTCCTGTTATCATTTGGCGCAACAAAGCTTTAATGCACAAGTAGTTCGGCTGGAGAACGCAGGGTTTCCCCTCTCCGTCCTCCAGGCAATCTGTCAGAGTCTTGTGAAACAGTTGAAAGGGTTCGCGCATCACATAACAGATACCAACCAGAGCAAAAAAGTGGCAGTCATTCCCTATGTACATGCGCTGTCGCATCGCCTCAAGAAGACAGCTGACAGGTTCGGTGTCAAGGTGGTGTTCTCGGCCAGGAACAGGCTGGCCAGTTTATGCGCCATGGTGAGCAACACGCTCGATTCCCGGGGCGATTCCCCCCCCCACGAGGTTGTTTGATAAAACACGGGCTCCAATTTGTTCGTTGCATGACCAATGTTGTGTACTGCATTCCCATGTCCTGTGGCCGGGTGTACGTCGGCCAGACCGGCCGCTGTCTTAATGTACGCCTGAGGAGCATCACTCCTCTTTAAAAGGAAAGCCCTGCACACACCTGGTGCAACACTGTTCTAAATACCGTTATCAGCCACGTTGTCAGCCACATTTCACGGGCACGGTAGCAGTGTTTAAGCACAGAGACCGGGCCACCAGGAAACTTGCAGAAGCCTTCCATATCCGGATTAAGGGTCCCGATTGTATAAGTCACCCGTCGCTGAGTATTTTAGATAAAGAAGTGCAACTTCTCAAGGAGAGGGGTATAGGATGAGGGTAAGGAGAAGAGAAATGAGAAGGGAATGGGGCGGTTCTCTTGTACGGCCGTACGCATGTGCGAAGGGCACACGTGCTGGGTTGTTCGGTCTGGGTGTGGTAAAAATGTGTATTCGTTTTCATTAAAACTTTCAGTTGATAGTAAGCGCCTGTGTCGTTCCTTTTCTTGTCCCTGTGAAAAATTTTGCGCTTAAGTTTCACTCTTGGAAATTGCGAACCAACTAGCTCGTCTCTCCACTTTGCTTGAATAGTAGGATTTCATGCGCACCACATGAACGGTTTCAGGCTGAAGTTTACGACGTCCTGCGGGTACAGTGATGACAGGGATAACTTCATACGTAACGTCACTCAGCCGACGCAGAACTTTTTATGGTCCAAAGTATTGTCTAAGGAGATTTTCTGAGAGCCCGCGGCGACGAACAGGACTCCACACCCAGACACGGTCACCATGTTGGAAGTCCACGTGCCTGTGGCGGAGATTGTAGCGGCTGGCGTCATGGCGTTGCTGATTGCTTGTGCGTACGCGAGCAAGTTTCCGTGCCTTTTCCGCTCGCTGTGTAAACTCTCCCGTCTCGACATGCTCGTCGCCGTCGGTATGTGGTAGCATAACGTCCAACATGGTCGACACTTCGCGACCGTAGAGTAACCTTAAGGGCGGCATTCGGGTCGCCTCCTGTCGCACCGTGTTGTATCCCAAAGTTACGTACGGCAGAATGGTATCCCAGGTTTTATGCTCGACATCTACGTACATGCAGCAGCATGTCCGCGATCGTTTTTTTCATGCGCGTGGCCAAACCGTTGGTCTGCGCATGGTATGCGGTTGTGGTCCCATAAGAAGTCCCGCTGGGCGTCATGACAGCTTCCATGAGTTGCGCCGTGAAGGCTGTTCCGCGGTCTGTGCTTACAATCGATGGAGCGCCGTGTCAGAGCACGATGTCCTCGAGGAAGAAGTGGGCCAGTTATGGAGCTGTTCCTCGTGGTAAGTTCCTTGTCTCGGCGTAGCGGGTGAGATGGTCGGTTGCAACGACTACGAATTTATTCCTGGAAGATGAAAGTGGGAAAGTTCCCAAAAGGTCCATTCCAGCTTAGGAAATCATCGTACTAGCGAACACTAAACAGAGACAGAGGTAAAAGATGCGACGAAACACACGCTAGAACTTCTACTCAGTTTATGCAACGGAAACACGAATAAGGCTATATGTACATGAAACGTGGAAAGGGTAAAAAGCAGTGAACGCAAACCAAATAAAATAAAATAGTATCGCACTCGTCACACTTGCTCATATACCAGCGCCACCTCACAGTGCCCGCCAATATCACTCGGCGTAAATTAAACTTTCACGTGTGTTCGGCTATCACCCATCACCCGTGCACATCCTGCTCCCCCTCTCCAAAAAACCGATTTCCTTTTCAGACAGTGCCAAAGATGGTGAACTGATGCACCTAGCCTTTCTCTGTTTATCATGAAGGCCTCAAAAATTCCGCGCTCTGTCTGCGAGGAAGATAGCCGAACACACGTGTAAGTTTAATTTACGGCGGGCCCTGTAAGGTGGCTCTGTTATATGAGCAGTGGGACGAGTGCGATACTATTTATTTTCTTTGGTTTGTGTTCACTGCTTTTTACCCTTTCGACGTTTCATGTACATATAGCCTTTTAAGTGCGAATGCACTTTATAAGCGACCCCAAACCATCCACCGCCGGTGGCGGCGGCGGCGTCGGCGTCCGCAGTGCTCCTATATAATTAAAAAGGAAACAGCATCCGGCGCAAGGTTTCGATCCGAGGAAATTGCGGCCGCAGCGCGACGCTCTACCCGACTAAGCCACGGACGCGACGCTGGTATCAGTGTTAGTGACGCGCCTTATACCTTTAACGCATCAACTACGTCGTCAGCGGCGTGCGTTGGCGACTCAGCGGCGTTATAGCGGCTTGATAACTGCGTGGTGTACACGTGATACTACAAACCCCATGGAAGAGATGGAAGAGAAGGCGGCGAGGCCGTGGGCTGCGGGGGCCGAGCGCAAGCGCCGCAAGCGGGCCGACAACCGTGCATTCGCACTTTCACATTCTCCCCCTCGGGGAAATGCGGGGGAATTTTTTTTCCTGTTTCTGTTGCATACACTGTATTGAAGTTCTAGCGTGTGTTTCTTCGCCCCATTTCCCTCTTTCTCTGTTTAGTGTTCGCTAGTACGATGATTTCTTTAGTCAGTACCCAACTCGCCCAACTTACCGCCTAAGTTAGCCATTCCAACTTGTTAAAAGGTTTTTCAGGAATCTTAAATGCTTGAAGCAAGCCGTCTTGGTCGTCCCGGAGGCGGTTTTTGTCGTTGACAATCACGGCACGTGCGGACATAATGTCTAACGGTGACGGAAAGCCTTGGCCAATAATAATTCTCCTGGATTCTGGCCAACGTGCGAGTGAAGCCTAGAGGACCCGCGGTGGGTTCATCATCAAACGTTTGTAATATTTCATTACGCAGCGCTGCGGGGACGACTAGGAGGTGGGTATTCCCATTAGAGGTAGAGTTCCTCTTGAAGAGCACATTGTTCCGCAACGAGGATGCCAACCCTCTTGTGAAGGCTTTTGGAACACTACTTCCCTCTCCCTCCAAAAAGTCGGTGAGCGGCCGCAGTTCTGGTTCTTCGCGCTGTTTCTGGGACATGGTGGTCGTGTTCAAAGCTCCTAAGAACGGAATGTCGTATTCTTCATCGTCTGCAGGCGTTAGTGGAGCTCGGAAGAGGAGAAGGAGCAGGAACAACTTTATTGAACATGTAGCGCTTAAGCGCTAGATGGGGTGGTTCTCTCTTCTCGGGTACCATATGCTTCCAGTGCCTCCTGGCCCCTGGTGATCAGTGTGTGCTGGTCTTCCAAGGCAGGGCTTGACAGCAAGATTTCCCATCGGTCGATATGGGCATTATTGGGTAGGGGGCGGAGTGGGGGGAACGTTTTCGAGAAATCGCACTCTCCTATGACATGTCGGAGTGTGCCAGTAGTTTGCAAAAGTTGCATTCCTTTTTGTGTCTCTCTGGATACATTTTGTTCTGGAGGTATGGATGCGGGAAGGATCCGGCTGGGATCTGTCTATAAATGGCTTGCTGGGTTCTACTAAAGGAGCGGTGTGGTTCGGGGAAGCGTTTTCTGCCGTCCCTGTAATGAGTTAGGATATCTTTGTACCTCGTGATGGGTTGTTGCTCTGGCCCCTCAGCCCGGAGATTGATTTCTCGGGCCTGTTGGTGGGCAAAATCATTGCCCTCCACCGCTGAGTGTCCCGGTACCCATACTAGCTCTGTCCTATGATTTGGAGGCGTTTTCTTTTTGAGGATTCTCAGCGCGCTAGAGACACCCATCCTTCCCTGAAGTTTCTGTAAGCCTTGTGGGAGTCCGTGATTATCTTCTTTGTGCCAGGTTGGGTTAAGGCAATGGGTATCGCTGTTTCTTCATCCTTCTCGGGGGAGGGTGACGCAATCGATGTACAGGTGACTAGTTTGTCTAGTTTCGTGACGGCGATCGTTGCTTTCGTTGAAAACTTTCGTTCGTATACAAAATCCCGTCTTCTTGTTCGAGCGTTTTGGCTAGGGTTTTCGCTCTGGCCCCTCTTCGTCCCTCGTTGCGGTCCGGTTTCATATTCCAGGGTAGTGGTTTGGCCCAGTTCTTGGGTATGGGACCCTTCCTTTGGTGATAAGCTTCCTGCCATCCTATCTTGTCTAGGGCGGCTCTTCCCGCTTTGCTTTGACTGAGCCTGACTCTTTGGTTGGATAGATGGGCTTCCAACAGTTCACTTAATGTGTTGTGTTTACCCGTTCCCAGGAGCTTCTCGGTGGATGAGAGGAGTGGGATGGCCAAGGCCAGTTTTGTGGCTTTCCTGATGATTGCGTCTAGCTGTTCCCTGTTACTGATATGGGGCTGAGTATACTATTCTTGATGTCACAAAGGGCCCTTCAACTAGCTTCAGGGCATCATCTTCTTTCAGTCCCCTTCTTTTGATACTCTTCTGATCATGTTCATGATCTGCTCTGATGTGTCTTAGTCTGCGTATCGCTGCTCCGGCCTTGCCATTTTCTTGTTTGAGCAGGCCTAGAATTCTGACTTGGGCTGCCGGGTTGATATTGGTGTTGTCTATGACGATTGTTATCTCTTTCTTTTTATCCTTTTTCTACCTGGGATTTATTATCACTAACTCAGATTTCTGCGGTCAGCAGCTTAGGCCGCATGATCTTGCAAATTCGTGGACCGTTTCTGCTGCTTTTTGGAGATTCTCCTCTATCCAGCCGTCCGATCCCGCCTTCGATGTCCAGATGGTGATATCATCTCCGTACAGTGCATGGTCTATCCCTTCTATGTTCTCCAGCAAGGCCGGAAGGGGAGAAGGGCCAGGTTAAACAGCATGGGAGAGAGGACTGACCCTTGCAGGGTGCCCCTGTCGCCCAACGCTTGCGGCTGTGACTTCTCCTCTCCGAGTTTGATGATTGCCGTCCTGTTGGTGAGAAAATCCTTGATGTACCTATAGGTCCTTTCTCCGTATCCCGTTTTGTGCAGGTTGCGAAGTACGCTTTCGTGGGTGACATTCTCAAATGCCCCTTTCAAATCGAGTGCTCGTATCGCTCTGGGCGTCGGACTTTTTGATTTCTTGATGATCGATGACCAGTTCGCTTAGTTCTATGAGAACATCCTGGGTGCTTAGCTGCTCTCGAAAACCGTACATGGTTGTTGGCATCTGGTCGGTGATGTCCAGATGTCTCTGAAATGTTTTGAGGACCAGCGTTCTACCCCCTTCCCCACGCATGATGTGAGAGAAATGGGTCTCATGTTGTCTATGTGCGGCGTCTTCGCTGGTTTTGGTAGGAAGCTGATCTCCGCCTCTCCATTCCTTGGTTAGCGTTCCGGTCTCCCAGGCACTGGTTGTGTCCTATGAGCTCGAGACGGCCTTTGTTGCTGAGGTTATTGAGCATCTTGTAGGTTATGGTGTTTCTGCCCGGTGGGCTGCCATGGTTGCTTTCGTCGATTGCCGCTGTCAGCTCTTGATCGGTGAAAGCTTCGTCCAAGTCAGCGTTACTCGTTCCCTCGTATTCGGGAAGTGGCGTGGCATTTTTTTCCGTTTTTAGGTATTTTGTATTGAGATCTTTGGTTAGCTGCTCGCTGCCACCCTTGTAGTTGTTCAACGTGCGCGTAAGGCTGCGGTTGCTTGCGCTCTTGCCATTTAGGGGGTTTATCAGGTGTCTGAGGAGGTTCCACGTTTTTCTTGTCGACAGAGTGCCTTGCTGTCCGTCGCACAGCTGCATCCAGTTTTCTCTGCACAGCTGCGTTGCGTATTCCGCAGCCTGCCTGTTAAGTTCATGTATGCGTTTCTGCAACTTCTTGTTGTGTTTTTGCCTTTTCCATCTTCTGGTTAACCCGTGCCTAGCCTCCCATATATGAACTAGTTTGCTGTCCACGTACAGGGATTGCACGGTGGTAGCTATTTTTTGCGTGTACTTGTCCACCCACTCCAAATGTTTTTTGGCCCATTCCTGGTACGACCTGGACTCCGTTTCCCCTTGTTCTTCTTCTTCGGTTTCCATTCTCTT
The DNA here is from genome assembly GCA_013339765.2 of Haemaphysalis longicornis. NCBI lineage: Eukaryota > Metazoa > Arthropoda > Arachnida > Ixodida > Ixodidae > Haemaphysalis > Haemaphysalis longicornis. Next base: position 190,046,614 of record CM023450.1, on the reverse strand, counting down.
CCTGAGGCGATCCCAGTCCGTGATTCTTGCCTTCCTAGTTTCGCTTTGAAATTGGGTCCACCTATTGTCAGTCATATAATATCGTGGTCCGATCCCAGATTCTTCCCCTTTTTTTGCCAGGTTAAGTTTGATGTTGTCAAAGAAATGATGCTCGCTCCAGCGCTAGAAAGCTCAGAGCCGCGGCTGAGCCTATTTCGCCAACTTTGCCGCTCTCCACCACGCGTCGCCCCAAGCTGAACTGGCGTTTTGTGCACCGGTTCTGTATCTGTTTAAAATGTCTTTTTCACATGCCGCCGGCAGGAATTACCACCGCGACAAAATAAGACCCGGCACCAGCGGAGGCCAAATCTGATAGGGCTCTTTTTGGATAAACAGTGCGCTGTGCAGCCAAGGGAGCGAGCGCAGGATCCTCCCCGTGCGGCTGCGAGTTCGCCGCCGATAAGAGTCGCGTGCCGCCGGTAGCAAAGTTCTGCTGCAACGTACACCGCGACAGGGCAAGGCCAGGCCGCCGCACACATGCGGCCAGATTTTTCGTTCGCTTTTCCAGCCTTGAGCGGAGTGCGGGATTCATGGTGTCAACAAAGGTTGCCCGTAGCAGACGGCCGTGTGTGCAGCGCAATAGCAGAAGTACGTCACCGCCGAGGAGCGCAGCATCATTGGAGGGAAGGCTTGCTCGCCGTCAACAGCGGTGAGTAGGTTGAAAGCAGAAGGAAACGCGGCGCGACGATAATGCTCGGTTTTTGATTTACGATTTCTCTTCTAATACTCATCGCTTTAACAATATTCTTGCGGGAGGAGATTGCTAATACATTGCTTTATTTGGTTACATGTACATTCACGGATCGGCGGAAGGTATTTCAGGACCAATGTAAAGCTAGCCCACCTGCGACCTGCATCCGTGCGCTTTTCTGGCTGGGCGTTGGTCCTTAGGCTTAGCTCCCGCTGCTGCGCTTGGGCCCTCCTTTCACCTGCGACTCACCATCCCAGGGCTGTAGTCACTTGCTCGGGTTGAATTTCCACTCCCTCCACTTCTACTCGCATAGCGGCAGCCATGTTGCAATGAGGCTTGGGTAAAAAGTATGGTCCTTGGGGTCCGCGGAGGCAACGACCTCGGCACTCGCCCAAGGGCCCGGCGGAGCACGCCTAGGCTTAGCGACGACTTCAGCCAGTAGGCCTAGCAGCCGTTAGGCTTAGCTCCACGTGACTCGGGCGATCGCTGCATGTGCTGCTTCAGCTCAATAAATGCCGTTTGCTGTTCCTTGTTTCACACAAATCGGGTATCATCTTGGGTTAGGTGGGTTAACGGGGCTGCGATGTGAGAAAAGGTTAGGATAAATCGGCGGTAATATGAGCAGAGTCGCAAAAAACGGCGTACGCGTTTTTTGTCCGTAGGCATTGGGAAATCGGCGACAGCTGCAATTTCGTCAGGGTCTGGCTGTACTCCTTCGTGACTAACGACGTGGCATAAAAAGCAAAGCTTCTCGTAACCGAAATGGCACTTCTCCGGCTTGAGTGTGAGTCCGGCGGAACGTAATGCCTGGAGGACCGAGCAAAGTCTTTCCAAGTGCTCCTCGGAAGTGGCGGAAAAGACAACAACGTCATCGAGAGACACAAGGCACGTTTGCAATTTCAGGGCGGTCAAGACAGTGTCCATGAGCAGTTGAATTGTTGCTGGAGCTGAGCGTAAACCAAAAGGCAGAACCTAAAATTCATAAAGTCCATCCGGTGTCACAAATGCAGTTTTCCACCGGTCCCGCTCATCGACCTCGATCTGACAGTAACCACTCCTGAGATTCATCAACGAAAAATACCGTGCGTGGCGCAGTCTGTCAAGGGAATCGTCGATTCGCGGTATCGGGTACACATCGTTCTTGGTGACTTGGACTAGCTTGCGGTAGTCGAAACAGAAGCGTAGACTACCATCTTTCTTCCGCACGAGAATAACAGGACAAGGCCTGGGGCTTTGCGATGGCTGTATCACATCCTCCTCCAGCATTTGTGTTACCTGTTCCCGTATAGCGTCTCGTTCCTTGGGAGAGACACGATACGGGTTTTGGCCAACAGGTCTCCCATCCTCCATGGTAATGATCCGATGCTTCGTAAGGGGCGTTTTTCGTACCTTTCAGGTAGGAGAGAAGCAATCAATAAACTTTTGTAATAGTTCCAGCAGGCATTGTTGCTTTGTGGCTGGTAGATCAGGGCATATGTCGAAGACGGAGGGTTCACCGCCACCTGGCGCTGTTTGGGCCTGTAAGACAAGACTTTCGAAGTTTGCTTCAATGTTCTCAAAGCGTGCTACGGCGGCTCCTTTGGAGATTTGCTGGCGTTCGTTCCGGAAGTTTGTTAGAAGTACTTCGGTGCAATTATCATTTAGGTGCACTACTCCTCGTGCGATTGAGATGCCACGGGTAAGCAGAAGGTCACTTGCTGCTTCAGCTATCCCTTCGTCACACCAGGAATCCTCGCACTTCACGAAAACCAAGGCGCACGGCCTCAGTGGCAAGACGATGTCTTCATCAACGATATGCAAATATGCAAGGTCCACGAGCAATGTTCTTAATCGAGGTCTCGAGCCATGACGTTGTTGGAGAATGTGACTAGGCGCTCTGGGAAATTGATAATGGCGTGAAATTTTCGCAGAAAGCCTATTCACAAGATATGGTCTTTACAGCACTGGGGAAGGATGAAGAAAGTGCCGAAAAAATTCGTCATACTTATACGGATTCTCGCAGTACACTTGCCCGTCGGCGTCATTACATCGCCGCCTGCTGATCAAATCTGCGGCCCAGTCCACGCGTTTTTTACTTTTCTGAGCTTGTCTCCGAGTCCTTGGCTGATTATCGAACAATTTGCGCCAGTGTCCACCAGAGCAGTTACTTCCTGCCCAGCAAGATCGGCGCTCACCACTTCACCGGGGCATTCTTCAGCCGTACGCCGATCGACCGCCGGTGACTATGGAGGGTCTTCGCAGCTTCTATCAGCAGCAACCTTGCCTCCAGAGGTTTCCGGTTCTAGTTTCCCTGGTGGGGACGTGGAGACCTCCCGCTTGACGCATCCTGAGAGCTTCGACGATTGAACGAAGTGTTCAAGCGAGCTGGCGAGGGCGAGCCTGGTCGCTGTCTCAGAGACTGCTCTTGCCTCGCCGCGAGATAGACGTCGATTTCAGGTGGTCGTTCCCCGAAACAAGGAGGGCGACGAGCGGCGGGGAAAAAACCGGGAAGTCTAATGTCGCGGTATGGGCAGCGAGAGTACACGTGACCCACCTCACCGAGAGGTACCATAGGGGTGTTTGGTTTGCCGCGCGCCATACGTTGGTCTTGCGTATCGGTGGCTGGAAGATTGGCTCAGTGGAGGACCATGTCCCAGAAGGTGGCTTTCGTTGCGTTGGGAAAGAGGGCTGTGCAGACGAAGGACGACCCAGGGCTTTCGCATAGTTCACTTGTAAAACTTCTTGGCTGGGTTCAGGTGGGACAATCGTTTGACGAATCTCTTTGCAGACGACCTCAGCAGTGGTTGAAATGGCTGGCTGTGATGAACTCGTAGTAAGCGTTCTCGGCTCTTCTTGGACAATGCTGCGGACGAGGTCACACAGCGAATTTTCGTTGGCGGGTAGAAGAATGGCGGCGTGCGGCGAAGTTGCTGTCCATTCGGTTGTATTGGTGGCAGCGATCCCGCAGAGCTCGTTCAATGGCGGTAGCTTATTTTATAAACTGCGGCACAGTCTGTGGCGGGTTTCGCACGAGTCCGGCAAAAAGCTGCTCGTTCACTCCGTGCATAAGGTACCGGAGCTTTTTCGGCTCGGACATGTCGGGATTGGCTCGGCGAAAAAGACGCACCATGTCCTCAGCGAACATTGCCACACTTTCGTTTGGCTTCTGCACGCGGGATTCAAGGAGTTGCAATTCGTTGTCCCTACAATCTGCGTTCGGGAATGCATCGCGAATGTCTTGGCGAAATTCGTCCCACGTTCGAAGGCTCGCTTCATGGTTCTCAATTCATATACGGGCACCGTCCTCTGGCGAGTAGTAGACGTTTCTTAGTTCGTGGACGGCATTGTAGAGTTTGCATGAAGCGACTCATTCGTACTGCCCTAGCCAGTCGTCGACGTCTTCGTACACTTCGCCATGTAAGCTGGGTAGCTGCCGAGGTGTTTGAAAAATCACCTGTGAGTTGTTGGACTGCATGGTTTGCGTTTCGCGAGCTTGACGCGACTTAGCGTTCCTGGGCATGAGGCCGAATTCATGGGTTAGGCCAAGAAGGTGACGGCTGCTGCGGTGGACAGGCGTGTCGATGAGAAGAGGACTGACGGGGCTAGATGAGCGGCGCCGGTAGGATTGCTGGACATACGCTGCACCTCCATCAGTGTTCCGTTGCAAGAAGAGCAGGAGGCGAAGTTGGGGCAAAGACAAAACGGAGATTTATTGGGCCTCTAGAAAGCCACCAAAAAGACGTGGTGTCGCGCGAAACAGTGATCAGGCAAATCAGCGTTCCAAAGCACGAGCCATTCCACGAGCTCTCCTGCACGCGTCACGTCGATGACGCTTTCGTCGTCGTCGCCTTCGTGGCTCTGTTTCATAGCAGACGCACTCGCGACAATGTGTTACACAAAGCCCCTTTGTGGGGAAAATTCTGAAGCTTTGAAAAATATTGTTCTACTCATATGTACTCGCAGTGTAACGTACAAAAACACGAACTTTTGTTTTCACATATGCATGCATGCACGTACTCGCGTCATGTAATGTAATAACTCGCACTTTTGTGTTCACATCTGTTTCGTTACTGTTCATTTATAATTGTTCTTAAAGCTGTCTCATGAAGTTTAATTTGTTTGAATTTGTCATAGGCGTATCTGTGTAGTAAGTCTCAATTATATCGTTGCCCAATGAGACTAGCAGCTTCACCACTGAGCTGTTTCATGCGCAGAAACTATCGCAACTTTTCAGAACATCTGAGAGCAGCAAACTGTGCCGAAAAGGATTACAAATAGGAGTTTCTTTTGAGTATTACAGGTAGCGCATAAATACGCCAAAGAACGACAAAACCGATATATAATTAAAGCGGCCGGTAGACTGTACGAGCGAAACAAGATATGTTCATTCAATTATCGCTCAATAAAGCACTATGAAAACGAGCGAAATAACCTAAAATTACAACAAAAACACAGAAAAAAAATTATCTAAGAATGTACTTCATACGAAAGCAAAATCGCGCACCAAAACCCGGCATCATCTGCCACTGCAACCGCACTGATGATTATGATGATGATGATGATGATGATGGATTGGCTTGACCCTTTGTAGCGGGTGCACACCAAGGGGGTCCCAGTCAGTATTAGAAAACAAAGAAAACACGCACACATCCAGGAGGACATGAAAGCACAAGAAAGTTATCGAAAAGTTGTTTGATGGTGCTTCAAGTGTGATTGTACACGCACACATCAGTTGGCGAGAGGAGCACAGAAACAGAAAGTCATCGACGAAAGATGTTAAACTGTAAACGCACGGTAATCCGATCGTGAATGCACTCACACACACACTGGTTCCGAGAGGAGCATAAGTTGTCGAATAGAGTTGTTTCACGGTGAACGCACAGTGATGCGCGCACGAACGCGAACTACACACCCACGTGACAATCCTGGCTGAGCACGTCGAACCAAAAGAGCAACACAAACTGCTGTCCTGAATCAGGCTCGGACCACAATGGTTCACCAATGAGTAAGTCACTGTTTGGTGTCCGTAGCCCCAGAATTTTGTGTCGTGATGTGCCCGTCTCCCTCACCCCTCTCTCTCACGTCCAGCTCGTCACAACTTCCATCGGGCGCTTGGGGGAAACGGAGTGCCCGTGGGACAGTGGCGCCATCCACCGGGGTGGGCCGCAGAGTCGCACACTAGAGAACCATGGGTTCTCGAGGCTCCGCCTCCGCTCCGCAGAGTCAGCACATTGTGCACCCAACGGTGTTGTCGAAGCGGCTGCGGTAGACGAGGGTGCGAAGTGCTCCTGCCCTCACTTCGAACAGGAGGCTGCTGCCCACGCTGTTGTCATAGAGGTCGACAGTGGAGATTTCTGGTTTGTGGCGACGGTAGAAGTCGATGGTGGACCTATGCTCCATACCCCTGCCCGACAGAGAGTTCTCCACCTCTATGACTCGCCGGTGGACCTCAAGCGACCACTTGGCTGCATTGTCAGCGGTGGTGCGTTCTGTGAGGAAGCCGTACTTCCCCTCCAACTGATGCACTCGCCGTGTCTAATCGGTACTCATGCAGGTCGCCAAGAGGTACTCGAAAAAAGGGAGACGGACACGGTATGCGATCTTGTTGGAGGCTTCCCGGGCCTCAAAACTCGACCAGCCCACGTCCCCCTGTACCGCTTCATTGGCGACCCGGCCATTAAAGCCGAGGGCGGCCTTTCCGTCTTCCCGTTGCTGTCTCTCTATCCACTCTCGCGTTCCGGGCGAGAGTGGACACTGAGGATCTGTCACTTGCACCACCGGGCCAAATGCAAGTCAAATAAGTCGGCGGTATGGCACCAATGAGAACCGGCGTGACGCCGCAGGCATTGAAAAAGTACAGGAAGCGATAATCCAGATATCATCATCAACTAAAGTTCATTCAATACCTTTACCCAAAGCCTCTCCTAACTTTTTCTCCTTCGTGACTAGGAAGGCTAGTAGCGCGGGGTATGGGGTAACGTAGCACCAGTTGCTGGAAAGGCTTATTTATTTATAATGATAATCAATAAAATAACCATGCCGAGACGCCACCTTTACCTTCAGCCTTAGCGTTACACATGAGGCTATGGTTTAGTCCACGAAGGGACTTTTCTACCGACGTAACAGTAGATCGTTATTTTGCAACCAGAAAAAAAAGTGGTGGCTGCGCTTGGACAAATAAGTACCCCAAAGTGCGCTGAAAGTTAGCTAGCTGTTGGGTGCCCCACTCGCGGCGGCCAAAGATTTTCACTGGAGCCGTGACTGCTGCGTACGTCCCGCTTTCCGCCCCCCGATGCCTACCGTCGCGCCCCCACATAGACATGCGCACGCCGCGGGCGAAATGAGGCAAACAGGCCTTCGAGCGCCGCTTTCTCGGTCCAGCCCGACGGCAAAGCTTTGCACTGCCGCCGAGACAGATGAAGAAAGAGGAAGCGAATAAGAGAGAGAGTCCTTAGCCGAAAAGCTACAGAAATTCGCCATATCGCCATATATATTATTTTAGGTCGCCATGGGCCTCTCAAATTTGCCAATTTGGCAGAACGTAGCCACCAGTAGAAATCCTGCGCTGTTCTAAGGGCGTTGCTATGCGTCCGGCGCCCAATGTATCTATGACAAGTGTGTGCCGCCCCCCGACCCTACTCTTCGTGGGCGCGCGGACGTGCCTCTCGTGTGCTCCCGGCAAATGCGCTGGAATCGAGCGATATCTCACTCTTCCAACAGATTTTTTTGTGGGTTGGCGACTTCAAGAGGACCTCAGGACGATGTACAAGAAAATGTTTTGGAACCATAGAAGCTTTTTTGACGGTTTTCGGAAGTCTCAACCTACTTCCAGACTAAACGCCTCAGCCCGGCCGTCGCCCACGTGAGCAGGCAGTCCGCCGCGCAACGCTGGCCAGCTCGGTGCTCCGATGAAGCCTGCCTACAAGAACAATAAACCAGAACATCCCGCCTAGGCTACGCAAGCGATGGAAGTGAAAGAAATCAGACCCAAGCATTTGGACAAGACGAACGACACTACAAGAACCCCGATACACAGAGCCGACGATAAAGACAAAGTAGCCAACCGCGCAACGAAGACTTGCAACCACAGCACCTACGACGCGTCCTGGGAACAGGCGCTCAGTAGGAGGGCCAAGCAGAAGACCAAGAAAGAAATGAAGATACAAGCAGATCCAACAAAGGACATGCAGGCGCCGGAGAAATCGGAGAAGAGTGCTCCGAAGCTCAACGTAGCGCATAAGAGAAGGATTCAAAACTTCCCCAAGCAGAACTTCAAAATCGTCATAAGAGCTAAAGAAATGCCAATAGGTTCACTCATGGTGCCCCAAAGCACCCAGCTATAGCAAGAGCATGTGCCAGTGGGGTGAAGAACCTTCAAGAGGCCATAGTAAGATCGACAGGCACTTCCAACATCATCTTTGTTAGCACGCCGAACCAAGAACCGGCTACCGAATTTAGAACCACAGAAACCTTGACCATCGCCGAAAGAAAGTATTATGTAAAATCGTGCGTAGGTTACTCTGAACAAGAAGTTAAATGTGTCGTTCACGGATTTGCACGTGGCACTACCTCAGAAGTTATGGACGGCCTGCGCATGCGGACCATCGACACCGAAATCCTATTCGCATGCATGCTGGGAAAATCGGCCAGAGCTCTTGTAACCTTCGAGGGCAAAACGGTTCCCCGCGCTGTCCGCTTTTCGGAGGCGAAATGACGTGCTATGTATGCAAGGCTACAAGACTGGTCTGCCCCATATGCAGAAAAACGGGGCACACAGCCGACGTATGCCCGGAACCCAACGTCAACATCTTCTCGTCGCGCAGGGAAGGAAGCCCTGCAAAATATCGCAAGATAGATTGATTATAGGGCTTAACTCGCCGACGCAACCCAGGTGATGAGGAGTGCCGTAGCGGAGGGCTCCGGATTAATTTTGACCACCTGAGGATCTTTACGTGCGCCGAAATCTCGTACACACGGGCGTTGTCGCTTTTCGCTTCAATCAGCAAAGAGATCACAACAAGAAGTCACCTAAATGCGCGCTGTGCCAAAATTTACACCATCTTTCCGCGAAGGGAACCATGGGGTAGATGCGACGCATCGGGGGTTGCCGTTGCGTTTCCACTATGTTAGCGTGTAGATTGCTGTTGTTGTGGGTCCTATTTACACAGCATGTTCACCCCCGATGCGTCGCATCTACCCCATGGTTCCCCTCTAGGGAAGATGGTGTAAAGTTTAAATGCAGAGCCTTTCTTTAACTCACGATGTCACCTGGCGTTGTCGGCGTTCGCGTGCCTCGGCGTCCGCAACAGCCGTTCCAGGTGCACCCTCTCCCCCATTCCTCCTCTCCCGCATCACGCTACCCTCCTCGCTCTCAACAACAGGTCCTCACGCCTTCCCCTACACTATATAAAAAAATAATACTTACCGGGGCCTGGTTTCGATCCCACGACCATGTGGGCGGAACGAAAAGTACATGGTGCTCTACCCACTGCGCCACAAAGCCGACCGGGAATGGAAGCAAAATGGAGAGACGACCTAGTTGTTTCGCAATTTGCATGAGTGAAACTTAAGCGCAAAAAGTTTTCACAGGGACGAGAAAGGGAACGACACAGGCGCTTACTATCAACTGAAAGTTTTAATGAAAACGAATACACATTTATACCACCCCAGACCGAACAAACGAGCACGTGTGCCCTTCGCACATGCGTACGGCCATCCAAGAGAACCGCCCCATTCCCTTCTCGTTTCTCTTCTCCTTACCCTCATCCTATAGCCCCTCTCTTGAGAAGTTGCACTTCTTTATCTAAAATACTGAGCGACGGGTGACTTAGACAATCGTGACCCTTAATCCGGATATGGAAGGCCTCTGCAAGTTCCCTGGTGGCACGGTCTCTGGTGGACACGGTAGTTGTTTTTAAGCGCAGAGACCGTGCCACCAGGGAACTTGTAGAGGCCTTCCATATCCGGATTAAGGGTCCGGATTGTATAAGTCACCCGTCGGTCAGTATTTTAGACAAAGAAGTGCAACTTCTCAAGGAGAGGGGTATAGGATGAGGGTAAGGAGAAGAGAAATGAGAAGGGAATGGGGCGGTTCTCTTGTACGGACGTACGCATGTGCGAAGGGCACACGTGCTGGTTTGTTCGGTCTGGGGGTGGTATAAATGTGTATTCGTTTTCATTAAAACTTTCAGTTGATAGTAAGCGCCTGTGTCATTCCCTTTCTCGTCCCTGTGAAAACTTTTTGCGCTTAAGTTTCACTCATGAAAAAGGGAATAGAAGGCTACGAACGCGCCTTATATCATTGACTCATTCAAACTACGTCAAGAAGCTGCTGATACAACGCATTCACTACATGTGGGCGGAACGCGAGGTACATGGTGCTCTTCCCACTGCGCCACAAAACCGACACAGAATAAAAGGCTACGAACGCACCTTATATCCTTGACTGATTCAAACTACGTCAAGAAGCTGATGATACAACGCATTCACTACCACCAACTCCCCAAACACTAAACGTTAACGCAATACACCCACCCCCTATGCGACGCATTTACTCGGGTCCCCCTCGCGGGGAGATGGGCCCTTTTATTGAGGTGGCCTGTGCTTGTTACGGTTGCGCCGACCATCGTGATATCAGGCCTGTTAGTCTCCATTTCAAATCATCGGCGGTCACCGTAGGATGTCATCGGAGGAGCGCCGGCGGAACGGCTGAGCGGAGCGGCGCAGCTACCGCGTTTATAAGTAGGGTGAGGGGAATGAGAGAGAGCAGCGCAGAGCAGCGCATGCGCATGTGTTAACCCGCACCCACGCACAGCTGGCACGGCGACGGAGCGAGCGCATCTGAGCGCTAACACGCAGATGTCGCTGCGGTGAGAGCGGCGCTACCGTGCAGCTGGCGAAGCGAGAAGAATAGGGGAGGGATACGGACGCCGCCGGACTACGCCGGAGGGACAAAGCGGGTGAAAGAGATGCGTCGCGTCTAAAAAGTAACACCACATAGACTCGAAGGAGTGCGAGCTGAAATTCCGTAGCCCCAGAGTCCCAGCAGGCAACAGAAGCAAAATTTCAACGAAGCAAAGCAGACCAAGATGATTCGACGACGAGTCGCCGTAGCTGGAGCACCACCCTGAGCCGGAAGACCGAGAGGACCAACCAGCCCAACGGAAACCCAAGGGTTCTGGGACCAAGGGTTCGGGGACCTCAAGAAGAAGAGAAGCAAAGACGACAGAACTAAGGTGAGCGGTGCTGATGCAGCTTCCCAGGGCTATAATTGTCGTAAACCCAAAATGCTCAAGCAAAACAAATGTAAAGGTAAAACTGCAGCTCTCAAGGAACCTATATCAGTAATTAAGGCATAAAATGTAATGATCAGGAAAAAATCACAGAAATACGAGAGATCAGAAGGAAGAAACCTAATCCATACAGAAACTGAACTTACCCTCTCCACATCGGGCGCTCGAACCGTGGCAATACCTTACGACAATCTAATTAGTCGAATGAAGAAGAAACTCAAGAATTGAAAATAGAAATAGAAGTGGAGTTCTACAAAATTCCTATAGATTGGAGCAAAGCCCTAGGGGAACAAAATGGACTAATCCGAAAGGACCGGGCTAAGAAACAATTAAAGCAGACAAATAAGCGGAAGCTCGAAGACACGCGAGCTAGAAAAATAAAAAAACAAATAATCATTGAAAATGACCACAGCCAGATGAATGCGGAATCCGGTGACACAGACTCAGATTATTACCTATAGGCGGCCCCAAATCCAGGAACAATAATTAATATAGCAAGGGTAATGTGGAAGCCTAAATAATAAGAAATATTCGTTAGCAACGCACATAAGCACCATTGAACTGAAACCAGACGTAATATGCCTCGAAGAAGTAAAGGTGCAAACTAGCCTTAGAGGATACATAAGGATAGACCTATCAAAAAACTTCAGAGCAGCCGTATCCTTAAAAAAAGGCAACTTGCCGGAAGCACTACTTATTCACTAGAGAACCGTCAGCGAACTTGGTTTAAATATACCCCACCCAGAGAGGACACAAGAGTTTCTTCATATTGAACATCTACAGCTTACCCCTCTTTTCCAAGAGACGATGCGCCTAACGCGGAACAATATTGTCAAAATCTTGAGATACTTGAACGCTCCTTATAATGAATGGACCTGCAACTATAACTCCGTAAAAGGAAAAAAACTAATTGATACTATAAAATACCCAAATCTCCAAATGATCAATGATATGGCATACCCCTCCAGAATGGGTAACCACATGTGCAAATATACACGCCCTGACTTGACCATTGTGCTCACCGAGGGCAGACTCACGACCTGTACCAATACGGGTGAGAATCTCGGCAGCGATCACGATTTAGTAGATATCAGGACAAAATCAGACAACTTTAGAAGAAAAGCACGAAAATGAAAGGTCAGTAGTTGGGACGTCTTTCGTGAAAAGGAAGGGAAAAAAAGAAATTGAAGACATAGACATCTGGTGTCACCACATAAGAGAAGCTCTCAAACAGTCCACCAAGGAATTTGGAGAAGAGAGCGAATACCTCTGTGTCGACAACCATCTATTTATTTAGTTTTTATTTTCGTTACCTCAAAGGCCCCATGGAAAAGGGGCATTACATGAGGGGTGGGTAAGGTACACACAAAAAAGAAACAGTAGTACAGTGAATAAAAGACAAAAATACAAGGCATGTGTTTCAAATCAGTACACAAGTTGTAAAATACAGGGTGTTTCAGTGAACACTTTCAAAAATTCCTGAAGGTAGGCTTTTCAAGAAAAATAGGAATTCTCTTAAGGAACAAGCTATCAGGTTCAGCGGACGTCAGCAGTTATGAGAAACATGCGAATTACATAGTTAATTAACTAAAATTGTCTAATTAACTTTTAATTAGCGAAGTTTGGCGGTTATTGCCAATGGCGAGTTTGTAGCCACGGAAACGACGATAACCGATCAGTTTTCAAAGCAAAGAAAAAGGCACTCTAAAGCCCTGCAGCCCGCAAAAATCGAGCATTTTCCCCCCATGAAACCGAAACTCAGCGCACATGGTGCGCCGGAAGTGTAGTGCAAACGCAACATCCGCTGATGACGTGTTGCTGTGACTGTGTCGCCCAATTCAAGAAGGGCTGGTGATTCCCCACGCTAGGGAACCAGCTGATATCAACGCCATCGCCTCCTGTATTTTTTCAGCGTTATCTTTTCTTTCGTTGGTAGGCGCAAGAAACAAAGGCCATCGCCCACTACACGGTCGCCCGTTTCGGCAGCCCTAGTTGGACGTTGCCGACAGTTTTGCTTTTTTTTTTTTATTGTCTTGACCACATCTTAAGTGGCTACCAGACGTGCAAGTGCGAAACGTCACCATCCGTTCATTTTTTCGTTAGCTTTATCTGCTGCTCGTTTATAATCGCTGCGTGTTAGAAAGCGCCTCAGATAAAGGAAAGGCTTGTTTGCTGAGCCAAGAGGGATTTCTCGGCTATAGCTTGCGGCCTTGCGTAGTGCTTGCGGCTTTTCGCTTTAAAATGCTTCTTTACGCAGTGTGCGTGCGACATAGCCAAGACCGTAGCACTGGTGTCACCTCTTCCATTTGAGGATCAAGGTTTCAAAGCCACCGCGTTATTATTGTGAAAATGGCTGCGCCAGCTCAACTCCAGTACTCCGTTGCCGAGAAAGTGGACATTTTACTGGCTTATGTGAGCGCGCAAAGGACGCGCAACTGGCATCGATGCTGTATGCTGCCCAACATCCTGGCCGTCGTGTGCCAGCTCGCGCCCCATTTGTATCGATATTTAATCGGTTTAGAACCACTGGATCAGTCCATGCTCAGAGAAGGAAGCGGCCAGCCAGTGCAACCGAAGATTTTGACATCGATGTGCTGGCATACGTCGCTGTCAGGCCGGAAGCAAGCGTCAGGGAATTGCCAGCGCATATGGAGCGAGCCCAGCTTCAGTTTGGAGGTCACTTTCAAGACACAGCTACCACCCATATCATGTGTGTCTTCACCAAGAGCTCAGACCAAGCGACTTTCAAAAACGGCTTGATTTTTGCAACTGGTGCCTTATTCAATGCGACGAAGATCGGGAATTCCTCAACAGAGTGCTTTGGACTGACGAGGCCAATTTTGTAGGAATTCGAATGTCAATTTGCACACGCACATTATTGGTCTGATCAGAACCCCCACTGGCTCCGTGAGCATAAGCACAGGTAAGGTGGTCAGCAAACGTATGGTGTGGTATTTATAACGGCCGTATTGTTGGTCCTTACTTCATCGACGGAAGCCTTACCGGAAAGAAGTACACAGAGTGCGTCTTAAAGGGCGTCGTCTCCGAGTTTGCCTCAGAGTTGCCACTGGCTGCGCTGAAAAAAATGTGGTTCCAGCACGACGGAGCCCCGCCGCATTTTTCCTCACTGGCTCGTAAATTCGTCGATGAGTCCTTTCCCAACCGTGGATTGGGCGTGGTGGAACCACACCATGGCCGCCTAGGTCACCCGATTTGTCACCTTTGGACTTCTTCCTCTGGGATATGTTAAAAATGAGGTTTTCAAGACTGAGCCGGCCAACCTCGAGGATATGAAGCAACGTGTGAGGAGCTCCATCGACAACATTCCCAGACAGATGATGTTATCCACTATGAACTCCATGAAAGAGCGCCTTCGTCTGTGCATTGCAATGGACGGAAAACAATTTGAGCACATCATGTAAAATATTCTGTGCAGTCGTCCAAAATATTACTGTTGTGGAGCGCCCAAATAGGCCTACAACCAAATGAAACATTGAAATAAACCATTTTTGTTCATTGATATTTGTTACATGACTCAAAACAGCTAAAAAAGTATGAGGTCAGGATTTACTAATCCTATGTCAGCACTTCTTACAACAAATGGAACGGAAGCTGGTACAAAACAATGTCGCGCTGCAATTCCAAAAAGTTTTCAGCTACGATTTTAGCCGTCAAGCCGATACCACGTAAAATAACTCGAGTGTTGCATTCCGCAATACCGGCGCCGCAAAACAAGCTCTGCACTGGCACAAAAGTGTGCCTTATTCTTTGAACAAAGCTAGTGCATTGTAAATGGTAATTAAAGGCTGCTTCCGGAGGTAAGTGCACTGGCGGAGCCCCAGGTTGGCTCCTAACAGCATTTCAAAATCCGCACTACGTAGTTTGGCGATTACTAGACTTTGGCTTCCGCCCAGTGAGTAAGCAAAAGTTGCGCATGATGCACTGCTGCCTATGCCTCGCATCGAGGCTCCCTAGCTAGGGAAAATTGCACTTACATTTCGAATTGGCCGCCAATCTCATTGAAACACGTCACCAGCGGACGTTGCGTTCGCTCAGCACTTCCAGCGCTCATCGAGCGCCGAGTTTCGTTTTTGAGCGCAAAAAAACGCAGGTTTCCTCGCGCTACAGGGCTTAAACACCGACTTTTTCGTTGTTTTAAAACCTGATATGAAATCGTCTTCCCCGGGGCTACAAAATCACCATTGACAATAACCACCAACTCTGCTAATTAAGAAGTTAATTAGTAGAGTTTAATTACCCACCTAACTAATGTGCACACCCTTGATACTATCTGGCGTCCGCCGCAGCTAGCAATCTCCTTCTGAAGAGGGTTTCTTTTTTTCTCGAAGAGCCTATTTTTAAGAATTTTTGGCAGTGTTCGCTGAAACACCCTGTATATAGATAACATAGCACCAGAGTCAATATAGCAGTTTGATATAATCTAGAACGAAGTCATGGCAAGCAGTGCTAATTTAAATAGTTCTGGGTCGCTTGTTTGTACAACATGGTCAGGCAGATTATTCCAAAGTTTTGCACAGGGTATAAAAATGAGTTTGCGAATGTGGTGGTTCTAAGGCAAGGATATGACAGCTGAATTGAATTATTACTGCGGCAAGGAGTTTGTGGGCGGGGGGTAATGTACTTACTGGGTGAGAGGGAATGATAGTATCTATGAAATAGGGCCATTTTGGAGAGTTTACGGCGGTGACTAAAGGGAGGGATGTTGGCGCGTTGTTTTAATTCTGTGACACTTGTGAATGAAGAGAAGTCAGAATATGTAAACCTAAATGCGCGATTTTGAATGGCTTCCAGTTGATCGATGAGACAAGTTTGGTAAGGGTCCCAGATTGCTGAAGCGTACTCTAATTTGGGGTGGACGAGCGTGGTATAGGCCTGTAATTTGAGGGGCGGGGGGGCGTGTTTTAATGTGCGTTGTAGGTAGCCGAGGGATTTTGGCGCTAATGATGAAATGTGGGTGATATGAGTAGACATGAAAGGTCACTGGTCAGGTGAATGCCCAGATACTTATATGTGTTGGCTGCTTGTAGGATTGAGTTATTAAGCATATAGTTGAAAGTGAGTGCTTGGTTACGCCTGTGGAAGGAAACGACCTGGCATTTAGTTACATTGAGACACATTTCCAATTTTTGCACCATTTTTCTACTGCTAAAAGGTCAGCTTGTAATTTTGTTTGGTCTTCAGCGCTATTGATTGCAGTGTACAACACACAATCATCTGCGAAAAGGCGGATTTGGCTAACAATATTGCATGGGAGGTCATTGACATATATCAAAATCAGTTTGACATATATCTGATGTTTTCAGTTTGATATATCAGTTTGACATATATCATATATTTTGACATATATCTGATCAGTTTATGGAACAAACGACAAAAGCTAATTAAGCGATGGAAAAAGAAAAGACACAACAAGAGGCCAAGAGGAATAATTGAGAAGATCACGAATCTAGCCAGGAAGAATGCGATACAACTCCCGAATCAGAATTGGCAATGCTTCTGTGACACACTCCAGAATACCCTAAATGCCTGAAAGACATGGGCAATAACTAAAGATATGCTCAATCTGGAGGCAACAAGAAGGTAGATTGGACACAAGATCAACAGAGTGCCGAAGGTTTGGAAGGCACCAACGAGGAACTCATTAAAGACATTTGAACTGAACGCGAAAATTTCCCTCTCTACAAGAAAATACCTAGGTACACAAAATGCAAAGCTACACAAAATAGGAAGCAAATCAAGCCATTCTTGCCATCGAACGGGATACTGCGTCAGGAGAAGATGGAATTAACAATAACATGCTCAGGAACATAAATGACTCACAATTAGAAGCATTAGCTGCATACGTAAATTAGAAGCTATGGAGGCTGTGGGAATTGTGGAGTTCCGCCATCTTCCCTATCTCTCTCGGCTCGCCACGGAGGCGACATTGGGAGGTCCCTCTCTCTCCACCGCCCACGCATTTTCCCCGCTCACCGTGACCCCTCACGTGACCGGTTGCCCGCAAGTTCTGGGTGACCTCACCCAGGGGGCGAGGACGAAGGAAGAGCCTTTTTAGATACCGGCCTACATCGCGAGTAGCCGTTAGTACGACTTGCTCTTTTTTGGCCATCCTTTGTCCGCCCTCGCGCCTGTTTCTCCCGTCCTGGCTAAAATGGTCTTGGCGGTGAAGAGCGACGCGCCCGTTGTCCCTTATTGCACTGCAATAAACGTCGAAGTGGTTGATTGCCGTGTCTTGTGTGTGTTCCTTCCTTGTCACTGCTGCTACGCTAAGTTGGCGGTACGTGGCGGTGTTCACCGAAGTTAGCCGTGCGATCGAATCTCTAAGATCGAGCTAGGCCACCGCAAGAACCTTGGCTCCCACAAAGCCGAACCGATTACCTTAGCAATGAAAGCACTCGACAATTACGACAATACCAAATTAGGGAAGATGCTGGGTATTGAAAATCTACGGCCGCTATCACTGCCCTCATGCGTAGGAAATGCACACGAAACAATCATCACGACAACGCTTCAAAAGCACTTGGAGGAAAGCAATATGTTTCCAGAGTGCTTGATCGGTTTCCCCAGTGGACTATCCACCCAACATGCCTTTCTACTGCTGATACACGACATCCTCAATCGCAATGACAACTGCGATCAAATTGTATAAGCTCTGGATCTGAAAGGGGCATTTGACTACGTGTGGCATGAGGCAATATTGAAAGCAGCTGAAACGGCAGGATGCGGCAAGAAAGTTTATGATTACATCAGAAACTTCCTCTCAAACCAAACGGCCACGATTGGCATTGAAAACACTACATCCAAAACTCTCGAAATGCTAAACAGGGGAACTCCACAAGGGGCCATCATCTCCCCAGTGCTGTTCACCTGACAGCGCTTGAAGTAGCCAAGAAATTGGAAGAGAAAGAGCACATCGGCAGATCAATCTACGCAGATGACATGACCATCTGGAACAAAATGGAACCCTCTCAGAAAAACTAGTGATCCTACAAGAAACAATCAACGAGCTAGAAGAGCCGATACGAAGAAATGGCCTACAATTTGCCCAATAAAAAATTGAACTGATTAGAATAAGACCCTCTGAAAATGAAATTCTTTCTGGAAGCATAGCAATTGACAACCAAAATATTATCTTCAAGCCGACGCTAAGAATATTAGGCATGCACCTACAAAACGACAACAAGCCCACCACCACCTTGGACAAGCTGAAGAAAACAACACAACAATTGGCTAGAGTCATTAGAAGAATCACAAGAACAAGAAAAGGTATGAGAGATGATGCAAGATGATGGAAGTTGACTCTCAAGTTGATGCAAGTATTATTCATTAGTAGAATTACGTACAGCTTACCGTACCACCACATCGGCGCAAATCAGCATGAGAGAGTCGACGCACTTTTCACAACTGCCTTCCAGGCAGCTCTCGGCATTCACATATACACCTCAAATGAGAAATTCTAAAGGTTGGGTGTGTGGAACATCTTTTCGGGGGGTCACAGAGACTCTCCTGAAAGCCCAAAAAGAACGGCTACTAAATACTGAGAAGAGCCATGTACTCAGTCCACTCAGAGTACATACAGAGGACGTCAGAACTTTCTCCTCAACCAAGAGCAAGCCTCGAAATTCCACCTATTCCCTAAAAATGAATCCCAAAATTGAAGACCCGGATGCAGTCTACACCGACGCGGCAACAAACAGCCATGGCATCGCCTCATCGGTGGTAGTCAACTGCGACGGGACAATTCTAGACTTTCTACTGAGCAAAAAACAGAGCATACAAGAAGCCGAAACCAGCGCCATCCTGGGCACAAAAATAAAAATCTCACCATAATTACTGACTCCACGAGAGCAATTAGAAACCTAATCTGCGGAAGAATTCCTAAAAAAGCAAAGAATGTAACGCTCTGACACCCAAAGGCAAGCACAAAATAAAATGAACCCCGGTAATCAGGGACTTAAAGGAAACGAAAAAAAAGGACTTCCTCGCGAGTGAAATAATAGGCCGCGGGGAGTCTGAGCATTCATTTATTTTATTATTGTAGAAATACTGGAGGCCATAAGCCCGAGCAGGAGGGGTACCTACATCGCACTCACACACATAAAACAACAAAAGCATCTTGTCTACATACTGGAAAATACTCAAGTTGAGCCAAGACATGGAAAGTATCAGTAACTCAAAGACCAAACAAGAGGAACAACAATGGGTCAGAACAGTGAAGAAATCCAACAAATCGGTCAGCAAAACAATACGCAGAACAGTGGCTATGACGAATAAAGCATGACAGGTATCCATTTTAAACATTGGGTTCAAGGCGCTCTACTGATCGCAGGTCCTCTACAGAAGTGTTATTCCAGTTGTTGACTGTTGGCGGGAAGAAAAAAATTTGAAGAAATCGGTCCGACCAAAATGTGGCGTGAGAGATAACGCGCGTGAATGACGAGTTCGCCGCGTTGATAAAGGAGTTATGAATTGGGCGAGGGTCAAGTCCGAGCCTGCGGTTAGTAAAATAATGAAGAAACTTAAGCCGAATACACTTTCCTCAAGATTAGAAGGTTACAATCCCAAGGTTCTGCATTTCTTGTAACTCAGACATTTCTACCATATAAACTATACTTGAAGCGCACTGCAAGTCGCTGAATTTTCTTAAGTGAGTTAATGTTCTTTTTTGTATGGGGGTCCAAGACAACGAACGCGTATTTCATTTTGGGCCGTATGAGTGTGTTGTACGCTACCAGCTTGACCTGAAGTGGAGCTTCTCTAAGTTTATGTTTTAAAAGGCAGAGTTTGCGAAAAGTGGAGGATGCTACATTAGCAATTAGTGTGCTTAGGGTGTTTGTTAATGTTATCTCAAGGTATTTATACTCATTACTTCAATTAAATGGTGATTTGAAACGGAATATTGAAACTGAAGAGGATTTTTTGTTTGAAATTCTAAGAAAGTCCGATTTTCCCAAGTTAAGTTCCATGCCCCATTTACTACACCACGCAACAGCATTGCTCAGCGCCGTGTTTAGAGCGATCTCATTAATTTGGGACTGAATGTTCTCCTTCCTACGTACAGTGCGGCTGCCGACCAACTCCGGTTATGCTGACCAACCAGAAAAACAATGCCGACACCTCACCTTCTACTAGACGCAGAGGAGGCCAGAAATCTCAGAAAAATCCTACCCACATCAGTCGAGATTAGCACTTATGTTTCCGGATAAGTATAACGAAGGATGCCATAAAAGCCATCAGAAGGCAGACCTCTTCCACGCTGTATGGAACTGCCCGACCATATGGGAAAATACATCAATAGAGTCCTGGGAAGCGGCACTGTCGAGCTAGGACCTCTCCAGTCAGCGAGAACTGCTGGAAAAAGCCAAGCTTGGGGCTTCCGCCACTGGAGCCCTGGAAATAGGATTCCACCCTTAACTCTACCCCTCCCCTTCTACCTTTGTTGTAAATAAAGCTACCACTACTACTGCTACTACTACTCGTCGGCCGCTAAGTTCAGTGGTCCCACCAGGCTCGGTGGGAAATATTGTGCACGGCGGCGAACAGTGTCCTCTGTTATGTCCCTCAGATGCTGCAAGGGAGTTCCTGGAGCGCCGCCAACGAGAAGTCGGCGAAATGGCTCCAGGGTGTCAAAGGACGACACCGACAGTGCAGGGTGATGTTGGGTAAATGTCCTTCGAAACTAGGGAAAAAACCGTAAAGCTATGCTTCGAAATGTGATTGAGTTTGGTCGCTAAATCGGGAGAGGTGGTTACACAGCGTGCATATGTATCACCTCTTTACTGGGTGGACAGCTCGCTGAACAAGGTGCCTGGGAAAGCTATCATCGAAGTACGAGTTGCCGCTGCCTTGTTTGAGCAGGCTGAAGGAGACCAGTGTGAGTGGTAAGGCGGTACGGGAGCGCGCCAAGGTGGTGGAAACCCAGCAGTGGCGGGAAAAAGCAGCCAGAAAACCGGCAATGCAAGTGTATATGCGCACAAACAGTTCATTCACCAGGAGCGTCTGCTGTTCGAAGCGCACGCAGGGGTGCTGAGAACCAGGCAATGGCAAGTGCGGTTGGTACTGTCAACGAGCGTGGCTGTACTTTCTGTGGGGCCGAAGAAGAGAGTGTGGAGCATGTAGTGCTGGCGTGCCGAAAACTTCAACCGGCCCAACCAAGGGGGCTGATTCTTGAGCGGGCGCTGGGCTTTTGGCCCTACCTGCCACGAGGCGGCGATGCAGTGGCTAGTGGTGTGGCAGGTGAGGTGAATAGTGCGGGCGCCGGTGGGGCTGTGCAGGTGGAGTTGACGGGAGTAATCGCTGATGATGATGGTTGAAGTTTTTGGCGCAAGGCCAGCTGGGGAAAAGAGCGCCAAACCAAATTATATAGAAGAAAATAGTGGCTCTAAAAGCCAGAATAACAATAAAATCAATTAACGGCAATGATGATGGCTGGTGTATAGGGCCAGTTTTGATTACGTATGATGGGAAATGAGGTTTAAAAAGTTAACATCCGACAAATATTTAAGAACGCGTTGCACACAGACCATGGCATTGTCACCCGAACAGAAGGAAGGGTGTAGCGGAATGTGTTGTCTGTATAGTTCATTGAAGTGTCTGTGTCTGGTTGTATCAAGTGCCTTGCATGTGATTAGGATGTGGACTACGGATAGGCCCTCCCCACACCTGCTACACACGGGTCTTGGAGAGCCAGTGAGCTGGTGTGAGTGTGTTACATGGGTGTGGCCTATCCGCAACCTAGCTAAGGTAACTTCAATGTGTCTGTTGTGCTAGTCAGTTGTGTAACGTCCCAAGTGTGGTTTTATTACATGTAGTTTGTTGTCTGTCCGCTCCCATCTGCTTGCCAAGTTTTACGAAGTTGCTGTCTCATGTGGGGCTTGAGGTATCTGTAAGGTAGTGTTGTTATGTTTACTGTGTTTCGGAGTGCATTATTGGCCGCCATTTCATCCGCCAGTTGATTTCCGCCGATTCCAGAGTGGCCTGGCACCCAATACATAGTCACCTCCAGGTTTGAAGAATACGCCAGCAAAATTGATTTCAAGACAAGGTTAACTACATGGTTCGTCGAGGACTTTGCGGATGACAATGTATGGACGACACTCAGCGAATCTATAAATATTTACTGACATGATGTTCAACTATGTGACTTACAACCAGAAAAATGCCATATGCTTCTACCGTAAAAATACTTGTCTTTACATTGATTGTTCTATAAGCTCCACAATCGGGGCCATGCGCAGCACAAGACACTGCAGTGAACGTTTTAGATGCATCACTGAAAAACTCTGCAGCCAAGTATTTATCCTGTACATACATGAAATGCAGTGTAATTCCACTTTTCTTGGTGTCCTGTTCTTATTGAATTTTAAGAAAGACAAGTCACATGCAACAGGACGGAGATGCCATGGTGCACAAGATCAGTGTGAGATGACTTGAATGTGTCTAAAAGGAGACCTCATGAACCGTGACCTCGTCCCTCACTCTCTGCGAAAAGGGAAAAAGAATGGATGGGCGATTTAAAAAGAGCTGTGATGTGGATGTATCATTAAAAACCTGTTTAAAAGTATGGTTGTCCATTGATGAAATTTTACACGCATATAACAAGTCAACAGAGCTTCGCTGGTGTGATAAGCACCATTTGTCACACACTGCGTAAAGACTCTGTACAGGGGTCGTACGGAATGGACCACAATAGAGGCGAAGCCCCAAGTGAAGCACTGGGTCGAGCATTTTAAGCGCTGTTTTCGTGGCTGCCCCATACACAACACTCCCATAGTCCAATCTATACCCCACTAGACTTGCGAAAATACGTAACATGAGTTGAAAGTGAACATTTCGACAGACTTCTGTCTGGTTGAGAAGTTACTGAACTGATATTTAATTAGGCTCCAACCAATACAAAATCAAAAAGGCAAAAAACCCGACGTTTCAAAGCCGGCTCGGCTTCTTCTTCAGGGGTGACAGTGGCAACGCTGCAGCTGCGTATTATAGTCTCACATTTGCTGGCCTCGCACAAAGCCCTTTGCTGCGGCACGTAATCCGTGTGTGTACACCGAGGGGAGAGTGCCAAGCGAGCGATTAACATTCCCAGGTGTGCGTTGAATATGCCACGATTCGAGGAAAAGCCGCTTCCTCCAGTTCGTTTCCCTTTCGAGGATGGCCGTTCCGGAGAAGTCAATTTTGTGGTCGGTCACTTCACAGTGTTCGGCGACTGCGCTGCGAACTCTATTCTGTTTCCGGACATCGTTCTTGTGTTGCCTAATCCTCTCCGGCAGGTTTTTGGTTTCACGAAGCGTTGCACCCCACGCACGGAATCCGGTAGACGACCCCGGGTGCCTTCTCTATTGTCGGCCGGTCTTTGGGGTGGGGGATTAAGCGGCCAATAGTTGCCGAAGGCTTGTGGGCTATGTGTACTCCTTCCCCTTTAAAAATGCGGGCCAAGGCCTCGCTTGTTCCTGGGATATACGGCACCGGCACGCGTTTCAGGGGTCCGGCGGTTGAAGTTCTTGGAGAGTTTGTCATCCTCTTCTGCTCTTTGCGGCGGGTTACGGAGTGAATGAACTTCGAATGAACATCGACTCGTCAATGCCCGCCTCCACGAATGCAACGCCGCCATCAGGAAGAAAGAACTGTACCTGTTCTTTGCCAAGCGCCAACTGGAGCACCGCATCCCCGGACTGATGCCCTCCGTCGACGAGTTTGCTGACAGCGTGGCGGCATCGACTGAGGACAAGTAACGGATCACGCAAGATAAGACACTTTCTTGTTTGTAGATAAGGCCCTCGCCCCAAATTGCCCAAGATCAAGGTTTTGTGACAAACCTGTCATCCCGCACTCTCACTCAAGAGCAAACTTCTGTTCAGGCCAAAGGACACAGCTACAATGTGGCTACGATCCCCTTCCCCTTGCAAAGGTCGTTGCCGCGGTAGAGGAAGCCGTTCAACAAGTACAGCCGCACGCCCGCGAGGAAATAAGTCTTAAATCGATTGGCCTCCTATCGAAATGGCCGCTTAAAATGGGAAAAATTTGACGGCAGAGGAACACCGAGCACTCCAGGAACTTTGAAAACACGAAAGCATTGTCATCCTACCGGCCGACAAGGGCAACTCGACGATGGTGTTAGAGCGCCAGGACTACGACCGGAAGGTTTCGGCTCTCTTGGATGGAATCACATATACGAAGTTAAAGAGGGATCCTACAAACCAAACGCAGACGCAGCTGAACCAGTTACTCGCGGCGATTTTCAAGAACCACCCGGAACAAAAAATTTTATACCTTCGCTTGATCTGTCGAAACGGCTCCGCACCTAGTTTCTACGGATTACCGAACATCCACAAACCTGGCGTCCTTCTTCGCCCGATCGTAGACTTCACATCATCCCCGTGCCGAGCCCTTTCAAATTTCCTGCACCGCATCCTCGCCCTCCTCTCCGGGAAGACGGCGACTCATGTACGCAACTCCAGCCAATTCCTGCAACTTGCTTCACAGGTGTGCATTGACGAAGACG
The DNA here is from genome assembly GCA_013339765.2 of Haemaphysalis longicornis. NCBI lineage: Eukaryota > Metazoa > Arthropoda > Arachnida > Ixodida > Ixodidae > Haemaphysalis > Haemaphysalis longicornis. The sequence continues at coordinate 190,022,088 of CM023450.1, read as the reverse complement.
ATAGCCTGGTCTCGTTCGACATCGTGTCATTGTTCACTAGCGTTCCTCTACCGCTGGCTGTATCCGCGGCCCGAACTGCCCTCGAAAATGACGCAACCCTAAAAGAAAGGACGCCGCTCACTGCTGACGAAATATGCCACTACTGGAGTTCTGCTTGGCCAGCACATATTTTTCGCATAATCGGCGAAATTTCAAACAACAAAATGGAACAATGGCTAGCTTGACGATACAACACGTGGAAGGGAAGGCTTTGAGCTCCTTCCGGCCGAAACCTAAACTTTCTCTTCGGTATGTAGACGATTGCTTCTGCATAGTGAAGACCTCCGCAGTTGACAGCCTGAAAAAACGCATAAATTTAGTTCACGCCGCCATCCAGTTCACGGTTGAATGTGAACGAGACGGCTCCATTCACTTTCTTGACGCCCAAGTGGCAAGAGGAGGCAGGGGCCTGGTGTTCTGCATTCACAGGAAGCCGACGCACACCGGCCGCTACCTTCATTTTAATTCGGCCCACCCCGCTAACCACAGAGCCTCAGATGTGTCGTTTTTAATTAACAGAGCTGATGCAATTTGCTCGTATGAATCAGAACGTAAGAAAGAAGTAAGCCGTGTATATGCGGACCTCAAGAAAAACGGATAGCCGAAAAAGTTCATTCACTCCGTAACCTGCCGCAAAGAGCAGAAGAGGGTGACAAACTCTCCAAGAACTTCAACCGCCGTACCCCTGAAACGCTATCCCGTGCCGTATATCCAAGGAACAAGCGAGGCCTTGGCCCGCATTTTCAAAGGAGTAGGAGTACACATAGCCCACAAGCATTCGACAACTATTGGCCGCTTAATCCCCCGCCCCAAAGACTAGCCGACAATAGAGAAGGCATCCGGGGTCGTCTACCGCATTGCGTGCGCGGGGTGCAACGCCTCGTACATCGGTGACACCAAAAACCTGCCGGAGAGGATTAGGTAACACAAGAACGACGTCCCGAAACAGAATAGAGTTCGCAGCGCAGTCGCCGAACACTGTGGCCGACCACAAAATTGGCTTCTCCGGAACGGCCACCCTCGAAAGAGAAACGAACTGGAGGAAGCGGCTTTTCCTCGAATCGTGGCTTATTCAACGCACACCTTTGAATGTTAATCGCTCGCTTGGCACTCTTCCCTTGGTGTACACGCATGGATTACGTGCCGCAGCGACGCGCTTTGTGCGAGGCCAGCAAATGTGAGACTATAAGACCCAGATGCAGCGTGGCCACTGTCACCCCTCAAGAAGAAGCCAAGCCGGCATCGAAACGTGGGGTTTTTTGCCTTTTTGCCTTTGTATTGGTTGGAGCCTAATTAAATCTCAGTTCCGTAACAGGAGTTGCTTGTCCGTTTCATAGGACTGGTGGTACAACATTTTAGGAATGTTGAGAGCCTTTAGACATTTATATTTCAATTGTTTACTGTTAGGGGTGAACGTAAGTTTTTATCCGACATCACACCTAAAACTTGTGTTCCTTCCTCACAGGAATCGATATGCCATTAAGGGTAATGTCTGGGTCTGGATGGATCCCACGCTTCCTGGATGAGACAACACAGGTGCTTTATTCTGGGTTAAGTTTAAAACCTTTCTTGTCTGCCCAGCTGGCACGTTTTTTGACAGCGAGCTGGACTTGACGCTCACAGATGGACATATTGCATAAATTTAAGAGATACCTGGACGTCGTCTATTTATATTGAGTAAGAAATTGTAGGTGGCAATGGCTTCCTAAGGGAGTTCATCTAAAGTATGAACAGAGTGCAGCTTACAACTCCACCTTGCGGAACGCCGTTTTCTTGCACATGTACTCTTGAGTGTGCGCTACCTACTCTCACGCGAAACGTTCTTTGGGGCAAATAACTAGCAAGGGTGTTGAGCATATGGCCCGAAACACCGCAAGACTTCAGGTCACTGAGGATCCCGTAGCACCAGGCGGTGTCATAGGCCTTCTCAAGGTCAAAAAACCCCGTTGTGCCCAAAGTGTTTGTGAATGAAAGCGTCCTTTATGCATGATTCAAGGGCGACAAGTTGGTCATTTGTAGATCGCATCGCCCTGAAGCCTACCTGGCAGCCCTCGAGAAGACCGTTGTACTCAAGAAACTACACAAGTCTTCTGTTAATCATCTTCTTGAGGAGCTTGCACAGGCAGCTTGCAAGGGCGTGGGCCGATAGCTGGCTGGAGAGGAAGGGTCCTTCTCTTCATTCAGGAAAGCCACTACTATGGCCTCCCTCCAAAAGTGAAGAATGTGCCCCGAAAGCCATATGTTATTTTATAGATCTAGAAGTATTTCAAGGGTGTCTGGGTGTAGGTGTTGAATCATGGTGTATGTAATTTTGTCTGCACCTGGAGCTGAAGGCTTACATGTTGTCAGCGCTGCCTTTAGCCGATGAATTGAAAAGGAGAATTGTAAGAAGTGTGCGACTTGTTGTTATCACGCAGGGACTTCTTTTCTACAGACTCTTGGTGTTTCATGAAAGTGTTAGTGTAGTGCGCTTAACTGGACACGTGTTGAAAGTGTTGTGCGAGTGTGTTAGCCTTACTTCCTGTGTGTCCCCTCTTGTACTAACCAAGGGCAGGCTGTGTGTCTGTTGTAATTTTAGTTCGCGTATTCGTGTCCACACTTTGTGTGTGTCAGTGTATGAGTTGATGAAAGTGGAAGGGAGTAATCGACCGAACTAAGCGGCGATTGGAGTGTTGGAGGCACCGATAACTGACTGTACTGTATGAGTGCAGCAAAGACTGACTGATGTGAAGGGTTAGATGGCCTACTATGTGGCTAGGGCACTCGCAGCAGTGTCTAGTAAGGTAGTTCGTCCGTTTCAAAGCGAAAATCCTAAATATGTATCCGTATCTGTAGCCAATAAACACCGACGAGCACAGCCACTCGCGGTCAGTCACCGTCACCACCCGCACGCTGCGGGTGATCAGTCGACTGGCGAGTACCCCCGCCCTCCCACATTCACGAATGCGGGCCAAATCGTGACACTGGCGACGAGGAAAGAATCCCACGGAGCGACTGAGTCCACCGACAGCGCCGTGACAACCCCCAACTCCGGCCGCCATTACGCCATGCCGCTGTATGAGAGCTCGAGCAGTTCGACGGTGAAGGGTGCGCATGGCCAGTCAACGCGGAACAAGTCGGCGTGTTTTTCCGGGCGAACGACACACCCGAGGAAAAACAGCGCGACATTTTCCTGGCCAGCTGCGGGACCCGCTTCCTCGGTCTCCTGCTCGACATCGTGAAGCCATCCACGCTGCATGACAAGTCGCTGGGCGAATTGCTCGCGACGCTACGCTCGCACTTCAGCCGGGCCGCGACCACAATACTGGGGCGCTTCCCCTTCAACACCCGGAGCCGCCGAGGAGAGGCCTCCTGCGCTGGAGTTTTGGCGACATGCAGCGCTCCTAGCGGCCAACTCCTCTGGGTAGTACAAAAGCAGACGACCCTCGCCGCCCTCCATGTGTTTTCAATTACAAGCCAGAGTGAACGTTGGTTGTGGCGCTTTGTGGCGAGCTTAAATGACTGCATATTGTATGAAATAGCCCTTAAAGTAGTTGCAGATGCTAAACAAAATAATATCCGCTAAAAGAAGCCGATTTGTCGGTTTCTTTTAGCGAGCTTTCGCGATGGTCGCGGCGTGGGACAGTATCGGCAGGTCGGGTGGTTTAACTGTTTCACGACAGTTACAGTTTTTTTCTTCTTGCGTGCGGTCGACAAGGAAAGTTCACGAGTAGCATAAACACGGAACGCTGCTCATCCTATATCTTGAGGTAACTGCAAAAGGTTGCTTCAGCGGGAGCATGGCAAGCGAACGCAAGAATTGCGCAGCCGACTCAGCTGACACTGTTGGCCTGGCACCGCCTTTGAAACGAGTGGAAATTTTGTTTCGTATTTTCGCAAACTAATGATTCTTGCGTAACGTTTTACGCCGGACGATTTACGAACGGGAGGGTACATGTATACTAGCGAGTAGGTGGGGCAATAGCGCCAAATAAACAAATTAAGCGCTATTAAAGGACGCAAAACATGCACCAAATCACACGCCCGCTGCCTGCAGAGATGTGTACTTCTATAACACCACATAACACAGCATAACATAACACAGCCGCATACACGGCGCGGGGCCCCGAATATTTACATACGTTCATCACTGACTGTGTTGGTTTTCTAGTGCAGGGGTCGTCGAATCTGAACGCCGACACGCCAGTTTTGACTTCAAATGGAGTTAGACAGCGAGGCAAGAACAGAGAATTGGCGTCCTCCAGTTGAATTGCACCCCATCTTCACACTTCGCCAGATTATTGTCAAATATTATTAGAAATTCGCTGAATTTTTCTCTTTGCATTCAAAGCCCCCCTCCTCCCCTCCCCTCCCCCCCCCCCCCCTTCCGATTTGCCGTCCAGCCCTCCGCCGTGTCGGCTACATGGAACTCGGCCGTTGCTGACCCTATTCTAGGCTATTAAGTGCGAACTGGGAATGTATCCTGCAAGCGCGTAATTAAGTAAAGCGATAGCAAACAAGGAAAGCGAGCGGCCTCTTAGTTCGCCCGACCACTTTGTTTTACGGCCACTAATTTCGGAATCGCAAAACAGATTTCACGCTTCTGACGGTCGCGGCAATTTGTCACTGAGACACGCAACAAAACGGCAAGCTAACGCTGCACCGTGTATTCGTAACGGCGACGCAAACGAGCACTGTTTAATGAAAGTGCACGCATAGTGTGCAGGTACGCAAAAGAGCGGCGCACCGCAGCAGGCGAGCCTGCGGTCCGCCGACTCGCTGGCTTTTAAAGCGCGATCATCACCGTTGCGTCACTCTTCTTGGCTGTTTTTGAGAAGTCTCTGTCACCTAGAGTATTAGTTTAAACTAGAAATTTCACTTAAAATTTCACTTCGTACGACCATCGATCGGTGAACCTGCGAGTAGCAGACGCCGTCACGGTCCCGGCACTTTCGTCGGCGCTGTAAACGTGTTAAGCGCTGCAAAGTTTTTTCCCCCTAATGCCAAGTTGATCGCTGAAATAGATCGGACGCGTCGGGGATGAATTGGTGACCACGTCGCAAATAATCGGGAGCGTCGAGCTCATTTTGCTTCTGTCAACACGGGATCCTATGGGACCCGCGCAGTTTGTACTACCCGGAAGTCTGCCCGGAAGCCGCTTGCGCAGCGCCCCCTGGGCAGCGCAGGAGGCCTAGAGACTGCCGGCAGTTCGTCGCAGCGCCGCAAGGGTTAGCCAGCGTTTCCGCCTTCGGGGACCAGCTCCACTCTCTGCCCCGCGACCGTTTCGTCTGTGGCATCAACGACCCCACTATGCAAAGCTTGGACATTCTTAACCGCTCGCTGTACGACGCCTTAAAGAAAGCGCTGGCGATGGATGCTGCGGCCAAGAATGCAGGCGAGATAGCGCATGCGGCCGCGTATAGGCGTTTGCTAGTCAGCGTAGCCACGTCTTCGCTGATTGGCCTGCGGCGCCGGCAACATTTCCGGCAAGTGCCGCACAGCGCACGCGCCGGGCGCACAGCCGCAGCCGCTGGAGATGGCGGAGCAGACGACGCAGTGAACGCGTCTTCAGTGTGATCGGGCTACCGGTTGTGTTTTTTGCTGGGTCATATGCAGTTTTGGTGATAGAATTTAACTGTCCAAACTGATTAATCTTGCATCGCAACCATACGCGAATCAGCGGAGATAAAGCGCGCTAGTACACCGCAGAGAGTACGTCGTTGTGATCTGTTGGGGCATGGGCGCGTCTGCGGGAACCATTTGTCTATTTAAATGCAACAGATCACATGACGCATCTTGTGATTTACAAAGCTTCAACTTCGAAAATTTTAGGGCAAAGGTAAACCTTCGGAGCTTCATGTTCCGACAGTTTACACAAAAACAATCTCGCTGCGCTCCTGTAGCCACCAGTACGCCTACTAATGCACCCTTGCGGCCGCATCAACCAGCTGACGACAAGCGCACGTGTGCCAATGCCTATATGCATGCCTGTTTCAGTGGAGGCCCCAAACTTTTACCACCCACCCACCAATCAGAAAAAAAAACTCAGAACAGACGCCAACAACGTGCTCGGCCCGATCAAAATACTCCCGGGATAGTCGTTTTGCGTGTTGATAACAGCAAACGCCTGGGATCGGCGCCTACTGCTTAATACAGCCAATAAAGTAACCTTCTTTGATGTTGTATACCACTTTATCGTCACTAAATAATGCTCAGAAGTGCGAAAAACGACGAATTTTCTCAGATGGGTGAGCGAAGTTAGCCAAGTGAACGTTATTTGATGCCAACTGTGCACAGTAAATGGCAGCATGAACACATGTTTTTCTTTTTTCATTCTTCACGAGCGTTTTCTACAATATTCTAAAAAGTAATTAATTGTATTGTGAACACATCTTAAAAGTCACACATTCAAGTTATATTAAACGAAAGCGCGTTGTGTTGAGAAACAAAGTTTTGTGCGTGTTACTTGATGCTTATTCGCCAGACGTCGGCAGTGGCGATTCTAGGCGCGTTTGTTGCAAAAGTTGCATTAGCACTTCCAAAGGTCCCGCTTTTGATCGCCTCGCGTGACACTGCAACCGTTCTTTAAAATCTATTGCGATCGCCTCGGGTCCTCACCATGCAACACGCTGGTGCCGGCGTGGAAGTTGTAGAAGACCCCACGCCAACTGCCACCGGTGTGAGGGTGCTTCGCTGTAATCTCACTGATTCGAACGCGGTGGATGAGTGGCTGAAGTACTACGGAGCCAGCACCAACACCGCTTAGATTGTTTATACCGTTCGCTCGAAGTGCACCAGGTAAATGGTGCTAATATTGTGTTCAAAAATCGTCTCTCCTTCAGAAGAAACACGTTTATTGACAGAATACCAGTTAGTAAAACAATATCGTGTAAATTACGTGAGTGGTAAATGGAGAAAACAAAAAGTCTGATTTATTTACAAGTGAGGCCAAAGTTGTAGGTGTAACATATGAGTTTTGGGCCTTGACAGGCATTCCGCATAAAGCATAGAAACTAATTTTTTTTAGCTGTCCTGCAGGCCTGAAACACATTTGTAGGAACAAACAGCAAGGGTATGTACGATGCAAAATATTTCATAATTACAGTCTGAAGTCTCCTAAATCTCCAGTTCCTTAAAAAAGTATACCTTTGAAACCGTGAAAATTTCATATTGCCTCTTTTGCACAAATTACGATGCCCTCCTCCTTGTTCTCCCTCCGAGGCTCGACCTCAAGTGACCTAGTGTAGCTTTATGTGGACACATATGATTGCCTGTTATAAGCAAATCTCTGGATAAGTTTAAAATTCATCTTTAATTGGATGTTGTATGTTCAGAACCAACGTCAGTGTAAAACAATAACGCTGAAAAAGGTCCAAGCTTTGTGGTACTTTTCACTACCACAAAAAGACCATTACGGGGCATAACTCAGTTTTGCAGGACTTTGGCTGCATGCTCACACGAGCGTGTGTCGACCAAGCAGTAGCTTTCATTTTTGACAGTGGGAGAGAGAAATTCCCATAAGGTTTCAGTACCAGCAACTAGTGAATATGTGTGCACTGATGACATTTACTGAGACCTACAATTTTAATCTGTAGGGTCACAAGCTCAATTTTTTTGCGGTATATTTTTTCGCAGTTCCTATGGCTGTGTAATTAGTATTGTGTAATAAATTTTCATGCCCCAAAGTAATGCTGGTTGATAGCAAAACCAGTGTGCTCCTTATAATAAACTGCAATACACCGCACAGGCTGAAACTCAGCTCTCGCTGAATACTGTCGTTTCAGGATGGTCTTCCACAATGTGTGGGTGTGCCAGCACAATGAACAGAACAAAATGAGTCAGAAGCGGAGCACCCGGTGCCCAGTCAAGCTGGACATCAAATTAAAAAAAGCTAATAGGGACAACAAACAGAATTACGCCTTTCTCTGCTGAGAGGTGACCCTACATGCCGTGATCAATCTCGTGTCGCAGCATAATCATAGCACAGCGTCGGCAGATACGCTGCGAATGATGCGACCGAGTTGCGAGACGAAAGTGGCCTTCGCGCAGTACGTTTAAGAGGGCCGAGGGCCTGCCGAGGCCTGGAGGCGCCAGAAGCGGAACCTTGCTGCTATGCTCCGCGGGTTGCAACGGCGGGCCAATTACATGCTGAACTGTGCCTACAGGGTTGTCGGCTACTGGCATGAAGACTCGGTGCAGGCGAAGTACGGTCGCCTCAGCAACCCTGTGGCTAAACCGCAGGACAAGATGGCCCAGTGAGCAGCATAGGGTGAGATAGCCCTCAATCAGAACATCTGGATCAACCCGACAATGGGAAAACACAAAAGCGAAGAAGGGCAAGTAAAGTTGGTGCGCGTTCTGCAGTAATTCCCCGTGGTTGACACACATTTATCAACAGATATTCCAGTCAGCAGCTGCACGCACATTGATCCTCCATACAAAAACATGCAAAGCTGCGCAAACAGTGCAGTAAGCTCTAATTGTGTATAAATCATGTCACAAACTTCGGACAGCTTCCCGAGAAACGTACACGGAGCGTAACCGCATATCCTTGTGGCCGATCTCTGGAGCCCTATCTGGGTATGTGCTCCAGTGGAAAGACGCTGGGCGATGTCCAACGGAATGAAGAGGAGGTAGACGAAAAGAGGAGGTAGACGAAGCATTTCTGTTACAGCTGGTAACTGTCCTGTGCAATATTCCCTTCTGTGTTTTTCGTCAGATTTTTTATCTCATTCCACATTTTTTTGGGGTCATCACTAATTTTGGAGAATAGGTTTTCGTAATATCTTATTTTCTCTTTCTTTATCTCAGCCTTTAACTGATTCCGAAATTTTTATAGGAGTATAACTTATTTCTATCGCCAGGTTTTACGAAAAAATGATGCATGTTATTCTTCTTTTTAAATTTTTTTCAACAAATCTTGCGCTGATCCAGGTCTTTCATGTTTTACTAAGGCCTGCTTACCCTCGCTTGAGAGGAAGTGCTAAGTCGTAACATATAAAAAAACTTTTCAATGAACTTGTTGTATGCAGTGTTTGGGTTTTTTTCAATGAGTATACACCTTTAATCTGTATTGCATACAAGTAAGCGAAATCGGTTCAAACTTTGTTCATCATTCCTACGCGTCAGCTCATGTCGTTTATTTTCACTTTTTCGTGATACCGGAAACAAGCAAAAAATAGGCAAGTGATCACTTATGTCAAGTGATAAGAGACCTGCAGCGACATCAGGTGGATGCACATTTGAAATGCATTAGTCCAATAGCGTTGCGGTTTTCCCAGTGAGTCGTGTTGCCTTATTAATAAGGCTTGCGCAAGCGAAAGAATTAATAAGTTCAGTAAGCTGTAGGGGTGAAGCCTAATCTACCAGCATATTTATATTTTCACCCATAATTGCAAAGGAGCTGCGGTTGCGGCAAAAGTGGCAAAAGAGGTCTTTTAGAAATTAAAAAAAAAATGAAGTTTGTTCCCAGCGGCTGGGATATAAATAACAACGGTACAGATATCGATAATCACAGAGTAAGCATTCGACGTCAGGGTTGATAAAAAAAATTCTGCTACTACTGCATGAGGTATTGTTTGCTGAACATAATAGGCAACGCCCCCACCCCTGCCAAGTGAACGCGTCAGCCCGTTATAGACGTAATTGGGGAAACTTGGGGCTTTTTCATCACACAACCATGTCTCCGTAAAAAGCAAGACATCAAAAGTGGAGGAAATGAATTGGAATAGACTGCACAATTCATCTTGTTTGTTCCTGAGGCTCCACACGTTTAAATAAAACACAGAAAACTGCTTAGGACGATCCTTAAAGAAATTATTTAGAGCACACACATCATGATGGTCACTTGCTTCAGAAACTGCCATTTGTGAAGGAACACTGTAATGGCAACGTCATGTCAACGAACACCATTTACCCCGGCACCGAGGTCATTCTGTCCAGGTCTTCATGCTAGCAATACGCAAGGCGAGAGGCCTGTTCGTCACTCCGTGCGTACATCTCCCCTCCAGCGGTCCACACAAATTTCCAATTCACCTGTTTTTTCTTCTGAAATGCAGCACCAAGAAGCTGTTCGCTTTGTCTCGTTAAGTGCTCGTTAACGTAGACAGGGAAGGGTGACTCGAAACCGAGTTCCGTGGTAGTCATCCTTAGCTTTCTAGCCTTTGCGAGTACATCGTCCCTTTTTGTCCGCTGGACAAAGCGGAGGATGATGTTTGACTGATCACGCCGTGCAGTGGGCACTCTATGACATACATCGATGTCGGCCTCCGTTAATTCTACCCTCGCGAGCTGCGCCAATTGTTTTAGCACAGTGATGGGTTCCCCGTCCAGGGAGACGTTTTTTTATTTCCAAGTTATTCAGCCGCTGGTATTGCTCCAGTTCCTCAATTCTACGGCACAGTTTGTAATTTTAAGCCTTCAGTTCCTGGTTTTCTTTCAAAACGTTCTGTATCACCTCTCTCAGCTTATCTCATTCAAACCGTCCTTTACAGCACGGAGATCCGGTCGAATGTCCCGCCGGAGATCATCAATTGCCTTCATAGTATCGCCCTTCGTCATGACTAAAGTGAACAATGATCAGTCAAGTACAGTAAAAAAATTACGCCCACCTCTCCTCGCGGGAACCCTGGTGTGATGCGACGCTGAGGGGGTTCAAGCGCAAGCGGAGAGCAACCGTCGACCGAAAGGCCGCCGGAGAGCGGCACACCGGCTATATTCTAGGCACTATATATGCGCAGCGCACCCGAAGGAGAGGAAACCGCGGAGAGAGAGTGTACTGCACATGCGCAGCACCGCGCGCAGCGCCGCCGACCGGCGGAGTGAGAGCGCCCTGGGCCGCACACGCTCTCACCTGGGCTGCCGGCACCAGTGCGTCTGCCGCGGCTATGACGCAACACAATCCAACACAATCCACTTTAATCCAATCCAATCCAATTCAATCCAAGCCAAACCAAGCCAAGCCAAGCCAATCCAATCGAATCCAATGCAATGGCCCTCGCGAGAGCGTGTTCGCTATCGGAGAGGAGAGCGGGACGCACAACAACGGAAGCACGCAGGAAGGACAGGGCCGCCGACAAGGGATGCTCTAAGCGTCGCTTCTCAAAGCGAAGAACGATAAGGGGAACAAGTGCGTTCGGCAGCGGTGCAAACCACACATAGAAATATTCAAAAACGGAATGCCTCACCTGAAAAAGCAGAAAAAATTCTAACACGCAGTCGATGTGCACCGCTGCTGAACTGCGAAGAGCTGGCGTGTTGCAGCTCCTTTTCAGTCAGCGTGAACGGCTGGCTGGCCTCTGGTGGGCGTAGAACGCAGCCTCTTGATTGCAGACCATTCCAGAGTCAGTAGAAGCTCTTCGTTTTGTGCGCGCGCAGGTTCCGCTTGAGCGGTCCCCGAGACGAACTGCAACGCAGATGCAATTGTAACACGCAGTCGATGTGCACCGCTGCCGAACTTCCTAACACAATTCTAACCCAATGTGCCGCATAGTTTTTCTTGTCCGCAGACCACGCAAATTCAATCATTCTGTTACTACTTTCCCACAAAGCTCTTAGTTCGCAAGCAACATGCTCTAGCCTCAAAAAGCAAACCACTACCCTAGGAATTATCCCAGGAATTTTCCTTCATGACGTTCACTTTCTCGGTCCCGTAAATCTCTAACGACGTTTCAGCTTCCATTTTTTCTCTCCATTTATTCGTTTGAATCTGCCTTGCCTTTTTTTGGTTACCTTGGTTGTCTTGGATTCTCCACTGTTCTTTCTGTAATTCATTGTTAGCCTTCTAGCTTCCTTAACCACTGCGTGTCCACACTTTTCAAGTTTAGATACCTAAAAACCTTAGCTGCTCACCTTCATTGATCCATTGCTCTCAACCCCATCTCCAAACATATTTTACTCTGTGCTTCTCGAACTTCAAAAGACGCCAAGCCCATATCTCCCTTTACTGCTTCATTGTTTTTCCATGCGCGCCTAAGGCCAAACAGCCTACTGTTCTCTGGTTCACTTCAAGGCCTGATAGAACGTCTGATTTTAGGCAGAGTACAGCATTCGCAAACGTGAGACCCGGAACCGTTACTCCTTTACACATTCCTCTCACTACATCATATTTGTTATACCCCCACGGATCTCTATGCTTCAATATAGCTGCGTTTCGCTTTTCCTTACCCTTAGGTTGCTCATCGTGGGTTCTTAAGTAGTTGTCCCCTTCGTTTATCCACACTCCCAAATATTTTATTCCTTCATCTGGGTAATTGGCCGTGCTGGATAGACACTGCGTTTGTGGTAGCGGAATTTAAAACCATTGTTTCCGACTTTTCTGCGCTAAAATTTAACCCGAGGTCGGTGGCTTCCTGGCAACAAATATTTATTAGCCGTTGCATATCGGTCTGCTTATCAGCTAAAGAACAATGTCGTCAACGTGTAACATACCCGGAAAACGGTGTTGTACCACTTCGCCTTGCAGTATATGGGTTAGGCTGAACGCACTTGAGTTTTTTCCACTTTCTTTTCTAACCCTGCCATGTAAAGCATAAAAAGTATTGAGCTCAAAGGGCCTTATTTCAGTCTCCGATGGGTGTTAACCTGCTGGGCGCATTTCTGTCCTTACCATGTAAGGTACACTCAATTGTTTTTGTAGAGTTCTACCAGGAACTGTATTAACTCGTCATCTAATCCCTGGAGTTTCAGCCTTCTACATAGCAGTTGTCTGTTTACGTTGTCATATGCCTCTTGAATATCCAAAAACGTAATCCACAATGGCCTATTCTGCGCTTTTGCAATTTAAATACATTGCGTTATCGCGAACAAATTATTATTCAATCCACAATGGCCTATTCTGCGCTTTTGCAATTTCAATGCATTGCGTTATCGCGAACAAATTATTATTCACTCGCCTGTCTTGTCTAAATCGATTCTGCAGTTCGCCAAGTGTTTCATTTTCTTCCATCCATGCTGAAATTTCTGATTTTATCGCTCGGATTACGAATTTATACACCACTTACGTTACTGTGAGTGGTCTGTGTGAATCAATACTGGTTTTGTTGTCTCTTCCTTTATATAATAACTTCATCCTACTTTAGGACAGTTGCAAGTTGGGCAAGTTGGGCCCTCACACTGCCACACGTGCGGCTGCCGCCAGGCGTTTTAGAAAACTGATGTTGTTAAGAAGCACCAAAAGCAGCTACACCGCAAGATAGTTGAAGCCTATCACATTAGAAAGAGGGGCAAAAATTGTGTGAGCCACCCTTCAGTGGTACCTACTGATAAAGAGGTCCACATCATGGATAACGACAAATAAGTCATGTTCTCTTTTGTCCTTTTATCTGGTTTTGGTTTTTGTATGCTACTTTGACACGTGCGGCGTTGTTTGCCTTCAGTATAAATGTTTTTGGCGGGTTTTCAATAAATTTAGTTGTGAGTCAGCGCCTATCCAGTGGTTGGTCTTCTCTCTGTCCCGTCCGTCTTGCTGTGATTAAGTTTCTGGTATCTGTTTGATTTATATCACCTTATGTATTGCCCTCAAAAAACGATGCCTTACATTAGGTCCAAGCAGGTTTATCATTTGCATTGGTATTCCGTCCGGGCCCACTGCTGTCTGGGGGAAATGTTTTGCTCTGTTTTTTTTTAATCAAGGTTGCTCAAACGTATTTCTGTTTTCACAGTCTTATGTGGCGCTGTAGTTATCGGTGCAGGCTTCCCTACTGCTATTGCGCTAAACTTACCCCTAATCACTCGATGAATATGCGCCAACGCGTGCTCTCCTTCTAAATGTTTCCCCTCCCCATCAATCAAAACGTTTTGATGGATATCGTTTTTTTGAGCTTAGTCATTTTACACGGTTCAAAAACTTCTTGGGTGCTCCATTGTCCTTCTTCCATATTTCTGCCATCTATTGTTCACTTTTTTGCTTGAACTTTGCTTGCACCACTTTGCGCACTTCTAGTTTTTTACCGATAGATATCCCATTTTATCTTGACTAACTCATTCACTACCTTCCATTCTATCAGCAATAAACTGAACTGCTCATGGTTTAAGTTAGTTCCTCCCATTATACCTATTCTGAATTTGTCCGAGTTGCACCCCGAAAGTGCAAGGTAAAACACTCGTGGTCGCTTCCTAAGCTGTGTATTCCATTTCAATAAATCCTTATTTACCGCAACTTTTTGTATGCTGTCTCGGATATAAACTATAGTGTTTCCTGGACTGTCTGTTACTGGTTTCCCACGTTATTTTTCCGTCACACTTAATTCCATCTTTACTATTACAAGCCGGTTTTCCTGACATAAATCAATCACTAGAGAACCGTTGTGGTTTGCTGATCCATCCAAACCTTCTATTTGGGCATACATATCGCCCACTAAGAATATTTTACCCGAATCTTTGAACTCGTTTGTATCTCTTCCCAAACAGTTTACAATTTCCTCATCTTGTGCCCTAGCACTACTTTCGGTCCACAAATACACCACTCCTAACCAGGTATTTTACCCTCTATGGTGCCTCTAACGAATAGATGATCTTTACAGCTTTGATTCACTCTCTTCCCGTCGGTCCCTTGTTTAATGAGCATGCCAACACCCCCTCTCTTCATTCCTGTGATCTTGTTGCAACCTTCCCAGACGTAATTGTTTATGACAGTTACTGCTGCGGCTTTCTGTGGTACGGTGGTGCTATCTAGGTTCACCAATGGTAAACAAGGCTTCATCATCGGCACCAAAGTTGTCAATTCCTATGATGTCATTGAACACCACAAAAATCACACGATTTAGCTGAAAAGTAAATATTCTAACAGATCAATTTCTCGATGAATAAAGCATTGTTTGCATCCGGAACAGAATTGGGGCACTATCAAACCCAAAATCTTTCAAATAAAACTAACTTGTATTTGTCGGCATTGCCCTTTAAAGCATTGGAAGCGAATGAAAAAACTGCACAAAGTTTACACACATTCTGCCGTTTGTGTTTTACTTGTGCAGGGGCAGACGTCTTGATGAGGAGCACGCCGGATGACTGGTGGGTGGTGGTGGAGACGACACTGATTATGCGGCGTGCTCAGCTCATTAACTCGGCCCAAGAGAATTTCTGTGGACTCAACATCCTCAGCGATGCGACTGAGAGTATGGCCAGTGTGCTGCTGACTTCGATGGAAGCGGGAGCTGTGCCAATAGCTTGGCTCATACGGAGCTCACAAAGCAAATAGGGGTATGACTTGGCCTTCTGTTTAATGAGAGACCGCTACACACTGTGTTTTGAGAACAGCCAGGTAGGGGCACACAAACGATCCAATCAACTTTGTTTCCTCTTAGAATAAATAGACCATAAATACAGGCACAGATAATGATAAACTTCCAGCCATACAGCCAGAAATAAACTTTTCTGTATGTTTGCGAAAACTTGATGGCATGCTCACAAATAATTTTCTTTTTAACACGAGGCTTGAAAGCAGATCTACTCTAAGTGGGGGCATGCGTATGCCTTACCCTGGACTTTGAACCCTTTTTTGCCTAGAATATGACAGGTGAGCTTGAGGGCTTCACTGTACCATACTTTTTTTAATTCGGCGCATAAAATAAAACCTGCATGGAACCACTGCAGAAGACAGCCTCTTCAGTATTAGGCAATTTAAGATTGCCCCAAAACCCAATGCTTCTTTGTGCACCCCGCGGCTCCTGCAGGCCCCACCAGCCTTAATCACCGACACCTCCCCGGTATGGAAAGGAGCACCGAAAGACACGTTGGCCTCAGCACGGTATCTCCTCTGCCACTTCCATGTGCTAAATGCGGAGTGGCGATGGCTGACGGCTACAAAAAACCAGGTGCCTCTGGACCAGCGGTGTCCCATGATGGCAGCATTCAAAAAGGTACCAACCCAGGATGTGATTTAACAACTACAGTGGAAAGATGCTCTCTTTAAAATAAATAGCTTAGCACACCTCTTGATCCGGTTGCAGGCACGCCACTTTAATAAGTCACATACTCACTGCAGATCTCATAAAAAAAATTAATTTTAGTTTCTTAACGACCACTGCTAATAGGCATACACTTCAAGGGAACTGGAGAACATTCGGAATAACCTATCATTCTTCCTGTATCTTTCCATATAGGCACGTTTTCTGGTAGCCTAATGACCAGTTAAATGTATGCCAAAGAATCCAGAATTCTCTTGAACGGAACAGATTGAACCACATAAATTTCGAGAGTTGAATGGTTTTTCAATGCATTGTACTGCTTTAGGACTGAAGACACAGGACTTAACACACTTGAGACGATACACGAACTAGCAACTGATATATTTCTATGAAACACTCTCTAGTATAAAATGTTCTTGTGGCAATGGATCTAAATGATACAAAACTGATTACAAGGACATGCAAACCCATCCAAGCCACGTTAACCCGTCTTCTCTCAGCTTCTGCCCACATGCATGAGCATCTTGACCTTGCTATAAGTGGGGCCAGTGACGGCTCGATTACGCAGTTTTCTACTTTTACAATTCTGAAGGCTTCCAAAACCTCTCTTTCAATCTTTTCTTTCGTGTGGCCAATGATACTTGCCTTCCCAAAATCTTGAACACATGAGCACCGGCGACTACCATCCGTCAGCCTCAATGGGTGCTTTTTTTGCTGGCAGTTGTTTTTGTTTCCTAAGCGTTTAGTTTATACATCAACCTGATTATCCACTGTAGTACTTCTCGGCACTAAGCACTTACTACACCACTTACTTGGGAGAAGGTGGGTGGTTTGTTTCTTTAATGCGGATGTGTCCTATTTCAGGTCCTGTACGCGAAAGGACCGGGCGAGTTGAAGGCAGCCGAGGAAGGCCTTTGTGCTCTACCTCAGGAGGGCTACATGTGCAGAGGTCAAGCGCTTCTGAAGTGCGAGGAGTAGTGGGTACTCCTAAACCGCGCAGGCACTCTCACAACAGGTCACAATACTAACAACTACTCTGAGGCCTCTATTCGGATTTTGAAAGATGTGATTAGCCACACAAAAACGTACAATGCAGTGGCCTTAGTGGAATTCGTGAGAGATACCTGGGAAGTCACCTAGAAAACAAAATTCTCCGCCACGCAAACTACTTGGATTCCTCACTGAGAATTAGCTTGGAAAATTTGTTCCACACTGTACTTGACATTGACCCGCCAAAAATACTCCAAATTCACCAGGCACTGTATAGACTACCCAACTCCTGTGGCACTGTGCTGTATGAAGTGTAGGCTGACTTTGGCTTTTGCGGCTGCTGGGCGCACCAGGCCATTGTGCCGAAGGCCTTTGGCGGGGGCTTCCCAAACAGCCCCGAGCTGACGACGGTGGACTGTGTACAGCTTGGCCTGCTTGGCCTCGGTCAGTGGTGTGCCTCGCGGGGCTTCTTGCTTCTTGTGCCGCAGGTCTCAGGCAGTGCTGGGCCAGGCGCAGCAGCCGAACCACACTGCGAGGGGGGTGCAGCTCTTGCAGCAGCAGCAGAAACTTCATAGAAACCACTAGTTCTGGAGGCACTCCCAACACTGCAGGTGCGTTGCAGCACTGCTGCGATTTTTGCAACTAGGGAGGAGCGTCCAAGTCCACAAAAATGTGCAACAGCCTAAACGATCTCAATATTTGACCAGTAAAGGTATGGCCCCATACTAAATGTTGGGCCCCATTCTTGACTAAGACAGGCATTGAACTTGTACTGAGAGATAAGTGACTGTACATTTCTTGTTACACAGTTACCATTTCTGCCACCGCCCTTTTTCCTTACACAATTTTATGAACCTTAGTAAGCTATCAGAAGAACTAAAGAGTATCTCGCAACACGGCTGCCACACTCAGACGCCAAAGCTCTACGTGTGCACTTGCACTCATGCTCATAAGGAAAACAAACCTGCAGGACATGGAAGACAAGTACTGCGTTCTAGAACAGCAACTCCGCCGTATATACTGCCTGTGCGCAGGCCACGCGTCGTACACATCACTGCTAGAATGCGTCACTACAGCACTCAGCACCGTGAACACCAGCAGCTCTTATACTCTTTTGCTTCGGCTGAAGCCTTCGTCCACAATAGACAGGAGCCATGGGCGGATCATCAGACCAACCCACTAGTTTAGCAAGACGTCTACCTGGCCTACCCCGGGGAGCTAAGGGGGTGCCTGCTCGACGACCAACCAAACCGCAGCTGACCAAGGAGCCAAGCGCCACCCCTCACTGAGCATGAGCACCAGCAGGAATGTGCCTGGTGCTAAATGCCACTATGAGAAGTCTACTCCAAGGGGTGCCCCCGTTTGTTCTAAGAATCACCTATCGAGAAATCACTTTACCCTATGGTGATACCTTTAGTTATACCTTTAGCACGCCGAGCAATCCCCGCTTAAGCTTTGTGGACCCATATACGTAAATCTCGCAGAATGATGTAATCAGTAAATGCTTGATGCAGAGCTCAACGTCGGTTCAATTTTGTCTTGTCGTATGCACTCCTAGTCACCACATAAAAACTGCTTTACTCGTGCAGTGTTCGCTAATGACAACTCGTGAAATGTTTATGTAGGATGACAGTGACAGTGGCAAGAGGCAATCTTCTGCACTGTACCTTCAACTGTGTGCAGACACGTAGGAAAGGTAGCTGCACGGAACACTGAAGTTATGTTGCCCTATAGGTGGAATTTTAACTTGCCTTCCCTGTTCCACCTATCTCCAATAAAGAAATACGTTTAACACACAGTTGGCTTTTTCAAGTGACCGCTTCAGAGGGATGATAATGGGTACCTCGAGCACAGGTCCGCACAAACATTGGAACTTGTGCTGCCAGCACCTTGCCATTGAAAAAAAGTTTAGCCCCGCTTGGATGGTTTAAGGTTTACCACACCAACGCCACACAGGCAATGAGGCACACTGTGGTGGAGGGCTCCGGATTTATTTTAGCCACTTTTGAATCTAATGTGCGCCGAAATTTTGGAACACACGGGTGTTCTTGCTTTTCACTGTTGCAAAAACTACTTGGCCTACTCACCAACACTATGTGCCTTGAAAACGGGATCAGTGCACCCATCATTAGCAAAATGACATTGTAACTTCGGTTTCAAAAGGAACCGTAAAGCTTGGCTTGGCCTTCGCTTTGAATTTTTGCTGACATATTGGCAGAGGTTTTTTCAACTCCTTGAGTTGACTCATGACTGACAAATGCTGGGTAAAAACAGAAACCTGCGGCTGTTCCTTTTTCTTTGCCATACCACTCAGTTGTTTCAAACTGCACTGAGCAATCTTTTTTTCTAGAGCATAATTCATCTACCATTTTCGAGTTATTTTTGTTTATTTTACGCTGTACTTTGTACCATTGCTGCCAGTTCTTTTGGTTTTATTTTTATGCTAGCTTTTTTCATGGTGCAAGTTCATCCACGTTATAACTACCAAATGTGTAATCAGGTTCTTTCAATGAAAATTCTGCATTCAACTTAAGCAGTGTCGCTTCTTGTGTTTCCCTTGTTTTAAGCTTCTCAACCCAGTAACAGCAGACCCGGCGACAAAAGACATGCAAGATGACCCATGCTTGGCAAACAACGGTACACAATAAAATTTTACCTGCAAGATGGGCTTGTTATACATAGCTCCTGAGTGTTGGATAGCCTGCAGTAGCAACTTGGCTAAACTTCCCACTGATGTGGTTGGGAAAATAGGGTGCAGTGTCCAGGCTTAGCATTGCTAGTTGAAAAGTTGCATTTAGGATCTGCAAGTGCTACAATGGCTCTTTTGGAATTTCTTGATTCTGCGCCACACATAATGAAATGTGTCCAAGGAAATGTAATTTTTCTGATACTGATTTTTCTGATTATAATCCTCTTGGAAACCCAGAACATTAGGGTGTACTACAAATGAATCTTTTTGAATTTCCTGATGTCTTAAATTTGTCCCTGACCATTTCACTGTAAATACTTTGACCAGTGAAGGCATAATAGCAACCAATGCATTGCAAAATAAAATGCGATATCACAGTGGAATCTCAATGATGTAAAACTAACGGGACCACAAAAGATATTCGTATCGTCCGCTGGGAGCAGGCTCTGATGCGATACATGCCATGAATGAATATAGGCAACGCACCTTCATGACTCAAAAAAATTATTCTGACCGGTGACTATAACCTTCCTGGCCTTAAGTGGGAGTACCTTCAAAGTGGAACCGCCGAAAAGGCCAGCGCTGAAGCAATGCTTGATTTAACCTATAACTTCGGACTAAAGCAGATAATTTTGCAACCCACACGTGTCACTGCTTCTTCGCAGAATATTCTGGACCTAACATATGGGAGTGATACCATTTGAACAGATGGCCTTTCTAGGGAAGTTACCGAGGGCATATCTGATCACAAGGCAACAAAATGTTGGTTATCGTTTCCGAGTGTACGTAACGGGAGATTGAAAAAAAACGTATATATGACTGGGATAACGCTAATGACGTCAGTGTGCTTGACTACATAGAAATTTCATACCCAGCTTTTGAACTTCTTTCAAACGACCCAATGGTATCAGTTAACTGCTTGTGGATACGTTTTAAGACAAATGTGGAAGACTGTTTATCTAAATACATTCCAACTAAATTAAAAATAGCGAAAAAAAATAATCCTTGGATAACAAGAAAGATCATACATCTCAAGCACAAGCTATCAAGACTTCCAAAGCTCAAGAACAAATATTGCTCACAAAGGTATAACAACGACATTGGCGTAAAATCTCGAACTGTTAAAAGTTTATTTCGAAATGCTAAAGATAAGTACATGAATGTTACATTAGGCAACTTTATAAAAGCTTCCCCGGATAAGTACTGGCGATACCTAAATTCGGGTGAACGCCAACGTAGTACCTTGCCGCCTGCAGACGCATTGCTTAAAGCTGAGCAGTTTAGGAAATATTTCCAGTCTGTATTTACTGTCGATAACGGTATTACGCCCCCCTCTCACCCCCCAAGTTTCGATAAGAGCACGCTTGAAGAACTACATTTATGTGAAGCCGGAATTCGGTCCTTGTTACTCGCCCTAGATATTAAAAAATCATGTGGTCCTGACAACATACCAAATCCTTTCCTTAGAAGATACGCGGAGTGGGTGAGCAAATACCTGCTGCTTATCTATAAAAATCCTCGATACATGTGACGTACAAAGATATTAGAAAATCGCTAAGGTAGTTCCGATCCATAAGTCAGGAAATGAGACCCATCTTTCAAATTTTCGACATATTTCACTCACTTGCACTGTTGTAAAATAATGGAACATATAGTACTAAAACACATATTAACCTTTGTTGAGGCAAATAACGTGATCAATAAAAATCAACCCGGATTTCAAAAAGGGCGCTCAACTACTACTCAATTGCTAGAAACTTTTCACGACCTTGCACGAACAGTAGACAAGCGTGGGCAGGCGGATATGGTATTTTTTGACCTATCAAAGGCTTTCAATCTCGTTTCACATGCAATTTAAACTACTTCACATTACCGGATCTGGAAAACTTACAGATTGGTTATCCGCTTATTTGTCACATCGTTTGTAGTACGTAGAACTTGAAAGACAACGCTCAGGTACAGTGTAAGTTACGTCTGGTGTACCACAGGGGAACAGTATTAGGCCCCATCTTGTTTCTTTCGTTTATAAATGATATCTCAAATAAGATAGATGCAACAGTACGGTTTTTTTGCAGATGATTGCATTATCTACGGAGAAATAAACACTCAGAACGATCAAGTTTTGCTCAATAACGCGCTAAAAACATTCCTAATGGTGCCACGGCTGGCAAATGTTACTTAACTTCGTCAAGTCTGTATGTATGACTGTTACTAGAAAAAAGTGCCATTCATGTACCATTATATCATTGATGGACATGTTCTTAAAAGAGTGGATGAATACAAATATTTGGGAGTTATTATCTCTGCTGACCTGAAGTTAAATAAACACGTATAGTATATTACTGCTAAGGCCCTTTCTGCGCACAACTCTCTCAAACCCTCACTGAAATCAGCTTCATCTGAGACCAAACTACTTGCCTACATTTTATTAGTACGCTCTATTCTAGAATACGGGATAATAAGCTGGTTCCCACACACTAAAATGTGCGTAGAATAATTAGAAAGTGTTCAGAGAAAAGCCGCAGGTTTATTTTCAACAAGTACCGACGCCACGACTCTCCCACAGAGCTTCTCGCCCGTGCTGGCCTCTCAACTATCAGCAGTCACGCAGGAATCCTGCGCCTAAAATTTCTATTGGTTCTTTTAAATGATGGACTGAGGATTGAAAAAACTCATTTCTTAACACCGTCTAATACCAGAAGCACTAGAGCGAAACACAGCCGACATTTAACCGAATATAGATTCCACACAGACACATTGAAGTACTCATTTTTTTCCCCAAGCAATCAGAGATTGGAACGCGTTACCAGATAACGTGGTTGCATGCAGAACCCTTGATGCTTTTATGTCGGCAGTATCAAGCCTGGATCATGTCTGAGCAGTGCTTGTATAACTTATCTATTGTGGTCGTCAGTCTCATTTTTGTGCGCATGTGCATGTTCTTTATACCGTTCACCCGTTCTCATCTTTATCCCCCAAAATGAATTTTGGTTCACAAAAATGGTATATTGTGTAATATTGAATAGTGTACTGCCGCAGCTTTCCTACATGGTTCTTATTTTTCATGTTTTAGATTTCCCTTCTACAAATAGATTATTGTAAACGCGAAGTTGTGCTTTGAATTTCTTTTTTGTATGTGCTTTGTCATTGCTCTGTTTTTAAACGCGAAGTGTGCTACGAAAGTTTAATTGACGTCTGCTATGTCATTGTTCTGAATGTATCACCCAATTCATGCAAAAGCTGTCACTAAGAGGCTAGCAGTATGTTCTAATAAAATAAAATAAAAAATCAATAACCAATACAGATCGAAAATTCAGCACCAGGAACAAGTTCTCATTTACTTCTTTGCCTACTTTCACTTGAAGAAATCTGAGCTGTTTTTTGCTTTTTCTTAACCTCCACGTCGCCGAGCAGCTCTTTCTGGAGCGCGTAAAACTTGGCTCTCATCTGCTCACTCGCAATACCTAAGCTCACTGCACGCGGCAACATGTCAAGGGCAGGTAGGGTTTTGCTCATCGACGGTGCTTGTTCTTTTCTGCCGCAGTCCTCACCATGACTGCCCGTCTGCTGCTCCGACTCCTTCATCTCGATGATGCCCTTGATCGTCCTGACACCACAAGAGGCGAGATTAACATCGACGGTGACGAAATCGTGCCCGAACAATTCCACGCTCAGCTGGTCGCACTCCTCGTATGTAGCCAGTGGCTATTCAGGCTCTGGAGACAGTCACAACGGGGCTAAAATGCCACTCTTCTGAAAGCAGTTGGAGATCGTGTCTGCAGTGAGTCGGTCTCACGGTGTGACAAGGAACTGCACAGTGTTCAGCAGGCCAGAAGTCTTCGTCCTTGAGACTGATTTCTGCAAGCAAAGGTCGCTCCAGTGGTAAACCCACCCGCCAGAGGCATGAAAGCTTTTAAGTCTAAGCAAGATGGCAACGTCCTCAGCTTTCTTCTGGAGCACTTTTGTGTCGATGTTCACTCCAGCCACGGTCACTTTCTAAACCACGCCAGGAACATGTCTTCAAGCCTGACATGCTGATCTTTTTTTGCCTGCTTGACGTTCATGGCAAAGTACTGCACCTTTTAAAAATCACGTCACCTTAACCAACAATGGCGCACAACGGCAGCGAGCTGAGATCTTTTGCTAAGTTTCTGCGCTTTTTTTGCGGTTTGCTGTCAACTTTACAGGGAACCTCCAGTTTCTCCTTGAAGGAAAGGATTCTTTGTTGTGCAACATAGGTGACAGTAGCATCATTGATTTTGTTGGGAGAAGCCCGTTCTCAGCAAAAACCTCACACGTGTGTCTTAGCAACTGAACACCCATGGTGAGCGTATGGTGGCAACGGCGAGGAGTGCGTCAAACGTTCCATGCCAAAGCTGTTTAAAATTGTTTGATTAAATGTCTTGTTTGTTATTTTTACTTGCCGTCCATCCTGTTCGCACTTACACATTGCATGTCTCAACTTGCTGCAAAGCTCTCAACGCACTCTGCTAGTCCTTTATTATATACCATTATTTTAACTACACTTCCATGTCAACGTGCAATTTATTTTTCACAGTTCTTGTACTGTGAGCCCAGTGTACTGTGCTCTTGCATTTTGTTGCAGATTAGTGTTGCCATTTTTCTTATATATGCGTGTAGGCATGTAATTTGAAACGCGTGTTACTGCTGCCTTGTGAACCGCAGACTGTGTTGCAGCGGCAGCCCAACGGAAGCAGCGTTGCGGGCACCCCGTCTATTCAGTGCCATCCTGGCTCTAGCGCTGGCTACGCTGACTATCAAACACTATAGTGGGGCCGGCTCACCGTTGACGGAAGCGGGAGGAAACCAGAAGGCGACACGGCATGGCACGAGCAGTCGTTGCGATGGTGAACACCCCCCTCACAGAGCGAGTTCGCGCACGTGGAATGCTTTGTGTGTGAGAGAACTGAGCGTGCTCGGGCGTGCCAATCGGGAACGATGAATGGACCGAAGCAGCAGGCTGGGTTGAGCACGTGTTCACCGCAAGCCCACCGCCAGAAGATTGGGTGCAAGGATAGGCGGCGGGGACGAGCAGCAGTAGCTTAGGGGTCATCAATGGCTAGGCTACATGTCGTGGCCGAAGACCTGCACATTTTTGACATGTGGCGCACGGCAATAAGGCAGTTGTCTGCGCTACCATATATTCTGACCATCAAAGTCGACGGGCAACCCATCACCGTGGAGTTGGACTCGAGCCAGCGTGTCGGTCATGGCAGGTAGTCTTCAAACGCACCTTCTCTGGCGCGTCCATTAGGCATCAGTCGTCATGCTGCGCAGCTACTTTGGGCAGTTCACCGAGGACGAGGGTCAAGCCCAGGTCTGCGTTCGCCTTGGCCACAGGGAGGCCACCCTGCCCCTCTACTTGACCAAGGGGTCGTCGCCGACGCTGCTGGGCGGGAACTAGATCCAGGCATTGGGGGTGCGCTTGCCAGAGTACCAGAAAGTTGTACGGGTGGTCCCGATCATCCTGACGAAGTTCAAGGCCCTGTTCCAGCCCGGTGTGGACACAATCAGCGGCACGGCGGCGAGCATTTCTATCGAAGAGGAAGCCCGGTCCCGGTTCTTCAAGCCCCACGTACTGCTATTTACCTTGAAAAATGGGGTCATCCAGGAGTTGCAACAGTTGCAGCGAGAGGCCATCCTGGGGGCTTCAAGACCCGGAGTAGGCCACTCTCATCGTGCCCGTCCTCAAGGAAGACGGCAGTGTCAGGATCTGCGGGAAATACGCTACGTCGCTACGGTACCCGCTGTTCTGAATTGAAGATGTCGTCGGCGTTGTCCGGGGGGCAGAGGTTCACAAATTTCGACCTTAGAAATGCTTACCAGCAGCTGGTGCTTCAATAGTCGTCCCGAGAGTATGTCACCATATAGACAACGCTGGCACTCTTCGAGAACACGCGCTTACCATACACAATGGCCTCAGCGCCTCCCATATTCTAGAGGGAGATTGACAACCTGTGCAGGGGCTTGATGCGTGTGGCGGTGTACTTCAACGACATCCTGGTGCCCGGTACAGACGACAAGGTCTACCTGCAGAACTATGCACAAGGTCCGGGTACGATTGCAAGATGCCCGGCTGAAGCTCAAGCTGGGGAAGTGCGTTTTCTTGGCCCCCAGCGTTGAGTACCTAGGCCACGTCATTTCCAAGGCAGGCCTCTCCCCGGCACCCCGCAAGTTTGAGGCTGTGCTCAAGGCCCCCAAGCCCCAGAACAAGAAGGAGACGCAGAGCTACCTGGACCTCAGAAACTTCTACAGGACCTTCCTGCCTAACTTGTCGTCGCATCTGCAGCCGCTCCATCTTCTGCTTCGAGATGGACAGCAGTGGGCCTAGAAGGAGGAGCAGGACTTGGCCTTCCAGCGCAGAAAAGAGCTGATCACCAAGGCTCCGGTGCTGGTGCACTTCGATCCGGCCAAGCCTGTCGTCCTGACCGTAGATGCGTCGCCGTACAGCGTGGGAGCCGTCTTGGCCCACCGGGAGAAGAATGGCGAGAAACATCTGTGTCGTTTGCGTCCCGTGGGCTACCTGCTGCAGAACAGTGGTACAGCCAGCTGGACAAGGAAGGCCTGGCCCTCATGTTTGGGGTCGAGCGCTTTCACCAATTCCTGTGGTGCCGAAAGTTCGAGGCGGTCACGGACCACAAGCCGCTGCTGGGACTGCTGGGGCCTGACAAGGGGGTTCTTGTGCAGGCTTCGCCTCGAGTGGTGCGCTGGGCGTAGATGCTCACGAAATACAATTACCAGCTGGTCTACCGTTCAGAAAAATACCCGGCACCTGCTGATGCCCTGAGCCGACTGGCCCTGCCAGAGGTGCCTGCTGCTGTTCCTTAACCTGCCGAAGTGTTCATGCTGAAGCACGCTTACCCGAAGGTGCTGTCTAGATCGGCAGTGTCGCAGGCGACCAGCCGGTACCCAGTCCTGTCACACGTGGTCAAGGCGGTGTCCCGTTGGGGGGATCTAGCGGAATGGACTTATAACCAAAAGGGTGCCCACCTGAGCCTGCAGCAGGGATTCATGCTGTGGGTTTCTAGGGGGGTGATTCCAGAGATCCTGTAGTCCAAGGTCCTGCAGCTGCTGCATGCGGATCATCCAGGCGTAGAGAAGACCAAGATGGTGTCCCAGTCCGACGTTTGGTTGCCTGGCCTGGACCTGTACATTGCTCGCACGATGGAGAGCTCTTATGTCTGCCAGGAGGACCAGCGAGCCTTGCGAACCCTGGCCGTTCCCGGAGAGGCCCTGGTCCCGCCTTCACATGGACTTCATCGGCCACGTCAAGGGCCTCTGCTTCTTGGTTGTGGTGGATGGCTTCTCTAAGAGGGTGGAGGTCCCACCACTCCATCGGCAGGGGCAATTATTGCGGTTCTGCAGCAAGTCTTCGCACCGCAGGGGTTGACGAATGTCATCGTGTCCGACAATGGACCCACTTTAACCCGCGAGGAGTACCTGGCCTGGCTGACGAAGAATAGAATCCGCCGGATGATGGTTCCGCCATACCACCATGCGTCAAATGGTGCTGCGGAGCGGGTGGTACAAACTGTCAAGGACAAGCTCAAGGAAAGCAAGGCTGGGGATTTCCGGACGCAGGTCGCCCGGGTCCTGTTCTAGTACGGGACCACACCCTATGACATCACAGCGCCTCCTGCGAGCTCCTGTTTGGCCAGATGGTGAAGACATTGTTGGACGTGTTGCACCAAGACCTCTGGTCCACAGCACTCCTGAAGCAGCTCAAGCACAAGCTGCCTGCTGACCGAGGTTGCCGTCCTGGGCCTTTTCCGGAGTATTGGGCTTCGGTCTTCGCAGGAACTTCTGGCCTAGTCCAACCAGGTCTACCGGGCCTGTGGTATCTCCGGCCAGTGCATCGTTACTGCTCGCCCGCATGTCGGACGGGACTACGTGGCACCGACACGCGGACCATGTGAGGCGTCGCAATTCAGCCTCAGCTGCCCCATCAGGAAGCCAACCCGCAGGGTAGCCAACAACTACACCGTCAACTGTCAGCAAAGCAGCAGGGGCTGGTGCTGCTCTTGCCACTCTGGAATCACTTGCAAATCCGGTGACACCTGCAAGACAGATGGACTCCGCGAGAGTAACAAAGGCACGACCCGATGCTGCCACACCTGCATCTACACCTATGCTCAGGGGGAGTGCGAGACTGCTCAGACCGCCGGACCATTACTCGCCTGTGTAACAGGCGTAGTTTTGTGTTTGTATTGGACAAAAAACTTGGGGGTGAGGGGTGTGACAAGTCTGTTGCGCCCCCTGACCATAATATTCATTAGCTGGTAAGTTTGGTGGCCCCATCATTCTCGGTGGGAAACATTGTGCACAGCTGGCTAATAAACACCGTCGTGCACAGCAGCTCGTGGTCAGTCACCGTCACCACCAGCACACTGCGCGTCGTCACTCGGATGGTTGGGTTCCCCGAACCTACCACAAACACGAATGCCGGGGAAAATTATGACAGTATCTGCGCTGCCTCCCCGCACCACTCAAGCAACGGACTGATTCTGAAGAGTCCACTTTTACCGCCTTTCATGCAAGGGACGACCATTGACCCAAGTAAAATTTTGGCAGCAACTACATCATTTTCATCGACACAGCTGGAGATGTCAGTGGAAAACACAGTTTCACAACGTATCTCGACCATCTGTGATAACGCCAACGAGTCCACTGCACCTTCACTGCAGTTGCCAAGCAGCACGAAACAGATGCACACTGTGTTACTCGCGGCCGACCAAGAGGAAAGCACACCCACCCGACGAGCTTCCACACTCCCGTTGTCGGCTTCGGCACAATATTAAAAAATACAAGTATAAATTTTGAACGAGACTATGTTTATGTACTACAAAATCCAAATAAATACACACACTATGGGCAGAGAGACTAAAGAGCACTGACTAACCGAAGAATGGAGGGGGACTGTAAGAACGCGGTATAGAAAACATTAACAAGTGTAACAAACGAGAACCAGTCAAAAGTCCGGTAATGAAGGGAAAAGGCAAAGTTCGAATATGCGGGAAAGAGTTTAAGATGAACGACAAGGTCACGGTAGGTGTTCGCTGTGGGAAAGGGGTTGTCCTACCTCACGTCCCAGAGGCGCAGTCGTGGTGATGCGGTGTTGCAAGGTCGGTCTCGCTGATGTCGTGGCCGTGGTGGTCGAGCGCGTTCCCAGCTCCCGTTGCAGAGAGGCCAACGCAGCTGTCTTGGAGAGTCGCTGTCTCTCACCGATGCACGGCGAGACGACTGCCTTGCGGAGGTTGCAGTCTTGGAGGTTGCAGTCGTGGATGACCTCTGGGGGCACGGCACGGGTCTGGCCGCCCGACCGCCGCGCATCCCGGTCTACCTCCACGCTTCTCAATCCCCTTCTCTAGATGTTCTCTTTCCGGCTCGCTTGTCTGCCCCCGGCAGATGTCGCTGCTAGCTTCTCATTCACCGGTGGGCGGCGAAGCTCGTGCTTCGGTCTCGAGAGCCTTGGTGCCATAGCTCGTATCGGTGACATACGCTGCGCGTGCCTTGGGTCGCCTTTCTCTTCACTTCATGACAATATCCCCCCGCGTAAGCATTTTTCACCAAAAAAAGTTCGCACCCCGCACACAGTTCAATAAGACGTCACCAAAAAACTGTTCACAGTCCTTATAATTCAACGCACCAGTTTCATTACTACAATATTACGCACGACGCGCAACTGGTACATACGGACTAGGTTTCAGCCGAAAAGACAAGCTGGGGGGGGGCAGTATCCGATACTTTTTCCTTTCGTACACAAGTCGAGTAGCGTAGTGATGAGGCTTTCCCCTTAAGTCACAAGCTATTCACGCTGATGCGAACTCTCGTACTGACCGTGACCATGGCACACGCAGAGAAACGAACCTTTTGGTAGATTTTTGATTTCGTGGGCTACTGGTGAGTTCTGACATAGTTCTTTTTGAGGTGCTCTGCCTTCTTTGCCTCGCGGCTTTTGACATTGGCCTCTTAGTCCGACTACAGTAGCGCCTTCTTAGCTTACAAGGAGGGTGATTTATTCTTGGCGCTACTTGGTCTCTTTGAACTGAAGTCTTGGTTGGTTCGGCATCTTTGCCTGAAGTCGGGGTCTTTTCGAATGCAGGACGGTCCTTATCAGACAAATGTCATGAAGGCCTGATTTACGGCTCTCGTTAATCTTGGGCTCAGCATACTCGCAAACAATCAAGTGCGGTGCTGCCGTAAGAGTTTTAAGTGAAGTTTTTTGATCATCGTCTGAATGAAGATGCACCAGCTGTTCCGTGCTCACGTTACGCTCACACTGTTCATCGATATCCCCAGACTCTTCAAAAAAGGTGAGAGGTTGGTCTGCACGATAGCGCGGGGGCGAGAAAGCCTGTACTCTACGAAAACATTTCCCTCTATTGTTAGATTTACAGGCCTCACTTCGCGTAGCCTCAAGCTCCGCGAGTCGTTGCCGCAGCTTCAAAGTTTCCTTTTCAGTTTCTGCGCGCTCCTTTTCTATGTCGGCTATCCTGTTGGCCGCCTCGATATCTAGAGCTATTTCTTCACGCAGAGCATTTGCTCCTCGAGTGCCCATTCTGTCAACTTGTCGCCGCATAATCCCAATCGCTTCTCCGAATAAATTAGCTCTGCAAGGCCCATCTCGGGTGTTTAGGATTATACACAAATGAACTAGCCTCGTCCTGTCGCGGGCGCGAATTATTGTCAGGTTCGAGACAATAATAATAAATACAAGTATAAATTTTGAAAGAGACTATGTTTATGTTCTACAAAGTCCAAATAAACACACACACTAAGGGAAGAGAGACTAAAGAGCACTGGCGAACCGAAGAATAGAGGGGGACTGTGAGAACGTGGTATAGAAAGCGTTAACAAGTCTAACAAACGAGGACCAGTCAAAAGTCCGGTAATGAAGGGAAAAGGCAAAGTTCGAATATGTGGGAAAGAGTTCAAGGTGAACGACAAGGTCACGGTAGGTGTTCGCCGCGGGAACGTGGTTGTCCTACCTCATGCCCCAGAGGCGCAGTCATGGTGATGCGGTGTTGCAAGGTCTCGCTGATGTCGTGGCCGTGGTGGTCGTGCGCGCTGCCAGCTCCCGTTGCAGAGAGGCCAACGCAGCTGTCTTGGAGAGTCGCTGTCTCTCACCGACGCACGGCGAGACGACTTCCTTGCGGAGGAGACGCCTTGGAGGTTGCAGTCAAGGATGACCTCTTAGGGCATGGCACGGGTCTGGTCGCCCGACCGCTACGAATCCCGGTCTCGCTCCACGCTTCTCAATACTCTTCTCTCGATGTTATCTTTCCTGTTCGCTTCTCTCCCTCGGGCAGCTGTCGCTGGCAAGTTCTCATTCGCCGGTGGCCAGCGAAGCTCGTGCTCCGGTCTCGAGAGCCTTGGTGCCATAGCTCGTGTCGATGACGTACGCGGCGCTTGCTTTGGGTCGTCTTTCTCTTGACTTCATGACACCCGTACTGCCTTCTACTACCAGAATACCAATGTAAAGGGCTGTGTCACTGGTAACCCTCTAGCCCACTCGACAAACCCCTACCAGAAAACTCTAGGATGCAGCTTTACCTTGCTCGGTATGGCTAAGGGTACCCCCAGTTTGCAAGACACAAGTCCCGCATGTCCATAGGATCAGACAGAAGGTCCATTTTACAAAAACGTGCCGTCTCCAGACTTGAAGCGGCCTTTTCAGCACTCATGTGCGCCGTCGTGCTTACATGTTGCCGCCGATGTCGCAAGCGCCAACCACGAAGGCGGTCTTCTGCGCTAGGAACAGAGCAAAAACTTTATGTCGACACCCTGTTTCGGTTTTGCCAACGCCGGAGGCGTGTGCGCGTAATCGGTCATGGCTTTCAGGCTACTCACAACCTGCGTTCCACTTCCGCACCACGCAACCGCCGCAGTAATCATTGGCGTTACCTCCCGGTTCACAATCAAGCATGCGTATCCATGCTTCGCCCAACTATTCCCTTCCACCCAAACTTAAGCGTAGCAGTCCTACTGATATTACGACAGCACAGTCGCTGTGTGGAACGCCGTGCATACGCGCCCGCCCTTCCAGACCCATCCTGGAAGGGCGGGACAGACTGTTATCGGAGCGCCCCAATTCGTAGTAAACCGCAGCGATGGCCCAAAGGTACAGCACTCGCCTCTAATGATGGAGATACCGGGTACAAATCCTGGCACCGCCAGGCACCTACCCGTTCCTTTATGGGTAGAGGCCTTCCTGGTCGAGTGTGGACCCTCGAAAAAAGATTCCACTTCTGGAAAGCTGCGTTTAGCCTTGCGGAATTGTAGAGTGTTTTCATAGGCACCTCAAAGCTTCACTCACAGCGCACGGCTGCCCAACCGATTGGGTCCGACTACCTCTGGCGCTCCTTGGAATCCAGTGTGCGTACTAAGTGGACCCCTCATGCACTTCGGATGAGCTCGTCTATTGCATATGGCATGCGTTTGCCAGCGGACTTGTTCGACGAGACTGTTAAATAAAGAGAAAGAAGCGGACCACGACGCAGGCAGCGGGGCTCGCTCCACGAGCGCGGCTCTCGCGGCAGTTGGTCGTAGCTATCTTGGATAGCCAAACGTCTGGTCTCCTCGTTCCCTTTCGCTTACACAATTCTCTGGTGCCGAAACCCCCAGCCGTCCGGTGCCACCGACTCGCGCCATGGAATCGCTTCGTCGCCGCCGGGGAGTTCTTCGCACCACCGTCACAAAGAAGATGATGGCACTCGACGCGCTCCTGCACAACCCGGCGGCCCTGCCTCTCGAATTTCTGACGCTGCTGGAAATATTTCTCGACAAGCAGCGAACATTGCACGAACTGAACAGCCAGATTCAGGCGACTCTCACAGAAGAGGAATCTGACGCCGACGCTTTGGATGCTATTGATTACGACGAGCGCATCTCCGCCTTTCGCACGCGCGTGCGCTCCGTTCACGAGCCCGGGCCCCTTCAGCCAGCGCAGCTACAGCCGAGTCTGGTGATCCTTGCGGGAGCGCACCTTCTCAGCCTCGACGGGCACCCCTCAGACAACGCAGGGGACCCGCTTCGCCGCACTCCCGAAGCGCCAGATACCGAACTTCTCGGGCGACCGACGCGACTGGCAAGGGTTCTGGGACCAGTTCGGGAGAAGCAACCATTCGAGCGCGACTTTGCCACGCATCGAGAAGTTTAGCTACCTTCTCCCGTACTTGACCGGTCCCGCGAAGGACGCGATCGAGGGCATCAGGCTGGCCGACGACAATTACGACTCTTCGCGTCAAAATCATTACCAACAGATTGGGCGGAAAGACCTACTAGTGGACGACCACCTGGACAAATTGCTCACCTTGGAGCCGGTGCAGAATTCGGCTGACACGGACAAATTGCGGGTCCTCTACGACGCGGCCACGTTTCGCATAAGCGCGTTGGAGGGGCTGGGCGTTTCCCCGGACCAGTACTCCGTCGTGCTCCATCGCGTACTGCTGCGGACCTTGCCGCACGACCTGGGCCTCCTGTACCGGCAAAGGCTGAATTAGGCGCAGCAGGACGCGTCCGAGGTGTCCGCGTCCCCTTCCGCCAGATCCAAGGAAATCAAGGTGATCCTGGACTTTCTCCGCGTCCAGGTGGAGATTAGAGAGGAGAGCGCCTCAGATCGTTCTGTGCCGTCCACGCACCCCGTCCCGGGGGGGGGTCAGTCGTCGCCACCGCTTGTCGTTCTTCCAACGGCAATGACTCTGAGCTCCCAATGTCCCTCTGCGGGGCGGCCCAGGTATCAATTTTGCAACACTCAGCACCACGTCCTCGCCCACTGCACATCGGCGGTATCCCCCGAGGAGAAGCAAAAGCGACTGCAGGCAAACAGGTGCTGTTTCAGGTGCGGAAAGCACAACCATTTCGCCAGACACTGCAAAAAAGCCAACAGTCTTGTCTGCAGCCACTGTTCCCGTCACGACCTTACGTCGCTGTGCGACATCTAGCTCCCTGCGGAAGGGTTTGGGCCCACCAGTCCAGAGTCGGAGCAAAGTCGCAGCAAAGGGGCAGCAATCAATAATGCCAGCGCGGTGACATCCGCGTCCACCAGCGGTGCAGGACCCATGTCGGTGCTTCTCCAGAGAGGCCGTGCATGGCCCCTCGGACAGAGTCACCAGCTGCTTGTTCGCTTTTTGTTCGGCACGGGGAGCCAGCGAACGTTCATTCGACGCGACGTTTCCCAAGCACCTTGTTGTCCGGTCAACGCTGTCGAACGTCGAACGCTTTCTACGTTCGGAGACACTCGCCCGAGAGCACCTGTTAAGTGCAACAGTGTCTCTTTGACACGTAAAAGTCAGCACGATGGCCAGAACATCACAGTCGAGGCCCAGCACAAGCCCGCACCAGCACAAGCCCGTCCGTCAGCAAAGAAATCGTTCGTGCGATGGCCGATCAGGGACAAGTTCCTGCGGATCCCCGACTTGCGCCCACATTTAGAGAGGACCAGGTCAGCGTGTTGATCGGTTCAGACGCGTATTGGAAGGTGGTAACAGTAAACGTTTCGAGAATTTTCCCCACTCCGATGGCCGTGGAGACGGTTCTGGGCTGGACCGTTCAAGGTACTCAACTCGACAGCTCAAGCCTTTCGACCGCTCACTCGAGCGCACCCTTTCTTTCCCTTAGAGAATCGTCCACGGAAGACGCTGCCGTAGACAATGATGAATCGTCCATGTTCCGCCTGGAAGTCAGCGAAACTCGGGGCACTACGGGAAACTCCACGTTCAACGACCCCGCCGTCCAACCGTTCGAACTTCATGATCGCAAAGAAAACCACCGGGATCAGGTGTTGCTCCGCAACGAAGAGCCAAGCAGCGACGCCGCCAACCATCCGTCCTTCCAAAAGGGGAAACTTGATTTTAAAACGAAGATAGGTGACCCCTGCATCATGAAAGTGCTGGGCATGCAGTGGAAGGGCTCAGACAGCCTTGTTCTGAGGGAGGACAATATCACCAAGTTTGTGTCGGAAAAGCCTGTGGCAAAGAGCGAAGCCATGCCCGCTGTTCCAAGCGCACTCCTGGCTAAGCAAAGGGAACACTTGCCTTCAGCAGAAACTCTGCCTTCTAGAACTCTTGTTGACTGGCAGCGAGCTGCGCATACTGTGACAGCACCCCAGCCGCCAAGGGGTATCGTCTGTGGCACCGTCCGATATGGGAATACCTCCTGCTGCTTCGATTCACCCACGAGGTAACAGAACAGCCGCCAGCCAAGCTCGAAGTAGAGGACGTCGTGCTTCTAGAAGACAAGCCGATGCCTGCCGTCTAACAACTCGACCACCATCGCCACCGGTTTCGGTCGCGACGGATTGTGCGACCATTCTTCTTCCGCCAGTGTATTTCCGTCCGCCTGTCATCGGGTCTTAAGATACGGCGACAGGGTTCACAGATGTTATGGTGCAACAAGTCTCTGCTCAACTTGGTGGCCACGGGAGTGTGTTAAATAAAGAGAAAGAAGCGCGCCACGAGGCAGGCAGCGGGGCTCCCTCCACGAGCGCGGCTCTCTCGGCAGTCGGTCGTAGCTATCTTGGATAGCCGGACGTCTGGTCTCCTCGTTCCCTTTCGCTGCAGAGTCTTCACACCCCGTCACTTCCAGCGACTACATCGATAAAGTACGTGAGGTTTTTCAGCACCTTCTGCCAAAACCCGCTAGCCTTGAAAAGTACCTGACGGCTTACACGCACCCAGGCCTCAAAACTGCCCCGCATATTTAAGCGCGTTACGCATCTGTCCGAGGACAACTGTGGCCTCATTATATTGGTCCATACCGGGTTGTACAGCGCCACACGTCGACATTCGTGCTGGGCATCAACGGCATGAACGCCTGAAATCCGCGTACTTTGAGCCGCCCAAAGTCATTTCGTTGGAACGTGCTCTGCGTCCTTTAACAATACCACCTCCGCGTGTCCACTGTACACCCGAATGGCGTTTTCGCTCGTCACTCTCACTACACTCATGGTGGGAGCCCTGTAGCAGCAGCTCCAGTTACATCGCAGGACCGAGCGCCGCACCTTGCGTAGCAGACTGAGTGACAAGGCGTGACACGCTGCGCTGCAGCGCGAGGGCACGAGGACAAGGGGAATCGCTAAGTGCACGCGGAATAGAAATTGCGTTGCCTTGCAACGAACAGTCGTCCTGTCTGTGCCTCCTTTTGCCCCGGCTTAGCGCCCTACTTGTCCGTTTTTCTTCATATCCGCAACTACAGCTTTTGCTTTGTTTCTTTGGACGTCCACTTTTGAGCATACAGTTATCGCTCTAAATAATAAAGCTAAGACTACAGAGATTTGTGGAAATTTGGCCAGTAAGAATCGAATTGTAAGTATCGGCCGGTATGGGTGGGCTTCATGGCAACTAAACTTTGCTCGATTTGGCTGTCTTTTTATCAGAACGTGGTGGCACAGTAAGGTGCTGTCTGTTTCTTTGTCCATGGTGATCTAGATGGCTGGTTCAATCGGATTCAGCACGTACCGGAGAAACACCTGAGGCATTCTAGCGAAATTTTCCAGAGCAGTCATTTCGTTTTTTTGCCATAACCAGATTCCCTGTGGTTACAAAAATAGCAGTCCTCGTCGCAGTTCCACTCGCTTGTTGGAAATATCAAGGTTTGTAGCAGAAATAGGTGCTCTGCAGGCAGAGAGCTACAAGAATTGCGGTATTTAGCTGAAGCAGAGGCAGGTACTTGAGCTAAGGCTTTCGTCGTTCTCGAGGGCAGTTGTGGCGGTTACGACTGACAGAATAACAGGAAGGCTGGTGAAAAGCGACACGATGTAAAAGAAGACTGCTATGTCACCTCGCTCGGTTGATACTTTCGAAATTAATTCTACATAGTGTCTGGGGCTCCTGACGCGGGTGGACGGTTTTTTGACGGAAGGGGAAAGAATATGATTAAGCAGGATGAACAGGGCTCAATAGTTTGAGTTTGCCAAGCCAACAATAGGCCGGAGGGGCACATCAGGCCTATAAATTTTGGGTAGCCCAATAAAAACCAGGCACTGAGCTATTCCAGCAGATGTGTAGTAAATACAGGCTTCGCCATTCGGGGTACCTCTTGAAAATGTTGGGCGAGAGTTGGTTCAGCTCCCATTGAACTTGTGGGGTAGGGTTCTTTTTCAGTCTTTGGTACGTTCAGCAATCAAGATGTTCTTGAACTTTTCTTTCGTAGGCTTGCTCGTCAAGCACGACGGTACAATTTTCTTTCTCAGCAAGGAGCATTACGACGTTATCATCACTTTGTAGTAGTAGTAGCAGTATGAAACTTTAATGAGGCTTGTAAAGAAGGAGTGGTTCCTTAGTCCGGGAATCCATGTGATGACCGGCGACCGACGCCCTAGACCCCAGTATTTGCTGGACGTCCAGGTGGTCGCTGGTGATTACGTTCTCCCACAGCTCATAGAGGGGGATGAGGGGAAAGGGTGCGAGCTTTGGGTTATGCGCTCATTCTAAAAAATGTGGACAAGCGTGCCAGGCTTAGAGCAAAAAGTGCATTGGCGGGAAATTGAGTGGGATAAAATGTGGTGTAAGCGAATTGGATGGACGACGGTATTCGTTTGGATGCGACGAAGGCTATGGATAGCTGAAGCTTCATTTGATTTCAATTCCTGTTGGTAGCGTCGGGGATGTTCGACAGAAGCAAATCACCTTCATTCTGACTACCTCTTGGACGCCGTTTTTGAGACACATATTTCCACTTTTGATGGCTCTAACCACTTTTGGCAGAGCGGGGCAGGTAGTTGTTACATTATTGCTATTACCTTTGGCTAAAACCCCTCTCTCGGAAAAAGGGAGTAGTCTTGATGATTATTTACAACAAAGGTGTCCCGATGGGTATGTGTGGCTTCATTTTTTCAACGCTGAAAGTTTGGTTTTTTGGAGTGCCTGATGTTAGATTTTTCCCGCATTCTTCAGAAGGCATTGTCGTCTCTAGCAAGCCAGTGTCAACGCTTGGACAGATGATGCCCCGCCCGAAAGAGCATCCGCCGAAAGGAGAAGCCCAATGGGTCGACTAAAAAATAGCTAGCGCACAATTCCCTGCTAGGTACATTGGCAAAATAGGAACTTCCGGGAACGACTCCGACAGCACAAAACCGACGTTTGGAAGTAGAAAATTCAGCGCAGTGAGTTATCAGGACGCTGCAAAAAGCCAACCACAAGATTGTCTTGGATGGTGTGAAGGGGATTGGAACCGAAACCAATCACTCAAACAGAATACTCCGAGAGTCCTGGCCATACAAGGGAACCAAGAAGGCCTGAATATATCCCCACCATCTAAGCCGACGGCATCCGATACGCAACGGCAAGATGCGAGTAAAAAAAAGACACCTTCTGCCACCACTGGCTTCTGGTATTACTCAGTCATTTTTCATGGAGAAGCCCGGTAGAATCCGACACGTTGGGACTGCTTTCAATAAACGTCCTTGGTTGGCATATTTACCTCTTCCTCAACATGTCCTTGTCCTGGGCAAAATTTGTAAAACCAGTTTTTGTTGTAGGGTATTAAGCTTTGTTTTAGCTTGAGGTAATTGCCTGCTGCTTTGTTTCAATGAAACATTTTCTCTTTTCAACTGTTGTTCTGGACCAAGTAATAGGTTTTTGTTCCACGCACTGTTCTTCACCCGTTTTATTAGGTTGTGGGGAATTAGGCTGTGCTTGCTTGAGGGAACCGTTTTCTATCAATGCAACAATTACGCTTTCTTCTACTGCTCCTGTGACGAAATTATATATTTTTGTTTTTTGCAACATTCTTTATAGATTTTTATTTTTAGATTATGTAGGGGTAATTGTTTCGGTTTTACGTGCTTGCTTGTTGTTTTGATTGAATGAATATTGCCGCGAACACGTATGGGTTTGTTTATGTATTGTTTGTTTTTAGTGCCCGGCCACGCCAGGCTCTGTTATCTGTGTCCCGAGCAAAGCGCGTCTCTCATTCTTTTTTTTATGCCGGAAGGGCTATGTCATTCAGATAAGCACACTGTTTCATCTTAAGGTCATTAGCCCAGAATAATCTTCTCTAATCTACAATGTTCTGGATGTAAATCGACGGTTACAGAAACACTCGCGCCGAAAGAAAAAGCCTGCAGAGCATACTTCGCGGCATTTCTTTGGAGGAACTTCGCCTGCGCAAGTCAATTTGTTTACCGCAGCTTCGCCGCCTCTGTATTCTTTTGAGTTGTTAGGGGAGCACAAGTTTGCTCCACTAAACTTGTTTTCTTTGAAGAAAACTGCGTCGTCTTTGGCCACGTGAATATATTTTACTGGCTTTTACGGCGTTTGATTCGTTTTTGGTATGCGCACCATTGCCCATTTCTTATATTTATATTAGACTTGCGGAAATAAATTTTTCTCGTTTTAATTTCAGTTATGGGCTTGTCATTTGGTTAAAATAAAACACTTACTTCATTTTACTGCTCTTCCAGCCCAACTACTATTGATAGTTTAAGGAATATTTCTTTTGTCTCTTTTGGTTGTACGATAATATGGTGTAGTTGTGTTGGCTTTAGATTATTTCTTCTTGTTTTGGTTAAGGTAAATTTATCTGCTTGTTGTACTCTTCAGTCCCTAGTGACAAATGTTTGTTCTACGTACGTATATTTCCCCACTAATTATTTCTGAAGTTGTAAGCTGTGTTTGTAAGCTGTGATGGTTGTTGGTTTGTGTCATTGCTTTTTGTTTATTTTTTTCAATAATATTTACTCTTTTCTATGCTCTTAGGGTCAATGTAATATTTCTTTTCTACACACAATATACTTTATTCCTCTTAAGTCTTATGGTATAGCGGTAGTAGTTTGGCTTTACGTGCTTGCTTGTTGTCATGTATTTCAGAAACATTTACTTGCTTCTACTGCTCCTCTTACCCATGTACCCTGCGTTTCTTCTATGGACAATACATTATCGGTATTTTATTGCAGGTTATAGGGCTGAATTTTTCTCCTTAGGTGAATGCTGTTTTTTTCAGTAAAACATTTGCTTGCTTCTACTGATCTTCCGATCCATGCGAAATATTTTTGACACCCGAACACTTTGTTACTCCAGTTTTATATCGTATTGGGCTGTTGTTGTTTCGGCATCTGACATTGCAACTTCCTTTCCTTTTTACAATTATTCACTCGGTTTTGAACGAGTGTAGATTTCCTCCTTCTTTTTTGCACCATCTGAAACGTGTTGGGAAGTGGGCTACAGTTGCTTGGGATATAGGTAGCTGCTTCTTGCTTTGTTTAAATACAGCATTTTGTTCTAGTCCTCTTGTGATCCAAGTAATATCTTTTTATTGCAAACAAAAGTTACTTTCACTAATTGTACGCTAATTTGCTGTTGTTGTTCTGTCTTTTTTATTCCTTCCCTTTGTTTCAATAAAACATTTACCGACTCATTTCTACAGTTTCTAAGTGATAATTTTTTGGGCCTTCCACAATTCTTTAAACCTCTTTTATTTGCCCATTATCAGGCCGTTGTTTTGGCTTTAGGATATTGCATGTTGCTTTGTTTTCAATCACTTTATTTTTTTACCGCTTTTCTATCTGAAGCAAAAAGTGTTGCGTCTAAGGCGGTTGTTGGTTTGGCTTTTAGTATTTGTTTGTTGTTTTGATTATTATATTTTATACACACTTCAACGCTGTCATCTGACCCATGTAATTGTTTTTTTCATCCAGTTTCTTCACTTTCTTCAGCCTATTTTATTTCTACGGCACTAAGATATCATTTTGACTTTAGGCCGTTACCGCCTCCTTTGTTTAAAAAAAATTACT
The DNA here is from genome assembly GCA_013339765.2 of Haemaphysalis longicornis. Classification (NCBI taxonomy): domain Eukaryota; kingdom Metazoa; phylum Arthropoda; class Arachnida; order Ixodida; family Ixodidae; genus Haemaphysalis; species Haemaphysalis longicornis. Next base: position 189,981,734 of record CM023450.1, on the reverse strand, counting down.
CGCTTTTTCAACGTTTGTAGATAGCTCTATAGCTATTCTATGTTATGTATTTGGCAGCAGTTGTTTCGGTTTTGGCAATTGATTTTTGTTTTCTTCCATACATTCAATCCCTTCTGCTTTTCTTCTGGCCCAAGTGATGTCGTTTGTTCCACGCACAAATCTTTATCTGTTTGAGTTTTACGACATTAGGCTGTTGTTGCCTTGGTTTAGGTAATTGCTTGTCAGTTTGTTTCAATGAAGCAATCACTCCCTTCTAGTGCTCTTTCGGATTAAACAAGGTTGTCTTAATTGCAAAATTGTTTATCCCTCATTGCGTTGTTAAGTAGTGGGTTGGAGTTGTTCCGTGTCATGTAATTTCTTTTTCTGTTAAAGAATTCTACTAGGTGGTTTCCTCTTCAGTTCTCCCGGAAATACCATTTTTTTTCCACGCATAATTCTTTATCACTCTAATAGGTCTTGAGTATTACATTGCAGTCGTTTAGGCTCTAGATAATAGCATGTTCGACTATCTGAGTTAAACATTTATTTGCCTATTTAGCTCTTCTCACTCAATAAATATGTTTCATTTCCACTCAAAATTTTTTACCGCTCTTTTAGTTGTACTGTATTAGTCTGCTCGTTTTGCTTTAGGTAATTGCCTGAGGATTTGTTTCAATGAAAAAATAACTCTCTTCTGCTCTTGTTATTTTCCACGTAATGTTTTCCTTTTCTGCCCAAACTTTGTTAACCTGCTGTTCATTATAAAATATTAAGCAGTCGTTTTCCCTGTAAGTGATCCTTGTGTTTTTTTATATAAATATATTCTCGATTCTTCCAGCCATCTCACCCAGGTAATGTGTTTTTTTCCCCCTGACACTCTTTTTCCTGTTTTAGTTGTACGGCATTACCTGTTGCTTTGGGTTTGGAATTCGTTGTTTGTTTAGAAAAATATTTACTCGCTCCTACTCCTCGTCTGCCCCTAGCAATATCTTTCGTTCCAAGCACAATTCTTTGGTTGTTTTACTAGGTTGTGCGGAATCATGCTGTTGTTGGTTTCGTTTTAAATAATTCCTTGATGTTTTGTTTTGAGGCAACAACTGTGCTCTTTTATGGCTTTTCTGACCGATTTATAAAGTTTTATTACGCGCACCATTCTTTATCACTCTTTTATTTGAAGGGTCTGTTGGTGTAGTTTTTTTGCCTTTGGAAATTGCTTGTTGTTTTGTTTTGTGGAAACTTTTATTTTGTTTAAAAGCTCTCCGACCAAACTAATATTTTATAAAATATATAAAATATTTAAAATATGGAAAATATATAAAAATATAATTTTATAAAATATAATAAGATATAAAAACACGTCACCAACATTTCCCACCAACGTTTCCCAGTATAGCCTGTAGCTGGGTCAGCTCTAGGTAATGGTTGGTTGTCTTGTTTCAGAATATTTCACATGCTCTGTCCCTAGTAATAAATTTTCTTTCTCTGTACAAATATTAATCTTTCTTTTCGCTGTGGGTTTCGGTGTGGGTTGTTTCGGCAGAGTAATTGCTTGTTGTCATGTTTTAATGATATATTTACACTCTTTAGGTCTGTTCAGATTGAAGTAATACCGTTCTGTTCCACACCCAATTTGTTTGACCCATCTAGTTGTACCATATTAGGATGCAGTGGTTATATTTATAGTAACTGCTTTTTTGTTAGGTTTTTAAGAAACATTTGCTCGCTTCTACTGCTTTTGTGACCCACCTAATGTGCCTTTCTAGTATAGACATGTATTTATTATTTTTTACTGTACCTTGTTAAGCGGTAGTTGTTTTTATCTGTATCTAATGGGTGGTTGCATTGCTTGAATGAAATATTTCCTTGCTTATGCAGTTCTTCTGATGAAAATATCGTCTTTTTATAATAAAAACTTAATGCCTCTTAGCTTGTCCTGCGTTAGAATATAGTTCTTGTGGCTTTAGGTAATGCTTGTTCTTATGTTTTAAGGAAATGTTTACTCAATATACAACTCTTCTAAGGCGAGTAATCTTTTTCAGCACGCATTTCTTCATGCCTCTTTTAGTTGTATCAGGCTTTGGTTGTTCTCGCATTAACTAGTTGCTTGTTATTTTGTGTAAATGAAATATTTACCCACTTTTACTGCTGTTCACATCCAAGTAATAAGTTGCTGTTCCACTGTATTCGTTCTGCACTTTTTTGTTGTACAAAAGCAGGCTGTAATTTTTTTCACGTTAGTTTATTGCTTGTTTTTTTGTTTCTAAGACACATTTGCTCGCTTCTAAAGCAATTTTGAGCCACGTTTATATATTTGTGTTAGTTATTTCGGTACCCTCAGTTCCAGAGGCAATAGAGTGTGGAGTGGGTTACAGTAATTATTAACAGAGTAGAAAAATAACAAACAGAACAAAACCAGAAAACTACAATGTACTTCAGTGCTTCTGGTTATACAATGTTAGCTAAAGCAGTTATAAAAGGTTGGTGGTGTGAAAATGTCCGTCAATGTGGGTTCGTGGTTCCATTCTTGTGATGTATGTGGTATGAAGGACTGGGAAATTACAACAGCGGAGCACTGTGGACGTAGCGTGCTCGTCCCGTCCACCAGACTACCACATTGACATGGGTTGTATGGCTTGGTCAGCAGGTCACTTGAACTGCACGGCGAAGGTGCACCCTGTGTGAAAAAAACAGCTGTTCGCTTTGCTTCGATGACGGTTGTATGAAATAGCAATTAAAAGAGTAAAATATTTACCGCGGAGTCGAATAGTGCACGCTTTTGTTCACGCTCGTAGGCGGTAGACCAAGGCAAGTCGTGGGACGAGCCTGGGTTGAGGTACTTCTTGTACTACCCTCGATTCTTGCGCTTTTTAGCAGGTTCCATTTCCCTTTTGAACGCACTGGTCACTAGGGGTCACAGTGGCATATGACAAACGGTTGATCCACGCTGTCGTGTCGCTTGTTCACAGCAAATGCGTTACAAGTTGCAACGCGCATGTTCACTGTTATGGTGGCGTATACGCTGGTAAAGTAGACGTAGGTGCGTATTTATGCGTGTTACAAAAATGTGTATGCTGATTAACAATATATACAAAACTCTTTTATATCTAATATAAAATAAACTAACAGTTTGAATGCATTTGGGTGATTGTTGTGTTGTTTTAATCACAGGCGGCTTGGTTAGTCAGTTTCGTAGTTTACGTATATAAACATGTGTGGGTGGGTTTTCAAGTGCACGTGGGTAAATTGAATATGGGCTGTTTCGGCTTATGCTGTTCGTCCGCCGTCATTTCTTAAGGAGGCATAGCGGGCACAACTACTGGCCTACTGGTTGAAGCAAGCGACGGTCGTAGTGGCGGTCATGTCACCACCGGAGCATGCGTATGTGCGGTAGTTCGACAATAACAGCTGCGCCATTGCCAAAGTGACCGATGTGAAGTATTTTCACTGCCTTCATTTTCATTTTGCATTTTCATTTTGCCTTCCGCCCTTACTTGAAATGGACCGACCGAAGTAGAAACGCAGACTTCTATTCCGCAAGGATCCTCCTCTGGGGGGTTAAGTCCAGCGCTTAACGTGCATGAATGCGGTTACAACTCGGCGCTGATCTCAGTTGCATTCAGCTTGTAAACGCTTCGGTGTAAAATATCTAACAAATCAGGAGTCGTTTAAATGCAGTTGATGTCCTGAATGACCAAATGGTCTGCTGAGCTATTGTGATTTACTTCTAATTTTAATTACGCCCGATCCGTTTTCTGCACAGATTCACCAGAACAAATTACAAAATGAACGGAAGCGAAACGTGTCGCGTTCGTCGACAACTATCCAGCGACTGCAGTGACGGTGACCAGCGTGAGGTAAGAGTGCTCTTCCCCACTCCCTTTCTTTTCCAACGATAACTGATCGTCATCGCGCATTATCTTCTTGCAGATGAATGACAGGACGCACCAAAACAAAAAAGAAGCCTAACGAAGACGTTTTAGCGCTTATAGAGAAAAAAAGAAGGCAGGCAGGCACCAAAAGCAAAAAAAAAAAAAAACAGATGACGTGGAAGCGAATTGAGCAAATCTCAAAGAAAAGGAGTTCGAAATTTTAAATTTGACAGAAACCTTAACGGCAGAAAAAAGAACGATTGACAAACTTCGGGAACTCAATGAGGGTCGCCAGGAGACTTATTTCTTTAAAGGGAAAGCTGAGAGGCATGTTTACGTATTTATTATTACATTACTGTTGTATTGTTTGGGTTTTAAAGTGCACATTCTACAAAGTTGTAAACTAAACTGATGGCTTTGCATCCCCGAAGCCAGTACCAGTCTTTCTGGCTAGTGTGCTCTTAACAAACCGCGTTTCTTTTTCTCTGCATTCTGTCCCACATCATAGTGATATACCATAGTAGTTCGTGAGAAGCAGCATGCTTAAATCACTGTGGGATTGGGAAATCGTTCTTTCACCCTACGTGTTATATTTTATCTCTGCAGTTCCAGTATCTACGGCTCCTACATGCAGCGAAGTAGGCAATAATACCCCAACTGTTGCACCCACCCGTCCTAACCTGCGTGGCATGGCTGGTACGCCTGCACGACCTAGTCACGCAGTCACGGCTGTGCAGACTCCACACCTTCAGCAGCCTGGCAAGAAAACAGCCATGCCCGAAAAACCGCCGCAGGCATGCACCAAGCCCCAGAGCCCTCCGTATTCTCGTGCGACAGGGCCAGCACTTGTATCTGGTTCAAGTGACAAGGTATGGGTCTGGTTCACATTAAATCTGCATTTATCTGATAGTATAAAGGTACTTCCTTTATTGATTTTTAAACCCTCATTTACTCAGCTTCGAGGGACGCATTTTTAAATGCAACGGTTTTCTCTAGCAACCTTACACATACCTTTTTACCAGTGCCTCTTAGTACTGACCCTGGGAATGTGGGGAGACAAATTCTTTAGTTGACATGTGGGCTTCCATAAATGCCTGTAAACTTGCAATCGCTAGAAACTCGCACGAGTGGGTTCACAAATCTAAAGTGCTTGCAAAGCATACCCCCTTCCTCCTTTCAATTAGTTGCCTTGTGCACTCTGCCTCATCCTTTTTTCGCATGTACTAAATTGTTTAAGTGCTATATTGTCTTTTTGTATTTATGCGTACTTCCCAAAGGTGAGCCTGGGTTGGTACGGGTATCAATTGAGCTGCGTTTTCATAGTATGTTGCCCTTAGCATATTCCCCACATCTTATAATTTAGAGTTGTGAAGCACTTCATGCAGTCACTAAATGTTGACTGAAGTCCACTGCATTTACTTGACTATAGAGCCAATTTCTGTATTATCTGTTAAATACTAAGCTAGGGCACTGCTAGTTCTGAGCTAACATGTGTGTTGCTATGCCCAACTACATTTAGTGTAAAATTGGCAATGTCATCGTGAATATACAGTCTCGCTTTTTTAGGTGCTTCCACCTTTACGGATACTACAGCCCCAACCACTCTTAGTGTTTTATTCTGGTTTCTTCTGGTTGTTCGACCGATTTTTACATGCAGAGATTTAGAGTATCTGGAACAATTTTTTTGTGTAGCAGTATTTATTTTTGGGAACAGTTAACCGCACCTCTGCACAAAGGAAAATCTGAAATAAATTTGTCTGCAGCATTTGCACTATGTTTGCGATCATTGACCTTGCTCTTTCTCCTCCCGGTCGATATAGGGAAGGGGCTAATGGTGTCCGCAGACACATGGGCCGACCTAAAGGAGCAGCATAAGGACTTCAATGTTGCGAAAAACCTGCTTGTGGTGGTCAGGGATCCGGCAAAACTGAGGTACAAATCGCTCGGATGTATTTGATTTTCTACTTCTTGTGGTAACGCCACTTGATTTGTACTGACTGAACCTTTATTATGCCCTTGCACTTTCATTTTTTTTGCTCCACATTTTATTATCTTCCAGGAAACCATTGCCCGCGCTTGCCAGACCGCCCCAAGAAAGAACCCCTCACGCCTTGGAAGCCGGGTGTGCTGCGAGGTATCGCCTATGAAATTGCAGGTTAAAGTTTATTGTGTACACACTCAAATATTCTCAAATGAGTTTATTGCAATATTGCTTTTTCTTTCTAGGCAGCAACTGCAAACCAAAGTTGATTTTCCGAGAAATGTAGTTAATTTTTCGAGGATTTTTTGAGAATTAGTCGTTTTGTATATTTTTCTTTTACCATTTGCAGAGTTCTTTAAGGACCGGCTGCGCGAGAAGCCATTTCGCCCTGTCGAGTTGCAGGCCTTCAACCGGAATGTCAGTGAGAAACTCGCTGACATTGAAAAGATGCCAGGAGGTACGCTTGCCAGATCTCGAAGTTCTTGCTTAGTCCTATGCACGAGTTCAATGACAAGTTTCTATGCGGGACAGTGTGTCTGTAAACAGATTATCTATGCACATAAATTTCTTCTTCTCATAACCCCCTCCTCATGTCTTCTTCACTGCTCAGTATCGTAGATCGGGAACAGCCCTGGATTGCTTCAAACGCCACTATTCCACCGGGATCTCCGCATGGCACCAAGGTCAATCTCGTTCCACAAAGCATGGTGACACAGTCGGCCAGGAGATCGATAGTGACGCTACCGTCGCTGGATCATAATGCCGGCTACATCAACAAAAGGCTAAGAGGGCACGGCGGGGCCAAAAATGATAGATTAACACTCCACTTCGTACAGGTTCGTGCAAGATATGCAAAGCGTTGTTTCCGTAGCGATGATAGATGTATTCTTGTCCTCCCATGTCTAGCGGTGCGTTGTTCTTTATCTGAGTTCTTGAATGTTGTTCGTAGCACAGCGCCGTACCTGGTCGGTGTTACTTGGTGGTGACGGCGAGGAAGTCCCTAGACCAATGACTAAACTCTAAAAAAATAAAAATTTGTATTTGACGCAATCAACTGGGCTTGGCAGCAGCCTTCCTATCATTATGCTCAACCCTTTTCGCTTCGTGCTGCAGGCTGTCACCGTTCCGCTGGGAGCCTCTTAGTGGCCGTTCTACTATGCTTCGCAGACGACACATGCGCACAGACTCGTGGGCTTTGGCTGCGTGTCAACTTCGCGTTGTGATAACTTCGCCCTGAATGAATTGTATCTCCCGCACTTCAATGACTCAACATGGCTGTTATCATCGGTGACTTCGCCTCACGTGGGAGAATCACCGGGTATAAGAGCGCCAACAGAACGGGATTTCACTATTGGGCATGGCAGCATCATTCCTGGCATGATGGTCAACCCTTTTCGCTTCGTGCTGCAGGTTGGTAATTATTCCTGCGTTCAGTGTTATCGTAGTGATGACCGATTTCTCGTGCTGCTGCCCTGCCCACTACGCTTAAGAGTTCTAGTTTCTCCTGTTTGTTCTGTTCCATTAGATCTGTTTAGTTGCGGTAATGTAGAGGCAAACCAAGGTCCTCCAGAGCAGATGTTTCAATTGACTTTTCAATTGAGGCAGAAATCACTGCCTCAATTGAAGCCATAAAGAGCTCTCAACATAGAATCGCGGAAAAAATTTCTCCTTTAACTCAGCGCATAGAAGAGGTTGAAGAACTGTTGGCAAGCTTTAACTACCCTGGCAAGCAAAGTAGAAGGTATTGAAGTGGGTCTGTCAAAACGAGACGAAACGATTTTTATGCTTGCATCAAAAGTTGATCTGTAAATGGAGGCCGCAGAAATAACCCAATCATATTTGGAGTAGAAGAACCTACTAAGGAATCTAGCGAGGAAATAATACTTGAAGTACCAGAATTTTTGCAGAAAAAGGTTGAGGTAACGACATCCAGCATTGAACGATGCCATAGGCTTGGCCGTAAGGTTGGAAATAAGTTTCGTCCAGTAATCATAACATTCCTAGATTACCGGGAAAAGATTTCTGTGTTGAAGAACGCATTTTCCCTAAAGGGAACTACGATGTCTATCTCTGAGGACGTTTCTAGCAGCGTACGGGAGATACGAAAACATTTTCGGAAGAGCACGGGTGAAGAAAAAGGAAACGAGACAAAGGTTAAGCTGTATACGATTATTGAGCATTGATAACACACTTTATGGTTAGAATAAAACCGCAAAATCGCGTGTTAAACTTCAGAAGAAGAAAGAAAACTGACACCGTCATCCTGTGACTGAACCACTACGAATCCTGAATGAAAATTGCCGAAGTGTGGTGAACAAAGCAACTGAATTAGAAACGTTGCTCCTTACTAGATCCAGATTTATTAACACTTACAGAAACATGGTTGCATAGTTGAGTATTTTACAACGAAATAATTCCACCTGGTTACAATGTGTTAAGAAAATTTCGTGGAAGTAAGGGAGGTGATATAAGAAATGCATAAAGGTAATTAAAATGCCTGATGTTCCTCAAGTGGAAGGCCTATTTTGCAAAATATACCACAATAATATTCAGTATCTTGTAGCTTCATATACAGACCTCCGTTGTCGTCCATTAAAGTCATCAATGAATTTAGAAACGTTTTATGCACTCATGCAAAGTCAGGAGCTCTGATTTGTTTACCAGGAGATTTCAACCTACCAGATATAGATTGGACCTCTCTTTCAACCATAAGCATAACGATATTGTAGGAGAATCAATGCTTGAAATTTCTTTTTTGATTTTTTACAAGTTGTTAACGATTTCACTAGGGTGCAAAGAAGTTCGAAGTCGGTGCTTGATCTCTCCTTTGTTAATGGGTGTATTAGGCTTCGGCCAGCTGTGAAGTAGTTCCTGGTATTTCTGACCAGAGTTGACCCTGGCAAATGTTCTTTAGCGTGGAAACAAATAAAGGTCATGTTTTCGAAATTTTTTGCGTGCCGACGATACATATATTATGGATAAAAAAAAGAAAGAGAGGAACCCCTGAATTTCTCGGGATATGTTGCATCTCAAAAGGCAGTAAAAAGATTTAAAAAGCGTCGTAATCTTCGGAATATCACTGGTGCAAACGAAAAGATTTCGGACATTGCAACCAAGCTGAAAGAGCAAATCTATATGGATAAAGAGCGGTATTATGGCGAGTAATTACCGAACTTTATTAGAACGCGTCCTGAGAGATTTTGGCGTACCATTAGGCATACATCCAGAGAAGGCAATGTTTTTGTACTTGATTGAGTTGTTCATGGTAGCAGGGTATTTCGAATGGCTTTCACCAACAAGTAAAATCGGTTTTCGCCGTTGGCAACAATGTTCTTTCCATGTCTGATGCAGATTATCCGCCTATACCTGACGATGTTACCAGTGAGCAAGGAATTTTCAACATGCTTCCCAAACTCAATGTTACAAAGACTCCCGGACCAAATAACATTCCAAACGCACATTTAAAGTGATATGCCGAGTGGATTGCCAAGTATCTGTATGTTGTATTTTCAAAATGACTAAATGAAGGCCGAGTACCACGTGATTAGAGGGCCGGCAGCGCTTGGCCTCTTTATAAATCTTGTAAAAAGCAACTCATCTTGAGTTATCGTCTTATTTTATTGACGTCAACTACCTGTAAGCTTCCAGAACACATCATTCATACGCATATCTCTGAGTTTCGTATTAATCACAACATCCCAACAAAGCACCAGCACGGATTCAGGAAAGGGTATTAAACCTGTACTCAACTTGTCGAGAAAATACATGATTCGCAACTTCAAATAACAAAAGGGACGCAAACTGAAGACATATTTATGGATTTTGCAAAAGCGTTTCACGAAGTCTCACACAAAAAATTACGTTTTAAATTAGAGAAAACACTTAAAAATCCGCACCTAAAAATGGATAGCAGAATACCTATTAAGCCTTAATCAATTTGATTTTTTTTAACGGATGCTGTTTACAAAAGGCAACAGTTGACTCTGGCGTTTTACAGGATAGTGTTCCGACACCCCTTTTGTTTCTCATTTTTATCAATGATATTGTCACGAAGACAAGGGCGATGCAGTTGTGTTGAATGAGAAACACGTTTATTGGAGCGAACTTGTGCTCCCCTAACAACTCAAAAGAATACAGAGGCGGCGAAGCAGCGGTCAACAAAGTGACTTGCACAGGCGACTGTCGTCGAATCGAATGCCCCGTTGTCCGCACTGCAGGCTTTTTATCTTTTAGCGCGCGTGGTTCTCGAAACGTCGATTCGCATCGAGAACATAGTAGATCCAAGAAGATTATTCTGGGCTGTTCACGTTAGATCGGAATGCTCTCCCTATCACAACAGATAACACATGCGGCACAGAAAGAAAGAATGGAACACGCGCTTCCCTTGGCGCAGAGATAACACAGACCGGCGCAGCCGGGCGGGTAAAAGCAAAACACAAATAAACAAACCCAATGTATGGTTCGCGGCATTACCCCCCCCCCCTCTAAGAGTGCATCGACCCGATGCTAACATAAGCGACAGTCCGAACAAATGAAAATAAAAGTTCGTCATCGTCAATAGAAAGGTTTTAAGCGAACCACGTGGACGAGTTCAGGCCGCGTGCGTCGTCGTGATGTGCCGGAGTCACCATCGGGGATCACTTCGTAGGTAAGTTGGCCAACACGTCGTAGAATCTGGTAGGGTCCGAAATACCGTCGCAGGAGCTTCTCACTGAGTCCGCGTCGTCGGATGGGAGTCCAAACCCACACACGATCCCCTGGTTGGTACTCGGCGTCTCCGCGTCGGAGGTTGTAGCGGCCCGCATCCACCAGCTGCTGGTCCGTTATACGAACTCGAGCGAGCTGGCGGGCCTCCTCCGCACGTTGAAGATATCCGTGCACGTCGGCGTTGAGGTCGTCGTCTTCTACGTGCGGAAGCATGGCGTCGAGCATCGTAGTCGGCCTTCTACCGTAGACAAGCTCGAACGGCGTCAGCTGTGTCGTCTCCTGGATAGCCGTGTTGTACGCAAACGTGACATACGGGAGCACTTCGTCCCAAGTCTTATGTTCAACGTCAACGTACATTTACAGCATATCTGCGATTGTCTTGTTCAGATGTTCTGTTAGTCCGTTCGTTTGGGGGTGGTACGCCGTCGTTCTTCGGTGATCCGTGTTGCTGTAGCGTAATACTCCTTGCCTCAGCTCCGCAGTAAATGCCGTTCCGCGGTCTGTGATTAGGACTTCCGGGGCTCCATGTCGCAGCACAACTTGGCTTATAAAGGACTTCGCCACTTCTTGTGCAGTCCCCCTCGGAAGAGCGGCGGTCTCTGCGTAGCGCGTCATGTAGTCTGTCGCTACGACAATCCGCTTGTTCTGTGATCGTGGCGTAGGGAACGGGCCTAAAAGGTCCATTCCAATCTGTTGAAATGGTCTCGATGGGACGGCGATCGGTTGCAGAAGTCCGGCGGGTCTTGTCGGCGGCGTTTTTCGTCGCTGGCAGTCACGGCAGCTCCGGACGTAGTGGGTGACGTCAGAGGTAAGGCCGGGCCAGTAGTACCTCGCCTTGATTTTTCCAATAGTGCGGGCTGTGCCCAGATGTCCGGAAGACGGGTCGTCGTGGCACGCTTCCAAAATTTCGTCACGAAGGTCCGCGGGGATGACGAGAAGGTAATTCGCTCTTGTTCCAAGGCTGAAATTCTTCTTCACAAGGACGGAGTTTCTCAGGCTGAATGCTTGTAAGCTGCGTTTGAAGGTCCTAGGAACGGCAACGTTGCATCCCTCGAGGTACTTGATTATGACGCGTAAGTCGGGGTCGGCACGCTGCTGGGCGGCTAGGGTCGCTCTCCGTCACGATCCCGAAGAACGCGCTGTCTTCATCAGAGTCTTGTGGTGGTGGGTCGACGGGGGCGCGGGACAGGCAGTCGGCGTCGGAGTGTTTCCTGCCGGATTTATAAACGACTGTAACGTCGAACTCCTGCAGGCGCAAGCTCCACCGCCCAAGACGGCCAGAGGGGTCCTTCAAATTGGCGAGCCAACACAGCGCATGGTGGTCTGTTACAACCTTGAATGCCTTCCATACACGTATGGGCGAAATTTTGAAATCGCCCAATAATAGCCAGGCACTCTTTCTCAGAGGCAGAATAGTTTTTCTCCTCCTTCGACAGACCACGGCTGGCATAGGCGATTACCCTTTCGCAGCCGCTTTGCTTTTGGACAAGGACGGCACCCAAGCCTATATCACTGGCGTCCGTATGCATTTCCTTTCGGCATTTTGTCGAAATGAGCGAGCACGGCGGGCTTTGCAGGCGTTTTTTCAGCTCGCCGAATGCTTTTTCTTGGTCGTTTTCCCAGCTGAAAGGGGTGCTATCTTCGTCAAGCGCGTGAGTGGCTCTGCAATGCTGCGAAGTTTGCGACGAAGCGCCGGTAGTATGCGCACAGCCCGAGAAATCTTCGCACGCCCTTCTTGTCTTTCGGCCTTGGGAAGTTCGCAATGGCTGAAGTTTTTGCCGGGTCAGGTAGGACTCCCGCGGCGTTGACGACGTGGCCCAAGAACTTGAGTTCCCCGTATGCGAAACGGCACTTTTCAGGCTTCAGCGTCAACCCCGACGTACGAATGGCCTCGAGTACAGACTCCAACCTTGCAAGGTGTTCGTCGAAAGTCCGGGCGAATACCACTACGTCGTCGAGGTATACGAGGCAGGTGTGCCACTTAAGGCCAGCTATCACAGTGTCCATGACTCTTTGAAACGTCGCTGGTGCTGTGCACAGCCCAAACGGCATCACCTTGAACTCGTATAGGCCGTCTGGGGTTATAAATGCAGTCTTCTCTCGGTCTCTCTCGTCCACTTCAATTTGCCAGTAGCCGGTCTTCAGGTCCATCGATGAGAAGTACTTCGCGTGGCAGAGGTGGTCGAGGGCGTCGTCGATTCGGGGCAGGGGGTACACGTCCTTTTTCGTGATTTTGTTCAGTCGCCGGTAGTCAACGCAAAACCCTAATGTGCCGTCTTTTTCTTTACGAGTACGACGGGCGCAGCCCAGGGGGCTTTTCGGATGGCTGTATAATGTCATCGCTCAGCATGTCGTCGACTTGAGTCCGGATGGCTTCCCGTTCGTGTGAAGAGACGCGGTACGGTGACTGTCGGGTAGGTCGGGCTCCATCTTCGGTTATTATTCGGTGCTTCGCTAGAGGGGTCTGACGTAGTTTTGCGCTCACGAAAAACATTCGCTATAGCGACGCAGCAAAGCCAATAATTTTTTCCGTTGTTCTTGCGGTAGCGCCGGATTCACGTCGAATGGCTGCGGGAGCTTGAATGTTTCTACGGGTGTGCGTTCAAAGTCGGCGAATGCGATCACATCACTTGCTTCTTGCGTTTCTTCGAGGAACGCAATTGCAGCTCCCTTGTTTAAATGCTGGTACTCTTCGGTGAAATTAGTGACCAAAACGTGAGATTGGCGTTGCTTAAAGTGCGCAATGCCTCTTGCGACGGAGACACCGCGGTCGAGAAGCAACCTTCGATCAGCTCTCTACGATAGCGTCGCTGTCAGAAGGAGCATCCTCACAGTAGACGGCGATCATCAAGCTTGCGCGGGGTGGCAGGGTGATGTGATCGTCGGCGATCCTGACAGCAGCACGGTGATCGGGTTCGGCTGCGGCCGTCGTGGAGTGATTGGAGGAAATGTTATCGACTTGGTCTGCAGATCAATTATTGCGCCGTTGTCCGTCAAAAAGTCCATTCCGAGAATCACGTCGCGGGAGCAGTTAGGCAGGAACGACGAAAGCCGCAGGGTACGTTGTGCCGTCTATGGTGACGCGCGATGTGCACGTTCCAACTTGGCGTCACGAGGTGGCCTCCTGCTGTGCGTATGTGCGGACCGTCCCATCTGGTCATAACTTTCTTCAGTTTAGACGCAAATGGTCCGCTCATTACCGAATAGTCAGCTTCCGTGTCTACGAGGGCGACTACGTCCAAAGCCGTCGATGGACACCTTGACGTCAGATGCAGTCGTCCTCGAGTTCCGGGTTCGTCGGGGCGTCGTATCTCTGCTTGTACGTGTTGATGGTCGGGCACTGTGCATCGTCGTTGTCGTCGTCTTCCTCAACGGACGTCTCGGTCAGGTCGGGTACGCGTCGCGCCGTGTAGTCTGTCGTCGTGTTCGGGAGTCTCGTCAGGGTTAGTCGGGTCGTCGGGATGAGGGCATGTCGTGAATCACTGTCTTCAGCGCGTCCTTGCGTCGTTGGAGGGTTTCTAGTTTTTCGCCGTAAGAGCAACTTACCTCCAGAAGTTGCCGCCTTTAGTTTCCCCCGCGTGGGCTGGGGGACCTTCCACGGGCGAAGTCAGCGTTGCTACGGCGGTTCGGCGATTGGTAGGGGTAGGGCGACGGCGAACGGTTGAAACGCGCTGGGCCACGGCTGGTTTCAGATTAGATACTCGTCGATCTCACGTGGTCGTTGGCCAGGGAGAGGGCGAGGTGCGTCGACGGAGAAACCACGCAGTCCGAGTCTCTTGTATGGGCAGCGACGGTAAATGTGGTCGGCCTCTCCGCAGTGGTAGCACAGAGGACGGTTATCGGGAGTTCGCCATACGTCCGTCTTCCTCGGCGTCCTGGTTTCGGGCTACCGGGGGGTCGGGCGGGTGACAGTGGGCGGCGGTACGGCGGGGCCTCTTGACGGCGTGTTGGAAGCAGGCGGGGTCGACGAACAGCCGCGGAGTATGTCATAGCTTGTGGCTCTCGGGGTACCTGGGATGGCGTAGAAGTTCCCAACGCTTGTTGCACTTCTTCTCTAATCACGTCGGTGAGGAAGCGACTTGGGGCTGCGGCGGCCGTTGGGAGAAGTTTCCGCAGGCTCCTCTCTTCACTATTGCGCGGATAGTCTCGCGTAGGCTGTCGGCCGGGATCCGCGTGCTGCCAAAGTCGTTCGCATTCGCCGCGCCAACAAAGTTGCGGTCATACTGCTTAGCACCGCATTTCGAGGCTTCTCAATGGTGCTGGCTTCAGTCACGAATTCGGCGACGGTTTTGGGCGGATTTCGGACAAGTCCAGCAAACAGTTCCTCCTTCACTCCGCGCATTAAGAAGCGCAACTTCTTTTCTTCCGTCATTTCGAGGTCCACGCGGCGAATAGCTGCTTCATCTCCTCAACGAAGATCACGCCACCTTCGTTGGGGTGTTGCGTGCGCGTTTCCAACAAAAGGGCGGCTCTTTCTTTCCGCACGGCGGTAGTGAAGGTCTTAGTAAACTCGCTTTTGAACTGAGCCCAGTTTGTCAAGGAGCTCTGGTGGTTCTCGAAACCAAGTGCGAGCCGAATCTTCCAAGTAAAAGAAAACGTGCCGGAACGTTTCTGCGTCGTCCCACCTGGTGAATTTCCGGACGCGCTCCAGTTCTCCAACCATTCTTCTGGGTCTTCTGCGGGGGCTCCTCGGAACGATGGCGGTTCCCGGGGCTGCTGCAGGACGATTGGCGACGTTGTTTCTTGCACCATGGTGTTGGTTGCAGCGTTCCTTTTCTTGGGCCCTTCTGGCATCAAAACCCAACTCGGGTGGTAAATCTTGCAGGCGGGGCTGGCTCTTGTTGGACTGGCTTGGCGGCTTTTCGAGGTTGTAGTGGGCATGAAGGGTGCGTACCCCGCACCTCTACCAGATGTCACGAAGACAAGGACGATGCAGTTGTGTTGAATAGAAACACGTTTATTGGAGCGAACTTGTGCTCCCCTAACAACTCAAAGAATACAGAGGCGGCGAAGCAGCGGTCAACAAAGTGACTTGCACAGGCGAGTGTCGTCGAATCGAATGCCCCGGCGTCCGCACTGCAGGTTTTTATCTTTTAGCGCGCGTGGTTCTCGAAACGTCGATTCGCATCGAGAACATAGTAGATCCAAGAAGATTATTCTGGGCTGTTCACGTTAGATCGGAATGCTCTCCCTATCACAACAGATAACACATGCGGCACAGAAAGAAAGAATGGAACACGCGCTTCCCTTGGTGCAGAGATAACACAGACCGGCGCAGCCGGGCGGTAAAAGCAAAACACAAATAAACAAACCCAATGTATGGTTCGCGGCAATATTGTGAATGAAGTTCCTTTTACACTCAAGTTGTGCGCTAATGACTATGTCAAATATTCTGAGGTATCCAATACAAATGATAAAAACGTTCTAAATAGTGCTTTTCTTACAATTGTTGAGTGGTGTGATTTGTGGCAGATGTCAATTAGCCTCGATTGAACAGTATTTATGTGAATAACCAGCAAAAAAACCCTTAGTATTTATTATTCGACCGCCCTTTCTGAGGTAACTAAAGTTAAGTATCTTGGCCTTTGGAATACCAATGACCTTAACTTGACTAAACATATTGATTCCGTAATTACTAACGCTAACCGAAAACTATTTTTTCTTCGAAGAGCTTTGGAACATTCTAATTCCGTGGTGCGGGCTCTAGCGTACAAAAATATCATTCGCCTAATGTTAGAATATTGGGTGATTGTTTGGGACCCCTTCACTAAAACTAACATAACTAACTTAGAAAACGTGCAGAAAAGGCAGTTCGCGTTATCTTGAAAAGCTTTGGACGCACCTCTATAACGGAACCCTTATTTTGTGCCAATGAGCCTTCACTTACCGAAAGAAATTGTTCAATACGACTGAAATTCCTTTAACAGTAATTGAAGGGCATTACAAGCTTGATGTTACCGATATTTCATTTTCCTCTGAACACGCCACCTGCCAAAGGCATCAACTGACAATTACCCCTTTCCGGGCCTGAAATAACTGCTTCAAATATTCTATTTTTCCGCGCACCATAACTCAGTGGAATGAACTAATAACTAAGATATCGAGTCGTACTTATTGTTGCTTCCAGCAAATTTTACCTGATTATTCATACCTTGCTGTTGCATTTGTTTTTTTTCTTTTCTAGTATGTATTTTGAGTGCCAACATTGTAAAAAAATATGTCTGTAACCAGCCTGCTAAAATCCTTGTTTGTTCTTCATTGTTTATCCGGTGAGTGCCCCGCTTTGCCAACAAGGGCGTTACAGCAGGGGGTTTACAGACTGGAATAAAGCAATTCTTCGTTCATACTACACACTTGCTTGTCTTGCAGCCGGTTCTTATCTCTAATGGTCATCGAAAAAAACGAATTGTAAAACATGGTTGTCCTTGCACGATACTGTTTCACTTTGTGTCGGTGGTCATGTAGACTAGATATGTAACTGGGTACACTGAAATAGTTATGACGCTCAATTCCAGTCTGCCCATGAAAGACAGAAAAAAACAACTTCATACGCAGTTTTTTCCTGCGCAAAGAAAGGGATTCCCAACCCAATTCAGCTTTCATAGCTGTGCAGCTCTCTTCCCGCTGGTACCGCACTAAAACAAACCGCGCAGCTCTGTCCTGTATTTTTTCGAGCTTATCAATCAAGTTCGCCTGTATTGGGTCCCACACAGGGCATGCGTATTCCAAAGTCGGTCTAATACTTGTGAGGTGGGCCGTATTTTTAATGTTTGGGGGCCCATCTTAGGTTCTTCTGAATGAGGTTTAGAGCCCTTGCAGCTTTACCAACAACGTGATCAACATTGCCTGATGATTGTAGGGTTTAACGCGCCGACGAAAAGCAGGCGATGAGGCGCGCCGTAGTGGAGGGCTCCGGATTAATTTTGATCACCTGGGGATCTTTATCGTGCGCCGAAATCTCGTACACACGGGCGTTTTTGCTTTTCGCCTCCATCAGAAAAGCGGCCGCCACGGCTGGGAATCGAACCCGCGACCTCGTGCTCAGCAGCGCAACGCCTTATACACTGAGCAACCGCGGCGGGTGTGATCAACATTTGCATTCCATGAGCAATGATGCGACGAAACAACGCCAAGATATTTGCATGTTGGTTCGGTAGCAACAGTATGTGTATCAATGGTGTATGCCGTTACTACTGGTTTCTTTTTTTTGAAACACGCATGTGAACGCACGTTTTTGGTTTTGACGTCATTAGCCACCTCTGGCACAACGGTGTATTACAATCGAAATCGTTCTACAAAGAAGCACCATCACCTTCGTTCCGAACCTGTCGATATAAAACACAATTGTCCGCAAATAAACGTATGCGCGACGAAATGCCCACAGAAATACCATTTACAAAAATAGAAAAATAACAGGGGCCCAAGTACAGAGTCTTGGGGTACGCCTGATGTAACATTATCATAGGCTGAACACTTCCAATTGAAAAGCACGCATTGACGCCTGTTCAACACGTAATTGGTTATCCAGATAGGCACATTTTGGTCAAAATTTAAAGTCTGTTATTTAGCGAGCAGAAGAGAGTGTGACACGGTATCGAAGGCCTTTCAAGAATCGACAAACACACAATCTGCTTGCCCACCTACATCAACGTTGGAAGTCAGCTCGTGAAAGAACTCTACAAGTTGCCTAGTACAAAAAAAAACCTTCGCGGAAACCGTGCTGCTCATTTATCAATACAATATTAGCAGTAATATGGGTCAATATGTGCTTGAATAAAATGTGTTCGAAACCTTTCATGACACTGACGTCAATAAAATGGGTCGATAATTTGTTATGTGTTTTTTGAGCCACCCTTATGAACAGGAACAACATGAGAAATTTTGGAATCTTCGGGTAAAGTTCCCTTTCAAAAGGATTTTGAATAAATTATATGAAATAAACTTAAATTGGCTGTGCACATCGCTTTAGAATACCAGGAGAGATGCCATCCGGACCAACTGCTTTGGATTGATCTTGGTTTTGTAGAAGATAGCATATGGCACGGACACTGAGTTCTATAGGTGGCATCGGCGGACTCGTGCTTGGGTGGGGTTTTGAAGGAACGTCAAGCTTGGGCAAGAAAACGGATTGGAAATATTTGTTTAAACAAGTGGCTTCAGCTTCCTTATCAAGTACAACCATATTATTAAAATTTAGTTCAGCCAGTCCAACATGATCAGATCCACACTCTTTGATATAATGCCAAAAACGCTTTGAATTACTTTTCATTTTATTGCTGAGGTCTTCAAAAATTTCGAGTTTGAGCTTTACACACACGATTTATACTGCTGGATTAACGCTTGTAATTCTTTCACGTGGTCACTGCTTCCAGATTTCTTTAATTAATCTAAAAAAACTGGACGTCATTCATGGCGTCTTACTTGCCGAAGCTTGCCGGCTTGTTTTGTAGGTATATACTTATCTACGAGGGCTAGCAAATTGTCCTTAAAGTTAAGTAATAAATCATTCAGACTATAGTTCTCCGCTAGGCATTCAAACAAAAGGGAAATGGTCTTCTAGATTTTCGACTATTCTTGGGTAGTCACCCTTACTTAACAGAAAAACCTTTCTTGCTGCACTGATGATGATGATGATGATTGCTATTTTTTCCCCTTTGAAGCGGGGCGATGACATGTCATCTTACCAAAAAAGACTAATGCAACCATGTTTTACACTCTTGGTTTAATACAAGCGCTGGTTAGGGCAGGCACTAAAGCTTTTTAGGTCCGAAATACGTTGTTCCCTGTTATAGGTGGTAACTGTCCTAGGCAATATTCCCCCTCTGCTTTT